>OZ022560.1:15485686-16735686 GCA_963991005.1 Barypeithes pellucidus | reverse complement strand
AAGGTAATCTTAATATTTAACCTTAGCAGAAGTGCATCCGTCGTGGACGGAAACGTCACTGTATTTAATAGATGTAGGATTTTTTTTAGTCACAACTGATCCCTATACAGGTAGGAAACATATTTCCTTGTCGTATTCTAGTTCACTTAGTTTCCCCTTCGATCATGTTATTAGAGAGGTTCCCATACTCTCATCTCGCAGACTTTGCAAGAACTGTTACCAGGTCTGGTGCAATTTTACCATATCTGGTGATTTATGAACAATCTGGTGATTGATGTAAAATATTTTTAAAAAGGCAGATTTCTGGTGATTTTTTGGTGTTTGATGAATTCTGGTGATTATTAGTTTTTTGCATACTTTCGTGACAGGATGACCTAAAATATACACCTCAGGCATAATTTTACCCTTTTTTCCCTTGCTCATCAACCTGATGGTTTTGTCATCAAAATATTTTTGCTACAATGACAGTTTTTTGGCTAATACATTCATAACAATATGCGAACAAACCCAGGTTTTGACTACCTTTGAAATCTGTTGATTTCTGGTGATTTTTTTATAACCATTTCCAGTAATTTCTACACTGTTCAAAGTTCGAAATCTATGCTTTAAGATTTGACAGGGAATTTTGCTTCTCTTTATTTAATATATCGCTGGTATATTAAGTTCTCTTTCCTATACATTGGTAGTCTGATTAAAGTAACTGTTTGCCAAACCTGTATATTGAAGAATATAATATAAAACTCAATAATAAAAAATAACTGATAAAAAAAAACAGGTTTCGATAACGCCCAATCCTCCTCAATATTATCGCAGCATCAAATCTCAATTATTAATTAATTATAAACGAAATATCTTCTAAACTCCAACACTTAAGATTATACTTGACTATACTACTTTAGGATTAAGGCCAAGCCATAACCTTATAGCCGTAAATAACTCCGCTTTTTAATCAATCATTTTAAAGCATTTATTATAAATACTGAAATGAAGTCAAAATTAATGGTTAAAATAAATTGAAGCATTATTATGGAACTCGTTAAATGCCCTTTTTAAATATTTTTTAAATAATATGCGAGTGTCATTGAAAAAGTTTCCCCCTAATGATGGAAACAACAGGTTAAGTAGAACTTACGTGCACTGAGATTTATGGTTTTTAGGATTTTTATTAAAAAAACATTATCGCTTTCGTTGACTCATCTTTCAGTAGAATAAACTTTCTGAGGAATTAAAAATGGATATAACTTAATGACTGCAGTAAAAGTACCTGGGGCGATCCCATTATTTATGACCGTTTGTTATTATTATGTGGAAAGGACCGGATTGTAATAATTATAATCAAATATAGGCACATCAGGTAGATTAGGTTGCTTAATTTATATTTAAATATCTTTTTGTGGTAAAATTTGTTAGGTTTTATTTCTTGCTGGAAGAGTTTAGTTGTATTACCGATATTATTTTACCAAACGTATAAAAAAACAGTATGTGGCGTCCATGTAAAAACATTGATGGTGCTTCTTCTAGTGTTGCACTAAAACAAAAGCTCCGTCAAATAAAGGAAAAAGAATAAGCATTTTACATGCTGGGTCAGAAAACGGTTGGGTTCCAAATGCCTTGTGGCTTCCTGAAAAAAACATTAAAGACTCTTGTGTGGACTACCATGAAGATACAACGGCCGAACTTTTTGAGGAATGGTTCAAGAATTGTCTTTTACCAAACATTCTTCAGAATAGCGTGATAGTAATGGACAATGCGAGCTATCACAGTCGCCAATTACATAAAGCTCAAATAATACAAAATTGGAGATTCAGAACTACATTGCGGCGAATGATGATATATTTTGAAGAAAGTTATAAAAAAAAGTGATCTTTTAGAAGGTTTAAAGACATTTTGTATAAAAAAAGTATATGTTTGTGACACATTGGCAGAAGAAATTGGACATACAGTGCTACGGCTCCCACCCTATTATTGCATTTTTAACCCCATAGAGCATATGTGGCACCAGTTAAAATCACTGGTTAGGTCTGAAAATATTTCTCCGACTTTAAGTTCTAGTGTTGTGGAATTAATACGAAAATGCATTAATGATATTCCCCCAGGTGGTTGGAAAAATTCAGTCCGTCACGTAATAACTGTAGAAAATTCGTATATTAGTCTGGATCGTATAATTAATCCAATTATAATTAATTTTGATGAGGATAGCGATAGCGAAACAGAACTATCTATAGAATGACATTATAAATGTAAATAAATATGACTAGTAATATTTTTTAAAAAATGTTATTTCATTTGATTACATTAATATAATCATATAATTACTTGTTTTCCTTAGTCCGTCCCTTCATACTTCACTTGTTTATTGCCAAGCTCTTGTCGACACAATGGGACCGACCCAGGAAATCCAAGTCGTATCCAAATTTCGTGAAACGTACTACTCAAAAAAATATAAATTATTATTGGGATAGAGATTTAAATGACCTTTAAAATCGTCTGCAATTTTCTTTCTATTTAAGATTTTAGGGGTAATATATACCAGTCCCAGGAGGTCAAACCACGATAGCTTCACAATAAATTTGATGTGTGTTTCCTATTTTTGATATTATTTACTGGATATTATGAGTGGGAAGTTTTTAAATTGACACCCTGTATAAATAATTACACTATTTAAATTTTAAACTACATTACTTATATCCCTTTCTTTTAATGTACAGGGTGTTAGGAAAATGGCTTATTATATTTAAATGTATGGCTCCTTGAGTGTCCTAGGGAAACACTACATACTTTTTGTTTTTTAATCCAATGTCTAAATACTTGGGTAATAAACCATTACGGTACCCGATGTGCTTTCCAGTGCAACGCCTTACATATCTATTTTCAACCAACAACCGTTTCTAGGTCAAACGTAGAGCCAGCGTTGCCAGATCAAAACTCGGAGCTTCGACCGCGGCCGAAAGAGAACGTTGATCGTGAGCCAATGCGGCGGGCGGCTTCAGTCCATTTCCGTCCGTCGTGCGTAAATTCCTTCATGTTTATACGAATTTTAAACGTTTTTTCTTGTGAAATAATTTATGATAATAATTAATGTAATATGATTTCAAATTTGTGTGATATTGTGTGTGATTTGTACTGCAAAACATACATTTTGTATTATAGGTAAGGTAAGGTAATGTAAGAAAGCATATGTCTTAAAATTGTACTTTTTTTCTCAAAGGAATTTGAAAATCTGACAATACGAGTCAAACACGTCTTGTTGGCGAAAACTTACCACATGCTTGTTAGCATTTACAATTTTTTGTGTATTAATATGACAACACCGCCTAACATACGCTGACCTCTTTTGAGACTTGACCTACGCCAATAAATTATTGATTGTGCACGTCGTCAGTAGCGGCCGCGTAAATTTTCTGATTTCACATAAAGTGTATAAGCGAAATTTATGGTTATTTTTCTTCAATTTGGTTTCATCTCAGGAGTTACCCATATTTATAATGAGTCATTTCCATAACACCCTGTATATATAACTCATTATTTATTAATTTATAAAAATAATCGCAGGCTTATACAGGGTGTCCCATAACTAATGGTACACAGGAAAACTGCAGATTCCTTGGGTAAAAATACTGCGATTTGGCCATACTTAGTTTAGTTCAATAGCTGGTAATAACCGAGATACAGGGTGTCCAAGTAAAAATTTAATTTTCAATTTTCCTAAATAACTTATTTCTGAATCAATATTTTTGCATAAAATTTTGTGACTAGGGTTTGTTTGGGGAAATGAATTTGAATTTGTTAATAATTTTGATGTAGATTATAGGGAACGCTCTCTGCGGTACTCTGGATACATAAAAAGAAATGTAACTTTTTTGTGCCTTAGTATAATTATGTTTTTATTAAAAATATCAGTTTTTCCGTCATTTTTAAGCAATAAAGGTATACTTTGTAAATGTATCTCCGACTAACCGTTTTCGAGATATTTTCAATTACAATTTCTAATGCGCCTGTTTAAATTTTGATTTGTAAATGTGAAATTTGTCACAGTAGGCTTTGGTAAAAACAAATACAATGAAAGCACTTTGAAACCTCATTTCTGTCAAAGTTTATTTTCATTTGTCAGCATTGTGGGTGTTTTTAAGGAGTTTTTGAAGATACTGTTATCAAAAATTAAACTAAAAATGCTCCACTATTACGTTTTGGACGCAAGGATCCTGTTTCACCCAGTCTGTCTTATAGGCTTCTAAAAATTTTAAAATCTGGCTGCCTTCTATTTGGATACATTTCCAAATACCGCCGATGTGCCCCGCGTTTTCTTGTGCGTATAAACATACCATGTCTCGCATTTCTCCGTTAGAAAACAGTTATGTAGCGGCATTTTTAGTTTAATTTTTGATAACAGTATCGTCAAAAACTCCTTTAAAACACCCACAATGCTGACAAATGAAAATAAACTTTGACAGAAATAAGGTTTCAAAGTGCTTTCATTGTATTTGTTTTTACCAAAGCCTACTGTGACAAATTTCACATTTACAAATCAAAATTTAAATTGGCGCATTAGAAATTGTAATTGAAAATATCTCGAAAACGGTTAGTCGGAGCGACATTTACAAAGTATACCTTTATTGCTTAAATATGACGGAAAAACTGATATTTTTAATAAAAATATAATTATACTAAGGCACAAAAAAGTTACATTTCTTTTTATGTATCCAGAGCACGGCAGAGAACGGCCCCCTATAATCTACATCAAAATTATTAACAAATTCAAATTCCTTTCCCCAAAAAAACCCTAGTCACAAAATTTTATGCAAAAATATTGATTCAGAAATAAGTTATTTAGGAAAATTGAAAATTAAATTTTTACTTGGACACCCTGTATCTCGGTTATTACCAGCTATTGAACTAAACTAAGTATGGCCAAATCGCAGTATTTTTACCCAAGGAATCTGCAGTTTTCCTGTGTACCATTAGTTATGGGACACCCTGTATAGTAGATAAATACCATAATACAGGGGCAGAGTTTAAAAAAAGTACGACTCTTCTCTGGCAATTCTGTGTATAATTATTATTACCTTAACATTTGTTCAGTAAGCGCTGTAGAAAACTTACCCCAGAAAATGTTATACGAACGTGCCTCGGGCCATGATGAAACTCATTTTTAAAATTAGAGATTTTAAAGCAACTTTTCGCAAGCACGAAATTGCTTTTTGATGAAATTAGGCGGCATGGCTATTAAAGCATTATTCTCTAAGTTAGTTTTTTGTAGAGTGTGAAAATTTAATTAATTTTTTCTAGCCACCTTTTCAGGTACGAGAAAAAGAACGATCATTCCATTCTGGTAACAATACTTCTGTTGTCTGTTTGAAGGTTGTAGACAATGGTGTTTCTTGAATAACAGAAAAGTTTTGGACTTTCATTGTCTTTATTTGTTATATATCACAACGTTTCAACTGGTAAGTATCTCCAGTAGTCTTCAGGTGAATACTAAATAAGAAAAGTAACTACAGGTCTATTTATACTAGCTATGTGCACTGAAGCATAATTGAGATGGCTGCAGTCGTGCGTTCAGTTTTGCGCGATATTAGTAATTCTAAGCTTACATCTACTTAACAAGGGCTTCCAGATATTTCTCAAATCTAATGAAGGTTTACTAAAACAGCCAGGGTTCTGGTGTATGGTAGCAGCTTCCTTGAACTTCCTCTTCCTCCAGTGTGGTTCTTTGAGCAGGATTTCGGCTTCTGTCCACCTGATGTGATGGCCGTGTGTCCAGGCATGGTCAGCTGCACCTGATTTTTTCGTTTCTCCTTTTTGAGTGTTATTTATGTGTTCTTTAATCCTTGTTTCCAGTGGCCGTATTGTTTCCCCAATATACGATCGGCCGTTTCTCCTTTTTGAGTGTTATTTATGTGTTCTTTAATCCTTGTTTCCAGTGGCCGTAGTGTTTCCCCAATATACGATCGGCCACATTCGCAGGGGATCTGGTAGGTAAGGTACCTTAAGAAGCCATCTATCGAAGACGAAACCAACTAGCCAGAAAGATAGGAAAAACTGTGTTTACCAGATCCCCTGCGAATGTGGCCGATCGTATATTGGGGAAACACTACGGCCATTGGAAACAAGGATTAAAGAACACATAAATAACACTCAAAAAGGAGAAACGGAAAAATCAGGTGCAGCTGACCATGCCTGGACACACGGCCATCACATCAGGTGGACAGAAGCCGAAATCCTGCTCGAAGAACCACACTGGAGGAAGTTCAAGGAAGCTGCTACCATACACCAGAACCCTGGCTGTTTTAGTAAACCTTCATTATATTTAAGAAATATCTGGAAGCCCTTGTTAAGTAGATGAAAGCTTAGAATTACTAATATCGCGAAAAACTGAACGCACGACTGCACCCATCTCAATTATGCTTCAGTGCACATAGCTAGTATAAATAGACCTGTAGTTTCTTTCCTTATTTAGTATTCACCTGAAGACGACTGGAGATACTTACCAGTTGAAACGTTGTGATATATAACAAATAAAGACAATGCAAGTCCAAAACTTTTCTGTAATTCAATACTTCTCTTAATAGTATCTATAGGTTTAACTAAAACATGTTACATGTCATATTTATATACATATGTGTATAAAAATATGTCATACTAGTATATTAAGATACAAGTTTCATAAGACATTATCTTAGAGCACGGGCTTAATTTAGAAAACGACCCGCGAAGCGGAGAGTTTTATAAAGTACAAGTGCTCTAATTGTCTTATGAACCGTGTATTTTATAATACTTTTTCTATTTGGGTCTTTAAAGTCTGAAAAACTTTAAAAATATAGTATATTTTTTCCGTTTGAATTAATACTTTCTTTTTGGGTTGGCAATACTTTTACAATTTAAAAAAATGTTAAAAGTATCAAATATGCCATGACAGAAACAATTGAACACAACCACTGCCTTCGAGAAACACAACAAAGCTTCTTCGAATCCGTCATAATTAAAAATAAATATATTATTAAAGTTAATAAAATGAGTCAGGAAGAAAGTTGTAGTTCTCCAGAAATACGAGAAATTGCAGAAAATAATCTAGAAAAAAAGAATATGCAAAACTTTCAGTTATGGTGCATAAACTGGAAGATATTTCCATTATTTTTAGGTTATGTTGTTTTATAGTTGTGACTAGAAATTAGTTGATGGACACAGTCAGTATGTTATATATTTCCGAGTATAGGTATTTCAGATAAATAGCTAGTAAAAATGATCTATTTGCAAGGTTTTGTATAAAGAAATTTTGTCGAATCCGTAATGCCTAGAAAACTAAATTCAACGAAATCGAAGTATGCCTAAAATTCGAACCCTACTTGCTGTCAGCATAAAAAAAATAAAATTTCAGTTCCATAAAGTGGCAGGTTATTCAGGTTTTTTGCATTTCATAATGTGGCCATTATTGAACCCAAATAGAAAAAGCATATTTTAAATAATTCAGAAGCATTTATTAACTTAAAATTGGGTAAATAAATGAACTGAGAAATTAAATCAAAAATATTTTAAAAAGATCCAAGGGAAGTTTCTCTTTCTAATCCTGGTTTGATTACAAAATTCTCCAATAATTTGTTAAATTGATTAATTATCTAAAGTAAGTTATTTACACTCGAAGGAAACTTTACAAAGGCTGTTGTTTTACTGGCTTTTATATTTCAACAAAATTTGGTTTAACTTAAAGTCTTTTAGGCCACTTAATGTTTTCATTTCGTAATTAGTTTAGTAAAAAGTTTTGAAAACAAATGTTAACAATAAAAATATTTTAAAAAGATTTTAAAAACATGACCTTATTAAAAAGGTTCTTAGAGGTAACAGTTTATATTTTTATTTTCACTGAAATGTTTATAAGAATGAAATTAAAAGCGTTGATAGAATATGGTGGAATTTCAATATGGTCGCGTTCTGGGGAATGCGTCTCGCTTTATAATTTAATATATTTAGTTATTCCCCCATGTTTCAGCTTTAGTTTTTTTTCATCTAACTTAATAAAAAATGTCTTTAGTGTACAGGGTGCTGTAACAATTTGCTAGTATTTCAATGTGTTGCTCTTTAGGTCATTTTGATGAATACAAACTGACCGCGGCATTCGCTATTGGTTTAAAGTGTTCACAGAAGCAAAATCTGTGAACGCTGACCAAAAATTCGGCCTTCGTAGAGCTAAATGTGTCGATTGAAAACTGATTTGCGACTGTCAGAATAAGCGGCGTCCTGGTACGAAATTGTAGTTTTAGATTCTGCGCATTTGGTCAATCGGCTGTTTGTTCTTTCAACTTGTTATTTATGCCGATTTTATATTTTCTTTAATTCTGGCATCTTTTGGTTACACTTACTTTCTATTATTCTTTAAATGTACATTCCAATACGAAAGACTAGCTCTAAATAAATCAGCAATGAGCTAGAATAAGAACTTGTAGGTTAGGTTAAGAACTCAATTCTCAGATTTGACAGTTGAAGGATTGGCATTTGTATCCGTTCACAGAGACAAAAGCAGCAATTAGTTAGAAACCCCACAACCGAAGATGCGCATAATGAAATTTTAAAAAGATTGGAAATTTCGCCATGCGAACCAACCTAATATACGGGGTGTTATAGAAATGACGTATTATATTTAAATGGGTGACTCGCTGGGTGTCCTAGAGAAGCGCTACATATATATTTTTTCAAATCGACCGTTTTAAAAGTGGGGTCCAGCCCCATAAACCCACAACTCATCCGGCGTTTGTTCGGGTTTGTTCGTCATGTCACCCTGTAGTCGCATATCAGAAAGCAGGTGTTACGTTCAATGTTGCCAAACTGTGTAAAACTGTAAAACTTTAGTTTCTTATAAAAATAAATATTTAGCTTACTTAGAAAGTAAATCAACGCTGACAGGAGTAAGAAATCCAAACATCTTCAGTTCTTTTTCTATGGGAAAAGCTTTACGCTCATCACTTGCCCTGATGATAGTGTGGAACTGCATAATAAGCCTATACCCATTCGGCCTATTCTTTCCAATAGCTCGGAACATAACCGGCATATCGTCGAGAGAAAGAAACACATAGCGAAACACAACAAATTGCAGTAAATCACTTAAAGAAACACACAGACGCCCACGAGTTTCAAATTAGTTTTTTTGAAGATATGCACCTATTATCAAATTACACGAAAGCACTAAACACTAACGCATAATTACACTTTACAATAACACCATCGCACACAGAGAACAACAGCACGTAATTATTTCGCAATAGTAATTCAGAAATAATAAAAACGCTAATTTCTATGGGCCATTAACCCTTTACTAAAGATAAAATGAAAGAATTAGGTTGATATAGGAACTACCCTTTGAAATAAATGGTCGAGCCCAAGGTGCTTTCTTCTTCCGAAAACTGCTAGCGCGGTTGCCATTTCCGAGACTATAATTATACAGGAAAGTAATATTATAGAAGGAAATGCCGCAATTTATGAATAGAATCTTATAAAACATCGAAAGTGGCAACGCTGTATTTTTACCGATGAGCTTAATATAATAAACCCGAACAGAGAACGTCACGAACAGGCTCAAAGGTGTTATTTAGTTTCAACATTTTTAGATGTCAAATACCAATGTATAGAAAAATTATATTAATTCCCAGACCACCAGCTGAATAAACCTTACACAATAAGGGCGTATTTTTGTCTACACAGTAGCACTTTAAAATACTAATTCAGATTAAATTGAGATCAGCGATAACTAATGTGAATTTATGTGACTTTGTTTTGGTATAATATAATAGATAATAAAGTCGAAAAGGTCAATAAATTTGCATTTCTTTCTTCTAAAGGGTAGAGTGGCATTTCAGTTGTTCAGAACCGACGGGTGTCGTTCGAATTGAACAAGTGAGAACATATCTGACCGTAATAAACTCCGCGGCGGTTTGCTCGAGTCAGTTCAAGTTTATAAATCAGAGATTGTTTCCCAGTGAACTGAACTGAACGTGAAAGTTTATAATAATATTCCCTGAAACATAAACAACTTGGAATCTGTCAAACGGTTAGACTTTCTAAAGAGTTTACCCTGAAGATATGACAACACTGTTCAAGATTCACTGACGTTTTCGCCATATGTTGCTTTGTTTACCTTCCTGGCAGGGACACCACGTGGTCATTTTTGGTTTGACATAAGGTCATGTACAGGGCATATTAAATTTAAGCGCCAATTATGGATATTTTTCTTCTTCAATTTGTTTTCATCTCAGGAATTGCCGGTTTAAATATAATACGTCCTTTCCATAACACCCTGTATACGTAGTAGTATAATTTAGGTAGATAATGATGTAAAACCACAAATTTTAGTTAGAAAAGTGATTCTATCGATCCGCCAGTGGCGTCCTTGCAAACATGTCCTCTGATTAGAAAAAAAACTGGTACGCCTCTGACTTTTTTTCCAATGAAAGCATATTGCAAGGGCACTCTTACTGCCCAGGCAGTAAACACACTTATCCGCAAGCCGCCATCCTTTCCTCTTTTATTTATTCTTATATACGTTAAAATCTCAAATATTTTTTGACTGATAATAATATTATTGAATACAGCAATTAAACTATAAAAAATAAATTTTATTTTCAATATCGCACACAAATTCAGTTTTTTGTTGAAGATAGCGTAAAAGGAAAAGTTTGACGAATTATCGACGCAGCTGTCGCCTATGCGCCAGCCCTTGTAAGCGGTTCTTAAGCAGATATTAGTTTTCAGTGTCGAAATTACAGTGGCGTACGACGAGATTTAAAGGAATAGAAGGAATTATAATAAGCCAACACACCCCACTGCAATTATCGTTTTAAATTATGAAAGATTCTGGGGTCATGAAAATGTAGAAGATAATACTATACTTGAATGACCCAACAGCCGGAGCTAACAGGATTTTTAATAACTTTAATAGATCCACTTATATTACCAAAATTGTATTACTCAGTTTTTTAGAATTTCTAAATAGGCATTTATAATTCCACTGAAGTATCTCCTGGGTAGCAACATTACCATGGCAACGGCATCACAAACTGCCTATTTCGAAGGAAAGCATCATAGTTGAATGCTGTAGAGGTGCAATAATACACCAGTTGAAAGGTTTTTTGGAGGGGTTTATGCAGCTTATTACAGCTCCGTAGTCTATTGTGACCTCTAGTGAATTTCTACAGTAATATATAATAATCTTTTCTGATAATTTCCTTGTATCTAGCGCTTATGGGGGTCATCTACCCAATATGTCGCGTTTCATGCGCTATATTCTACAGTTCGTTGTATGGAGAGAAAGCGAGATCCAGAGTTGCCGTTTGGTAGACGTCTTTATTCATATATCATAAGTATGAGTATCTTCTTTTTTTTTAATTTTGAAAATTGCGGAAGTTGTGGTCTTGAGACGGTGGATACGAAAAATCGGCAACGCTGCAGAACTTCTGTGAATGTAGGCGACTCAGGTGTCTGAAAGGAAGCAACAACACAAATCAGTATCTGCACACTCTTAGCTCTATCCCCTACCAGAATCAAAAGAAAAGAACAAAAAATCAGACATTGGCGTAATTTTAAAAAAAAAATGGATTTCTTTGTTTTTTTGAAAGGTTTGTAAACCAATTTTTATACGACAGCCATTGAGGTACCGGTTATAGCGATGCATGCACTAAAGGTCGGTGCCAAATTTCAGCCGAATCCGTTTGGAGCTTTCCGAGATATCGCCGGAATTTCCCGGAAAAACATTGTTTCGAGAAAAACGAGATTGAAATCCGAGGATCAAAAATCATGAACTTGTCGATTATCCATATTTTATATAAATAAATTGGAGCACGTGGAGGGAAAGATGGAGAATAGTCAACTGCCGAGAAGAAACTAACCGTTTACAATACAGGAATATCGGTCAGTCGGTCAGGTCAATCGGACAATAGAAGTGGGCGGAGAAGAAGCAGCCGGCATCGCGGTAGGTACCTGAGAGCGCTCGCTCGCTGGGGACCACGGCAGCGCTTCTGTATCTCCGTTAATTATGGAAGAAGAAAAAATCCCCTGGCACAAATATTCTTGAAACCCTAGAAATCAAATTTATGTAAAAAAAAACCCTTAATATTTAAGGAGGCATTGTTTTTCGTTCTTTCATGAAGCTCACGTTCCTGAGGATCTACCACCTATTACTTATGCCATTTAATCTTATGAATATAAAAAATCACCAATCATTTAATCTTGTTAATATGAGATTCTAAACAAAAACTTAATCTTGTAAAAATAGTCCAGCTCGTAGTGAAGTGAAAACCCAACAGTCAAAATTAAAGGAATAATGTTGTTAACATAATGACTATTTAGGTGAGAATTCTTATTTAATTAAGGCCAACCCCGATTGCGACAAACCAGAGCTCCAGTACCATAAAGTTAAAGCTAATAAAATAAAAAATAATAAAATATTTTCATATTATCATTATTTCATTATTATAAGTTTAGTTCTACTCAAGAAAACTCGAAATTAAAGAGAAATTTCAATCTTTGCATGAAGTGCTGAACTGATCTTATGTTATAGAAAATAAAATATTCGCTTATGAGACGATAATGAATGCTTGTATTTAAAGCCACATGTTCATGTTAAAATTGCTACTGCAAATTCTTAGAATACCGTTATAGTGTTACTATACGGGATAATCTTGATAAATACCTTAATGTAAAATATCTCAATTTAGTAAAATATTTCAAGGCATTATCTCCAAGCACTGCTTATAAAAAAAACGTACGGCGTATGAACTTATATTAATATTCTGCAAATTATAAATGACTCCACTAAATCATTCCACCATTTTTCTGAAATTTTTTCTTACTTTTCAGCATCTTCTCTCCGATATTACGTTCTCAAAAGGCTACGTAACGCTGAAACTATGATTTGTGTTCACCTGTATGCATGTTTAATATGGCAAAATGAAAAAGTGAATCAAGATTTCATGTGACTTAACATTTATCATCGCCGATTGCGAGAAGAATAAAATCCACTTTGGAGGCAATCTTGAAAATTTATGGTAAAGCAGAAGTTTTTATATTGGTTATGGCTGTCAGAGTTTTATTAAAACCTCGTTTATTTTAACTGCTCGGTAAGGCTGGCTTAAGAGCGCGAAATAATGATAACAGGAAGGAGGTTTTATTGTAGAATAAAAAGGGCTTTGAATATACCATTTTGAGTATCTCCTTTAAGGGCTTTTTATTAGCTGCATTTTATAAGGAGGTAAATTTTGAGACAAAAATGGTCTTAAACAAGAAGTTTAAGAAAATAATTTACCCATTATGGATCACTTGACGACGCTCGATTGTTCATAATTTTAAAATAACCTAAGTGTAATAAACTGGGTCTGGCTGATAGAAGGAACAAATATATCGAAGTTAGTTTTTACAAATACAGAATAGCTCAATAGGGCGATCGGACAAGGCATCGGGATACTCGGAGAGGGATTCTACATGTTCAAATAAAGATAATAAGTTATAGAAAAAATTGAAAACTCAAAACACAATAACTCAAAAAAAGAGTCGCCTCTTTAAGTATCCTGATACATTATACCACAATAGAACCTGCATGTATATGAGAAGAAATTACACGGTTTAACTCTTTATATTTTTCTCTACAAGAATCTACACATTAGACCCTGCATGTATATGAGAAGCAATTATACGGTCATAATGTTTAACTCTTTATATTTTTCTCTACAAGAATCTAGATAACACTAATGCTTTTTGCCACATCAATCCTCTATATTTCTTTTCAACTGAAGTATGATACCAGATCGTAATACTATATGCAATTATACAGATTTTCTTTATACCGACAGATTGAGCCTGCTTCACTCATTCCATCGAGAGGAATACATACATACAAGATTCATTACTATTATCTGGAAAAACAGGTAAACATGTCTTATTAGCAAATAACAATATGTAAAATTATGATTTCCCAGACCACCCAATGATACGTTATACAATAATGGCGTATTTTTGTCTACACAGTAGCACTTTAAAATACTATTTCAGATTGAATGGCACCACCAAGAAAAGGAAGCACTCTCCATTGATAGGAATCAACGACCTGTAGACCGGTTTCGAACTAATTTGTTCTCGTCAGTACAGGGTAGGTGTACATACCTATCATCAGAGAGGACTTTAACTACACAGTAGCACTTTAAAATACTATTGTGTAAAGTGTTTTCTTGACTACCGATGATAATACAGCGTTAAGTTAAACTCCTCTCCTATGATAGGTATGTACACCTACCCTGTACTGACGAGAACAAATGAATTCGAAACCGGTCTGCAGGTGGTTGCATCCTATCAATGGAGATGGCATCCTTTTCTTGGTAGTATCATTCAATCGGAAATAGTATTTTAAAGTGCTACTGTGTAGACAAGAATACGCCCTTATTGTATAAGGATCACCGGGTGGTCTGGGAAATAATAATTTTCCATATTGGTATTTGATATTAATACCACCTGAGAAGCATAGAATTTTTATTTCTTAAATAAATGTCTTATTAATATTTAAAATAAATTCATTGACTATACAACATTCTCACACGCTTGCAGTACTATTAGTAGATCTCACAGGTTATAAAATGTTATCAGCGCGGGACACTATGCACGACATAGACTGATATAACGATGAAATGTCAATATTTTTATGGCGATCATTAGCGAATCGAACGCTTTACTTAAATCAAAGAACAGATCCGATGCCATCATTCCCCCTATCAACCTGTTCTATTATAGTTAGTTGTGATCCATTGGAAATTATCAGCCACTTTTGTAAAATATTGAATTACAGTGCCCCGACTACAATATAAAGGACTTTAAATACTTTGTTTAAGGTTATCAAATAATGTACAGCTTTGCTGCATATATATTTTGGCCACACAATATTATCTGTTTATTCTTCTATGATTGCAACACTTCACTATGTCGTTCACTACACTTCCTTTAAATCCCTTTAAATATTATATAATGATGTCGTGAATCGGCAAGTAATGCAAACTAGGATATTACATATTTTATGAATTTTCTGATCGGTTACAACCGCATTGCCTCAATTTGTGTAAAAAAAAAACATTCTACACGACTAAATACATAAAACGAACAGAATGAAGTTTTATCAAACATATGCAGCATTATGTCGGGAATCGTTAATAATTGCTTGGTGCGGCATTTCCCACGAGAAGCTTTAGTATTAAAAGATAAATATGTAAAGTCAACCGACATAACGATTAAAAGTTGAATCGTTTATCTCGAAAATATGGCATGTCTTTATTTTAACTGACTTCTGTACCTACATATAAATGTAAATTAACAACAATATATTTGGAAATACTTTTCTAAAGGCGATGATCTACTTCGTAACGACAAGAAGATGAAGAAGTATCAGAAATATAGTAATATCATTTCGGTGTCAACGTTTCTGGGAAGCTAGGATATTTTTGACACTGGCTTTAACAGAACGTTTACTAACTTGACATCTCGATCAATATCTTCTTCTTGCCGTCAAGAAGTACCTATATAAGAATATGGACCAATTGTTTAATCTAAACCCAGAAAAATATCACTTAAATATAACACATGATGGTTGGTTGGTTGGTTACCTAACAACAATTTTTGTAAATGAGTTTTTAATTTGTAGTGATTCGCTTTTTGATTAGTGACTTGTTTTGTTTAAGATGAAAGGACACAAGTGAATGGTGCTTTTTGCAAAAGTCGTAGATCAATACCAGGTATAAAGTATTTCAGGTATATATTTATAAATTTTAATTTTATTTTACCATACGTATACCTTGTGCTGGTAGTACTAGTTTAAGTACAGCATCTACTAGGTAATTAATCAAGCCTTGTTTTATATAATTTATATGTGGTCACTACCTAACCTTAAAATTAGTGTATTTTTAATTTGGTGCTTTAGTAGCTGATAATAATTCCACAAATAGTCAATGTAGTAGTCATTCATTCTTGATTTTCGGTTTAGAGAAAAGTTAAGAAACATACGACGTCGGATGAAACAACACATGATAATCTAAATCGTCCTCTAGAAGGATTCTTTAGAGATCTATGTATCTTCTTCCATCATCAATCAATATGACGCTACGCACTCATGTTAACCGAATTTCATCCCTGGCTGGCTGAATCATGGTTATCGGCGCAATGTTGCCACGTTAAAAATTAAATAATTACTAGCACAAGATAATACTTAAAGAATTCACTAAAATATCAAAATAATTTTATCAAGTTCAATGCCATATTTTCGAGATAGACGATTCAATTATAAAACTCGTTACCCTTATCACTTTACGAATAGTATGGTCCAAGATTTTTCATATATGTACGATTGACTTTAATTTATGTTTTTAATAACGATATCAATTGAACAAGAATACGTTCTTCATAATATCATCCAATGGTCCTTATGAATACAAATTTTATATAAATAAACCTTTTGGCTAATTGTGTTTTCATTAAATATTAAGCATTTGCTTGACAAGTAAGGGAACCGATTGCTTGAACTTTATTCGTAAGGACCTTGTTACGGGTTCCCAAACTTCTTCGGTTAGCGGCACACTTAGGGCTTCATTATTTTGCAACAGCGCTCTAGTTGCGAATATAAGTAAGTTTAGTGTCCGGAAAAGAGAAAACAGAAGCGTCTCGCTGCGCCTCTGATTGCTCTTCACGGCGCCCTAGTGCTCAGAGGCGCATACTTTGGGAACCCCTGGTTTAGACTGTCGCGTCGCTCATTTATCATCACTATCAAATCAAAAACATTTGGTCATCAATTACTTGCTATCTTTGATTCGGAATATTCATTTCTGTCACTGTCATTGACGTTGCAATCAAATGGTTAGTTAATATTATTTCAAACCTTTTTGCAGCTAACCATTATTATACTTGTATTACACTTGTAATATTACATCCCTAATTGTCAAATAATCAAGTTGAAGTTTCATTATCATACTGTTTTAGTTTTTATTGCTCCATTAATTGATATAACTATTTCTGGGGTGTCAAAATAACGTTTTTTTAACATCTTATTTGTTTTTCAGGGGAATTTTATAATTTACTCGAATACTGAAATAAAATACAGATCAGCATTAAAAAAGTACTTTAACTTTTTTTCCTTCGGTTTATTTATTTAAATACAAATTAGCAGCATCATTGGCAATTAATTTGAAAATATTTGGAGTTTATTATTTGATTTTAAACCCCGATAAACAGACGAAACGATTGGTGATTAAATAAAAATCGGAATCAATGACCCATCTAAATTCAATACGAAAATAAACAAGTATTTTATGAAAATTGTTCATCATGTTTCATTTAAAATATGTTTACTTAATATATTTTGATTTTAGCAAATTTTAAATAACTTTGTTTATGAAAACTAAAAGGGTTATTGACGTTCACGTTGAGCGCAACTAGCAGACCATATTAATTTACATACAAGCAGTGGTGCTTGGTAATTTTTTTGCTTATTTCCTTTTTTATTTATGGTATTTTTCTTCAATTGAATTCCACCACCCTCTATACAAGGTGTTTCAAAAAACATATGCTATCGCTCGTGTTTGTTCGCAAATATCTCCGAAATGGTAACTCTGGGCAGGGAAACCACAACTGCCATAAAGTGCATCTGCCCTACTCCTCGGAGGTCACTTCGTGTTGAACTTCGTTTCTGCACTTGCCCTACCCACCATTATGACGCGGAGAAGCGGAAGTCGACTAACAAGGATGGAATATGCATACTTTCTTTGTTGTTTCGTGTGTGTTTCATTATGGAAAAATTATTTGGTATAGTTTGTAAGTTTCGGGTTCGAGCATGATTCGAAATTTGTTCTTTGGAATAGACATGTGGCCAATGAGATAGTGTAGGACAGATGAACATTAGGATATAAATAGTAAATACTTGTTATACTTCTCTAATTTATTTATATGTAGAGTAGCTGTCGGCCGATTTGCGGTCGAATTTTGTTTTTTCAAATTAAAATACAATAGGAAATCGTCTCTAAAAGGTGTATCTGGGCGGGTTTGCACTTGTTTCCCCAGGGCATCTATAAATATTATTACACATTAATTTTCTTCTTACGTAAGAATAAAATTTCGATAATAAAATAACTACAACTAATGGCGTAGTCAGGTTTGTTATATAATAATAACTATTCAATCGTTCGACGCTAAGAGCAATATTAAGTCTCTATGCAATAATAATTCACAGCATGTCAGTAAAAATGCATGTAAACAGGGGGAAAAGGGCGTTCCCAATGGATTAGGTCATACGAGCTTAACCGAACATCACCGGAACACACTCGACTGGTAGCGCAAATGAACATTAGGGTAGTTGAACAGTAGGACAGATGAAGCCATCTCCTCTGTGCGACCTCAACTTAGTATATCTTTTTTACGTAATAAATATGACAAAAGTATTATTATCATTAAAAACTTAATACACACAGGCACAAAAAAGTTATGACCTAATAAATGTGCGAAAAATGCCGCAGACATACCTTAAAATTTCAACTTCTCGTCCTAAAAAACCATAATTGCCAAATTTTGTAAAAAAATGTTGGTTTCTCTCAAAGTTATTAGAGAAAAACCAAAATGAAATTTTTACTTTAACACCCTGTATCTCAGTTTAAGTCAACTTTCGGATATAAGTAAGGATCTTAATATAGTCTGTGGTTTTTCCATGTCCCATTAATTAGCGGACACCCTGTATTGAACTTTTATTTCTTTTCTGTATAAATTTGTACCAACGGCAGACGAAGCGATATAAGAGCTAATATTCGATTTATCTATTTCAGTTAGCTTTCATACCGAAGGGAATTTGACTGCGGAAACGATTACAGTATTTTGCCTTTTGCATTTGAAAAGATTTTATCGATTTCAATTTTGTTAAATTTTCCGTACCGAATCTAACTCAAATTGAATCTGTACAAAGCGGGTTTTACTTTAAATATTTTAACATATTAACCACTTTATAAAAAATAGACATAATTTAGTGCGATTACGAAAAGTACGAATAGCATTCAGATCTGAATAAATACGTTTCAAAAATTATTGTTCATTTTTGCATTTTAAAAATCATATATCGATAATCTTTTTACAGAGAGACTAGAGCGGATAACCGACTGAAAGGCTTTAAATTTAACTTGCTTAATATAAAAATCCAAAAAATAAGGCTTTGTTGAGCCACCACAAGTGCAAATAACTTTTACTCGACAATCAATCATTATAATGAGTTATTTGAATTGTTCTTCTCACAATGGAGTTATAAACGAAAATAATTTTTAAATCTTTTAGTATTTTTAATAGTATGAGAGGAAATGTTAATCGTACATCATAATTGATCATTTCGGTCATAAAAATAAACAATTTTTTGCAAAAAATTATCAAAATCTCTTTACCCTGTATGTTTCAAACAAAGCATTTGCCTAATCACTATATCAGCGATGTCACATTTTTTTTATGATCAAACACAAGCACTATAAGAAAAATTCTTTAGGGCACTCTGGGAGTGGTACATGCGCAAATAGCGATTGACGTTGGTTTTGAATCGTTGGAGGTTATATTCGTTGGGAAAAACGACCTCGGGAAGGTCGTTCCACAAGGATGAAGTCCTCCAGATGAAAGAATTCTTAAATAATGAAGTTCGAGAAGTACTAAGCTTAACCACATATCGATGGGCAGCACTGGTTCGTCGTGTATTTCTGCTATTCGTCGCTCTGGGCGGAATAAGAGGGAAAGGTCAGCCGAGCACCTTCCATGAAAATATCTGTAAAAGTGAGTCAAATCCCCAAACCTGTCTTCGATGTTCTAAGCTGTCGAGGTTCTTCGTCAGCTCGTGGTCTCCGATCAGACGAATAGCCCTCCTTTCGATGGAATCCAGTAGCCGAAGAGTATGTTTGGGTGCAGACCTCAGACATGAGAGCAGTACTCTAGTTATGGTAGAATCTGGACTTTGTAGTGTCAAAAGTTGTTGAGGTGTGCACGACTTTCTGGTTTGTTCGGGTTTGTTCGGTTCCGAAGAGTACCCCAAGCTTCTGAGAAGCTATCTTTGCGATTGCCACAACGTGGTTGTGCCAAGACATATTTCCTCCCAGATTGACGCCCAGCAAATTAATAGATGAAGCCAATGTGATTGCGTGTCCGGTCATGACTATATCCGGTTTCGTAATGTTAACTTTTTTAGAGAAAACTGCTGCCTGGGTTTTTTCAGTGTTAAATTCGACTTGGTTACTGTCACCTCAAGCCAAAATTTCTTCCAGGTCTTTGTTGATACGTGATACTTCATGCTGTCTGCGAAGATGTGCGTCGGCAGCCGATGTTTGCGCATTCAAAGAGAATGATGAGATAAGTGTGCTATCGTCAGCAAAACTAAATATCGGATTTTCAGTTTTCACTAGAAGGTCGGTAATGTAGAGTAAGAAGAAAGTGGGAGACAATATGAACCCCTGAGGAACACCGGCATTGATGGTGAAGGTGTCTGAGAGAAATCCGTCAATCGCCACTTGCAGAGAGCGGTCCTTAAGGAAGCTAGACAACCATGCACAGAATGGACTGGGCATACCATAGGATCGCAGTTTACTTAGAAGCCCCTCATGCCAAACACGATCAAAAGCTTTAGAAATATCCAGTGCAACAGCCCGAGACTCCCCATGATGTTCGATTGGGTTGTTCCAAATATGGGTGACATAGGCTAGAAGATCTCCAGTTGATCTGGACTTCCGAAAACCATAATGATGATCGCTGATAATGTTGAAGCCTTCCAGGTACTTTAGAAGATGTTGGTTAACAGCTTTCTCCGTCCATGTTTTTTGAAACACCCTGTATAGGTATTTATGATAATTTTAAATAAAAACAAATAATTTATAACAGTATTTGTGCCTACTCTATGACAATATTATATTGAATAAGAGATAAGTAAACTAATTTCTGTATAATTTAGTTAATTGCCGCTTTAAGGAAACTTCTGTACTCAAATATTGTGAAAGCTCAACATGCACTAACTCAACAAACATCAAAGCCGAACTCGAGTGAGAATTTGCATAGTTAATTTTATGTTATTACGTTGTTAATGCTGTTATCGTACATATTTTTTTATGTTCGCATTATTCATCCAGAGAATATTTAAGTTTTCATGCGCCAAAAATGCAGATATTCTTAAGAACTCGACCGAAAAAAATACGTCTTGACTCTTAGATTGGTTTACTATACAGGGTGTCCCAGAATATGTGGGGAATCTCCCAGGTTCAGATAGAGCACTTAAAAATAACAGAAGAAATTGTTATAAATTTTTCTTCCTACGGCCTCCCCTATGGGCCATAATAGACTTCCATGGAAATCGTTGTTTTTTAAATAATTTAGTAAGTACTAGGTGTAATTTAATAATAAACACATTTGGCTTATTTAGTTTGCCAGGGACGGACTAGACGTTACACAAAAATACTTTTTTTTTCTACACCTTTTATGATGAAGGAACGACAATAATATTTTTGGATACTCTAAACCTTACGCTGAAAAAAGGTACTCTTGATCAATGTCGATAAAGTGAACTATTTTATGAAAAAAAATTTTGTTTAATATGGTTTTTTGTATTGGTTGATGTTTTATGTCCATGAATTCATTGCTGTTATGGTTTCTTTCACATTTACTGATTTAAATAAGAATATTTATGCCAGTGTCAGTTTATGGTAGTGTCTTGAAATTTGCGGTTTTTCTCCTTTGTCTTATTAGTTACTAACTTAGTAATGGAATTTACGTATACTGAATATAAATCATATCGAACAAAAATACATTTTTTGTCGAGAATAGTTCATTTTATCGACATTGATCAGTACCTTTTTTTCGTCTTAAGTTTAGAGCATCTAAAAATATGATTGTCGTTCCTTCATGTTACGCCTAGTCCGTCCCTGCAAACTAAATAAGCCAAATGTGTTTAAAAGAGCGAATTTTAAGGAGACTCATCTACTAGCCATTATACTAAAAAAATTATTAAATTACACCTAGTACTTAAAAATTTTTTAAAAAACAACAATTTCTAGGGACGTCCGTTATGGGCCCGTATCTCCGTAGGGGAGGCCGTAGGAAGAAGAATTTATAGGTACTTCTCCTGTTATTTTTAAGGGTTTTATCTGAATCCGAGAGATTGCCCACATATTCTGGGATGATCCCCTGTATTTATATATTATACCACTTATTTTCTCTCAAAATAAAAATTATCTTTTAAAATCTCATTCTTTGCTGAGCAAATGTCGTCTCTTGATTTGTTGCCGTTTGACTTATAGTTTTCGTATAAAAAAATTAAATTCGTTCATTTTCACTCTGTTATGAAATTAGGTAATAACAAAATTTAAAAAGAATCTGGTAGGTTAGAAGCAGATTTTGTTTTTGTAAAGATAAATAGTTTTGGCAGTTATCTACCTAGTCTAATTGTCATGTATTTAAATCATTAACATTAACAAATTATTTAAAAAACATTTAAAGTTTAGGATAGATATTTTTATTGAAGCTTTTTCTGAAAATGAACCCAAGAATAACAACCTTAAATATTAGCCCGTTATTAAGAAACACACTGTATATTTGAATGGATAACAGATGATTCCAATATAAAAATAAAACTGTTTTTAAAAAATAACCAACTTTCGGGACTCGTGTAGCGAATGAGGGTGCTGGATGAGGACCAATACTGCATATTTAATAACGTGATTTATGTAATTATATTTGTTTTAATAATAATCTGAATATAGTTTTAAGCAAATCCCAAATAAAACTTTCCTAATTATCACATTAACGATATCTAACTCCAACTTTATATATATTGTTTATTAAGTTAGGTTATGAGATTTATTATTTTCTTGGAACGACACAATTTATTCAAATATTAGATTAGTTTAAATTTGTTTCTTTATTTTTATTATTAGTATTAATTAAAAAAATCAGGAACAATAACATTTTATACACAGTACCTAATAATTATCATAAGCAAATAGAAGAAACGCTATTATTTTTATTTACACTGGTTGTAAATAAAAATAATAGCGTTTCTCCTATTTGCTCCTAAGTAAAATATAGGACATTGTATTTTTGGTGGTAGGAAAAATTATGTGAAACTGATTTTCTCCGCCTAGGAGGATTTCCACACTCGGCTGGCTCCTCGTACTAAACAATCCCGCACAAATCTAGAACTCGCAACACTAGATATGTAATATAATAAAATATACATTTTGGATTATGTTATAATTAACACGTCGATTGTATAATATACACTACCATAAAATATATTTTATTTAATGGCATAATAAATCCAGTACGGTTCTGTCGAGAGTGATAACTGAACATCATTACTTTTTTCTGTTAGGTCAATGGGGGATTATTTGACAATTCTTATCTCACACACATATCATGATGAGCAGAAATGCTCTACGGCTATACATTGCCTTCACCGCTCAACCTATGGAAGTTCACTATACATTATCCCTAATTAAAATTAATTACAATATACCTATTATCAAAACAAACGTACTTAAATGACACCTTGACCACCTAAAAGGGACAGCTTCCATTTCAAAGGTTAATATGCTGACCCTTGGATTGTAACCCCTACGGATTTTAGCTAATAGTGCATAACTGCTTTTCATTAAATGGATACCATTTTGACCATTTTTAATAGTAGGAGAGGACAGGTCACTCTTAGATCATCCCGGTCGCAGAACTAAACATTTCTTGCGGAAAATTATCAAAATATCTTTAATATTGCACAATTTCAATTTTGTCTGTTGAGAGACCACCAAAGCCTTACATTAAATTTAACTTCGTATTTAGGTCGTTCTAAAACGTCCAAACCTAAGATTGACCGAAAATATCGACCATTGGCCCTTGTCGAGCATTCCGCTCAACATATACATTAATGTTTGTAATTTTCCTAATTTAAATTAATGACAATACACGTTAGCAAAACAAAAGTACTTACATAACAGAATATATGACCACCTATAAAGGGTGGCCTGTGGTATAAAAGGTTTAATACGCTGACCCTCGGTCTAGAGCCAACCCCAGTTTTTCAGCTAATAGGGCAAAACTGCTGTATCTTTTAATTAAATAAAAACGTATTTAATTGCGTTCCAGTTGCGTTCATTAATTTACCTTACCTTTTTAAGCCGTCATTATAAAACGTATTTTCTTTTTAATTTTTTTTTTCGTCGCTCGTAATGTATTCAGATGTTGTTGACTAATGAGTTTAATTTTTATAGGAGCGTAAATGTGAGGTCCAAGGAGACTTGTAATTTTGAATTTTTGCTTCCCTTGCAGGCAAATTGTTATGCGGTGCTTATTCTAAGTGATACGTGATTCTAAGGCCACTATCAAGTATTTTAAAAATACTCATATTATGTCCTTATCCGATTTTTATTTGTTTTCAGTTTATAGCGTAATTAAAACATTTGGAAAGTCATTTTCCCTTAAAATCTCCCTATAGAGCATGAATTAATTATTTTCTTGGCTAGTGCCTCCGGAACATTTTCTTAAAAATATCGCGACTGACTGAAAAAAAAATTCCGAAATATTAATGTAAGCTCACGGGAGATTCGGCAATAACATTTTACTCTAAATTTATTCGAAAATAGAATTGAATTGGTGACAAAGTTATGTATGGGACATCATAGCAGGCTGTTGCCAGTGTTGCATAGGAATGGTAAACTAAGATGGCCATTATGACTACTTGACGTTTTATCTGAAGTTTCAAAAGGCTAGTCCATTATAAAGAGCAGTAAAAATAGTTTAATTACTAATTTTCTTTATTTCCCTTCGCTCCAGTTAAATGTGGCTTAAATAATTATAGTTTCCTCTAAAAATGTTAACATTACAGAACCGAATATAGCCATGGCAGGACACGGAATTCCACTGGCTTCATCTATTAATTTGCTGGGCGTCAATCTTTGAGGAAATATGTCTGGGCAAGATAACTTCGCAGAAACTTGGTGTAGTCTTCCGAATCAAAACAAACCCAACTATTGATTCTATATAAAGCCCAGATGCGACCGTTACTAGATTGGTTCTCTCATATCTGGACCTCTGTGCCCAAACATACTCTTCGGCTACTGGATTCAATCGAATGGGACCATTCGTCTGATGACCACGAGCTGACAAAGAGCCTCTACAGCATAGAACATCAAAGACAGGTTGGTGATCTGTCTCTCTTTAACCGATATTTAATTGGAAATACTGGGCTTATCTTGCCCTCTTTATTCCGCTCAGAACGGCGAGTAGCAGAAATATACGGCGAACCACTGCCACCCATCCATATGTGGTTGAGCTTAATCCTCATCGAACTATATTATTTAAGAATTCTTTCATGTGGAGGGTTTTATCCTTATGGAACGACCTTCCCGGGGTCGTATGACCTAACGAATATAACCTCCAACGATTCAAATCTCTCTCTTTCTTTTGTGGCAAAGTTTTATTTGTATTTTTGTAATTTCAATGGAAAGTTTTCTCAAATATTGTCACTTTTATAATGCCTAGTTTTTTCGAACGTAAATATTATATTTATCCTTCGAAGTATTTTAATTTGCAGAATAACAATGCTCCATAGCTTTTTCGATTATATTTTTAAATAAAAATTTTTCGCGATATCTCCAGGCGTTTCCTTATTTTTTTGCGATTGATTTCCTTCAGCTGGAAAAAAGAATTTAATTACGTAAATCGTCTTTTTACAGGTTTCCAACGATCAAATTAGGCCTTTGGGCTTTTATTTGTATTCTTGTGCGACTAGGTAGGAAAAAATAAGAAAGGTTTTCTATTTATCTTTATAAAACTTCTCTGAGCCTGTATTAAATGTCTTTCCGTCAAAAATAAAAGATTTATATATTATTGGTAGAGAAAAAAAATTATTTAAAAATGCGTTCTTTAAGATACATGGTGATTGATGGTGGTGGCCTATTAGACGTTTATGGAGAACTAGTCATCGGATCACTTTGAAAATTTGGGAGCTTATAGAGGCGGATCTGATCTCTCTTTTAAAAGTATTTTTAGCAATGCAGTGTTGCCGCTTCTACTTGAAAATATTAACAACTTTGATAATTTAAACGGAACACCCTGTGTATTATTTTTGTTTTAGAATCCTTATTAATGTCTTAATAACTATTCTTAATATTTTCTTATACCTATTTGTTATAGTTCTCGAGATAATAATTAATTTCACTTTTTTTTTTCGGAAAACGTGTCCTACAAACAGTGATGATATTTTTAAACTCTGACAAATTAAAGCACTGCAATTTGGTATAGAATCTCGACAACCTAAAATATCGACGACAGGTTGATGATTGACTCTCTTTTACAGAGTGTTCCATCGCAAATAATCGACTAAGATTGGATCCTTCATTTCGCCTAGAGCTCAGAAATGCACAACGAATTACTGCCGCCAATCCATATGTGACGCTGTTTAGTACCACATTGTTTGAGAATTTCTTCATCTAAACTACACCATTCTTGTGGAGTGACCTTCCTGAGGTCGTGTTTGCAACGAACAACCTCCAACCATCTATAACCAAAGTGAAAATTTTTATGGGAAGATTAGCCATTCTGATATTACAGATAGTAATATATTTAATATTATGCTCTGTAAAACTCTGTAAAATTACGGATATACTGACGTAAATGTGAGGCTGCACAAGTTTTAGATTCATTTTTTACACGAAATTATACAACCAATAAAAATCTTGGATATTTACTGTGCATAGTAAAACCCGATTGGTTTTTACGTTATAATTTTCAAGTGGACAAAATTGTCAATTTCTTTACTGAATACCGAACACTTTTACCAACAATATTGAATTTAGTGCTTGTTTGATGTAAAATCGATTTGAATTTGTCTCTTCCATTCTACCCATTCTAACATCGATTCAAACTCGATATGTTATACCACATATAAAGTAAACCTAAAGCAGTCAAAAGCAATTGAAGGTACAATAAACTTTTATGCCCTGATAAATGGTAGCCATAAAGTTACGCTGGCAGTTACAGACAAAGTGCTCACATAAATTCTGATGTTATATTCTATACTTAGATGGTATATTACCGGTAGAATGCATATTTCAATATTAATATATGAAAAATATTGAAAGATTATTTTTTACTTTTCGCTGCTACACATACTGACTGAAAATAACGTTTTTTATATTTAAATCAGGAAAAATAACCATAAATGCTACTTTAAATTAACAAACGAGCTTTGTCACCTTTTGTCAAACCCAAATAAACACGTGGGAGGCACTTGCGAGAAATATAAAGTACGTTTCACGAAATTTGGATACGACTTAATGATTTCCTGGGTAGGTCCAATTGTGTCGACAAGAGCTTGGCAATAAACAAGTGAAGTATGAAGGGACGGACTAAGGAAAAGAAGTAATGATATGATTATATTAATGTAATCAAATGAAATAACATTTTTTTTAAATATTACTAGTCATATTTATTTACATTTATAATGTCATTCTATAGATAGTTCTGCTTCGCTATTGCTATCCTCATCAAGATTAATTATAATTGGATTAATTATACGATCCAGACTAATATACGAATTTTCTACAGTTATTACGTGACGGACTGAATTTTTTCAACTACCTGGGGGAATATCATTAAAGCATTTTCGTATTAATTCTACAACACTAGAACTTAAAGTCGGAGAAATATTTTCAGACCTAACCAGTGATTTTAACTGGTGCCACATATGCTCTATGGGGTAAAAAATGCAATAATAGGGTGGAAGCCGTAGCACTGTAGGTCCAAATTCTTCTGTCAATGTGTCACAAACATATACTTTTTTTATACAAAATGTCTTTGAAACTTCTAAAAGATCACTTTTTTTATAACCTTCTTCAAATCATTCGCCGCGAGCTTGGAGCTTTATGTAATTGGCGACTGTGATAGCTCGCATTGTCCATTACTATCACCTACCTCAAAAAGTTCGGCCGTTGTATCTTCATGGTAATCCACACAAGAGTCTTTAATGTTTTGCAGAAAGCTACAAGGCATTTGACGGAGATTTTGTTTTACACTTATCGGAAGAATCAGACCAGCCATTCGATGGTGTTTCATGCGTGTCAAACCAAGTCTCGTCGAGGTAAATAGGACGGTATAGTTTTCCAAAATAACAACTAACTCAAAATAAAGCAAACGACAAACAGCCATGAGAAGCAGCGAAAGGAAACAAAAATAAACATTTTTGAAATGCAAGTCAATATAAAATCAGCTTTTGGAACAAACAGTTTTCAGGCAGGAAGGTGGTAATTACTTTCTGCAACTATCTCGTGCTTTCGACAAACTAGCTTTGAAAATAGTTATTCGCAAAATCAAATTTCCATCACCCTCTGTTACAGCCAGTGAATATTTATTACGGACAAAGTTTGCGTTGAGCGTATATCATTTTTTCCCTCCGCTAATCCTTACTTTTCACGGATAATTAATATAAACTAAAAGTTTGACAAGTCATAATACCGTTATTTAAATATTAACTGTTTATAGAGTTGGAAGGAACGGACTAAACTCTAGTATTGTGTACTGTACAAATCTAAATAATGTAAAGAAACTCTTATGGCTGGTGTTCGAGAAGTTTTGAGGAAAACGCAAAAGAAGAAATTACAAAACTTTGATAGGCTCAACTTGACAACTGGAAAATATTTCTTAAAATGTGTTCGTAAAGTATTTTTAATGTATTCCTTATTAAAATTTAAATCAACTCAAATATTTTACCAAGATCTTTGGAAAAAATGTGACATATTGTCACGGGAACATTTAAAATAATAAAGTCAACATTTTATAATGCAACTTGTTTAATTATCTATTTTCCCTAAATACATTAATTAGCAAAAACCCAGTCCTACCTTAGTCGACTACTGCTTGTGAATGGGGGCTATGTCACCAATTGTTAGGTCGCTTGTCTTGCTGCGAGAGGTTCGTTCTACCAGTCGTGGTTACTTAAGAAGCTGAAGATCAAGTCGAGGATGAAGATGCACACCAAGTCTCTCTCGGTCTCCTCGGCACTATCCAGCAGGACTCGGGTTAACCCCCCGTAGCGCCGAAGTAATGCGCGCAACCGTTTGCGCGCCGTACTTGTACTGGGCTACGGGGCCAGCAGAAAGTGCGGACGCGTGGAAAACCGTTAATACAGGGTGAATTGGTAACAATATAATATTGTACACTTTATTTATTGACTGCAAATAATTAATAAATATTTTTTAGAAGTACCTATTTGGATCTTAAATCCACAACTAACATGGAAAAACGTATAAAACGCAATTAAGCAGATATGAACAACAGTTTTACTAGAACTAGAAGTTTTTTAACCTTTAATGAGGTATTACGAACATGCTCTTTGGTTTAAATTTTTTTTAAATGTTTATAATATTTCGGAAAGGCATAATAGTACTGCAGCGCGTTGCCAAAATATCCTGTTATCACGCCTTCATCTAGTCAATGACTAATCGCTAGATTAATAAAAAATAAGAAAGTTTTACTCGAGCGAAAACGTTCGGCAACGCTGCGCTTACCCGTTAGAGTGATTTCAGTCCGTAAGGAAGCAGATCATCTTTTTGTTACTACACCTTGTCCGCTCTTGATGAAATCATATTAAAAATATAAGAAAAAACGCGAATTCATCGACAACGGACGTTTTGAGTGTTGCAAAAATTCCTTAGTTTAAATAAAAGATGTAAAGAAAGGGGGTATAAAAAAAGTTACAGCGCCCGGGTCAATTTTTTTAAATTGTTGATAACACTCTAAAAAATAGTAAATCGAGTCGAACGGACATTTTCCGTGTTGCGCAACTACAGGGAGGGCAGCGAAGTCGGATCTCGTATCTGTATAATTCATGATCGCGGTACAGGGCGCGTGCATGGGACGGCTTGCTGCTTGTTGTCTATAACAACTCAGCATCAGCTATGTCCCCATATTGCATTATTATTGATGCACGTGCTGTGTTGACTGAAAACGGTTTTGCTAAAAAATGCGTGTGTAAAAATGTCAGTTCATATTTTTCCCCCATTTGCCGAGCCACAATACACGATTTCTGCTTGAAAACGGACGAGGCGCGATAACTCGAACAGCGTTAAAAAATTACATACCGAAGATCCAACACTGCGGTTGCGCGTCGGTGATAATGTCCGTTCCCATTTTTTCCGGTCACGAATAACGAAAAATAACATCCGACAAGTAAAACGGGAACGGTGATAAGTTGAATTTTCCGCTGTAAATAAATTTCGATTTTTCTCAAATGAAAACTATTCACCGCACGGAAAATGTTAGTTACTATTTTCATCTCCTCATAAACATCACTCTGGGTCAAAAAATAAAAAGACCGGACGAGGCACGATAACTATTACGACCACTTTTTTTTTTAATATGTAAAGATGATTCTCAATGATTTCGCAACGTTGCCAATGTCCGTTCTTGTTAATTTCCTTCTCAAGTCCTTATTAAATCACCAAAAAAACTCGAAAAACTTTAGGTCGTGATCAGTCTGATATCCTGGTAAAGGGCTGCCGTACTATAAGCTCTAGTAGGTTAGTCTTTGGTTTTTTTTATTTGGACCCTTGCACGAATAGGGTATTTTTTACAGGTTTTGGTTAGCTCTCGTTCACTTTCCATGATAATGGATGATGATATATGGCGATCCAAGAAATAAATGGAAATACTTCTTCTGTCTGGTTTCAGTGCTGCCGAGCATTACTCCTCCTTGAGCCTTTACATGCGACTTGTGTTCATGTTTATAATTGCATTTGAGATGTAGGTACAGGTGTTTAACATCGATACCATGGTGGTGTGTTGTATCCTGCTAGGTCTCTTCTTACTACGTTTAGCAATGAAATTCTTCCCATTGGTCAGATCTCACTCTTATTGATGAGAAATGATATGGCAACATGAAAGGGAACACTTGTCTAAGAATATGGTCAAATACAATTTCATAGAAAAATTATTTTTTAAATAATATTCTCGACTACATGCCATGGATTTTAAATGGAATTGGTATGATGAAATACATTGAATAAAACACTTAAGAGTGATTGCTCCCTTGTATACCATATCCCCGTTTGGATATATCAAATATTTTTGGATATCTGTTTGCTTCACGCAAACCATTAACTATTTTTTGTCGGAAACTGGGTAAAAGCATTTCGAACCCCAATCGACATGTAAAAGTGTCATCATTGGCCTGCAATCCCTGGATACTAAGTGCTAAATTTAAAACATTAACATTTTAGGGCAGATTAAATGAAAATTACGTCGGATCCTATAAAGAACACCGTTCACCTGGGAAATGAACGAATGGCCGTGAAATTGAATAATTTCTAAATTCTAATACAAAGCTTTAAAAATTATTATTTTCATGCCGATTTATTGCTTAATAATGTCAATTTTATGTATTTTTAATTATTAGAATTACTGCCAATTTATCTAGATTTTAGATTATATGTAGGTACATAAAGTCGGTACGTTATATCATCACTTACACGACATTCAAATCATACGAATCAATCAAAATTTCCCGCAAGAAAAATATCAAAACAAAGACTGATTTCATAAACTTTATAATAAACGTGCCTAGCGTTCCGATATACGTATTCCAAAGAATAATTTATAATTTCAAAAAAAAATTAAATGACTACGACGAAAAACTGGCGTGCTATTTTTTATCATACGAAACTTCGGTCGCCATTTATTTTTGTAGCAAAATATCGAAAAATTCGGTGTTTTCATAATCCAATTTAAAATCTTCATTACCTCTTAAATTCTCGACATGCTATGACATGACTTTACAAAACAAGGTTATATTAGTAACAAATATCTTAAAATACTTACCGAAACCACAAAACTACCTCTGAACCTCTGAAAAGGATTAAATTCAACTTGAACGCACAGAAACTTACAAAAAACAATTAGGATTAGCACTTAATTGACACATAAAAATAATCAAATTAGCAACTATGAGTTAACAGCTGGCAAATATTTAATGGCCACCAATCAATATTCACTACGATTGGAACTTCAAAACGTTCGTTATTGAATTCAAAACGTATTGCCGAACTCCGCAGACACTATTATGTTTTTATTCACTTTAAGCCTATAATAAATAAAGATGGACAGTTTTAAGTCACGACGTTTCTTCATTCCTGGGTTTGTGATGTACGTGTAAAGATAGAACGTACGTACTTTATTCTCTGGCCTTGCCTGTTTATAAACACAATAAGTCGGTCACTTTCCTTGGCGTACACTAATCGAGTAAAAATCAAGTAATTTAAATTTAAACAAATGTATTTATTAAGCCGCCCATTGAAATGCACTTCAACTAGACTTTATGTTTAATGTATATCCATGAGAACTTAGTAAATGGACAAACTTTTATAGTTTAATGGATTCAGTGTAATGTCTACGAACCTAAATATATAAAGGAAAACCAGAAGCAATCAGGTTTATATTTATCGAATCATGAAAATACAGTTATTCGATAGTTTTTCAATAATGACTGATCTTAATGACTGATGTGGGTCCGCTAACTATTTTATTTTTAATGGAAATGCATTTTTCATGTTATATTACTTGTTCATTAATATACACTTGCCGGCACAAAATTCCACCACCCTTATATCTTGGTCAAGTGTGATATTTTATAACTTTTGTATTTTTATGAGATTTTCCTGATTTTGTTATCAGTTTATAGATCCGTTTATTGTGTTTTTCCTTAATTATTTTAAAAAGTAACATTTTTCGATTAGGCTATATTATACAGTAGTAAATCAAACTTTTATCGTAATTTCAAAATACCCTGTAGGAAAATTGAGGAGGAGAATTTTATTTACATACTGTTTCTTGTCATCTTTGATGTATTCTAAACATTTCGATTTTTCATTCATTCCCATATCTCATTTCTGCTGCGAGCTGCAAAATTTTAAATGAAACGCTGATTTGAAGACTATTTTCATTAAGAAAAACAAACAGTAGGTATATCATAAAGTTCATTAATAAAAACAATTTTAATATCGTGTATTTCCTCCTCTCTCAGCAATGACAGCTTGCAGTCTTCGTGATATCGAACGATTAAGGTAACTTATCCTTTCTTGAGGGATAGCCTGATATTCTTCGGTCATCGCCAGTCGTAACTCTCGTAGAGTTTATGGTTGTAAAGGATGACGACGAACGGACCTTTTAAAAGATGTTCGATTGGGTTGGGATCCGGGCTACATGCGGGCCCTTCCAATCTTGGAAGTCCAACTTCATCCAGATGTTCGTTCACTACATGTGCAACGTGAGGTCTGGCATTATCATGCATTAATGTAAATTGGTACCCAACGAAAGGAACTTGTTAGACGATTTCCTCAATGTGGCGGTGGGCGATTAAAGCTCAACAAAAACAAGTTGGTGCGTGCTTCGACAGAAATACAACTGACATACATTTTCTAAAAATAACATCGTTTCACTTAAAATTTTGCAGCTCGCAGCAGAAAGGAGATAAGGGAATGAGTGAAGAAACGAAATGTTTAGAATACACCAAAGATTACATGAATCAGTGTGTAAATAAAATTATCCGCCTCAATTCTCGTATAGGGTGTTTTGAAATTACGACAAAAAAACAACAGTTTGATTGTATAATATAGCCTAATCGAAAAATGTTACTTAAAATAAAATAATTAAGGAAAAACACAATAAATTGATCTACAAACTGATAACAAAATCATGAAAACCACATAAAAAATTAAAAAGTTATATAATATCAAACTTGACCAAAATTTCAGGGTGGCGGAATTTTTTGCCGGTGAGTATAGAAATATTTATCACCAAAATGAAACGCACATGTCCTAAAAATGCTTCCAGAATTGATTAAAAATTAAAACTGCGACAGTATTGCAAACATTTCATCTCTAAGAGTTTGATTCTTAGATGAAACGTGGGTCTATTCCAAGGGTAACGAAACATTTTCTTGGTATATGTTGTAAGGAATTTATTAACTTCGTTAAGATATGTTATTATATTTTAAACAGAAACTCATTATGTGAATTGATATAATTAAATAAAATTTGAAATACGTCATATTATAACACATCAACTGTATCAACATATATAACATGATGAGGGCAAGCCTCTTTCTGTATTCCTACGTTAAACATTGTGTGTCTTATGAAGCTTTGTTTTAACTTTTAATTGGCGATGCAAGCGTTTTCATGGTAAACAACATGGCAAGACGTATTACATTTATAGAGATTTTCCGTAATTATACATATAATTACATATAATCCTGCATAATATAGACGTTCTTCTGTGAAACTATATTTCACTAAGTAAAGTGTCAAGTAACAATAAATAACCTTTTTTAATAAACTAATATTTCTTGTCAGCAGTTAATGTTCTAAGTTAAGTATTTTTGTAACACACGCAAGTAGTTGGGCGTTAATGAAACCATTCTTGAAGACATTAAAATAACGAGGTATATACTGTAATTAGCAGTAAAAAATTGTTAGCCCGTTTCGTGTTTATGACATCAAAAACTAAAACAAAAAAGATTTATGATATACTGGCTTTTGCTTAGCCGATGCGTCTTCCACAGCGATTAATTTTGTTTTATTAATTACAAAGTATTTTTATTAAAAAGACACTTTATCCCTATAAAATGGTAGTTAAACGTGCAAGTTTCGTCAATATGAGAAGTCAATAATTAAATAGATATTTAAGCTATAGATAGATCCAGGAATAAACCTGTTATGTAACGAGCATAACCTAAGTATTTTAGTTCTCAAGTTATTCAAATAGACCTCTCACGTTGAATCACGCTAAGATATCATTTATCAACTTTTTCTATTTGGGATTCATAATGGCTACATTATGAAATGTAAAAAAATTGAATAACCTGCCACTTTATGGAACTGAAATTTAATTTTTTTATATTGGCAGCAAGAAGTACGGTTTGCATTTTAAGCTTACTTTGATTTCGTTGAAATTAGTTTTCTTGGCATTATGGATTCGACAAAAATTTTTTATAGAAAACTTTAAAATACTAACCTTTAACCTTGCAAATAGATACCGACGCACATCACGCAGACAGCATGAGATATCGCGCCTCAACAAAGACATGGAAGAAATTTTGGCTTAGGGTGACAGTAACCAAGTCGAATTTAACGCAAAAGGCAGCAGTTTTCTCTAAAAAGGTTAACATTACAGAACCGGAAATAGTCATGGCCAGACACGCAATCCCACTGGCTTCATCTATTAATTTGCTAAGCGTCAATCTGGGAGGAAATATGTCTTGGGATAACCACGTTGTGGCAATCGCCAAAATAGCTTCTCAGAAGCTTGGGGTACTCTTCCGAACCAGAAAGTTGTACACACCTCAACAACTTTTGACACTATACAAAGCCCAGATTCGACCATCACTAGCGTACTGCTCACATGTCTGGAGCTCTGCACCCAAATATACTCTTCGGCTACTAGCTTCCATCGAAAGGAGGGCTATTCGTCTGATCGGAGACCACGAGCTGACGAAGAACCTCGACAGCCTAGAACATCGAAGATAGGTTGGGAATTTGACTCTCTTTTACAGATATTTTCATGGGAGGTGCTCGGCTGACCTTGCCCTCTTAATTCCGCCCAGAGCGACGAATAGCACAAATACACGACGAACCACTGCCGCCGATTCATATGTGGTTAAGCTTAGTAGTCCTCGAGCTTCACTATTTAAAAAATCTTTCATCTGGAGGACTTCATCCTTGCGGAACGACCTTCCCGAGGTCGTTTTTACCAACGAATATAACCTCCAACGATTCAAAACCAATGTTAATCGCTTTTTGCGCACATGCACCACTCTCAGAGTGCCCTAAAGGATTTTTCCTATAGTGCTTTTGTTTGATCATAAAAAAAAAAAAAAATATTTTTATTAGATATTTATCTGAAATACCTATATTCGGAAATATATAACATGCTGACAGTGTCCGTCAACTAATTTCTAGTCACACCTATAAAACAACATAACCTAAAAATAATATAAATATCTTCCAGTTTATGCTCTATTTCTAAAGTTTGATGCAATAAAGTACTATTTTTATTTTTAATTCAATATAGTATTAGTATTTCCTGGACATTAATTGTTATTCCTGTCAGATTCTGTGTCGACAAAATATTTTGTTCAATATTTTGAAATTTGTTCTGCTCGCACCATAACTCAAAGTTTTGCATATTCTTTTTAAAAGTTTTTCTAGATTATTTTCTGCAATTTCTCGTATTTCTGACGGAGTACAACTTTCTGCAACTTATTTTTACCAACTTTAATAATATATTTATTTTTAATTATGACGGATGGGAAGAAGCTTTGTTGTGTTCAATTGATTCTATTACGGCATATTTGATACTTGTAACATTTTATGAAATTGTAAAAGTATTGTCAACCCAAAAAGAAAATATTAATTCAAATGGAAAAAATCTAATATATTTTTTTAAGTTTTTCATACTTTAACGACCCAAATAGAAAAAGTATTATAAAATACACGGTTCATAAGACATTTAGAGCACTTGTACTGTAGAAAACTCCCCGCTTCGCGGGTCATTTTCTAAATTGAACGCGTGCTCTAAGATAATGTCTTATGAAACTTATATCTTAATATACTATTCTAATAGGGCGACTAAAAAAACAAATTAAATAAGAGACTTTACGACCCGTCACTATACAGTGTGCTATGGAAATATATTTTAAAAGCACCAATTTTTTTATAATTCCGACATTTAATTATAATATTATCCTCTATGTGTATTCGAGGTTCTCGTTATAATGGAGCGATGTTTTATTAATCGCACCCAGACAGACATAAATAAATATCATCTTTATATGTTTGAAATTCGGACAGTCCGATTTGATTCAATTACAAAAAAAAGTTCTACAATATGAAGTCTTTTATAATTACATGAAACCAAAAGCTTTTTTGTAAATTATTCTAGTGGGTAAGTTTATTTCCAGAACACAATCTATATTATTTCGAAAATATTAAAATTACGAATACGCTTCATTTATCTTTATTTTCCGGTGGAATTTAGTTTCCGAGTTGGTTTATTATTTTAACGAAAATATAGTCCAACGTCTACTTTACTGTTTTTGGCTTAAAATATGTTCATTGAAATATCGTACCTAAACGTCAGGTTGTATTTTATGTTTGTTCTGTATTTTTACTTCAAAAATTTCCTGCATAGTAGGATTTTTGGAAAATAAATAATTGCAACAATTCTAAATATTTCAAGTTTTTGAAGTTACACTGTTCAAACTTTGTCTTGATTTGTCACACTTAATCTAGCTAAATTAGATACCTTTTATGTCGCTCTGTTATCCAAAGCAAAGAATTTAAATAATTTATCTTATAAATTACATAAGATACGGTAACAAGAATTAGAATACGTATTATAAACTTAAACAAACAATCATGTCAAAACCTTTGATTGTAGCTTCAGAACGGTTTGCCTATCGATGTTAAAGATAATATTAATAATATATTCTTGTAGTTCATCAACAATTTTTCATAAACCTTATTTTTTTAAAAACCCAAAAATATAAATTGAATGGAGTAATGTCTGGTAAATTGGTGTGCATATTTGTCTTGGCATAACCACGTTGCGGCAATCGCCATGATAGCTTCTCAGAAACTTGGTGTATTCTTCCGAACTAGAAAGTTGTACACACCTCAACAACTTTTGACACTTTACAATGCCCAGATTCGACCATCACTAGAGTACTGCTCTCGTGTCTGGTGCTCTGCATCAAAACATACTCTTCGGTTACTGGATTTCATCGAAAGGAGGGCCAATCGTCTGATTGGAGACCACGAGCTGACGAAGAACCTCGACAGCCTAGAACATCGAAGACAGGTTGGGGATTTGACTCGATATTACAGATATTTTCATAGAAAGTGCTCGGCTGACCTTGCCCTTTTAATTCCGCCCAGAGCGGCAAATAGCAGAAATACGCGACGAACCACTGCCGTCCACCCATATGTGGTTAAGCTTAGTACTCATTGAACTTCATTATATAAGAATTCTTTCATCTGGAGGACTTCATCCTTATGGAACGACCTTCCCGAGGTCGTTTTTCCAAGCGAATATAACCTCCAACGATTCAAAACCAACGTGAATCGCTTTTTGCGCACACGCACCACTCCCAGAGTGCCCTAAAGAATTTTTCCTATAGTTTGATCATAAAAAAAAGTATGGTTCGCCGTGGGCTGCGATAGGAAATGGATAATTAATAATTACATTCAATCCAAATATATTTCCGTTATTATTAATTTTAGTTTTAGCGGTATGCACTAAAGGGTACATTTTGTTTAGAATTTTACTCTCTATCAAACCGTTATTGAATATATAGGACATTTAAAAAAAATACATTCTTGTTAACATCACGTGATTCTGACGTTCAGTTGTTATTTTGACATCAGCATAATTATCAGCATAAAAAACGACACTACTTTGCTTATTTAATCGAGTTCGTAGCTTTTAGAATAAGAAAGTTAGCAATACTGCCTACATCATTTTGAATACACTGTATAAGCTAGACCAGAATCATACTGTAACAAGTGATGACGCACGTGAATTCTTTCCCCGATCCCCGCCTCAACTGTATATTACATTAATTTATCACAATTTAAAAAATTGAGAGATCTATCGAGTCCAGAAATTTATTTAAGTCAACGGAACGCAGTTCTCTGCATCCATTATTCAAAATTAGATGCTAATTCTGGTCAGTGTGCAGAATAACAACCGCACATGGCAAAAAGGGATTTCGCCTATCTGATTTACTGGCTCCATTTCCTCAGGTAAATTTTTCATGACATTACAAATGGCAGTCCTTATTATTATTTTACCCGCTTTTCGTTTCCAACATGTACAGCCTAATTGGCTCAGCCACTGGCTCTAACTCGGATTTATATACTCTTTAACAGACTTTGTCAGTGATTATTTCAGCTCATTAGACACTTATGAATAGGGAACAAACCTGGAAAATAAAGTTGGATATTTCCTTGTCGTTTTATCCATTATTCATATTATATAAATAACGGACTTGAAACAAGCATGGACCCCGTATTTCTATCTGCTTTGTATAGTACGTTTCACGAAATTTGGATACGACTTAATGATTTCCTGGGTCGGTCCCATTGTGTCGACAAGAGCTTGGCAATAAACAAGGGAAGTATGAAGGGACGGACTAAGGAAAACAAGTAATGATATGATTAATGTAATCAAATGAAATAACATTTGATTACATTACATTTGATTTTGAAATATTACTAGTCATATTAATTTACATTTATAATGTCATTCTATAGATACTTAGTTCTGTTTCGCTATCGCTATCCTCATCAGAATTAATTATAATTGGATTAATTCTACGATCCAGGCTAATATACGAATTTTCTACAGTTCTTACGTGACGGACTGAATTTTTCCAACTACCTGGGGTAATATCATTAAGGCATTTACGTATTAATTCTACAACACTAGAACTTAAAGTAGGAGAAATATTTTCAGACCTAACCAGTGATTTTAACTGGTGCCACATATGCTCTATGGGGTTAAAAATGCAATAATAGGGTGGGAGCCGTAGCACCGTATGTCCAATTTCTTCTGCCAATGTGTCACAAACATATACTTTTTTTTATACAAAATGTCTTTAATACTTCTAAAAGATCACTTTTTTTTATAACTTTCTTCAAAATATATATCATTCGCCGCCATGTAGTTCTGAAACTCCAATTTTATATTATTTGAGCTTGGAGCTTTATGTAATTGGCGACTGTGATCGCTCGCATTGTCCATTACTATCACGCTATTCTGAGGAATGTTTGGTAAAAGACAATTCTTGAACCATTCCTCAAAAACTAACAAATTTGACCACAAAAAGATATTTAAATATAAATTAAGCAACCTAACCTACCTGATGTGCCTATATTTAATTATAATTATTACAATCCGGTCCTTTCCACATAATAATAACAAACGGTCATAAATAATGGGATGGCCCCAGGTACTTTTACTGCAGTCATTAAGTTATATCCACTTTTCGTGAAACAATCTTTATACGTCAACTTGATGCCTGTTACGAAATTAATCACAACAAAAAGTAACTATCTGTAGAATCCCCATCTCTTCTTATCTTCTGTCTATTTCTGTTTTCATTCTAGCAGGTAACCGGTTTGATATTTTTTTGGATTATACCAAAGCCGATAAACTGAATCATGCTCTTTTGATCTTAGTTATCTCGGTTTTCAGGACCACGCTTGTGACAGTTAGAAGCTATTTCACAAATAGAACGTATATAGTTAACCTTAATGGAACTTTCTCGGAAGCAAGAAGCCTCTCGTTTGGTGTTCCGCAGGGCTCGATACTTGGTCCATTGGTGTAGTCACTGTATACGTCCCAATTTTATACGCAGCTAAAACACTGTACTGACTTGTCTTCCAGCAGACTACTGGTAATTTTAAAATCAGAATATTTCCATTATTTATTACGTTTAATAATTTTCTGTCAGTGTACTCTCAAGTAGAGGATAGTCACGTATGCTGCCTAGACAAGAGCAGCCTAGGTCGAGTGTAACCGAAATTTTCCGACTTGGAAAATGCAGCGTCGTCCAGTAGACTATGCGTCAGTACGAATGTAACTATATCTTGGCATTGAAGAGGAATCTATTTTGGATCCTGCTACTGAACAAATTCTGGAAAAGCGAAAAATATGTTCCATTTGTCCTAGCAGAAAAAGATGAATGACGAAATATCTTTGTCATTCATGCAATAAGCCAATTTGTCTGTGTGTGAAGAGAATATGTCTTCGGTGTGCCGAAGACCTGTGAAAAACTCGAACTTTTCGATATTGTAATAGCTTCTTTATTTAAAATTTTATATGTTTTTTTGCAGTTCATTTGTTGGAGTATAGCCTTTGTAGCCATTTAAAGGATGATTAATATAGATAATGGTATTAGTTGTGTTTCAGTTTCGCTAATTTTGTAAATATGATTTTTTTAGATACACATCTATTAAAAATGTAATTTCCGAAACAATTTTTTTAAATTTTATTTCGTACCGAGGATTTTTTCAATCTCAACATCTATAATAAATAAAAAGATAACACATTTTTTAATTTTTTTTATGTATTTTGCTAAAAAAATATTCCTAATTTATGCCGTCGTCTCACAGACGACATGTCAGTGACTACGTCCTGGAACCTGTACGTCAGTACTTAAGGGTTAAACAGCTGTTAAAAAAGGTTCAACAATGCTCGTTCATGGTTAGAGACTTTGATTGTCACTATAAGTAGGTTAAAAAATGTCCCCTTAATTGTATATTTATTTACATTGAATATAAAATATTAGGCATTAAAAATACAGGAAAAAATATCCATTAACAAGCTGTAATTAACACTTAAAAACAAACATAAATATATTAATTATACATTATTCATGAGGAGTTGTTAACACAGAACACCACAGCAAAAGCGAGGCAAGAAGATTATAAAATTTTAATAACATAATCCCTTCGGTGTCGTAAAGTAACTAATTTTTACAAGCGGTAAATCAGAAGGGAGAAACATATTTTTTATATACGTACATTTGAGGGTAAAAGGTATTTTTTTCTGCAAAAAATATCATAAGGAAGGTCCATATGTGTAATGTTTGTGTAATGTTTGTGTAATGTATCAAGCAATTTATGAGTGTGAACTTCCATTATATTCATTGATTTAAAACACAACGTTTCCACTGATATGCATTGTATCTCTCTCCGTCTCCCTCGTCTTTGGGCGAATACTAATAAGTTAGGCAAGTGTTTATATGGAAATGACGTATTATATTTAAATGGGTGACTCCTTGGGTGTCCTAGAGAAGCGCTACATATATATTTTTTTAAATCGACCGTTTTAAAAGTGGGGTTTGTTCGGGTTCTCGCAGGTGACTTCGCGGTAATGAATCACAGCACCCTGTGGCAGTGCATCATAAACACCTGTTACGCGCAATGTTGCCAAACTGTGTAAAAATGTAAAACTTTAATTTCTTATAAAAATAAATATTTAGCTTACTTAGACACTAAATCCAGAAAGCTGTAAGGAATCCAGGACGCAGACACCTTCAGTTCTTTTTTCTATGGGAAAAGCTTTATGCTCATCACGTGTCCTGATGATAGTGTGGGACAGCATAATATGCTTATACCCACTAAACCCCATTCGGCCTCTTCTTTCCAATCTCAGAACATAACCGGCATTTCGTCACTTAAAGAGACACCCACGAGTTTCAAATCAGTTTTTTTGAAGATATGCACCTATTATTAGGTTACACAAAAGTACTAAATACTTACGCATAATTAATAACACTATCGTACACATAGAACAACAGCACTATAGGATACAAATTATATAGCAATAGAAATTCAGAAATAATAAAAACGCTAATTTCTAATGGGCTAATCAAATTTATTAATCCTCTACTGAAGAAGAATGATGAAATAATTATGTTGATAGATAGGACATCCCCTTCAAAATAGTCTCGTCTAACTAGCGCGGTTGCCATTTCCGAGACAGGAAAGTATTACAGAAGGAAATTCCGCAATTTGTGAATATAAATCTTATAAAACATCGAAAGTGGCAACGCTGTATTTTCAGCACAAATAGCTAATTATCGATCGACCTAGTAAACCCGAATATGTCAAACGTGTTTACTTACTTTCAAAATTTTTAGAATCAAATACCAATGTATGGAAATTTATATTATTTCCCAGAACAATAAGGGCGTATTTTTGTCTACACAGTAGCACTTTAAAATACTAAAAACTTAGATGTGTTCATGAGATACATACGTACGCGAAAACTAATGTGAATTTATATGGCTTTGTTTTCGTGTTTTGTGAGGTTATTGTGTCGGTTTTTGTTCCGGTCATTTACTTGGTTTTTTTTATAAATTAAGTTGGTTTTAAATAAGGCCGAAAAGGTAAATACATTTTATTTTTCTAAAGGGTAAAGCGGCATTTAAGTTGTTCAGATTCAACGGTGTCGTTCGAATTGAACAAATGATAACATACCTGACCATTTATAAACTCCGCGGCGGATCGTTCGAGTCAGTTCAAGTTTATGAATCACAGATTGTTTTCCAGTGAACTGAACTGAACTGAAAGTAAAAGTTTCTAATAATGTACCATGAAAAATAAACAAGTTCAAATCTGTCAAGCGGTTATTGACTTTCTAGTTTACCATGAAAATGTGACAACACTGCTCAAAATTCACTGACGTTTTTTGCCATATATTGCTTTGTTTACCTTTCTCCCAGTGACACCACGTGCTTATTTTTGGTTTGACAGCAGGTCATGTACAGGGAATATTAATTAAAGGGCTATTTTTGGATATTTTTCTTCAATTTGTTTACATCTCAGGAATTACCGGTTTAAATATAATACGTAATTTCCATAACACCCTGTATACTGCATTACATGACAGAGATATTCCGAGAATATTTCTTATGTCTAATTATAATTATGATTTAATAAAACAGTTGGGATTCCTTCCCCGGGCACTACAAATACAATGATTTTGTTGTGGGTATTCATAAAAATGCATAATTTATTACTATAAACCCTTTTAATGCTTTCAAATTATTTTACATCACAAGTAGCGAGCCTTTCTGCTCCATATCTTCTAATAACTTATAAAATTATCCGAAGAATCCCCCAAGGATAATACAGCTTTTAATCTTAACAAAATCTTAAAGAATCTCATCATTTACGGAGATTTTTAAAGGCAAGAAAGTTGTGTAATTAAAATTCTAACAGTATTCATTTTCTCTCCCAAAGAGTTTGTTGGCAACGTTATTAGAATAGTAATTTATTCAGCGGCGGTTCATAGAGTAGGTTTTTTTAAAGAAGAAACCTTCCTAATATAAATGATAGAAAAGTTTTGGACTTGCATTGTCTTTATTTGTTATCTATCACAACGTTTCAACTGGTAAGTATCTCCAGTGGTCTTCAAGTGAATACTGGTTCTCAGTATTATTTAATTGAAATTAAAAAAAAAAATTTAAGCATCTTCGAAAACGGGGGGAAAGTATGTTCTCTGCAGGGAAACCTCTTGAAGCGCGTGTAACCCCTTTGGGGGGTGGTTTTTGGCCGAAAACGGGGGGGGGGGGTGTTACTCTTGTGGTAGTCTTGATGTTCGTCCGACTCACAGACGCCACTATTTCTATTTGTGGACGGTGGCGAAGCTTGTGGTTATACACTTATACAGGGGTCTTATCTTGTTAATTTATCACATAGTTATATTGGTCCAATTGTACACTGATTCGCTGGTAACATTTCCTTCTTTTATCATACATTTTAATGTAAATAAGCTTATAACGAGATCCATTTCGAAATTGTAGTCCTCGATGGATTATACGATGAGAGCTTTGGACAAGGGGCGGGAGAAGTGCTGACTCTAGTTTAATCGTAATATTCATATTCTGAAAGCACTTTACTTTATGCGGTTCAATCAGGGGGAAAATGGCCGTCCCTCGCTGACCACTTCTCGGTTATGTGTCCTAGGCTGGGACTTTGAAGTGGATAATGTTGCCAGTTTAGCGGTTATTAATATAATATAGTTCCCGGGGGTCCGTTTTGACAGTCTTCCAGTAAATGTTCCTTTGCTAAACGCTTGACCTTCCATTAACCGTTGTTTATTAAGATAATATCGAATATGTATGAGAGGAATGCAAAGGGTGTGTAATAAAGGTTTATGCAGAATAGGCCTTAGTCGGTTAGTAGAATTTCTACTTTATTGGGAATCGGGGGATTTTAGCCCAAGTAGAATTGGCCGGACGTCATCTTGATTTGAAAATTTATTTCACCATTTGTTTTTTCAAAATTTTATTACGGAATTCCTGTTCTCGCAAGTAGGAGGCGGACTTCGTTTATTTGAAGTACAAGCGATGATGTGTGAACGGTTCTGTGTCAGTGTGTCAGTATATGCGTTACTACTGATTAAGTAAGCCTAATCCTGCAAAGAAACTTGAGGCCTGTTGCCGTGAGCCTAGGTTAATGTCTTGGCTCGTCCGACTTGATGGAAAAGTCAGCAATCAAAGGACCTCGCACGGAACATATGGGAATCGGCCCTCGTTTAAAAACTTTGATATTCGGGGATATTATCCAAAAATCGATGCTGATCAAAAGTCTCCGTGGGCCTGAGGTCCGAAAATGCGATCCCGGGGAGCTACCTTCATCGCAATCAAAATAGTAAAAACGAGCAAATGCACTGGCAATAGTGTGTCAGGCTACCATAGCTCCTATACTAATTAACTTAGGAATTTCATTCATATGCCGATTTATACTTTATACGAACAAACCAGAACAAACCCGATTTATACTGTATTATATTATGGTGCATTTCAGGAAAATATTTTCCAATATACAGGATGGTCCAAAAAAGTGTGGTAACGTAATGCTGTCTTTTTTTAAATTGGACACCCAGTATTTTATTGTATATTTAGGTTCGTATTAGTATCGTTTATAATTGTCTAAAGTTTTATTTCATTTGGTTATGTAGTTTAAGAGTAATAAATTAAAAATAAAAAAAAAAGTTTTGGAGTCTTAGAAATTCAAAAAACTACCTAAAATAACTTTTTTATCCCAGTCATTGAGTAGAATTTAAGACAAGAGATCTAGAGATACTGTGAATATAATAACGTTTATTTATACAGGGTGTTCATAATTAGGTTTCAAACAAGACATATTTCAAAATAATTTTTCTCCAGGTTTTCAAATGGAACGCCCTGTATATTTTTTGACTGTTGGATGTAGAATTCATACCCATTCTTTTTTTGTAATGGAAGCATATAAGTTATTTCTAATCGTTCTCGAAATAATTGCTTTCATAAATTATGTTGTTTAAATACAGTTTTTATTGTGAAAATTAAACATAGGCGACTAGATTAATAATTATAAACTACAGTTAGTGTTCATAATGCTTACAATGTTGATCTGATCACAAGTTAATACGCTCTTCAAATGATCTACTTACATTCCTCAATATTTCAGATAAAATACTAGCAAAACGGCTCATTAGTGATAGTTATGCCAAAAAAACCATGGTAGCTTTGAAATAAAATAAGAATTCATATAATAAACAAATTAATTCTAATTTAATTTCAATTGAAAATCTGAAATTATTTTGAAATGTGTCGTGTTTGAAACCTAATTATGAACACGTTATATTCACAGTATCTCTAGACCTCTTGTCTTAAATTCTACTCAAAGCCTTGGTTAAAAAAGTCATTTTAGGTAGTTTTTTGAATGTTTTTCTAAGACTCTAAAACTTTTTAAAATTTTTACTTTATTACTCTTAAACTACCTAACCAAATGAAATAAAACTTTAGGCAATTATAAAGGGCACTAATACAAATCTAAATATGTAATTAAATAGGTACTGGATGTCCCATTTAAAAAAAGACAGTATTACGTTACCACATATTTTTGGGCCACCCTGTATATTGGAAAATATTTTCCTGAAATGCACCATATAATACAGTATAAATCGGCATATGAATGAAATTCCTAAGTTAATTAGTATAGGAGTTATGGAAGCCTGACACACTATTGCCAGTGCATTCGCCCATTTTTACTATTTTGATTGAGATGAAGGTAGCTCCCCGGGATCGCATTTTCGGACCTCGGGCCCATGGAGACTTCTGATCAGCATTGATTTTTGGATAATATCCCCGAGTATCAAAGCTTTTAACCGAGGGCCGATTCCCATATGTTCCCTGCGGAGTCATTTGAAGACAATAAAGTTCCATATTCGCGGAGGATCTTTTTGTGACGCAAATAAGAACAGAAACTTTCTTGGTACAAAAATACAGTGGTCATACCATCTGATATCTAAATTAGAAAGAGAAGCTTTGACCTAGAATTCGTAGGCCCGGGGGAACGAAAACTGTGCGTGTATATTAATATTATTCAATAATGGGGGTCAATCTAACTTATACGGATTATCACAGCCATAAAATTCGGCTCCATTTAATATTAAAAGTTACTTCCGAATAGTGCCCACATTTCTGCGTGTAAATAATTGGAACTAATGGGCCGTATCGCGTGATGACAAGTTCGATACTATTTATGAATTTACAGGCGTGCGTGCCAAATATAGCGTTTAACCCGATTATTGCACAAAATGGTGTGCGTTTGTTAGTTCCCGTAAAATTGTTAAAAATTGGCGAATTAATATATTGGAATATATGCTAGGGATTGTCAATCAGCTTCTGCCATTAATGCAGCATGGACATGATCGGTATAGTTATGAGACGTTTATTCATATCGATGTAGTTTCAGCGGTGTTTGGTTATATCGATGAAGGTCTTTGATGTTAATATCGACTCCCAATACTAGTTACATCATTCTTGATGATAATAGCTTAGTTCGTACAACCACATCCTTCTCTATATTAGGCCATGACCAGCGCCCAATCCGGCAACACGGTCGTGACAAAATTGACAATTATTAGCTGTGCCATTATTTAGGAAATATCACAGAACCTACTTTTACAACTTGCATTTTTCAGATTTTCTTGTTTTTAATACAACAAATGTCGATTTCTAGTAGTCCTTAAAAATAATATATTTATTAGCTTAGGTTTTTATCATCTATCAGTTATCCGTTTGGAGATGTATATGTTCGAATTTGTTAACCGGCGAACATGGTGGTATAGTATTTGCAGAATTATATGGTTCGACCATAAAATAAATAAGGAAATCCCAAATTTTAAAACCTTTTCGAGCAAAGCCGGGCCAGGTATACAAATTCAATTTATATCTATGCCTGATGCATATATAAATACAAAGTGATTTTTAATAATTTTAATCTTTAGTGGTTTTCCGGCGAGTAATTTTTAGTTAGGCTTATTAGTGGTAGAATGTGGCGTCCTTGGAATTGTGCTGATAGGGAGGCATCTTCAAGTGTCATTTTTAAAAGAAAGCATTTATCTACCGATGCCAAACTAATAATTAAAAATGTGTATCAATCGTTGTTGAGTAGAAATTTTAATTCGATGGATGCTTTAGCAGAGACGTCTACTTTGACAAAAACTCCTTTATCTTCGGTAAGAGACATAGTACTTAAACCTATTAATCCTAGAAAAAATCGGACTGATTCTGGCACATTTAGAAGCATGGACGAAAATGACATGGATTTATTAAGAAGAAAGATTTACCAAATGTAGGAGGCACAAACTGTACCCAATTTGATTTCCCTCAAAGAGCGGCTGATTAAAGACGAAACAAATATCTCTTGTAGCCTTTCAAGCCTTAGGAAAATATTGCGTAAAATGGGTTTCAAATACCGAAGCATTGATAAAAGACAAACATTAATGGAATCTCAACGTTTACGGGAATGGAGACTTAAATATTTAACAGCTGTTAAACAATTTAGAGAATTAGTCGAATTATTTACCTTGACGAAACATGGTTCGATACCCATGACACTCCAAGAAAAGGTTGGGATGGTTCTTCCAAAAAATGTCAAACCAGGGCACCATCAAATAAAGGCAAAAGAATCAAAATATTACATGCTGGTTCAGAGAACGGGTTTGTTCCAAATTGTCTGTTGCTTTCAGCTAAAAACATAGCAGATTCTTCTTTAGATTACCATCAAGATATCGACGCACAACTTTTTGAAGATTGGTTTAAACATAAACTCTTTAAAAATATACCTGAAAATAGGGTCATTGTAATGGACAATGCTAGTTATCATAGTCGGCAAGCAAAAATCATTCCCAATTCTAATAATACAAAAGCAGAAATTCAAAATTTTATGATTGAAAAAGATTTATATTTTGAAGAAACTTACAAAAAACAAGAACTGCTAGAAGCATTAAAAGCTTTTAAAATAAATAAGAAATACGAGTGTGACAAACTTGCAGCAGACTATTGTATATTCAATCATATTGAGCTAATATGGCACCAATTAAAATCCAATATTAGGAGAAATAATATTTCTCCTACATTAAATGCATCTGTAGTAGAATTAATTAAAATTATTTTAAATTATAAAAATAAATCATGTGGTGTGGTATACATTTTCAAGCCGGCTCTGATCCCATTTATTGAGCTTTGAAGAGGTTGAGGCGTATACAATAGGGTTTAATCAGGTAGTTTATTTATGGTAGTAAGAGTCAACTGTATAATTCTGCAACAAGTATATATTTTTTGCGAGCAGTAAGCTCGCAACCAATAATTGCAGGCTGATCTTTACTGAGTATTTTGATTATTTATGAACGGTGATATCTTAATTATTATCCAAAATAGGGTTTCAAAAATATAGTATATTCCTACCTACAAAAAGAAGTTCTATAAAGTCGGTCATAATTTTTATCATAAATAAACAGGGTTGGCACAAAAGTCAGATTACTTACCACTGTATAGAGAACTGATGCTCGAAGTAGCTATAACCAGCTATGATTAAACATACCTGAAATATAAAAAAAATATTTTAACAAAGTATAAAGAGAAGTACTTATTTTTTAATAAATATTACTTTTCTATATAAAATATAGATGTCGTTCTACATGTTAAAATAAAGGTACAAATACCAATGAATATAAAATTATTATTTCCCAGACCACCCGATGATACCTTATACAATAAGAGCGTATTTTTGTCTACACAATAGCACTTTAAAATACTAATTCAGATTGAATGGTATTACGAAGAAAAGGAAGCCTTTTCCATTGCTAGGATGTCACCATCTGTACACAGGTTTCGATCTCTTTTGTTCTCGTCAGAACAGGATAGGTGTCCATACCTATCATCAGAGAAGACTTTATACTTCACACTGTATTATCAACGGTAGTCGAGAAACTACAACGCGCGCTGTGCCATCTCTTAGTAGTCTTACACAATCTGAACAGAAGTTATTTGAACAAATCAAAAATAAAAAGTCTATTTACTTTTTAGGTGGTATTAATATCAAATACCCTGTACTAACGATAACAAAAGAGTTCGAAACCGGTCTGCAGGTGGTGACATCAATGGAAAATACATCCTATCAATGCAAATTACTTCGTTTTCTTGGTAGTATACCATTCAATCTGAATTAGTATTTTAAATTGCTACTATGTAGACAAACATACGCCCTTATTGTATAAGGTATCATCGGATGGTTTGGGAAATAATAATTTTTCCATACATTAGTAATTAAAATTATAATTGACTATTATTTTCGTATGGTAAACGATGAAGATAACGTTACAACTATCTTTGAATAAATAAGAAAAACTGTACTGAACTATACTGTCTACAAACAATTGTAGACTTAATGAAATGCATATCACACAGAGTGGAAATTTAAATGGCATCAAAGTTTCTTATGACAATTTTAATAGGAACCAACAATCATCAACTAAATCGATAAAAATGCAACATCTTAAACTGAAGCTATTATTGCAACAAAATATTAAATTTCTACTCAAGCTATGCCATCTTATTTCTGCATAATTCCTAAACAAATGCGACAAAAATTCAATATTTTAGATTTAATTTTGCATCGTTTAATAAATTTCCATTCAAACACTCTGAATTATTTCTAACGAATGTACTTAACATTGGAAAGACGATATTTTTCATGTAATTGGATTTGGTTATTACTCTCTAATGAAGTTCATCGAAATGTAAATATAATTCAGTAATAACAAAATTAAGTACCTTGAAAATGTACATTTTGTTATTACAAATGTTTAACAATTCTGTATAGTTTGCCATTATTATCGTATACGTAATACATGGTTTGCTCTAAATAATATTAAAATTCGTAGTTTAACCCCCTGGTAGGGATAGGTCTTCCCTTAAGATCTTAAATGGGAAGGGAGTCAAGTGCCACATCATTTATGAAGGGCTCTTTCCAACAGTCCCCAATAATCAACAAATGTATTATTTTTTGAGTAGTAGTTTCCAAGAAATCGCGTTCTTCAAATGGACGTAATTAGAACATAACTACACTGATACTTATGTTTTTAGGTCTTTATTTTAAAAACCTTATTGTGCCGACTCTTCTTTAGATGATCACCCGGGTTGCTCTATTTCCAATTCTTTACCCGGTTAATGCCAGTTTTGGAATGCGATTTCTTGGAAACTAGTACTTAAAAATAATAAATGATGGTATTATTTGAAAGAGATTTAAACCACCTTTAAAAGAATGTGGCACTTGACCCCTTTCCATTTAAAATGTTAAGGGTAACTCTTCCTAGATGGTTAAACCACTAAGCCTGAAAATATTCTGTAAAAGCGTTCACAATAAAAATTTACGTATCTTTCCGACTTCTCATATTATTTACTGGAAGCGAGCTATAAAGGGTGTAAAATTTTCAAAATGACACCTTTTATGAAGAATTAGTAGTAAGTATTATTGCAGAATTTAATGAATAGGTAATCCGTTAAGGTATTCCACGAGACGAAAGAACATATGGTTAGTAATAGCTGTAGTGAAACTACGCATGATGTTGGACCCCCTTCTACAATATGGAACCCACTGGCAAAACCAAAAAAGGGAGAAAAACGGTACTATAAGAACTGTCTTTAAAAAAAATTGGTAGTGAATATAGGAAGTTGTAAATTGTTTCTTAACTGGTATTTATTATCAAAACATTAGAAATGTAGTTCCTCATCTAAAAAAAATATTTTGTTGTCGTATATTCTTAAAGAAAAATCACTTGGTTCTTCTTTGAAAATTGCAATTTATTGAAAAAGAAAAACACATAACGGGAACACAATGAAAAGCACGATATAAAACACAACAAATGTGTTATTAGTCTTCTATTAAATTTAGTCTTCAAAATCAATTAATCAATATCTCCATTGAAGCCCTCAGTATCTTCCTGTATGGTTTCATCGCCCATAAGCTCAGTATAAGAATGTTGATCCGCAGCGGGAATTAGGTCCATGTAAGATTTTATATCGTTCAATTTAAGTGTTGGTATTGCTTTACTTTAAGGCACTCCTCTAAGCTATTACAAAATACTACGCCTAAAGTTGGTACCCTTCCCTTTCCTTTTTTAATGTTTATCCAGTTTATGTCGCCCTCGTAATCTATTTTTATAAAAATGCTGTAAGGTTTATTTTTGACAATTTTAATTTTTTTTTATATGTAACCAGTTAATCTTTTTATCTAAAACGTCATTTTTCTATTTGTAATTTTTTTTAAAACACTAAAATTAACAAAATTGATTAAATACCTAAATCAACAACATTTAAAAACACATCCAAGGATCCAAATTACATTTTAGCAAAAAAGATCCAAATTACTTTATTTTATAAAATTAGTCTTATCAACGAGGCATTATCGCCTGGGTTTGCCACATTGTTTAATAAATCAATATTCAACAAATTAACTTTATTGTTAACAACTTGACAGGTCTAAAATTTAAAAAATAGGTTAACCTAGAAGAAACCGACTGCTTGCTGGTTCCGTCTTGCATAACGCGCATTGCCCAATACTTTATTGCGAAACTTGAATAAAATTCCTCTAATTTTTAATTAGGTCATATTCGCCATAAATGGCGTCCATAGGTATTTTAAGACGGATCTTAATTGTAAATAGATAAAACCCCTTTTTGTGATTCTAAAGAACTAGCTAACTAATTTTAGCAAAAAATGTTAGTTGGTTCCTTATTGCAGAAGGGGGTCCAGTTGTACCTTTTCAACAATAAATGATAAAATTTAAAGTCTAATTTACAAGAAAATAGAAGCAACTAATGCTTGTTAAGAAGCAAACGCTTAAAACGGAAATATTTTGACATCGTATTTCTAGATAATACTTAAACAAATCCAATAAAGCCATATTGGAAATTTTATCCAGTTTCTGGTGTATTTAATTTTACATCGTCTGAAAGTAACTCGGCGATAATAAATTTCCATTCAAACAACCTTGGATCGTTGCTCGTTTCCAACGAATGAACTTAATATTGGAAAGACGATACTATTCCTGTAATTGTTTGGATTTCGCCATTCTTTCCAATAAAAGTCCACCGAAATGTAAATATAATTAGGAACGGAAATAAAAACCTCCATCCTGAAAGGAATGAAATAAAATTGGGTGCCGTTTAAACCTGTTTTATCCTTTTAAAGGATACAAATGGCTGCTTTTAAATAGCCATGGACTTATTCGATTACCGTGCGCCAGAAATTATTGGAGGCTCAACCGGAGGGTTTAGGTATTGTTGGGGGCATAGGTTTGTGCCACAAACCATAGATTTTCACCTTCATTTTACCGTATTTTTCGAGATAATGGGCTCGCAATCGGGAATATGGAGGAATAAAGTAAATGTGGCATAAATTTTCAGAAGCTTACCTTTTACCTAGATATTCGTAGATTTTGAAGGCTCCGCTTTTTGCAGCAAGTTTTAGGATCTCTTTTGCTTGCTTGATGTACATTAAGAAAGAAAATGAACTTTACAATAAGAATGGTTGATTTGAAGGAGAGCTGACATGTTACCATTATACTGCAGCCGAACGGCTTATTGTATTCCTTTTGTTAAATATCTGGGAAATGTCAGCCAGACGGGACCTACAGTTCTTGACGTGGGATCTGAACCACGCGATTCCCCAAGTCTGTCCGTCAGTCACCAAAGGAGCAGGATTATCCGCCGCATCTTACTATAGACATTAGGCTATCGGCATTAATGGGCAAATAGTGTATTTTAGCCAGCTCTTATACCAGATAATCAGAAGCTCTTTGGTTATGCAAACAATTAAACAACCAGTGGTTTAGATCGTCCACGCTTGTGCCATCACATAGACAGAGCGGGCTATCAGCGAAGTTCATCTTATTTAATAAATATCTGAGGTTGCCATGTCCGAAAATTTCTCTGACATAAGTTATGTAATACCCCCTACTAAGGGATATTTCCTGTATACTTGCCTTGGGAACCAAGGTTTCATTATTTTGGGTGTAGTGATTAGAGTTACTAGCTGCATAGTTTGCATATGATTCTTCCATGCATTCTTAATATTGACCTGAACCTGTAAGAATATATCATAGAGCTGGAGGCCAGGTATTATCATGCCTTCATGAATGGCCCGTTTGGCAAGAAGATCGACCTTGTCATTACCTACAATTCCTGCATGGCCCTTAACCCAAACCAAGGATACCTTGACAATATTGCGTTCCAGGTTTAGTAGTTTCTGACACACCTCGAATATGAGGGGGTTCACATACACAGTTTTAGCTTTGTTCTCTATTGCTTTAATACATGACATAGAACCCGATAAGATAATATACCTAGAAGGTGTAGTATGTTGGAGTAAGTAGTCAAGAGCCTGCCTAATAGCTTTCATCTCCGCCGTGAATATGGAAGAGTTGAGGCCAATCTGAAAGGATCGGGCAACGTTTTCACTGGGTATATAGAATGCACATCCCACTCCATCCGGTGTTTTGGAACCATCCGTAAAGATCGGAATGGCCCCTGGTTGTTTCTTTACAACTAACTATTGCGTTATTGCTGTGGCTGAATTCTGTGTATTCTGGGAACATGATATTAGTATGGCATAAGATGGAATTAAAATCCCCCATAAAAAACGGCAAATTGTCACTAGTAACTAGGTCATCCTGAAATCCTGTTATCTCAGTGTAAGCGCGAGTAAGCGGAGGAGAGTTTTTATTTAACCAATACTTGAGTGTCAGGTCATCAACAGTAACGTTTGCCACCTTATGAGAGCCTTCTCATGTTGAAGGGTAATTCTCCAGTCTCCGCCAGCAACGCTTGCGTGGGAGTGGAGTGGAATGCTCCAGTTACTATACGCAAAGCTTTAAATTGTAACCGATCCATTTCAGTTAGTCGTGCCTTGTTTGCAGAACCGTAAAATTCAGCTGCATAGTCGAGTAGTGATCGAACGTAGGCTCTATAGAACATTAGTGCTACCTTGGGCTCGGCATCCCATTGCCGCCTGGTAGTGGCTTTTAGTATATTTAGTCTTTTTTCACCCTTAGCTGCTATATTATTGATATGATCTTACTGCATTCCAGATACTAAGATTTTTGTATACTGAGCATACACCTACTCTGGGAATTGAACCCGGATCGCCGCGGCCGAACGGGTATTGTATCCTTTTTGTTTCACGTCTGACCCACAGTTATTGATGGGACACACGAGGCGCGCGCTTCCCCCAGTCTGTCCGTCTGTCCTTAAGGAGAAGGTTTATCCGCACCAGTCAGTGGGTGGTATTCAGGACTAAACTAGTAATATACTCCATTCTGCCTACTAAGATTTTTGTGTACTGAGCATACACCTACTGTGAGAATGGAATCCGGATCGCCGGGGCCGAATGCGGTAGTTCTATTACTGAACTAGCATACCGAGCTAAGAATATCCTTACATCTTACTACTTACTAGGGATGATTGTCACCGTAATTGATATTATCATATAGAAATATAGGTATTAAAGATTGTTTCACGAAAAATGGATATAACTTAATGACTGCAGTAAAAGTACCTGGGGCCATCCCATTATTTATGACCGTTTGTTATTATTATGTGGAAAGGATCAGATTGTAATAATTATAATTAAATATAGGCACATCAGGTAGGTTAGGTTGCTTAATTTATATTTAAATATCTTTTTGTGGTAAAATTTGTTAGTTTTTGAGGAATGGTTCAAGAATTGTCTTTTACCAAACATTCCTCAGAATAGCGTGATAGTAATGGACACTGCGAGCTATCACAGTCGCCAATTACATAAAGCTCCAAGCTCAAATAATACAAAATTGGAGATTCAGAACTACATGGCGGCGAATGATATATATTTTGAAGAAATTTATAAAAAAGTAATCTTTTAGAAGTTTTAAAGACATTTTGTATAAAAAAAGTATATGTTTGTGACACATTGGCAGAAGAAATTGGACATACAGTGCTACGGCTCCCACCCTATTATTGCATTTTTAACCCCATAGAGCATATGTGGCACCAGTTAAAATCACTGGTTAGGTCTGAAAATATCTTCTCCGACTTTAAGTTCTAGTTTTGTAGAATTAATACGAAAATGCTTTAATGATATGCCCCCAGGTAGTTGGAAAAATTCAGTCCGTCACGTAATAACTATAGAAAATTCGTATATTAGTCTGGATCGTATAATTAATCCAATTATAATTAATTTTGATGAGGATAGCGATAGCGAAACAGAACTATCTATAGAATGACATTATAAATGTAAATAAATATGACTAGTAATATTTAAAAAAAAAAGTTATTTCATTTGATTACATTAATATAATCATCTCATTACTTGTTTTCCTTAGTCCGTCCCTTCATACTTCACTTGTTTATTGCCAAGCTCTTGTCGACACAATGGGACCGACCCAGGAAATCATTAAGTCGTATCCAAATTTCATGAAACGTACTGTATCTCATGCAGTACAACATTTAGGTGTGGCACTGAACCAAAGTTATCTGGGTTTGCTTATGGTTACCTTACCATTATATTATTTGAAACGAAACATAACATAAATGTATAAATACCTTAACAAAATATATTCCAAAAATCCTAGCAATAATTTATATTCATGCAATATCCTGTTTTCAAAAGTGCTTGTAAATAAAACACTTATCTTATTATTTGGCTTGTGAAGCCATAAACACAACAGACAATTTAAAATTCTCCGCTAGTTACCGCTTGTTTGTCCGAATTTTCTTGGTAAAGTCGCAATAATAAATTTCCGTCCGGAGTTGACAAATGGTTGCAGGAAAATAAGCAAGCAAGAAACAAGGTTTCTTGTTAAATTCTAAACACGCCTATAGTACCTTCCGACAATATGTTAAACGTCAGTCCATATTATAAGATTACTAGATAATACAGAAATTATATTTTTCCTATGGGTAAATGTAACATATACACTGTAAAATACACTGCGTCAGTTAGAATATAACGAAAAAATAAAAACTACCGAACAAGAAGAATTTTAGGAACTAAAAGCCAGATTCAATGAGAATACAATCAAGTGATCTAAATTATAGCTAGTCGTGTGTCACTTAACCACGAGCACGTGCACCCCCAAAACAAAACGAATAAAAAATATTAATTTATTTTCATTGAATATTATTTATCGCATCAAATCCGACAATCCCTAATATTTTATCGTACCGTTAAACTAAAAAAGTCCGACCCTCCCTAATATTTTTTCATCCCGTCAAACCCTGTGTGGATCCGGCAACCGTGCCTCGGTCGAGGTAAATGACGATTATGATGAGACTTGCTCACACGTGCGATTAAGTAGTGCAGTTTCTCTGTAGTAACAGGTGGCTGGTGGCAGCGGGGGATAGCGGGGCCATGGCGATTTAACATGGAAAAGGCGCACAGTTTTTGTGTGTTCGTGCATCTAGTTAGAAATTCTAGCGTGTATGTTTTAATATTTTAATATTATATATTTATTAAGTTAAAATGAATAGTTGACGGTGTACTATTTAAGAAATAACTATAGCTCTTTGAGTTTGGAGCAAAAAATTGAAGTAAAGAATGCGGGAACACCTAAACCCGAAATTAATTTAACGCAGACCACAAAGGGTAAATCTAGGGACTCTATTAGAAAGTTTAAAAATGAAATATATTAAAAAAAATTATAGAGGGTATTCGAAACTTAATGAGGCTGTTATTGATCAGTTTTCTACAATTAAGAACCGAAGAATGGACTTTACATTTAAGCACTATTGTGTAGGGTCGATAAATGTTGTGTATTTATATAAATGATACTCGATATGATTTTAAACAATTTCATTTAAGGATTTAAACTAAAAAACACTGAACATATGAAGAACGCCAACTTGTCAGTCTCGTGGCTCGATTAGATGGTGCAGCCTTTATCTTTAGTGCCTTTATCTTCACGCGGTTAACGAGCTACCTCTTAATCCATTCAGTTTAGCATTAATAATAATTTTCATGCCACTGCAACATACACACGTTCAAGTAGTCACCCGACAAATACAACATGCCTTAATGTATCCTTGAACAAGTTGCTTCCTTGGGGAATAAACATTTACTACGAAACGATAACCATAAATATATAACATTAATAAATCTTAATGTTTGTGTGTTGTTTGAGCCTCATTTCATAACATTTAACATATAATAACCCATTAAACTAGATGTTTGATGATCTATTTGTAATCTCTCTATATAATTTAAGCACTATTGTTCTAGCGAACCGCCAATGATACACATTTATCGAAATCAATGAAATATTGTTCTGTGCAAGCAATAATTTCGAAATCACGATCGCTATTGAGATCGTCGATGATAGAGTGCCGTAATTTCAAGACGATGCAATTTGGGATAATTTAAGTGCCTTATCGATTAAACAACTCTATGGGGTAAACAGTATATTAAACCTCTACCCACCCACAATGGAATTATAAGTCACGCACTTGGGCGATCAATCAAAATTTTTTGGATTGTATAAATGGCACACGATGACATTATGCCGGAAGGTGATTTAGGCATGCTGGAAATTTTGCAGGATAACCTGTTTCTCGCTTCTCACTTGTTTTCCTGCTGGTATTTGTCGACCGTCGACGCTGAAGTGAGAAATTTATTCTCGGAGTTGCCTAGAAAAATTAGTGTGGTTATTTATAGGTGCCGTTTTTTTTTTGTTTCGTTTTACTTATAATATTTTTTTTATGATCAAACATAAGCACTATAGGAAAAATCTTTTAAGGCACTCTGGATGTTGGTTTTGAATCGTTGGAGGTTATATTCGTTGGGGGAAAACGACCTCGAGAAGGTCATTCCGTAAGGATGAAGTTCTCCAAATGAAAGGATTCTTAAATAATCAAGTTCGAGGAGACTAAGCTTAACCACATATGGATCGGCGTCAGTGCTTCGTCGTGTATTACTGCTATTCGTCATTCTGGGCGGAATTAAGAGGGCCAGGTCAGCCGAGCACTTTCCATGAAAATATCTATAAAAGAGAGACAAATTCCCAACCTGTCTTCGATGTTCTAGGCTGTCGAAGCTCTTCGTCAGCTCGTGGTATCCGATCAGACGAATGGCCCTCTTGTCGATGGAATCCAGTAGCCGAAGAGTATGTTTGGGTGTAGAGATCCAGAGATGAGAGCAGTACTCTAGTGATGGTCCAATCTGCGCTTTGTATGTGTATCAAAAGTTATTGAGGAGTGTACAACTTTTTAGTTCGGAAGAGTATACCAAGTTTCTGAAAAGCTATCTTGGCGATTGCCACAACATGGTTAGGCCAAGACATATTTTCTACCAGATTGACGCCCAGCAAATTAATAGATAAAGCCAGTGATATTGAGTGTTCTGCCAGGAATATATCTGGTTCTGTAATGTTAACATTTTTAGAGAAAACTGCTGCCTGGGTATACATAGCGTTAAATTCGACTTAGTTACTGTCACCGCAAACCAAAATTTATTCCAGGACTTTGTTGAGGCTAGTGGTGAGAGATATTTCACGAACTGTGATTTAATCACTGATATCAACAAATCACAGGTAGTCACAGTTCCTTAGCAGCAATAAAAAGCGTGATCACAGTTTAAACAAATCACTCTTTAGTACGTATTTCACTTTCACATCTCATATAGACCTATTATTTAAAATGTGATTCCGTGAAGTTGTTAAGTCGTTACTTGATACTTGACTGTGACTTTTGAATCTTAAAGTTGAAACCGTGAAATGAAAGTTTCATTCTTTAAAGAAACAGGCTAAGTGATAAGAAAATTCAAATGATTAACGATTCTTTTCTTAAATGATAATATACAATACGCATAAAATGATTAAGAAACCAAGCGTATTTGCATGAACAAATAGTTTGTTGTAAAGTACACAGTAATTAGTTTTTTTTAAAGATATAATTCTACTTTAATATAGGTAGAAATAACGTTTTTCTTTTGTTTGTAATCAATGTTGTGAATAACGTTTCTCTTTTGTTTGTAATCAATGTTGTGTAATATTTTTTACAGATTTTAGTTTACTCTTGTTACAGTTCTTTTAGTAGTAAAGTAGTATACATAATAAATAATTTAAATCCATCGACCATCACCCACTCTCTTACGTATATTATCTAGTTAATTAGCTTAGCAGTGACAAAAATTTAGAAACCGTGATCACGTCACGCTTTAATTTCACAACGTGATTGAAAAATCACGATATCGCTCACCACTAGTTGAGGCGTGATATTTCATACTTCAGACTGATTCGATCGCCTCTAATGATTGATTTATACAACACTAAAAAATGTTAAGACTTATCAAGAATATATTGCCTTAAGCTTTAATCAAATATTGAGTATAATGGTACAGAAAAAAAATAGTTAACTCAAAATTAAGGCATTTCCCAAAGACATCGTTCAACAGGCAGCACTAAAACTATTTGAAAAATTGAAGGAAAATTCATATGCAAATTTCTTTGAGCGGCAAAATCATCAATCCGATAGTAAAGTTCCTAAAATAAGTCTTGGAAACCTGTATAAAAATAAAAAGAACTAAGTAGGTAATATGCATATCTATTTCCCTTAAGTACAATGACGTATAAAGCTTTACAGTTCAAATTGTATTTGGCACACGGCGACATCATGTCGAAAGGTGATACGGGCGTGTTCTGAATTTTCCGGGACAACTTGTTTCTTGCTTGTTTCCCTGTAACAATTTGTCAACGCCGGCAAAAATTTATCATTGTTGTTTTGGCAGAAAAATTCTAGCAAATAAGCCGGTAAATTTTAAACTGTTTGTTAAGCTTATGGCTGCAATATGTTGTTACTAAACTGTACAAAATAAGTATTAAGTTAAATACGAAGAAAGATGTACATAGGTTAATACACTAGATTTAATTACGTAATGTCAAACTTAGTTGAATTTAGGCTACTAAAATATAGAGAGATATTAACAGAAGCACAACTTAATCACTTGGAGCGACAACAAGGAATGATATGAGAAACGCAATTGAGCAAATTTGTTGAAGCGAGGTTATCATTATTTATATTCACGAAAGAACAGGTTCAATAATGCTCTGCCTATAAAAATTACGAATGCTCAGTACAGCAAAGAAGAAGAAGCCTTCTGAATACTCTCCAAGGATAACTGACACAAGGTAACTATTAATAGTATTTATATGTAAATTGGTTGTTGCTGGAAAACAGTTAAAATCCTAAGAAAAATTGTATTGGGGTGCATGGATTCAAGCAGTTTTATATTATTTAGTCTAAAAAGTGTTTATGATTCATTTTCTTAGATAGTCTACCGGGTGATGCATCGTTAAATTGAAAAAGGAAATTTCAACTAATTTTTGAGGTGGCTGAATATTGGCTCCCCTGTACATTTTATAGAAAAATTGCATTATAACTTCTTGAAAAGGCAGATATGGTACATCTATGTGCAGAGTTTGAATACATTTTGGTAAGCCAATCCTAATGGCAAAACTGCGAAACTGTTTTGCCATTACGTTGAAATAGATTAGGTAATACAGCAGATATCAGCAAATTAAATTTTGACAATGACTAAAATTAGTGCCAGTGACAATATTTTCATTATTCGTTAGTGCCTGTTCTCACCAAAGCAACTGGCAAACGCAACGCAACCGCAACGCGACCGCAACTTCAGTTGAGTTGCTCGCTTGTTCTCACCTAAGCAACTGGCAAGCAACGCAACCGCAACGCGACCGCTACTTCAGTTGAGTTGCTCTTGCGTTCCCACTGGAATCAACTGGTTTGAAATCTCTTTTAAAGTGAGCAAAATAACATACTTGCTCGTTACAAAGCTTTAAAAAAAAACTGAGCGACAATTTTCGGTTAACCCTTTTTATACCATAAATTTGAGACATAGTTCGTATATAGTGGTACAGGAATTAAATAATGACCCGGTTAAATTCCATGGGTTTTACCGAATGAGCCACAAAAATTAAATATCTTGCTGTTTTGTCAGCCATGACAGCGCGATTGGAAGCAACTGACAATGGCGACGCGGTATGCCGGGCAACTCATAAGCAACTAGTTGCGTTGCAGTTGAGTCAGTGGGAACACGCGTATTAAAATATTAGTGCTGAGTCGCATTTTGACCTCATAAAGCAATTCGACTCTGGAACCTTTTATAAATCTTGTTATAATTATATTTATTGAAGTAATTACCATTTTATCGAACGGCAACGAAAGAGGTGACAAGGAACGAGTAGCTTTATGCACCAGGACAAGGAGGAGAAATGCTAAAAGAAATATGGATGTTTTAAAACGACACTGACCATGCTTCAAAGTCTGAAATAAATTCAGGAATAATAACTTCCATTTCCATTAAGTTACGAGCTTCCAACTGGAGTTTCTTTATTACTTTACATTTGTATTCGATCAAAAAGGGAAAATCAATGGTCGTTGCGGCTTGGAAGTAATAGCCAATTGAACTCGCCTCGGAATTATTAAACGAACGCAAACCATAAAAATAAAACACACAAATTACATAAGGCGTAGGTTGTTTTGATCCAACTATTTAATTTTTTTTTGAAAATACCTGTCTGTTGGAATAATGAAATATAAAATGTGTTTGCGTGGGTATATATACAGGGCGGCCCATCGAAAACAGTCCAGCAAGGTTTACGGCTGTGTACGTGAAAATTAAAAAAAACCTCGGACCCGTAAACTTGTGTTTTCAGGGGGACACGTTTTACTATTAATTTCATCCCTGTAACCTCAACCTCCCTAGCGGGGCGGCTATTGCCCTTGTTTTTTCCAATGGGAATGGGTATGTTATGATACATCATTTTAAAGGGCATTAAATTATTTTTAAAATGGCGCTTCGTTTTGTAAATTTGAGCTACGCGCCGCCGAGCAACGGAGTTTGAAACATTTCACTGCACCTCTTATCAAATACACAGGTTTGTGCGTAAACAATTTTTTTTTAAGTAATAAGTATCAGTCAATTCAACTTTATCTTCAGTAAAGTGGTTGATCCAGATCTACATATGTTATTTCTGCGCTATTATTTTCTTTTGATTTGATCGTGACATAAAAAATGGTTTATTTTATTGAGGAGAGAGTGGAAATTATTGAATTGTATTTTATAAACAATCAATATGCAAGAGTAACGGCAACTTTGTTTAATGATAGACGTCCAGATAGACACACACGTACATCATGGTTATATCCTAGAATTAGTGGCAAAAATTCGGCAAACTGGTTCAGTGGCAATTAAGAAAAGGATCATTGAAAATCCGGTAAGAAATGAAGCAGTAGAAGTAGCTGTTCTGGGTCAAGCTAGTATGAATCCAACATTAAGTACCAGAAAAATGTCTGATTGATGTAACGGGAATTTAGCGGACCACTGTACAGAGAATTCTGAAACATTATAAATGGCACCCATACAAAATTCAACTTCTCCAAGAATTGAATGAAGATGATAATGTCCGTCGTTTACACTTTTGTGAAGTAATGTCAGAACAAGTATTAAATTATCCGAACTACCTTTTAAACGTTTGCTTCTCAGACGGGGCTCCCCCCAATTATGCATTACCCGTACGCCACTTTCCGGACGAAACGTTTCCTTATAGATCGCCCGTTTTATCTCCCCTTGATTTCTTTTTGTGGGAACATCTAAAATCCAAAATTTATGCCACCCAACCCGAATCCTGAGAAGATTTACGGAACCGCATTACTAATGAATGTCAACAAATTACACCAGATGTTCTGCACAAAGTCCGAGAACACTTTGAACAGTTGTTGTACTATTGTATGGAGGTGAATGGTGGACATTTTCAACATTTAATAAGATAACATGTAAGTATTACTCAATAAAATTAAATAAAAATTTTTTAAACGTAAATACGTAATTTCTAAAATTTACAAAACGAAGCGGCATTTTAAAGAGAATTTAATGCCTTTTAAAAAGATGTTATACAACATACCCATTCCCACTTGAAAAAACAAGGACAGTAGCCGCCCCCGCTAGGGGGTTGAGGTTACAGGGATGAAATTAATAGTGAAACGTGTCTCCCTGAAAACATAAGTTTACGGGTCCGAGTTTTTTTTTTAATTTTCACGTACACAGCCATAAACCTTGCTGGACTGTTTTCGATGGGCCACCCTGTATATACGTATATAGCTCGAGTAATAGACGAGAAAATTAGCATTTACTCGGAATATTGATTGTGGTGCTTATTGAACCCTGAAAATTGAATGCGTTCATTATCGTGCTTAGGTGAGCGTCTCGCTTGTCGGAAAATTCGTGGGTTGTAGAGATATCTGCTTTTTCATTCAATATAATCTATCTATTAATAAAATCTTAAGTATATTTATGGAAATAATAATAAGAAAAGCGCCATCCACGCAATAACAGTTGGGAAACAACAACGGTGGGTATGGGCTGATATAAAAAACCCGAGGAAGTAGTTACAAGGCGTATTCGAAAAGTTTTCCCATATCTCCCTAAAATTCGGCGCCATTGTGCCATCTGTGAAGAAACTACTTTTGAACATCTCCATTGTGACCCTTTCTAGATAGAAAAAACACAATTCCTTTACTTCATCTATTTTAATTATTATTTTTCTACCAACTTGTTTCGGTCGTAATCGGGGCAACATCATGATTACGAAGGATCTATTTAAAGGTCCGAAACAAACTTTTATAAGTTAATTGTAATTTAAAAAATATTTTTATTTCTTTTAATTAGCGATAATACACATAGATTTCAAAGTTTTGCATCACTCTAATTTTGGCATGTTAAGATAATTTCACGAATGAATTATTTTTTCTAAATGTTTATTTATGTTTATCAGTTGAAACGATGCCATTTTTTGTAGTAAAAAAAATATTATCAAGACATTTGTTTAAGGTAATATTTTCAGTGTTGTATTTTGGTGGCACTGGCCAGTTGAATTTTTCGGTTCAGTGTGTAAAAATTAATCGCCGAGTAATATCTGAAATTGATCGTGCAAGAATAGTAGCTTTAGTTGAAGAAGGTCATTCGCAAAGATTTGTTGCTGAAAGAATAAGGGTTTTTCAAAATGATGTCTCTTGCATATGGATTCGCTATCTAGACACCATATCTGTGCGAGACAGACCACGAAGTGATAGAAGGCGTGTTACTAAAGAACAGCAGAACCGCTATATCACGTTAACAATTCGGAGAAATCGTACTATGCCAGTCCCACAACTTCAGAGAGATATTACTCATGCAATTGGAGGTCGCGTATCCATATCAACACTAAGAAGACGAATTCTTGAATCCGGTTTAAGATGTCGGTGACCAGTAAGAGTTCCCCAACTACAATTTGACCGCCGAGTTCGTCGATTGCAGTGGGCTGAAACGCACGTTCGCTTACCTGAAGAATTTTGTAATTCTGTCTTATTTTCCGACGAGACCAGCGTTTGTCTGGTAAACGATAGTCGCTGGATTCGTGTTTGAATAGAACCAACAAGAGCTGCTCAACTTGCCCATGCTCTCCTCTTGCCACCATTCGCGGGAAGAAGCGCCATGTTTCGGGCAGGTATTATGTCTGACGGGCATACTGAGTTAGTCCACGTTCAAGGCACAATGACTTGCGACAGGGATATTCTACATCCTTATATTAGAACGTCTAGAGGGGCTGTTGGTAACAACTTTGTGTTTATGGAAGACAATGCCCGACCCCATTGTACTAGAGCTGTAGATGAACACCTAGAAAGTAAGGAAATCAATCGCTTGGAGTGGCCTGCTTTGTCCTCTGGCATGAACCCGATACAACGTGCTTGGGACATGCTCTCTAGGGCAGATCGCGTTAGAAAAATCCCCTAGAACTCTCCAGGAGCTTGTCGTCGCTGCTACCGAGGAATGGTAAGCTATTCCACAAGAACGGATTGCTATCCTTACGCACAGCATGCGGCGTCGTCTTCAAGCTTGCATTGAGGCCAGAAGAGAAAATACACTTTATTAGAAGCTATATTTTTTTAAATTTCACAAATTATACAATATAAATAAATTTTATTTCTGTTAAGTTTTTTTTTTGGGAAGGTTTAAAATGTTGTGGTAAAATACAAATTTTTAAAACTCATTGATTTTTATTTTGAACTTATTAATGAACTAATATTTAGTCTATTTTCACCATAACTTAATTACTTATTCGAGAATCAGAGTGATGCAAAACTTTTGAATCTATGTGTACTTCCATGCTTTAACATCTCGCTTCCTAGAAATGATATTGAGATGTTTTCAAATTGACACCGGGTATTATATGTGAATTAATAAAATAAATAATATTTTTTAAATATTTTTAAAGCGTAAATATTTTTTAAGACCCTGTAAAATAGTCAACTTTGATATTTTCCTTGAAAGGGCAGCCGACGAACAAGTTTAGTTGGGAAAAGTTCTGATTTACCACATATGGCGGTCGCTGGAAAACCTTACCCCATAGTTTTTCGTATTTTTCTTCAATACTTTCCGAAACAGACTTCCTTCGGCTATAATGTGTGACTGCGTGATATATTGCCCCGAGGAATAATGTATAGTCTGCAAGCATAAGGTTCTTTTAGTATTCCAAATTAAGTTAATTTGAAATGTACGCAACGTTATTATTCATGATTTTTTTAGCAAGGACCTTTATTAAGTTTTTCACAAAGGATTTCTTATAATTTCCCATGTGAATATAAGAGTACTCTTATACGAGTTTGTACATAAAGTTGCATGTGATATATGAAATGAATTAGTTAATTATTATGAAGTTTTGCAAACATTTTACAGTAACTTTTTTTTCCTAAAATAGAACTCTGAACTCTAGCACTATAAGACAAATGCTTTAAAGCGCCCTGGGAATGGTGCATGTGCGAATAAAGCGACTTTGACGTTATATTCGTTGGGAAATATGCCCAGCGGATGGTGTCCTCTAGATGAAAAAGAGTTAAAAAATGATGATGGATGATGGATGAGCGGCAGTGGTTCGTCGTGTGCTATTCGTTGCTCCAGGTGGAATTAAGCGGGCAATGTTAGACGTCGACCATTTGCCAAGGAAATATCTGTAAAAGAAGAATACATCATCAACCTGTCTCCGATGTTCTAGGTTGTCGAGGTTCTTGATCAGCTCGTGGTCTTCGATCAGACAAATGGCTCTCATTTCGACGGAATCAGATGCAGAGCTCCAAACATGAAAGCACAGTGATGGTCGAACCAAGTTGTTGAGGCGTATACACATTTTGGTCCGGAAAAATACACCAAGTTTCTACGAACCTGCTGGTGATTGTCACAACGTGGTTATGCCAGGATATATTTCCCCCCAGATTAACGCCCACCAAATCAATGGACGAAGCCAGTGAGATTGTGTATTCCGCAAACTGGTTCTGAAATTTTAAATTTTAGAGAAAGCTGCTGCCTGGGTCTCCTTAGCGTTAAATTCGACTTGCTCCGTCACTTGTAAGACAAATTTTTTTCCGAATATTTGGTGAGGCGTGATACTTGATGCTACCTGTGAAGATGTACGTGTCGGCAGCCGATGTTTGAGAATTCAAAGTGAAAGATGAGACAAGTGTGCTGTCGTCAACAAAGCTATATATTGGGTTCTTAGTTTTGGTTTTTTTTACTAAGAGGTCGTTAATGTACTGTAAGAAGATGCTGGGAGACAATATGGACCATTGAGGAACACCAGATTGATGGTGAAGATGTCTAAGAGAAACTCGTTAATCGCCACTTACAGAGAACAATGCTTAAAGAAGCTAGATAACCATGCACATAATCTACTGGGGATACCATAGGATCGCAGTTTACTTAGGAGTCCTTCATGCCAAACACAATGATCAAAGGCTTTAGAATATTAGTACATAGTAAGTATATATTAGTAAGGTAAAGAAACTCATAATCTGCTCCACTAGTTTAATGAAAAATTAAAATTAAAAACCATACATGTTTCGAAGGTTCAAACCTTCATCTTCAGTGGAAAAATGAGAACATTAGAATGCACTCATGACATTGTTTAAACTAAGCAAAGCAGGAAAAAGGCAAGCCTTTTATAAATTATAAAAAATTGAAAAAATCGAAAAAAAAAATAACGATTTCTTATGAAAATTAAATGCATTATTTAATTTCAAACTTAATGCAAAATTTGATCATTTTATAAAATTGTAGCATCTTGGCACGAGGTCCCAAGATGAAAAGAGTAGTTTCCATCTTGGAACGAACAATTTTATAACATGATCAAATCTTACATTAAGTTTGAAATAATGCATTTCATTTTCATAAGAAAGCGTTATTTTTTTTTTGATTTTTTAAATTTTTTATAATTTATTTTTACTTTTTCCTGCTTTGCTTAGTTTAAACAATGTCATGAGTGCCTTCTAATGTTCTCATTTCTTCCACTGAATATGAAGGTTTGAACCTTCGAAACATGTATGGTTTTTAAATTTAATTTTTCTTTAAACTAGTCGAGCAGATTATGAGTTTCTTTACCTCCCTATAACTTCACTTCACTTTGAGATGGTCTACTTCAAAAAAATATATATATATTAGTAAGTTAAAAGTTCTATAATGTATTTTTAAAGTTAAAACAAACCAAGAAATTGATATTATCCCGAAAAGAAGTAAAATGATAATATGATGAAAGTATATAATTTTTTTACCATAAATAAACAAGTATATGTAAATTTCAAAACACTTGGAATGTTCATACCATGTTTCATTATGCCACTTCCGTGGTTAATACAAATCTATATGCCTATGTATCTTCCTTATCTTTTTTTAGGTAAGAAAAAAGTTCTAAAAGTTTTCAAACTTCCACCAGGGTACTTTTGTAAATTTCCTACATCTTTAAGTTTTCACAATCAGAAAGTTAAAAACATCAAAAGCCAGCCACGAAAAATTGACTCGAAAGTTTTTATTACGCAAATTGGCCAAAGTTTCTGAAATGTTTTTAAATTTGCAAAGACGGTTACTTTGTATGAAAAAACTTTTTACAGCATTAAATGTTTTATTTTATACCTTTAATTAAATATTTTTCTTACAACAATTAATCATATTTATTATTTCTGCAATTTCAGTTTTGTTATTAATTATTTATCGAACGGCTATGAGGGTTCTCAGGGCCTTACTATCCGGCGTCATGGAAATATAGGGAAGAATGAAGAATATATCCCCCCATCCCTGCTCCATACCCGCCGGTAACTAGGCCGGATGAGATCGGATATCTTGTGGTGTTTTAGAAGAAACATTTCTTAATTTATAAATGTAGAATACAAAAATGTTTTTCTCACTCTCATAACTACATGGTTCGTATTATGGTAGGCAACAACTTAATATTACACCCACCATTTAGTCAACAAATATTTAATAAAATAATTTTAAAAATTGTGTCATTCCAAATTGCAAAATAAATATTTAGGTTTGATCGAATTCATTAATTAACTAATTTATTTATTAATTGGAACTTTTTAATAATGAGGAGTTCATTATACTTACTTGTTTACTTGTTAATTCTTTTAATAAAGAAGGGTACGTCTTACTAGAAAAGGTAAGAGGCCGATTTTATTTAGAATGGACCAGGTTAATCGGAAAAAATATCCACCAAAATTGAAAATAATATCCTTAACTCTTACAAAATTGTTTGGGCTGAACAAAGCCTAACAATATTTTCTTTTTTACCATTGTACCATTTTCAACTTGAAATTAGGAATCAGCAACAATAAAATTTTAAAGTCGGTTCGTTTTATGAAGTCCGATATCGGATTAAATCAGGACGTTATCGCATTTTCAACAGTAATACGGTTAAGTTAACAATACCTTCGCTATACCTAATCGTACCGAACATTCCACTGGTTCACTGTATTCGGCTAAATGTTACTGGGCGAAATCAGCGGTTCCAAAACCAAATTATCTTAGAATTATGAGCGATAAATATTTTTATTTTGTTTATTTTTCGCTCATAGTTTTTTTTATTTATCAAATGAAAAATATTTTGCGCCAATAAGTTTTCTCATGTACTTTTTCCCAGAATTAAATTATTTTAGGATCATTATAATTATATCTATATAATAATCACTATTTTCCAAGAAATAATTAAAATTTGCTCAAATGTAGGATGGTTTGTTCTATTTTAATTAAGTAGTTATGCTTTTTTGCTTTTAGTTTGCTTCTCATTGTGTGTAAATTGAAAGCAGTTATAAAGCAAAGATATGGAAAATTTTCAGCAAGGTGACACAATGCCTAGAAGGTGTTTATCTCCAGGTGAACGCCGTTTGGTATTACAAGTGGAACGTTATTTTACTTTAGAAAAAGATGACTCGGGCCCGTTGGTGTCTGTTTTGGCAGTGCAAAAACCCACGTCTGATGCTTGCAGCAAAGAAGAATGGCGGAAATGCATTGAACACACGAAAAAATGATTTTCGATAGAACAGCTTATAGACGAAGTAAGACCGTTAATTATTAGGGATGATAATAATGATTCTGATGAGTCTGAAAGCATGGATGAAATTTCAAATGCAGAGGAAGACTGTTTTTAGTAAAGTACGTATCTACAAGTAGGTACGTTCTGTCGCAAGTCTACAACATCGGTTCTTTTTAGAACCGAAACTTTATAAAAAAAGAATTCGTAAAACTAATTTGCCTATACAGGGTGTCCGTTAACATGTGGGAAATCTCCCGGATATGAAGAAAACACGTGAAAAGAATACTATAGGTTCATATAACCTTCTTTCGTATCGGCCTCCTCTTCGGAGATATGGGCTCCCAAAGAGCACCAATGGAATCAAGTTTTTACACATAATTATTGAACCACCTGGTATATTTCAATTATTTTTTAATATGATGTATAACAGGTAAGACCCGTCAAATTACTACCCAAGAAACTGTTGTGAATTACTCACAGCTGCAGGGACGGACTAGCTGTAACACTCATGGGCCAATTTTTTTTACGCCCTGTATGATGAGAACTTTGGACAATGTTATTTACATACCTTTAACTATTGGCTAAAAATTAAGTACTCTTCATTCATGTTGCTAATCCTAACCGTTTTCGAGAAAACGTCATTTTATTTACACTGAGTCCCCTAATTGCTCATGGGCTAAATATGAAAATGCTGAATCTTGAAGGTTGAACATGTATCTTTTATTGAAATACCCGAAGCACATGATGTATATGAAATGCCGTTTTTTCGAAAACGGTTAGGATTAGCGACATGAATGAAGAGTACTTAATTTTTAGCCAATAGTTAAAGGTATGTAAAAAACATTGTCCAAAGTTCTCATCATACAGGGCGTAAAAAAAATGGGCCCATGAGTGTTACAGCTAGTCCGTCCCTGCAGCTATGAGTAATTCACAACAGTTTCTTGGATAGTAATTAGACGGGTCGTACCTGGTATACATCATATTAAAAAATAATTGAAATATACCAGGTGGTTCAATAATTATGTGTAAAAAACTTGATTCCATTGGTGCTCTTTGGGAGCTCATATCTCCGAAGAGGAGGCCGATACGAAAGAAGTTTATATGAACCTATAGTATTCTTTTCACGTGTTTTCTTCATATCCGGAAGATTTCCCACATGTTCTCGGACACCCTGTATACTATAAAAGCTAAAAAAATAATTATTTTTCTTTACCTAAACTAATTTTTTATTTACTTTAAATTATTTTATTTAGAAAATACCTAAAATATAATTTATTGTTTGAGAGCCACCGATCAGCCTGCTCAAGAGGTTTTATTGCTTAGCGGACTTCATATACCGTACCGACTTTAGCTACCAACAAAGGCTACCTTATGAAGAAAAATTATATAATTATCGGACTATGTAAACTGGCGACAAATCAAAGACATGAAAAAAAATTAAGACAGTTTCCAATACAAATAAACGCATAGAAATAACAAATGTTTTATTGGTCCGAGATTTCAATTTCAACGGGTTGAATGACGCCTTTTCGGAAAAATAAAATACATAAAATCAAAGTTATATAAAAGCCGGCCTTTCAGTAATATATTGGATATTTTGGTATATATTGCCAAAGAAAAAGGGCTATAAGAAATACGTGTCGACGTAAAGACCGGACGTCACTCTATTGTGACCGTAAGGATTTCATTTATTTCTAAGATGGTGAAAAGTTCCGATAACGGAACTATTGACTTGGCCCTTCCGGATCAAAGCAAGTTAAGGGCCCTTCAATAGGTAGCGGGATAAAAGAGCTATTTCTTGCCTCGTTGGTGCTGTGTTGTTCGCTTGTCGCTAGCGCAACCGGTTTATATTTTATATCACGTCATTTTACTGCCCGTAAATATCTTGTATAGACAATAAATGCGCCATAAAGATTTTATATATAAGCGAAGATCTTTATTAAATGGAATATCACTCTGAAGGGACAAGCGAGAACGAATATGAATTATTGCAGGAGTAATATTCAACTCAAACGGAAGTCGATTTTCATTTTCTAAACCTTCGTATACAATACCAAAATTGCAAGCTTAATGGAACCAAGGTGTTCGGATAATGCATCAAGATACTTGGAGAGGTAATTCTTATATAACAAACAGAAAGTCAAAACCTCAATATATTTCTTCCATTTGAGAAACTGATTTAACTGGTAATAAAAACTTAAATACCTTCTCTATTAGGTATTCTTTGTCTTCAAAATGACATTTTCCTTTTTCTAATAACTTTCAGAACAAAAAAGATATTCCAAAAATTAAATTTCTATTTCAGGTAAGGTGACAAAGTAGAGAAACGTTTTTATAACAGAGTCAGTGGCGGCTCGTGACCTATGATAGAGGGGGTTCACAAGTATGGTGACATTTTTCTAGGCATTTTAAATGTAGGAAGAAAAAGAGTAGAAAATGCGTTAGGTAAAACATATTTTTATTTATTTTTTTATTTTACTCAAGGAAATACAACTTTTGGAAAATGAGAAAGGTTTTCTTAGTGTGTATAGCTGTCGGATCTTAACGTCGTCGCATGCAACCCTCGTAACAATATTTACAGTCCACTACTAATACTACTAAAGCCATCTACGAGCTATCAAGAAAACCGAATGATATCCAATACTACTATCGCCATCTACGAGTTATCAAGCAACCCGAATGATGTCTAATACCACTACCCCATTTACGGGCTACGTCATTAGGCGCAACCAAGACGAGAACAATAGTTAACTATTTTATGACGAGAACGAATCGAGCAACGACACTGACAAGTTGGCATTCTTCATATTTTCAGTGTTTTTTAGTTTAAATCCTTTAATAAAATGGATTAAAATCATATCAAGTATCATTGATCGAAATACACAACATTTATCGACCATACACAATAGTGCTTAAACGTAAAGTCTATTCTTCGGTTCTTAATTGTAGAAAATTGATCAATAGCAGCCTCAACAAGATAAATGACATGGAAAATGTACCTTCGTATAAAAAAATCATTGAAGGTAAGTACGTAGGACTGGCATCTAAAAAAACATGCATACCTACACACAAATATTATACTATGCCATATTAAAAATTCTCAATTGAATTCATCCAGTATAATTTCCTTGAGCCGAGTTTAAAAATTCTTAATGTTGGGATTCAGTTTATTAAAAAACTGAGACGCTAAAGGCTTAGGAGACTTACACAGGCTTTTGTACTTTATTAAAATGGTTCTGGCGTACTGCATTTATTATTTTAAATTTATTAACATATATATAAATATGATTCAAAAACCAATAAACTAGGAATTGATGCTGTTAATCTTACCGGAAACCTATTCACTGTGAATTTAACTGTTTTATTAATGATTATGATATTTTGCCTTAAGATTCTTATCAAAAATGATGCCGTTCTTCTACGAGTATGAAAAGAACAGGAGCTAATAGAAATTCCCGTATCTATGTTTATCTGTTACTTATAGGAATTAATCATCTTATGCAAATTTTAAAATAATATCTTTAATTTATAAAATGTTGTATCTTCCTGTCTATCATTCAATGCCTATAAATGCGACTGTGAAAATTAAAAGTTCTGTTGTAACTTTAATTTACCATTATAATAAACATTTTTTCTAGTATATTCGATTAAACCCGAACGACAAAATGAAGCTATAAACACGCTTTTCCAAGAGATCTATTATAGAAATTAAGTAAATGGCACCGATGAAATCAATAAAGCTTATAAATGTTCTTTTATCATGAAACAGTCACCACCGACACATAATTACTTTATCTTTCATATCTTGGTTATTAATTTCAAGTATAAGCAATACCATTAAAAGCAAAAAGTTATCTTTTTTTATGTGGGTTCCGAGGGGGGGGTTGGGATCTAAGCATATAATATGCCATGTACCATGTACCTAGTCTATACAGGTAACATAATGTCGGATTTCAGATGTTATCTATTTGTATAATTTTTTAACACCTTTAAAAATCCTTGGCAATGCTTTAATATATTACATATAAGACTCTCCATGGAAATATTAAAATCTGTCGATAATAATTATTGTAAAGAAGGTAATTAAGAATTCTATAAACTCTAAACTCAATATAAATGATCAATAAAATATTTGATATAGTAATAACCAGTGGCGGCTCGTGACCTATGATAGAGGGGATTCACAAGTATGGTGAAATTATTTAAAAATTTTTTTTTTGTGTAACGACAAAACATTTACTTTCTAGAAAAAAAATAATAAGAAAATGCGTTAGGTAAAACATATTTTTATTTATTTTTTAACTTTACACAAGGAAATGCAACTTTTGGAAAATAAGAAAGGTTTTCTTAGTGTGTATAACTGTCGGATCTTAACGTCGTTGCATGCAACGAGGAATATTTATAGAGTCCACTACTAATACTACTAAAGCCATCTACGAGCTATCAAGAAAACCGAATGATGTCTAATACCACTACGCCATCTACGGTACGTCATTAGGCGCAACCAAGACGAGAACAATAGTTAACTGTTTTATGACGAGAACGAATCGAGCCACGAGACTGACAAGTTGGCATTCTTCATATTTTCAGTGTTTTTTAGTTTAAATAATTAATTAAAATCATATCGAGTATCATTTATCGAATTACACAACATTTATCGACCCTACACAATAATGCTTAAACGTAAAATCCATTCTTCGGTTCTTAATTGTAGAAAATGGATCAATAACAGCCTCATTAAGTTTGGAATACCGTCTATAAATTTTTTTTGGTATATTTCATTTTTAAACTTTCTAATAAAGTCCCTAGATTTACCCTTTGTGGTCTGCGTTAAATTAATTTCGGGTTTAGGTGTTCCCGCATTCTTCACTTCAATTTTTTGCTCAAACACAAAGAGCTAAAGGTATTTTTTAAATAGTCCATCGTCAACTATTCATTTTAACTTAATAAATATATAATATTAAAATATTAAAACATACACGCTCAAATTTCTAACTAGATGGACGAACAGCGCGCGGTGCACACAAAAACTGTGCGCCTTTTCCATGTTAAATCGCCATAGCCCCGCTATCCCCCGCTGCCACCCGCCACCTGTTATTAAAGAGAAACTGCACTACTTAATCGCACGTGCGAGCAATTCTCGTCATAATCGTCATTTACCTCGACCGAGGCGCGGTTGCCGGATCTATACAGTTTGGTTTGACGGGATGATAAAATATTAGGGAGGGTCGGACTTTTTAGTTTGCCGGTACGATAAAATATAGGGAGGGTCGAACATTATAGGATAAATAATATTCAATGAATATAAATTAATATTTTTTTATTCGTTTTGTTTTGGAGGTGCACGTGCGTATGTGCTCCTGTGGAAGAACCGCCACTGTACTCCACTATCTCAATTATAATACACAAACTTATATAAACTTCTTAATCCCATCGGCATCCTAATTAACACCACGATCTACAACAAGTTGCAGAAATAAAACAATGACCTTAGTAGCAAAGCGAAAACACGTTGCGAACCACTGACAGATATTAAATACATTCTTTCGCCAATTAAATGAACTTGAAACTCTACAAATCCTAAAACCAACATTAAATGATAACATCCGTATAACAGTTTTATTTTAAAAGAGTTTTAAACTGGTTGAAAACTTTCAAAAGGCGGAGTTTGTTTATTGTCCATTACTAGCTTTCAGTCTTACCACTTATAGGCTAAGTCCCTTTCGTTCATTTCATTGCATGCAAGTCGCTTTACGTGTTTCCAAGAGCTATTGAAATTATTATAAAATAAGCGAGATATGCCCGAATGAAACTCTGGTAATTGGCGACTTTCTTTTGTTTTTACAAAGTAAAATGTACTTCCAACTAGGTTAGTTGGATGCAGGCCAAAATACATCAATTTATGTAGCAAGGTTCAAAAGTTTTTGACATGAATATATTAGAACGGTCATTCATACGTTCGTACTCCAGCTACTCCGTGTTTTGTTGCACTGCAGTTAAATTTCAGTTGCGGTGGTATTTTAGACCCTTCCTGCCGTTACGGCCTAAGAAAATATAAGACAAAATATGTGCCAATGAAAACTCATGATATATAGTAATAGTATATTAAGATACAAGTTTCATAAGACATTATTTTAGAGCACGCGTTTAAATCAGAAAACGACCCGCGAAGCGGGGAGTTTTCTAAAGTTCAAGTGGTCTAATTTTCTTATAAACCGGGTATTTTATAATACTTTTTCTATTTGGGCCTGAGTCTGAAAAACTTAAAAAAATATAGTAGATTTTTTCCATTTGAATTAATACTTTCTTTTTGGGTTGGCAATACTTTTACAATTTAATAAATTGTTACAAGTGTCAAATATGCCATGATAGAAACAATTGAACACAACAAAGCTTCTTCCCATCCATCATAATTAAAAATAAATATATTATTAAAGTTAATAAAAATGAGTAAGGAAGAAAGTTGTACTCAGTCAGAAATACGAGAAATTGCAGAAAATAATCTAGGAAAACTTTTAAAAAGAATATGCAATACTTTGAGTCATGGTGCGAGCAGAACAAAGTTCAAAATATTGAACAAAATAATACTATTGAACAAAAGATTGTGTCGACACACAATCTGACAGGAATAACAATGAATGCCCAGGAAATGTCTACAGTAACTATAAATATGTATATATAAAGTAATATGTATAATACTATATTGAATTAAAAATAAAAATACTACTTTATCGAATAAAACTTTAGTAATAGAGCATAAACTGGAAGATATTGTTATTATTTTTAGGTAATGTTGTTTTATCGTTGTGACTAGAAATTAGTTGACGGACACCATCAGTATGTTATATATTTCCAAGTATAGGTACTTCGGATAAATATCTAGTAAAAATGATCTATTTGCAAGGTTAAAGGTTAGTATTTTAAAGTTTTCTATAAAAAATTTCGGTCGAATCCATAATGCCTAGAAAACTAATTTCAACGAAATCGAAGTAGGCCTAAAATTCGGGTTTGTTCGGACTCCGAATCAAAAACGCCGGAACCGGAAGAATGGTTTTTGAAATTTAAGATGCTATGTAATTATTTTTTTTAATCAATCAATATTACCCAATAGTATAAACATTTTTATTTGCTGATGTTTTGGAATAAGTTTCATTCTAAAAATATTGCTTGCGTGACTATGAATTTTGCTTGACATAAGAAAATTCTGCCGAAACGGGCATTAAATCGAATTCAGTCCAAAGCAGGCACGTGCGTGACATTATTTATCTCCATACCGTCAACTCTTACCCTGATTGCCTGAGTTATCCTTCTTATATAGGACGAAGTGCTGAAATGTATGGATAAATTCTTGAAATATACAAATCATATAGGTTTAAAGCGCCTTGTCCGTGGATAATTTTATGTTTTTGTGGACTGCCCAGTATTTTTAGATTATTTTGAATTGGGGAAGTCAATGCGTTATAAAAAGATACAGGGTGTCCGCTAATTAATGGGACATGGAAAACCATAGACTCCTTAACTAAAAATATTAGGATTTAATTATACTTACCTATATCCGAAAGTTTATTATATTTTTTATTATATTATTATATATATTATTATATTATTATTACTGTAGCCTTGCACGTGAGGGAAGGAACAACATTTAATATATACGTTTATGATTTACATTATTTATCGAAACAAACTCAACGGTAAACTCCTTAAGGCCAGGTGGTAGAACTAAAAGCCATATGCCCTATAGGCCCGACTGGTAACATACGCCGTCAACACGTTATAGATTTAGGTCCGTTAATACCATATATATCTTGGTGGGGTTTATGCTAACGTTTGTTAACTATAATATTTAATTAATTAGAATTGGTAAGATTTAATTACTCTTGCTATACATGGATGGGCAAAACTCCGGATCCGGCTAAAAGTATATCCCGAGGTAGGAACTAATTAATAATGAACGTAGATTCTCCCAGCAGTAACTTAAATAACAAATAGAATGTTTATAAATCTACTCCGCTATTACAACGTAATTTGACAGATCAATATTAAATTTGTACTATGCTTTCCCTATATTATACAGGGTGTTTCCAAAAACCTATGTCATCCAAATAGTTCCAACATGGGTCCACACAAAGGCATTGTAAACTACAGATCCCATAATCCATTTATAAAACTCTTTGAAAGTGAAGCTGTGATTGTGTGAAATGTTATTGAAGATCAGTAATGGGTGGGAGAGAGAACTACATGTTTGTTGGCTGAATGGCAACAATGCTGAAGCCTGGATATATCAGATGGTTAAATATTAAAACATAACCATACTTACGGATGAAAAGATAAACCCTTATTTAAATGATCCGCTCTTTTACAAACTACACATGAATGTACCATGATTGTTTATAATAATGACGATTTTTCACCAATAATCATGAAAAAAACACTAATCCAATCAAAATATATAAACAATTCGTTAGATCACAGCGCCAACGTTGTAATACTATTCATTCATATTTTGGCTCTCGGATCGTAGCGCAGTAAGAAAGTAGAAATAGACGTTGCCCGAGTGCAGTTGGAGTAGTTCAAGATACGTTTGATACCTTTAAGCATAATACATTTTTTTAAAGAATCTCTAATCGCCACTTCACGGTATAGTAAAATTGTTGGGAAATAAATTTATTTTAAGAGCAATTCCGGATTAACCTTAAATCAGTTGTAATTGTCAAATTAACACATTTTTAATTAGGATTTTGCAAGATACCTTTGCGATAAATATGTCAATCTGGCTATAGTGCAATAATGACCGAAAGAGGTGGGAAAAACTGTTTGTATTCGTTGTGTAGGCTAGAAATGTATATGTTTCTATCTGTAGTTTGTAATATCGTTGGGCCCATACATGCTTGGCTTGAAAGATACAGGGTGTAAACATTTTTGCAATATATGCAGTTTTAGGTACTTTTCATAATGCAAATTTCACTAAAATTACTCAAGCTGTTTCGCAAATATCGAGAAAATATCGAGAAAATAACCAAAACCACCCTGTATCTTCCAAACCTACAGATCAATATTGATATGAACTATTTATTTATTTATTTACAAAAATAGGGATACAACAGGCACTGAACCCAATATAGCATCCACGTTGTGGTATTGGCTAGTGGGAGTTATTAAATTAAGTATACATTAAATTATATTAACCTAAAAAATCTATGAACCTTTATAGCATTGATTTTACACATTTTTTAAATCTAATTATAGACATATCGAGCATTTCCAACCCTAAAGAAAGCCTATTACATGCCCTAGTCGCTCTACAGAGAGGAGAATTTTTTCCAGAATTTGTATTTCTGAGTGGAATATTAAAAGTATGTTGAAGCCTTAAGTCCTAACCGGAACATTAAAGCTTAACTTTGACCTCAGCGTTGGCGAATCAACAAGACCATTCACCAACTTGTAGATCATAACTACATCGGAAACCATTCGTCTCTCAGTAAGTGGCATTACAGAAAATGTTTCCATTATAGGCTTATAGTTGCTATTGACTATAGCTATGTCTGTTTTTCGTGACAAGAACCGTAAAAAATTGTTTTGAATACTTTGAATTTGTTTTGAATTTTTAGGTAAGGAATCCCCATTCGAGCAATGACACATGTTTTTTGATATACTCTGTATATATATCTTCTTCAGATTGATAGCAAACCCTGAAGAATAACGGAGAAAAAATTATAAAAAATTGGTAAAAATTAAAAGCCCATATTAGACGTTCTGATTGTTCCTCGATTGTCAATATTAAATCAAGTTATTTCAATCATGTAGATACCATGTCGAGTGTCAGACAAATCATGTAAAAAGCTCAGTTTTCCTTCTAATCATTAGCCCGTAAAAGCATGAAGTGAAAATAGGTCAAATATTTTACCGTAAACTTTAATACCGTATTAATTTAATTCTAAACGAATGTTTCTGTAATCATTTTAGAAGAGTAAAATTTAATAACCCGGAGTTGCTTGCCAAAAAAAACGATTTCCAAAGAAAACTTTAGCATGAAGAAAGGCAAAAATTCTACATTCCTAAAATTTAAAATAACTGGCTTGTTTGATCAGACCCATTTTAATTAAAAAATCTTCTTCTGTGATATTTAAAAAAATATATTATCTAGTTTGAAAGGGTTTTTGTTCATCATTATTAGAATGCAACTATATCTCTATTAATAGTGAAGCTGATACATAGTGGTGCCTATTCAGAGTGTGTTTAAGAATATTTTTGCTTGGCTCTTTCTCTATATTTCCACCACGAGCCGCCAATGTCTTGTAAATACCTTATATTTTTGTATAAAATAAAAGTTATAAAAGCGTTGCAGGCACGGTCTTCTTCAATTTTATTAAATTATAAACATTTGACGATCCAAATTCTATCTACTGCATTCAGTAATGGTTCATTATACAAACTTTCATTATATTTTCATTATATAATTCTAAATAAATGTATTTGCAAAGGGTTATTGAGTAAAGCTAATCAATAGAGAATTAACATTGTCATCAAATAACCGTATTTATTAAATGAAAGGACAGGGAAATATTGCAACTTCTTGCTTGTTTCTTTGGCGTTGCTTTTATCGAAGAGTTTTAGAGTTAGTAAAGCGTTTGTGCTCTTTCTGTTTTACGGAGTATTGGTTTCAGAGAAGGTTCGCAGGTTCACAGAGCAGTCGTAAATAGTTGCAAACTGCCAGGGGGGCGTGTGCAGTTATTTTAAAGTGTGGAGCAACATCTGTGACCGCTTCGGTGTTCATAAAGCAAAACGTAGCAGCTACCAACTGATTTGTAACTGGAAATTAAAAAAGCTTAGTAGGTATTGTGAAACCTAAATAGAGAAACAACTCCAAACAATACTTAAATTATTGATTCGGCCTTAGGTAGAAAAAGTTGATTTTAGAAATACATCCAGTTAAAATTACTAAAAAAATTCCCAAAAGCCACATTGCTTAAAAAGTGAAATTGTCCATGTTCGATCCGAAATAATTCACTCAGCAGGAAATGTGATTTTTGAGGTGACGTAATGTTTTGGGATTCAATGCCAATAAAACATGAACTGTTTTGAGACGTAATACTAGTAGTACCTCCGCTCTATATTATTAAAGCATGTGTAGGTCATGTAGCTTTACATCCTGATTAATCTCCTGTCGCAAGTGAGTTTCAAATAAGGATTGTTAACTAAAGTTCTCAGAAATAGAGAATTTTAACAACGTCTTCAAATTACCATGTTTATTACTGTAGCTGAAAGGACAAAAGACAGGGGAATAATAAAAGTTTTTGCTTGTTTCTTTGGTATTGCTTTTGTCGAAGAGCTTTAGATTTAGTGATTTGTTTGTGCTCTTTTTGCTTTCCGGGGTTTCCGTTTCGCGGAGGGTCGACAAATTAGATGTTTGGGGCTAGACTGTACTTCCTTAAATTAAAAAAAAAATTCTTTGATTTCATTTCCTTGAGATGGAGCTAATTGGTGATTGGTTATTTTTTTAACGTAGTACCTAATTACACTTATTTACTTACTTACTTACACCAGTGTTTTGTTGACTTTCAACTTATCCAACAAACAAGGAATATTTCCATGGTGCTGGAAGACGGCGCGAGTCCAGCCTATACCGAAGAAAGTTAAGAGAACCCTGCCTAGCAATTATCGACCAGTCGCATTGCTTTCAGTTATATCAAAAGTGATGGAGAAAGCTATTAACCAACATCTTCTAAAGTACCTGGAAGGCTTCAACATTATCAGCGATCATCAATATGGTTTTCGGAAGTCCAGATCAACTGGAGCTCTTCTAGCCTATGTCACCATCTTTGGAACAATGCAATCGAACATCATTGGGAGTCTCGGGCTGTTGCACTGGATATTTCTAAAGCCTTTGATCGTGTTTGCCATGAGGGACTTCTAAGTAAACTGCGATCCTATGGTATGCCCAGTCGATTCTGTGCATGGTTGTCTAACTTTCTTAAGGATCGCTCTCTGCAAGTGGCAATTGACGGATTTCTCTCAGACACCTTCACCATCAATACCGGTGTTCCTCAAGGGTCCGTATTGTCACCCGCTCTCTTCTTATTCTACATTAACGACCTTTTAGTGGAAACGAAAAATCCGATATTTAGTTTTGCTGACGATAGCACACTTATCTCATCTTTCTCTTTGAATGCACAAACTCGACAGCATGAAGTATCACGCCTCAACAAAGACCTGGAAGAAATTTTGGCTTGGCGTGACAGTAACCAAGTCGAATTTAACGCTAAAACCCCAGGCAGCATTTCTATAAAAAGGTTAGCATTACTGAACCGGATATCATCGAATTCTACGACTCTCTTTTTGAGACACCAAATTATGAACCTTTTCATCATACAGCTCTAACTATCTCAAAATACTAAATACATGTACCGATGACAGACACGAGAACAGCCTTCGTAATGCAGCATAGTTTTGTTCTGTTGTGAATAGACACTTGGCTGAGAATGGTCCACTAATGGCTGAAACGCGTTTAGGAAATATAATAAAATAAATTAAGTAAAGAACTTAGAAGTCCATTTTCCAGTTTCAGCTAATTATTTTAAATTTCAGTCTCATTCTGGCATTATTTCAAACATACTACCGACAGTAACCCTTATAATAGTAAAACTATATTTACATCAAAATGGGGTTCATACGAGGCAAGTGTGGATCCTATAATGGCCCTAAAAGGGTCCCCAGAGTACTATATATAATGGTGACTCCGTAAAGGTAGTAAATGATTTAAAATCTCTAGCGGGATATTAACCCACCATTTAAATAACGCTTAGATTGGAATTTCCCTCACAAATGTCAATATTTCTATTTTATTAAAATGATCATTAATACTCTTTTTATATAAAAAAATTGTCAGCGCCTTGTTCGTTAATGATTTTTCCTAGCCATAAAGACTACTGAGAATAATGATTGAAAAATGAATGAAGCGAGAAAAGCCTTCTAGTTCTCGAGATAAAAAAAAATCGGGGTATAACCAATCAGTTTTAGAGAAAGTTTAATAATGCATTTAAATAATTGCTTAATCTAAATTCGAAAATTTTTGATTTTCTGGATAGAGTAATTTTTAAGTCCGTCTAAATATTTATTTAAAAGAAAATAGCTATATTTAAAAAAATTTGGCGTTTAAAAAATTAATTAGCAGGTTTGCAAAAACTGGCAATAGCTACAGTTAACGATCGCCATATAATACACTATTTTTTTGTAACCTATTTCTCTTATTTTTAGATTTATAGCTTGATTTCTGGGACACTCTTTACAAATCGGACCACAAAACGAAAAGGTTCATCAGCTATTGTGTTGGTTGCGTCAACAATCTATCACTCCTGCTATTTGGGTCAGTTTCCTGCGACGAAGGGTCACGTTGTTCTTTTTATTCGCTACAAAATAAATATTAGACCATTGTTACGAAAAATTTATATTTCTGGTCTATACAATATCATTCCGTTTAGGGTATGCCATTGGGATTTTAAAAGAAGAACGGATAAAATTCAACTTTGAATGTGAAGCTTTTTAATAAACATAACCTTTTTTGCCGACTTAGAAGTTCTTTCTATTTGTTTTATGTATATCTATGCTTACATTGTGGCAGGGGGCGAGAGTGGGCTTTAATTGAAAGTATATTTTCTTTAGTGGGGCAAAATTTGAAATTACAATAGGGGAATGTTGACTTATATTTTATATGAAAATTTGCAATTTACTAGCAGGAGAGTAGTTGTCTTGGGTTTGTTCGTGTGTGTATAGGACTTGAGGAAGACATGTAACAGGTTGTAACTCCTGGATACAAAATCAACATTTTTAAGTTTCAAAATAATTTCTTTACTCATCTTTAAACTTGCAAATGTCAAAATAACAAAATTGACAACCACTTATCAAAATGACAGAAAATTTATAAATTTACAAGATTGAGAGTTACTAAAAATTATTAATATTATATATCCTTCTGGTGTATAGATGTTAGACGTAAAGCTCGAAAGCGGTCAAAAGTCGCCATTTTCGCTCAATCTTAGAATTGGGCGTTCTAAAGCGACCAGAGTCCGAAATTTAATTCCATTTCGAGCTTTACCCGTCTCCAAATAGCCAAACCTGGACTTGTGAAATTAGGAAAAGACCAAAGATTGACAGGCATTGTTAGTAAATCGATTAAAAGAACAATTGTGATTTGAATTTGTCGTACAATTTATTTAAAGTCAATTCATAGAAATATTTACACATTAATATTGAGGATGGACAGTTTTCCAGATCAGGGGTAAACTGTGGACAGGCAAATAAGTAGTTATATGAAAATATTAATATTTACAAAATATGAAGGGTAACTGTAAACATAGAAGTAAAAATATACGAAACATCGCGATAACTAAATTTAACACATGAACAATATTTTAAGCTTTGGGCGTTTCGTAATTGCACCGTCGTGGTTTGGCTGTTTGGAGACGTCCACAAGCCGAAATTGAATTAAACTACGAACTTTGGGTGCTTTAAACCTTCCAATCCTAAGATTGAGCAAAAATATCCACAAATAGTCATTTTCCAGTTTTGCTCATAAATATTCATAAATGTAGGTATATCTTAAAATATCATTATGATATTATTTAAGAATATTAATTAATTATGTTATTTTACAAAAAGTCTTGAAACGTCTAATAATGTAGGCCCATTGAATATTATACTAAAACATGAAAAATATGTTAAGGTGTTATTTTTTTATCGTCCAGTATAAATAAATTGGCAATTATTTATTTCATATTTAATATCTAAGGAATTCTTTAGGATCTCTTGTGTCATCAATATCTCAAGAACCGAGCATTATTATGTTAACTCCATTCTTGTTCAAACCCCCATACCATAAAGTCTACATTGAAAATTAAATTTAAAAGGACTTTCTTCATCTATAGAGTTAAAATAGAACAGAACAATAAAGCGAAAAAAATATATATATTTTGGGATAACAAGCCGCTCAAACATTCAATTGGTTAAATAATTGAAATAATAAATGTCCAAATTAAATTAAACCATAGAACATAAATATAAATTATTTTACAAGGAATAAATATATTTATTACTATTTTCGTGACATTTATTCTTGTTAAGTTGTCAATTTTGAAGCATTCTAACACAGCCTATTTTGGTGTATTTTTGAAATTCAAAAATTTTCAGAAAATATGACTTTTTTCACAAGTTTAGGTAGATTCATGCATAATTTTTGAAATCTTCCCTTTGCTGTTTTCTTTAAAAGATATTAAAGAATATTTTCTTGTGCATTAATTTTATTAAAAAATATAATAATAAAATCTTTTACAAGACACAAATTTTACGGGATTTCTTCGGCTTATTCTTTATTACTTTCACTCACCCACATAAACATCATCTTTTAATTTGTGTAAAAATACGAAATATTTTACTTTGCTTTTCGAATTTGGGTAGAGGGAATGGCACCAACAAGCATATATTTAGCCCACTGGAATCTTCTAATAGAGTTGTTTAAAGAATTTATTAATTTAAAATGATTTGAACAAAAAATTATTAGAATTATAATTATTATTGTTTGCATTTACTAAACATTTTTATTATCTGGTGCATTTGTATATTTGGTCAAAGTCATGGACATTTTAATTCGTGATACTGCCTTATCTTGAATAATATTTTTCTTTGAACTATTGACAAACTATTCAGGTCATTAAGGGGTACCCTGCCAATATATTTTAATGAAACTAAAATATATTTTAAATTTTACAACGACTTACACCTGAACATAATTATAACTCTGGTAGTTAAATATTTTAAAATGTATGGTACTTTCTACTGACCTCTATTATTGTATTTTACGTATTTTTTATTGTAAAAATTACCAAGTTTAAATGTTTAAGTGATGTACAAATTTTTTACGAGAATAAAATTCTTAAATCAGATGCAATGGACTTATGAGACTTTGATTTGGGTAACAAATAATGGGTGGAGCACTTATACAGGGACATTCTATCGATCAAAGAAGACAAGCGACGTAACGCGAGGTTACCGCTTGGACGAGTTTTTGGAGACTGCGTGTGTCAAATTTTCAAAAGATTCTAGTAAATTATACAAAAATTTTGCTTTTTTTTATGATCAAACACAAGCACTATAGGATAAATCCTTTAGGGCACTCTGGGACTCTGGGAGTGGTGCGTGTGCGCAAAAGCGATTCACATTGGGTTTGAATCGTTGGAGGTTATATTCGTTGGGAAAAACGACCTCGGGAAGATCGTTCCATAAGGATGAAGTCCTCCAGATGAAAGAATTCTTAAATAATGAAGTTCGAGGAGTACTAAGCTTAACCACTTATGGATGGGCGGCAGTGGTTCGTCGTGTAGTTCTGGAATTAAAAGGGCAAGGTCAGCCGAGCACTTTCCATGAAACTATCTGTAAAAGAGAGTCAAATCCCCAACCTGTCTTCGATGTTCTAGGCTGTCGAGGTTCTTCGTCAGCTCGTGGTCTCCAATCAGACGAATGACCCTCCTTTCGATGGAATCCAGTAGTGGAAGAGTATGTTTGGGTGCAGAGCTCCAGACATAAGAGCAGTACTCTAGTGATGGTCGGATCTGGGCTGTGTATAGTGTCAAAAGTTGTTGAGGTGTATACCACTTTCTGGTTTGGAAGAGTACACCAAGTTTCTGAGAAGCTATCTTGGCGATTTCCACAACGTGTTCAGAGAAAACTGTACTTGTATAAAACTGAATAATAGCATTTCTTAATAAAACTTATTCCAGTCACATATAGAGCCATAAATTACGGTTAGCTTTATAATTTTTATAGTAAAGTTTTTCTTCCAGTGTATATAGATTGGTATGCTCACTTTCAAATTTAATACTTAAGATAGATGTACTAATTGTTCGTTGAATTTGCTTTTAAAAATAATAAAAGTGGATGGGGAACAGCAATGGAGAACATTTTATTTGCACGGCTTGCTCAAATATGATAAGTTTTACATATACAGCACCAAAATAGCTTTTATAATTTAAGAATATGTTTTTTTTTTAAATAGACACCTTATATACCAACATTCTTCGTGGATTTTTCCGCCTATTATTGCTCAGTGTTTGTTCAAACCCAAAAAAGCTTTTGCGACACATTTTAACGCAAGTAAATTAAAAAGAGGCAGCATGTCCCGTGCTTGTTACATATTCTGACACTATAACAACTTCTTTATGCAAGAAACCGGTATAATATTTTATATAATGTCACTTCTTACATTTTTCACCTTTATGTTTTATTGCAAGATAAATTTTCTCGGTATAAAAAATAAAATTCTCGTACTTTTTCTGTGTCTAGTCCTTCAAGATGACAAATTTTTTATTCATATCAACAAAATCCAGTTTGTCTGAAGCCTTAAGCATGCGAAGGTACGTATACATATAGGATTTCAGAAGGCCTATTTCTTGAAAAACTTTTGGAAATCTAATAGAAAGTTTATGAAAAAGTTACAAAGAGATATAAAAACCTGCCCCACGGGTATTTGTGTTTTTGGGTAGTTTAAGGTAGCTTTAAAAGGTTAAGAAGTGTTTGAATTGTAGAAAAACAAAATTCATGTTTTACGATATTTCGGCAAGCAAACGAGACCGAACCTACAGCTGTGCGCAGGCGTCGAACCACCGGTGGAAACCGATAGGAACAATTTTCTGGATAAAAGGGGATGTTTTCTATATGGCAGTAAAATAATATTTCGGCATTATATTATGCAAATATTTCTATATAGCAGAGTATACCTTTGTTCGGCTTGAAAAGGCAATTCTCATATCCGCACTCTTAAGGCTTAATAAAAATGCCAAGCAATTGTAAAAAGCTTTGAAATTGTTAAGTAAAAATTTAAATTTCAAACGCCATACACGAAAAGTTAAGCAAAAATATAAGTAAAAATTGAAAAACTAGGAATAAACTTTCGAGGGATCCGTGTCGAATATTTATTCGGCTTGCTCAAGAAGTACGAATTTTATAAAATGAATATCGATGTTGTTCAAATGGGACGGATGAATATTTTATTGAAAGTTTTATGAATTTCCTGTTTGCGTACAAAAAAATGTTGACAATTTTTTTTTTTGTTTTTGTTATATAGTCGGTATAGAAACAAAGGCGCGGTAACAATGGTTTGCTCTTATCAATTATTTGTAAAGTAGATACAACACTGTAAATTGGTATGTTTTCTATGGCTATAGAAGTAAAAACATTGTGGCAGCGTTCAAATTTGTTGTCCGGCCACCGTTAACTCAGAGTAAGTAAATTTATTATTATCGAAGATTTTGCGCTTATAATTCGGAAGAATTCGTATTAGTGTTGGGAAAAACCGATGATTTTAATAATCGAGTACTTGATACTCGAGCGATTTTAATAATCGAGTGAATCGCTTGAAATTCCAATTCACCAAGCGATGACGTCACCGACTGCTCGACCGGCTGCCTAGCCGTTTACATGTGATCAGGTAGAGTATTTAGCAGGCATGTAACTACGGGTGGGCGCAGGTGTAGCTAAAAAATTGTACTTGCCACCAAAAAAATTCCAGAAATTTATTTATATTTGAATGAATTTTTACCACGTGTCTCGATACCAAACAAAAAAACTGCAAAAAATCACACAAATATGTATTTATTGTTCGGGTTTATTCTTGTGCTTTTTTAAAACAAAAAGTATTACTAAGAGATATTTTTCTTCACATCTTTCTCAATCTACGAGCATAAAATAAGTAGATATTTAAAATGGCTTGTCAAATTATTCCACTTTAAATTATCAGGTGTCCACTCTGTGCCCTTCAAAAATGTAGACTTAGTTACGCGACTGGCAAAATAAGAAAATAGGTGATTATTTTTTTAAATTCATGTTTATAGTTACCTAAAAGTTCCTGTTTAAATTTAAGAATGTTTACTTTTGGTTACCAAAAAATAGTCGATACCTATGTTTTGTTAACTATTTTGCTCGTTTTCTTATTTTCCATTAACATTTTCTATAATCTATGATATTTTTAAGAAGTCTTCTTGAGTTTAATAATAAAAAGTTCCTGTTTAGATTTTAAAATGTTTACTATAAGATTACCAACGAATTTTTCTATATATTTTGTTAACCATTTTGTTCGTTTTGTTATTTTTATTTACAATTTCTATTATTATGTTATTGTTAAGAAGTTTTCTCGAGTTTATAGTAAATAAAAATTTAAAAATTATATCCTTTAATCTTTTAATATTTACAATCGGAGACCTAAACTACGCCGCTGGCTAGCCAGTTAAAACGAAACTTTACAAAACCCATGTCGCGATAACTCCGCTAAGGGATTTGGCATACTTTTTTATATGCACCTTCTCGTTTATGTGCCTTTAAGAAAGACGTATGTCGTGTACCTGCTCAGCCTCAAACTCGAATGTCGCCAATCGGATGGCGCGGCGCATAGACCCAAGGTCGTGTATCAAGTGACAGGCGATATTTTTCGGTTTTTCGCCTGAATTTATAACTAAAGTATTTCCTATCGAGCGAAAATCTGTTCCAATATTTGAGCAGTTTTTTAACTCGATCACACTATAGCGGTACAATTCCGTCGGCGTCAAGCGTATCGAGTGAAAGATAATAAGTGACGAGCGACGGTTTTCGCCTGAATAGATAACTCGAGCGGTTTTTTTAATAATCGAACGATGTCGGTTATTTCAATAATCGAGTGATCAAGCGGTTTTTCGCTCGAGCGATCACAACACTAATTCGTATTCGAAGAGCGTATATAGGTTTGTCTGAGTGCATCAATCTAAATATTTACAAATACGCCAATGTTCAAATCCATGTCTAATATTTATAAGAAAATTCAATGCCGTTGACCTAAAATGGATATCAAACAAGAAATACGCCGCCGCTTACTAGCGGTAAACGATGGAGAATTATAACAAAACCTTCCAGGTTAGCCTCATTATAATGTAAGTTCAATTCTCACTCTTCCATAAAACAATTAATCAAATACTTTACTATATTACGATAAACAATCATAATGTTCCATATTCTCATATCAAACAAACAGAAAAGCAAATGTGTCAACTCGGGTGCTTACCAAGAAACTTGGTAGTTGGGACCTAATTTAATATTCTCTCAATTAGCAATCCAAAGTTGTTATTATGTGAGAACATTATAGCGTAGAGTCATTATCAGGACCACAATTGCCCATTAACATGCTGCTGAAATTCTTTTTGAACAACTACGTAACTGCTAGAGCTCATCGATATGTGTTAGAATCTAACTATACAGGGTGTTATTGAAAGTATTATATTTAAACCGGCAAATCCTGAGATGAAAATAAATTGAAGAAAAATACCAATAAATGGCGCTTTCAATTAATCGATTATAATATCTCCTTATGTCAAATCAGACAAACACATGTGGGACACACAAACACATGTGGGACACTGGCGTAATATGTAAACAATCAACACTGAGGTCTGCAGGGTCAAAAGACGTCAGCGCATTTCGGCCGATGTTGTCATATCTACACAGCAAACTCTTTAGAAAAAAATTTTAACAATTTTTAACTCTATCATTTATGAACAAATATGATTCCAGAAAACCGATGACGAAAGATGTTTTGCAAAACAAATAAGGTCAAACGTCATTGACCTTTTAAATAATAATTATCGTTCAAACTCTTTAAAAATTTTTTTTTTTGGCTTTGGCAGGTCTGCTATTCGGCCAGTCGCTAATTGGTTTATTGATTCGATCGTTCAAACATTTAGATTAAGGTAGTTCAATTTTAAACTTATTCCCTGACAGGAAGAACACAAGGTCACATTCTTCTAATTTTTTATTTAAAACACATGCTTTCTTACGTTTACTTATTTAAATACAATTGTTAGTTCATAATTTCACACCAACCACACAGAATATAAGTTTTAGGAAGAAACTTCTAACGTAACCTCAAAAATAGCAGCTATTCACATGGAAAGAATACACGCGAACACTGTTTTAATATTGGTCCTTTTTTCTCGCGTAGATTTATATATTTAACTAATTTAATACACACACATTTTAAATATATACACTGCAATCCTTCAATTTAAAAATGAGATTTTATCTATGGACCATAAAACAGTTAACCTACGAACGAACGAAATAGATACCTTCGAAACTCGGAATAGAGATGGACAATATTTGACAGTTTGACATTTCACGAGATTCTTCTCTATTACTTGACTAATTACCTCTAGATCTCTTGCAAGGCGTTTAAATGATATGGCGTTAATGGAATTTCGACCAAATTGAATAAAATGATACTGGTAGCTGATAATACTGCGACTGTAGTTTTTCTTTTGAGAAGCTTAAAAAATTAAATTAGCCAGCTCTACTTCAAATGACAAGACCGACGAAGATTTTATTTTCTTTATCACGTGGCCATCTCTCCATCTCTTTCACACAATCCACTCGGCGCCGGGCCGACGTAGGTCTATGGGTTCAAGCGTGCGACTTGCAAGTGTCGTTAATAGAAGAACAACGTTAATAGTTGTAATGAATTTCGGGCAACCCGTCCAAACTTTGTATATTATTTGACATTGTTTTTATAGACAAACCTAAGTTGCTTAGTTAAAACGAATAGTTTTTTTTTGGACGTTTGACTTGACAGAAAAATGGAATGTCGCCGACGAATAAGTCAAATTTCGTCGCGTCGCGTGTAATAAAATCTAATGATCTGATCTGAGTGTATTTTTAAAAAAATTGTGCCTGGAGGAATAAAGATAAATTCAAGTAGGTATATAAATAATTTATTTTTATAATTTTATATTGAATTTCTGTTTTGCATTAAGTTTGGCAATATTGCACGTCACACCTGTTTCCTGATATGCCACCACAGGGTGACATGACGAACAAACCCGAACAAACGCCGGATGAGGTGTGGGTTTATGGTCGATTTGAAAAAAAAAATATGTAGGGTTTCTCTAGGACACCCAAGGAGTCACCCATTTAAATATAATACGTCATTTCCATAACGCCCTGTATAATATAATGGGTTTACATGTTCAATTCTCGATCCGTCAAGTAACATGATTATTCAGTCGAGTTTATCAATAGGTTTCTTCCCAGAGCAGTCAGAAATAATCGCAATCTGCGCGTGTAATGCGCAGTTGGCTTAAAGTGTTCACAGAAGCAAAATTGTGACTACTGACCAAGAGTTCGGTGTTCGTAGAGCAAAATGTATCGTTTGTCAGCTAATTTGCAACTGGTACGGAATATTGGGTTTGTATTCGGTCGATCGCTCATCTTCACTCGGTCTGCTTTGATATGTGAAACGGATACGTCGTCGCCCGCTTCTTTCCCTTGAAATTCCATTTGTTTGTATACAAATAAGAAACGTTAAGGGATTTCTGTTTTAATAAATAAGTTTTGACATAAGGTGGATATCTCGCTTATTAATTCACAGCGCCAGTTATGGTTATTTTCTTTATTTTCTTTCTTCATCTCATCAAAATTTTAACGGCTAAAATCAGTTCCTCTTGTGTGGAAATAAACTCCCGGACAAAATTAACGCAACATCATAAATTTCCATATTTTTGATGCTATTTTTTTCCGAATTTATGATCCGATTTGAATGAGTTTTTTTTGCATTGTAGGTTGGTTCCTTGACAATGTCATAGTTTTCGCTGTTTATGATAAAAATTTAATTTTCGATTTATACTGGGCGTACTAAAAATGCTATGTTTTTTTCCAAAAATTCGCATCACCCTGTGGAGTATATTAGCAACCGAAACATATTGCCGCTGACATTAACCGGCACGTCAATCTTTTCCCAACATTTTCTTCTTTTGGTTTACTTCATTATCTCTGTTATTAAAGGAGATACACCGTTTTATAATGTAACATGTCTTTATAGACTTTAATATTCAACACATTCATTGTTAAATGTTTTCAAGTAGACTATGGACTTTTTCTGACATTGCAAGCGATGTGTTTTAAAGTTACAAAGGCGAAATAAAATTCGCCATACTGATAAAAACTGTTCGGAAACTGCTTATTAAACGTTCGTTTTGTATGCCCAGCTGCCCGACGAGTATTTTACTCTTGAAACATCTTGAAAACATTTAACAATGAATGTGTTGAATATTAAAGTCTATAAAAACATGTTACGCTATAAAACGGTGTATCTCCTTTAGTAACAGAGATAATGAAGTAAACCAAAAAAAGAAAATGTTGAGGAAAGATGGACCTACCGTTTGATGTCAACTGCAATATGCTTCGATTGCTAATATACTCCACAGGGCGATACGAATCTTCGGTAGAAAAGATAGCATTTTAGTATCCCCAGTATAAATCGAAAATTAAATTTTTATCAAATACAGCGAAAACTATGACATTGTCAAGGAACCAACCTACAATGCAAAAAAAAATCATTCAAATCGGATCATAAATTCAGAAAAAAAATAACATAAAAAATATGGCAAATTTTTGATGTTGCGTTAATTTTGTCCAGGAGTTTATAATAAATTTATTTCCTCCGACTACATTCATACTACACCGAAAAGCCAATAACTGAGACTTCAAAGCCTCCTTGATAATGTAACCATCCGAACGGCAACAAATAACCGTTGCTATAATCATAATCGTTCCTACTTCGGCATTAAATAAACGGCAAGGAACTGTGTCAACTTGGGTGTTTATCACGAACTTCTTAGTAGGGACCCGTAATTTAATATTCAGTCAATTAGCACTTAAAGTTGTTATTATGTAAGGAAATTATCACCCCAGGGCAATCTTGTTGTCTTTTCAAATATTAAAATCCTTTTGACTGCTTCATACCTGCTTAGGATAAACGATATTGATTAGATTCTCTGGTGAGTATTTATTGAAATGAATTAAGAATTTTATGCCTGTCAATTGTATCCAATGAGATGTTTGCATTTTAACATATTGCATTTTCGCCAATAAAATACATTTGATTTCAGTTTCATGGGAAACGGAGAGTTTATGTCACTTCTCAGCTGTTCTAGCAACTTTTTTAAGGTTGGAACCACTTTTAGTTCCAACTAAAACTTTTGTATTATTCTCCTAACAATGCCAAAGTCGAAGCCTGCGATTTTTCCGACAGCAGAGAGATGTTCCATTTTTGACAGTTTTGACAGACATGTTTCCTTTCAGTACCTTCTTTGTGAATGTTTTTACTGCACCCACGCTTACTCCCGTCTACATTGCGACCCTTTCTAGCTTTCGCTTAAGTGGCAATTTAAATGTATTAATTTGTGATTCCTCTTCACGAGCCCCGTACACATTGGCAATCACTTCACGGGTTTGACTATGCAGGGTTATACCAGGGTATATTCATTCATTATCACAGTTTTAAAACAAACCCTATCACTACGCAACTGGATGAAGCATATTGGACATCGCCGAACAAGCACGCTGGCACAATAGGCGTGTCACCAGACGCATGTCGTCATCCTCTGTCTGGAATATACCCTATCAAATTAGCTCTGGCCACCAGTTACCCATGGTTACCATTGATATTGCGCCATGTTGCCCTATTTTCGATACGATCGAGCGAGCTAGCGAAACGAGCAAATAATTGCTATGGTTATGTTTTAATATTTAACCATCTGATATAACCAGAATTCAACATTGTTGCCATTCAGCCAACAAACATATAGTTCTCTCTTCCAACCATTACTGATTTTCAATAACATTTCAAACAATCACAGGCTTCACTTTCCCAGAGTTTTATGAATGGATTATGGGATCTGTAGGTTTGAATTCTTTTCATTTGTAATGATGTAAATAATGAGTGTTGTAAATATCACGAATGTAGAAGTTCCCATGTGTACGTAATTGCATCACGTACGTAATTGCTTTACAAATCGAGTTACGTACCATACTTTACCAATGATCATATTTATTAAAACTAGAAAGAATAGTCCATTACATAATTAGTGTTGTAAATAGCATCCCCCATCAAATAATCTGTCGATTAAAAGATCACTTTCCAGTTTCATGTAACACACGAAGGATACATAGTAAATGGAATATTATAGATTCTGAATAGAAGCGGAATGCAAACTTTACTTGCAGATAGTCTTGTCTAAATATATGCCCATAACACCGAAAAGTCAATAAGTAAGGCTTCAAAACTCTCTTGATAACAATCAACCGAACTATTACAATAACCGTTACGATAATCCTGATATGCCCTATTTTGATATTAGACAATCGGAAAGGAAAACGTGTCTACGTCGGTGTTCGACAAGAAAGTTCTTAGTTGGAACCTAATTTAATATACTCCAAATTAACATTCCCAAGTTGTTATTATATTGGAAAATTATCTCGCAGATTCCTTTATAAAATTTTCCTGGAATTCTTTTGAGGATACTTTGTACCCGCAAAAGTGATCATAGAGATTTTAGCTTTTCTGTAAGTATATAACGAGATAAATTTCAATATTAGATTATCATAATTCCAGTATCTATATAGGATGGACACTGTAAGACTACCTTAAACAAATATGGTTGATTAATTGACCTTTGGTTGTCGTAGTGCTGCTACGAAATCGGTTGTTAGTTTTTTCCACATTGTTATGGCAATAAATAGATTAACCTGTACTTTTTTGCAGTACCATTCCATAATCATAAATATAGTTATTCATCCAGTAATGCTCGGTCCTTTTAACTACCCCATATTTGGTGTTGTTTGAATGGTTTGAGGCATAATCAAAGTATTGACCTATGTGAGTTTGTTTCCAGTATACCGTCATTATTTTCTTTCTCCATAGTAAACTTAATAGTAGACGCTAGGTTATTCATGTGTTGTAGAAAAGTTTGAAGTTCGTCATCGTTTCCATTCCAAATGATGACTGTGCCGTCTACATAGCGGAGCCATAGTTTAGGTTTTATTACCTTCTCAATTGCTTGATCTTCAAACCATTCCATGTAAATGTTGGAGATTTTTGGTGAGAAGGATGAGCCCTTCGGTAGTCTGTCCATTTGACTGTAGAATATATCCTTTTCTTGAAAGTATGAATTATTTAGGCACCATTCAGTATTCTAGTAGATATATTATGGCATTGATAGGTAGAGGTGTTCGCTCCTTGAGCGTCTGGTCTTTTTCAAGTTTTTATCGGATGATCTGAAGTGTTTCTTTTACTGGGACATTTGCATAGAGATTCTCCACATCGAAGGTAGCAAATCGGTCTTCTGCTTCTATTTCCTAAACACTTATTATTTCTACGAAATGTTGTGGAAATTTTGGACTGTTCATTTGTAGGGGAGTTTCGAGAGCTTGTAATAGGTCGTAGAGGCATACTACTACAATCGTAATCATAATCATAAGTCAATTCTCCGCTTCATATCAATAATTGCTTATAATAATGTACTGAGATTGCTACATCCTAACCACGGAATATTAAATTTACTTAAGGTAAACGTCTAAATATAGTCCTAAATTTATAATCTCTAACTCTACATTCATAATACCAAAAAGTCCATAACTAAGGCTTCATAAACCTCGTAACAATTAACCGAACTACTACAATAACCGTTACGATAATCATAATCTACGATATTTTGACATCGAACAAACGGAAAAGGAAATGTGTCAACTTGGGTGTTTACCCTGAAAGTTCTTAGCCGGGACGTAATTTAATATACTCTCAATTAGCGTTCCCAACTTGTTATTACGAAAGGAAATTATCTCGCAGGGGCATTATTAGGACCACAATTGCCCTCTAAAATGCTCCTAAAATTCTTTTGAGGTCGCTTTGTACCTGCTAAAGCTAATCGATATTAATTAGATTTCTGCGAGGTGAGTATTTAACGAAATAAATTTACATATTAGATTGGCATGGTTTTCCCTGTCTTCCTGGGCAACCATAATTAACAGACTTGTGCCTTAATTTAGACGAAGAGCTTATGTTATCGTAATAGAACTTGGGTTGTCAAAAATATCAAAATCTATAAAAATGTTAGAGAATGGACACTATTGCTAACTCCGTTATTATTAGAAGTGCGATATTGATTAAATTAGTAAAATATAGTCTATTCATTTTCCCAATTCAGCAGACCAAAACAAATACACGCGACGAGCCACATTTCCGACTTACTCGGAGGGACCATGTGTAAATATATGGATCCCATCGCCTAGCACTGCATATCCTCTATGTAAGAAAGCAGTACGACTCTTTTCACACGATTGTATAAAAAAATTTATTACGATATTTCAATGAAAACTTAGTAAGCCCTTAAATCCCCTTCTTGGGTAAAAGGATGATGGTAAAAAGGAAATTCATCTTGAGAGAAAACATCTATAGAAGTGAGCAGCGGAGTTAAAAGTTTTTATTATTAAAAATGGTAATGTTCAAAATGAATTTTCAAGTTTGCAGAGTTGGAAAAGTGCTTAAAGTTTGTAAAAAAATAATATTCAGTATTAACCAAAGGTATTGTAAACTGCAGATCCCATAATCCATTCGTAAAACTCTTGGAAAGTGAAGCTGTGATTGTTTGAAATGTTATTGAAAAACAGTAATGGGTGGAAGAGAGAACTACATATTTTTTGGCTGAATGCCAACAATGTTGAAGTCTGGTTATATCAAATGGTTAAATATTACAATATAATCATACTTACCGATGAAAAGATAAATCTTTATTTAAATGATCCACTCTTTTACAAACTACATATGAATGCATCATGATTGTTTATAATAAAGATGACTTTTCACCAAAAATCACAAGAAGAAACACAAATCAACCAAGATATTATATAACACTCCATTAGATCAAAGGTCAAACATTGCAATGTTTACGAGATTAGTATTCATTTATTTTTTGCTTATCTGTTGGGTCCGAATCGTACGGCATTTTTAAAATAGAAATAGATGTTGCCAGAGTGCAGATGGATTAGTTCAAGAGTCGTTTTATACTTTTATGTATAATAATATTTTTAACAGAATCTCTCATCGCTTATAGTAGAATTATTGGGAAATAAATTTATTTTTAGAGCAATAGCGGATTAATCTTAAACCAGCTATATTTGCAAAATTACCAAATTTTTAAATAGGATTTTGCAAGATACCTCTCCGATAAATATGTCAATATGGCTATGCTGCAATAATGACCGAAAGAGTTGGGAAAGACTGTTTGCAGTCGCACTACGCAACGGTAGGCTACAAATGTAACATTTTTCCATCTGTAGTTTGTAATATCTTTGGAATTTACATATACTTATAGAAATATAAATTTTCAAATACTTTTCATATCCCTGTATATTATGTATACTTACTTCATAAGATATAGGAAGTTCTAAATTTGTCTTCTTGATGCCAACCCGATTACCTCCCTGAAAGACATCTGTTGATTAATGTCTCCTTGGTTTCCTAAACTCCATTTCATTACCTCTTAATGTTTTGCTCTCTTGGGGGGCCAAAGTTTGAAATCAATCATAAATTTGTCACTTACCTACACCTCGAGAATATGGATTTGGGTCAATAAACACGGTGAATAGGTAAATAAATTCGAGTAAGGCGGCTGTAAAGATCATTAAGTTTCATATTTACTAATGGAACTTTGGGAAAATCACATTGATGGTTCTGGAAACGTAAAAATCCTGGCTGAATACCAAAAAAAGGTTTTAACTCAGTGTAAAATATACTCAATACTTTATAATACAATGCCAATGGGCGATCGATATCGATGGACTCATTTTTTAAGCTAAAATAATAAACTACTCAAAAACGAATAAGCAAATGAAAAATGGTTGCATGATTTTGAGGATAAATATTTTATAGTAGAAATCAATGAATGAGATCGCTCTTCCAGGGTTGGATAAAGGTCTTTGTCAACTTTGATATGGCCCTAATTTACCATTAAAAAGGCTATGTTTCTGTGTTATATATTGTGTTTTTGGAAGCATTGCAAATTAAAAAAAAATTTATGTACTACAAAACTTGGTAACTGATTTCTGACTGATTCTATGGGACTTTTTGGAAAGCTTACAAAATTCTGTCGGAACGTTTTCTGGAATCATCGATTTATTCGGTAAACTCAAAAAGATATTAATTTTTAAATTAACCCACAATTTGTCACCTGTTGTGCCTTAAAGTGTTCAACAATGGCCGTTCCCGCAGAAATGATTTAACAACTGAGAGTTAAATCATTTACCATTACCACCACATTCTGCAGACTCCAACCCGATTGAAAATCATGTATACCTTGGAAAGTTACAGAAGAATTTTTTCTACTAGAAAAGCTATTAAGAAAATATGTTCGAAAGAAAAACTAAGCAAGATCATCCATTTTTTTTTAATGATCAAACACAAGCACTATAGGAAAAATCCTTTAGGGCAATCTGGGAGTGGTGCGTGTGCGGATAAAGCGATTCACGTTGGTTTTGAATCGTTGGAGGTTATATTCGTTGGGAAAAACGACCTCGGGAAGATCGTTCCATAAGGATGAAGTCCTCCAGATGAAAGAATTCTTAAATAATGATGTTCGAGGAGTACTAAGCTTAACAACATATGGATAGGCGGCAGTGGTTCGTCGTGTATTTCTGGTATTCCTCCGCTCTGGGTGGAATTAAAAGGACAAGGTCAGCCGAGCCCTTTCCATGAAATATCTGTAAAATAGAGTCAAATCCCCAACCTGTCTTCGATGTTCTAGGCTGTCGAGCTTCTTCGTCAGCTCGTGGTCTCCGATCAGACGAATGGCCCTCCTTTCGATGGAATCTAGTAGCCGAAGAGTATGTTTAGGTGCAGAGCTCCAGACATGAGAGCAGTACTCTAGTGATGGTCGAATCTGGGCTTTGTATAGAGTCAAAAGTTGTTGAGGTGTGTACAACTTTTTGGTTCGGAAGAGTACACCAAGTTTCTGAGAAGCTATCTTGGTGATTGCCACAACGTGGTTATGCCAAGACATATTTTCTCCCAAATTGACGCTCAGCAAATTAATAGATGAGGCCAGTGGGATTGCGTGTCCTGCCATGACTATATCCGGTTCTGTAATGTTAACCATTTTAGAGAAAACTGCTGCCTGGGTTTTTAGCGTTAAATTCGACTTAGTTACTGTCACCCCAAGCCAAAATTTCTTCCAGATCTTTGTTATGGCGTGAAACTTCATGCAGTCTGCGAGGATGTGCATCGGCAGCCGATGTTTCATGCATTCAAAGAGAAAGATGAGATAAGTGTGCTATCGTCAGCAAAGCTAAATATTGGATTTTTAGTTTTCACTAGAAGGTCGTTAATGCAGAGTAAGAAGAGAATGGGAGGCAATATGGACCCTTGAGGAACATCGGCATCCATTTAGTAATTTAAACATTTTTAATATTTTAAATATTGAGTGCAGTGCGGTGATTCGCTGGTTCAACCGCGTATCACGACGGCTGGCCGCAATGCCTTTACCTGTCTAGTGCGTATATGCCCCTACTATCTTTATTTTAAGTCGAATCACATATCCAAGTATCGTGATGAATTATCCGAACATCTTTTATAACAAACTATTCTATAGTAACCACTTTTTATTTTTTGCTCAACAGAATCATACCAAAAGACAGAACCTCACAGTTAGAGTTATAAGGTAATTTAAATAAAATGAGACGACTAACCTCTCCTTAATGAATATTGTAACCCTGACATAAAATATTGTTACCCATAATAACCGCAGAAACCCTTTTCATTTTGAAATTAATATTTTCGTACAAACGAGACAAGTGAAGTTATTAAACCGTATTAGACGAAATATATATAAAAAAATTTGAAACTTTGAGGGTCAGACGTTAAAGTTTTCTGATAGATTTTGAAGTAAAATGTGGCAGCATGGAATAACAGATTACTTTCAGACAGAAGCGTCTATTTTATAGAAATATATTGCGAAAATAAAGTAGGATAACATTAATTGCTCATGTTAGGAAAGAATTGGCAAATGGTTATTTGTATGATCATATATACCGGGTGTGATTATTTGGCGCCAATCAACTTAGGCAAGGAAATTATTTTTTATTAATTGCGTATATGCAGGGTGTAGAAAATTGGTCCTTTACCATTATGATTTGTTGGGGAAAAGTTGGGTAATTATGGTCCCAATAATATGTCGTATAAAAATCAAAAATATACAGTTTGGCGTTTCGGTTTTCCTATTTTCCTCACTTTGTTCGAAGAGATGTCCAAAAATAAATTTCACTTTCTCATTGTTACTTTTTATTCTGCACAAGATGGTGTCATCAGATTTCTAATGCAACGTTACGTCTTTGGGTCACCCTCATCAATGTAATTTTTTTAAAGACGGACCTAGATTTTTTTTCTTTAAGTTATGAAAGAGGTCTTAAATCTACTAGGAAACCAATATCATACATGGTGTGTTATATATTTGAAAGGAGAATTTAAAATAGTATATTTTTAGATTAAAATATATAAGGTGTTATATTTAAAAAAATGAGGTTAGGTCCGATAACTTTTTCACCTGACCCCGTATACTTATTCTAAAAACGGCAGATTATTCAACAATCAATATAAAGAAACTTCTGTATAGAACATTTTTCTGTATCTCTTTTAACTAAGAAATTATAGGGTATTTTAAAGATTATACATTTTTTATTTCCCCCCGTATCTCTTAAGCGAGCGAAAATTTTCAAATTTCGAAAATGGGACCCTCCTTATAATTTACTTTCATTTCGAAACTAATTTCGAAAATGGGACCCTCCTTATAATTTACTTTTATTTCGAAACTTGATGATTTTTGAAATATTAGTGCGAACAAACCCGATAAGTTAACGTGAGAGCTTACTTTACTTCTAAACCTTGGTTAATGATATACTATAATTCTTGCAGGTATTAAGTATACCCAGAGCGGCGAATATCAGAAATACACGACGAACCACTGCAGCCCATCTATATGTGGTTAAGATTAGTACTCCTCATTATTTAAGTATTCTTTCATCTGAAGGACTTCATTCTTATGGAACGACCTTCCCGAGGTCGTTTTTCCCAACGAATATAACCTCCAACGATTAAAAACCAACGTGAATCGCTTTTTGCGCACACGCACCACTCCCAAAGTGTCCCAAAGTATTTTTCCTATAGTGCTTGTGTTTGACCATAAAACAAAAAAAAAACACAAAACACCCTTAAGAATAAATAAGCAGTCTAAATACCAAGACCTATTTATATTTTTAAATAAAATGCGACCACAAAACCCTCTATAATGAACGTTTTAACGTGAATTTAAAATGTTATATAGAAACTAATCCGAAAAACCCTTCTCGTTCCGAAATTAATAACTTCGTACACAAGTTATTAAAATATATCAAGCAAATATTATATGTTAAACATAATGACAAATATATATAAACGATTCGAAACCCTTGCATTAAGGAGGCGAAACGTTAAAAGGCACTGACAGATTGTAAATGAAACTGTAGAAGCATCGATCAACAGATGCCTTTCAGGCAGAAGCCCTCTATTTTATAGAGGCAATTTGGGAAAATAATGTATGAGGTGTGAGAGTCGTACGCGTGAAGTTATGATAAATTTCTTGACATATGGAAGCAGTAAAATTAAAGAGCTATGACTGTTACGCACGTTGGTAATTAGAATGGTGATAATTAGCATCTGATGCGTTAAGTTAGTTAGGAGACGTAATTCCGCATTTGTTTTTTATACACGGTGGGACAAATTAAAAAGCGACTACACTCCAAAGAATACATTTCACTGAGAATAATTATTAAAGCATAAGAAAGTTTGTTAATCCCTAAATCGCATCGGCAGCAAAATTCTCGCTTAACACTATTAGAGTAATCATAATGATTATAAAAATATTTTCTATCGGTAACAATCTTGCTTATTTAAACATTTATTATATTCGAAATTGGCCATGTTTAGACGTTTAACAAATCAGTTCCCCGCGCTTATAATACCGGCATATTTAAAATTCAGCATAATACTCGCAGCGCTCTATCGATAAGGTGTTATTATAAATCTTATATTGCGAAATTAGCCGAATGACACGCCTTCTCCGAGCTAGTCCGAATCACGCCCACCATTTTAATCTCGAAGACTCCGCGCCGTGGTTGCAAGTGTTTTTATTGATGTGTATTGAAAAAAGTGAGAATTAAAGATATTCAAGGCTCAGGCTGTGTATCATTCTAAGTTAGTATGCATTCTATACTCTATAATCTATAATAAAGTAGTATAATATAATACTGTATTATTTTAAATCATTTTAGTAGATCTCTGGGTTTCATTTCACCATCCATGCACACGACGTATATTATTTTAAGTTTGACCCAAAAAGAGCACATGACACCTACATTACTTTTTGATAGCACTAACAATTACGAAGATACCCTATAAAAGTGTCGAAAATGGGACCCTGTACATTGATCACATCAATAATTTAAGTAAGTTGCTTTCTCTGGGATTAGGTTTGTTCGGGTTTGTTCTGCTGCTAGGAGATGGCGCTGAGCGCTGTATTTTCTCGGCTGCCGTTCATAATACGGCGTGAAGTATCAGAGTCTTCTCTGATGATGGGTATATACACCTACCCTGTACTGACGAGAACAAAAGAGTTCGAAACTGGTCTGTAGGTGGTTACATCCTATCAATGGAAAATGCTTTCTTTTCTTGATAGTACCATTCAATCTGAAATAGTATTTTAAAGTGCAACTGTGTAGACTAAATACGCCCTTATTGTATGTATCATCGGGTGGTCTGGAAAAATAATAATTTTTTCATATATTGGTATTTAAGGTTCCTTTGCTTTTGACAATAATATTATAGGTAATAATTAACAATAATTGTTGAAACAGCAATATGACGTTGCTCCTAATAACTAACTATATTGGTTACCGTAAGAATATTTATTCTTTCGGGTACTTACTAGAAGTGCTTGGTTGTCTTCAACTAGAATAATCGTAGCAATAAAATTTGGCCTTCGATGCTAAATTTCCTCTTATCGCCATTTTCACTAAAATTTCTTGTTATAGAGACTAAGATCTTGGTATCCTAAACTATATCATTTTTTCGAGTGTAGTATATAAGGAACAAATGCGTTGTTAGTACCATTGTTTCCAGTCCATATGTCGCTACTGGTAAGATACAAGTATCAAAAACTCTCCTCTTGAGGTTTATAGGGATGTCACCACTCTTGAATATGTAATTCATCTTCCCAAAAGCTCTCCAAGTTAGTCTTATTCTTCTTGTTATCTCCGCTGTTTGGTTTCCCTTGTCTATCTTTATTGTATGTCCCAAATAAACATACTCTTCTACGTTTTCCAATTTCGTACCGTCTACATGTTCTGTGGTATTGTTAACGAAATTGTTCTTTGAAATATTCATTTTTAAACCGACATTTTTTGAGGAATTATTAAGTCGTTTTAACATATCGCTTAGTTCCTGTATGCTATTGCTTATTACCACGATATCATGGGCAAATCGGATATGGTTCAAGTAGCATCCGTTTATGTTTATGCCTTTCGTTCTCCAGCACTAAGGTGAATAATTTTGGAGATATGGTATCGCCCTGAAGTACTCCCCTATTTATTTCGACGTGACGATAAAATTGACATGTTTTTTCGATTGAAAATGAATTGATATCCTGTATAACAATATTGTAAGCACGATAATTGAACAAAAATATCGCTAAAGTTACCAGTTTCAGAGCTCTGTAAATTAAATGCGAACCCGGTAAAGATCTCTGATTGAATGGCACAGCACAAGCACAATTAGGTCACATGTCGTAAAATATAAATCGCTTCTTTTTATTTCCAGGGCCGATATAAAAGAGGGAGAGAGAGAGGATTAGACCACTTAGTGCTGGATAATTGGTAAAAGAATTATTGATGAGTCGAGATAAAACTGGACAACGGCAGTTTATCACACAACGATTAGGCGTCTAAAAAAATATAAATTGAAGAAATGGTCAACGATGAATTCTGGATAACTTTGTTGTTAAAAAAAATAGGTATTAGCATTAAACAGGCATATATGTGGTTCCAATAGTCAATTTATGACATCCTAGTAAATAATTCAGTAATAATAGATACGAATAAATGAGCAAACCTGACCAAAAAAGAATATCGATATTTAACCTCATTTGTTGATATCTTTCAAAATGTATTAAAACTCGGTATCGATTTACTTAAATCTTGGCACCTATATAGTCAACCGACAATACCTGTATATTGACACGAAATTATGTTTATTTACAACTATGCATGTAATAATGACATTTCATCTATTTTTGAAAGGTGGAAAGTTGACGTTTTTTTTTACTTTTACTTTCCACCCGGGTGGAAATTAAATTATTTTTTTGGAATTTTTTTAAAAATCGATATCTCAAAATACCACATTTTTTTAAAAATGCTAATAGCTTAGCGTATTTAGATGTCTACTTTTTCCATAATTGATAGAGTGGTCCTCAGCATCGAATATTGTGACCAAATCGTATATATCTTCTTTGTCTTGGCATTTTCACTTGGCATATGCCTTGGCATATCTCGGGCGGTTTTTAGTTGGCAGAAGATCTTCTTCTACTATTTTTGCTGCTTCTCGAATTTCTGGTGGAGTTGCAACAAAATCAAATTCTTCATCTGTATTTTTCTGTTGTTAAAATAATATATTGTTTAGTGACATGGAAACCATGGATATTTGCCATCTTGGTGTATTATTACCTACGTTATTTTACCACCCGCGATTATTTGAAATTTCTGTCTAATTTTTCAATGGAAAAGTCAAAATGACATTTATCTTCTATTAATAGTTTTAATTCAAAATAACAAGAAGTGGATGATAGATGTGGTTGTAAATATAATAGTATACAAATCTCGGTGAAAAGTTTCATTACTGTCTCGAGATTTAGTTTAGTTACCGACTCTCTCGACAGGAATGAAACAGTTTCCACCTCGGTACGTAATATACTATTTACTGATATCACACCTCATTTTTGTTAAAGACAATTCCATTCGGTGTCACTTTGTATGTGAATTATTTCCACTTTCAAGACTACCAATTATAGTAAATATAGTGAACAGTTTTTAAAAGTAAATAAAGATATATGTGTTCTGTGATAATATCAATTTTTATATTACTCCCTTGGGGGTAATAGCAAAAAATAAAATGTATGTGTGGTATGCTAAATAACACAGTTATTCAGTTCATATTTATATTAAAACTATTAATATTTTTTACGTAAAGGTTATTTGACAATATAATGGTATATGTAATGGCAAGGCATGCAGTATTACTGGATCTGATAAGACCATAATTTTCTTTTTGCGTTCAAACATGCGATATACATAGGCGTCAGAGAAAATGTTTTCCTATACTGTGTTTGAAAATATGTTTGACAACTTTAACTTTGCTAATATTTAAAATTTACAACATTTAATTGTATAAAAAAAGTGACATTTGGAACCCATTTTGCAATAAGGAACCAACTGACAAAACCAAAAAAGGGAGAACAACGGTATTAACAGAGCTGTCTTTAAAATAAATTGGTAGTGAATATAAGAAGCTGTAAGTTGTTTCTTAACTGGTATTTATTATCAAAAACATTAAATGTAGTTCCTCATCTAAAAAAAATATTTTTTTGTCGTATATTCTTAAAGAAAAATCACTTCGTCCTTCTTAGAAAAATACAATTTATTGATAAAGAAAAACGCATAACGGAAACACAATGAAAGGCACGATATAAAAACAAAACAAATGTGTTACTAGTCTTCTATTAAATTTGGTCTTCAAAATCAATCAATATCTCCATTGAAGCCCTCAATATCTTCCTGTATGGTTTCATCGCCCATAAGGTTAGTATAAAATGTTGACCCGCTGCAGGAATCAGGTCCCTGTAAGATTTTATATCGTTCAGTTTAAGTGTTGGTATTGCTTTGCTTTGAGGCACTTTTCTAAGCTATTATAAAATACTAAACCTAACGTTGGTATCCATCCCTTTCCTTATTTAATGCTTATCCAGTTTATGTCGTTCTCGTAATCTATTTTTATAAAAATGCTGTAAGGTTTATTTTTGACAATTTTAATTTTTTTTATGTGTAACCAGTTAATATTTTCATCTAAAACGTCTTTTTTCTATTTGTAATTTTTTTTAGTACTCTAAAATAAACAAAATTAACTAAATACCTAAATCATCAACATTTAAAAAGACAAAGGATCCAAATTACGTTTTAGCAAAAAAGATCCAAATTACTTTATTTTATAAAATTAGTCTTATGGACGAGGCATTATCCCCTGGGTTTGTCACATTGTTTAATAAATCAATATTTAACAAATTAACTTTATTGTTAACATCTTGAGAGGTCTAAAATTATAAAAAATAGGTTAATTTTCAATAACGCGCACTACCTGGTACTTTATTGCAAAACTTGAATACAGGTTTCTCTAATTTTCAATTAGGTCATATTCCTCATAAATGGCGTCCATAGATATCTTAAGATGGATCTTAATTGTTAATAGATAAAACACCTTCTTGCGATTCTAAAGAACCAGCTAACTCATTTTAGCAAAAATTGTTAGTTGGTTCCTTATTGCAAAAGTGTTTCCATTAAAGTATAATATCTAGAATATTTTTGATACGATATTGTTAAATTAAAAATTGAATGAAACGATTAAAAAATTGACAGTAACAAATTCTGCAGCAGCTGCCTTTCTAAATTCCTTAACGATAGTAATATTTTTTTCTTCTATTTTTGTTTTATACAAAAGCGATTTTCGTATCGTTTCCAGCTTCGTAATACGCTTTCCATCAAATCATTTTTTCAGTAATGGCCTCCTAAACCTTGAGCCCTCTGCCCCCCCACCCCCCCCCCCCCCCCGGGTGTTACGCCTCTGCTCTCGACTATATAGATGAGAAAACTGATGGCTTCCTTCGGACGCCTATGCTAACTACGATATAAAGGTATTATAATACACTAATTTTACCCTGTAACCGAAACTACAAACTTGAAAATATAAATTGCATTTTCTTGAATACTTGATTTGCTTTTCCATCATGCACGCTTTAAACTCCGATTTTTTTCAAATAAATTGGCAAACATTTTTAAGAAATTCTGAAGTGCTTTCTTCGTAAATTGCTGCCGTTTTTCCAGCGTGCGCGAATTGATCTTATCCGGCTTAAGGAAACTGAGATTTTTAGAAATATTTCGAAATATTTTGTTGAGGATTTATTTACGACGAGCAATAGAGTTGATGATTAAATTTTATTAGAACAAACAGGGAATTTTTATACGCAGTCGATTATTTTACCCAGTAAAAACAAACATCGCATTCACAACATTAATTCCTTCGAGGCGACTATTTTATCCTATTTTTAGGAATAAATAGTTTGCAATAACAAGAAATTTTGTAGATTTTGGAACATATTTCCAGATTTAAATAAATAAGACGTAACGCCCTTTACAAAAATAAAATTAAAACAGAAATAGCGCCAACGCCCATGTATACAGGGTGTTCCCTAATAACGTGCTAATATTTCAGAGTGTGATTCCTTGGGTCATTTTATAAAGAAAAGTTCATATGAACATATGTCCGCAACAGCTTAAATTCTTTGCTACAGGGTGTTGAATTTTTATTTTTTACATAGTTATTTTTTACTATCTCCGAAAGTACTTTAGATATTAGTTTCAATTTTGATATGTGTTAACAGGATATAGCCACCACAAATTTTAGTTAGAAAAGTTATTCAATTGTTCCACCAGTGACGTCCTGCAAACATGTCCTCTGATATTTTTTACAAGAAAGATGGTACGCCACTGACATTTTTCCATGTAGGTATTGTTTCTGATTAGCCCGGTGAATTCTGCATCAAAACGGTCTCTTGAGGTTTCCTCGTCAGACTCACCGTTCTTGATTAAAACCACTAAATTCATATTGAAACTCATTATTATTAACATTGATAAAATAATTAATGATAAATTTTGTTTCATAAAAATTGTTGGAAATGGCCACCTTCACTTAAAGGCATGCTTCCGCCCGTCTTCGCATCGAATTGCCCACTCCAACAATTTTTATAGAACAAAATGTATCATTAATTATTTTATCAATGTTAATAATAATTGAAAATTATTGAAAATTATTGAAAATTATCAAGATACGTAAAACAGCATACATAGGTCATATTCTGCGCAACGACAAATATATACTGCTGCAAAACATAATGCAGGGAAGAATAGAGGGCAAGAAGGGAATAGGAAGAAAGAAAAAATCCTGGCTCCGCAATATAAGGGATTGGACAGGAATGAATGTTGAAGAATTGTTTCATGTGGCACGAGACAGAGACGCATTCAGAAATGTGGTCGCCAACCTTCAATGAGAAGACGGCATTAGAAGAAGAAGAAGAAGAATAATAATGAGTTTCAATATTAATTTAGTGGTTTTAATCAAGACGAGAAAAACTCAAGAGGTCGTTTTCATGTAGAATTGACCAGGCTACTCAGATAAAATATCCGCATGGAAAAATGTCAGTGGCGTACCATCTTTTTTGTAAAAAATATCAGAGGACATGTTTGCAGGGACGCCACTGGTGGAACAATTGAATAACTTTTTTAACTAAAATTTGTGGTTCTGTAACCTATTAACACACACCAAAATTGAGAATAATATCTAAAGTATTTTCGGAGATATTAAAAAATAACCATTAAAAAAATGAAAATTCAACACCCTGTAGTAAAATATTTAAGCCGTTGCGGACATATGTTCATATGAACTTTTCTTTATAAAATGGCCTAAGGAATCACACCCTGAAATATTAGCACGTTATTAGGGAACACCCTGTATACATGGGCGTTAGCGCTATTTCTGTTTTAATTTTATTTTTTTAAAGGGCGTTACGTCTTATTTATTTAAATCTGGAAATATGTTCCAAAATCTACAAAATTTCTAAGGTACCCTTTTACCCAGATCCACGCAAATGAATTAATTAAATTTGACCAAGTAAAGTGCTCTAATCCTTTATGTTTAACAAATATAATTAGAATATCGTTTGGCATTAATTAATAAAATGAAAAATACAATATTTCTTTAACACCCTGTATTTCGAAAACGAGGCGACATGCGAAAAACTTTTATACTACATTTTCGTATTAAAATAAGGTGAGGATTCTCCTCCTTCATTTTTTCAGAGAAATTAGGGAACACCCTGTATGTAGTGACAATATCTCAATGTAAAATCTACGTATATTGAAAAAATATATAAAAATCTTAAAAGTTGCACTGGTTTGTGTGTTTCTATTGACAATAATTTATAAGTCAGCCCGTTTAATTTTTTTTTAATACCGAACATAATTTTTTAATTTATACGTGAAAATAATGTCAAAAAAGTCACGTCCTTAAAATAAACACGCTATTCATTTATTTTCAAGTTATTGCATAATTACAAATAAACAAAATTTCATAAATTAACATTTTTTATAGCAATCGTTTATTAAATATTGAAAAATATTGCCATTGACCTCTAAAATTTTTCTGCTCCATCTATGAATGGTGCCTGTTGCTCTTCTGTTGCTTAATGTCTCTCTTTAATATCGGCTGCAGTATTTCTAATACGTCAAATTATTGCATTACTTGCGACTGTAAACTTCACTTTTGAACGAGTCTAGTGGTGTGAGGTCTGGAGATGTAGGAGGCCAACAAAGTCAACCAATCCATGGGAACCTTTCGTTTAAATGTTGCTTGACCTGATAAGCGATTTGTGTAGGACTTCTATCGTGCTGATACAGTTGTATTCTGATGTCACAAGAACATCCTCTAGTCGTCCTTTTAATTCGTTTTGTATAAAATAAAAATAATGGGTTTGCGCGATTCACATCGCATGCAAATTAATTTATCCTTATCCAAAACACACTAATTTTAACGTAAACAATAGAATACGCCCTTGGCCAAGTTGATAATAGGGCTAAACCAATATGTAACGTGTCACGAGTTTAACAGCGTTAATAAACAATATCGTCTGCCCAATAGGCATTATCCAAACAATTGATAATTAGACATATATGATTTCTTGACTATTCAATTAAACTGAAATTTTCTGATACGGCTGGCGAGAGATTTTGTTAACTAGTTAACGCGGAAACGCGTATACAAATATGATATACCTAGCAACAGGAACATATACAGAGTGTTTCTGGAGAAAACGGAGTTTAATAAGGTATTCTAGAGGTCAATATAAAATTATATAAATGTGTAATTTTGATAAAAAAAATTTTTTCGAAAATATTATCCACCTAATTTTTAGAAAATTTGCTGGATTCTTCTCATATTTGAAATTTAATATCTCCAGTTGTACTGATCGTTATCCACCTAATTTTTAGAAAATTTGCTGGATTCTTCTCATATTTGAAATTTAATATCTCCAGTTGTACTGATCGGATCAATATCGGTCGTTTCTTATTTGACACTTTGTTATGTTAGCTATCGAAGTATATTAAAAAAGTGGAACCTCTTTTAGTTCGGACGTTGTTAAATATTTTCGATCGTCACCCAGAGCGCGAAGAGAATACTGCACTGAGCTCGATTGTACACGCCTCGACACGTCGCGATGATGCATTCCTCGCGCTCTGAGTGACTTGCGATTGAAAATATTTAATAACTTCCCAACTAAAAGAGGTACCACTTTTTCGTAGAATGGGTTTTGTAGAAAAGAGAAAAAAGAACAAAATAATATTTTTGAAACTGTTATTATTTTTCATTTGTTCACAATAACAGTTTTTTTTTATATACTTCGATAGCTAACGTAACAAACCGGAGGTTCGTGACACTATTCGGACACCCAAAATTTAAATTTTTACTATTTTTTTTTTTAAAAGTATACATTTTTAGTAATAATGTTCAATAAATAAATTTGGGGAATACTAAGTAGTTTTTAAGAAATTAATTAATAAAAATCCCGATTTTATGGCTTTTGAGTGTTTTGACAAGGTTTTGGACAACAAAAATGTTAGCGATGTTGCCGGATTTATAATTTTATAATAAAAACAAAAAGTAATGGTTTTGTAATGACTGCACTTGAGAACCCACAGAATTTAACAATTTTTGAAAATGCAATGGAAAGATATGGTTGTAGGAAAAGAAAACATAAGGAAGTTATATAAATTGACAGTGCCCTGGGAAAACAAGATTTCCTTCTGTATTCGGAAAAATAGAACATAGGAAAGTTACCGAAATTGACAGTGCCCTGGGAAAAGAATTGAATACCCACCTCCGCTACATTTTGGAGCCGTTTTCCTTTTTTCCTTCATGCTTGCTTGTAATTATTATCTATATATTATCTATATTTGCTATTTCCTTTTCCTTCAACGCCAAAATATAACTGTCCTTGGCAACAGTGCAATGCAATGTCAAATTTGTGTTCGACTTAAAAGTGACATCTTCAAACATCTTCAACAGAGTTGCCAGTTGTCTTTTATTAGTTACATGGGAAAAAAATATTGCACAAAAACGGATATTTTTGGGCTTTTCTATCTCAGTTAACCCTCTTAAAAAATATTGCTTAGTCGTGAGATAACTACATTGACAATAAACTTCGATCTTATATTGATATAAACAAGCCCGAACAACCTAAAAACTGTATTATTGCAGGGAGCTTTTCTATGTGGCAACACTGTTAAAACACCGAATATGTTCGCCGCGTAAATTTTAAGAAACAACAATTTTACGACCATTTTTACATTTAAACCCAAATTTGATGAATTAATGTGTGTTTTCCGCATCTAATTTTACTTAAAAGTGTTAATATTACAAAATTAAATAAAAAAAGGTAAAAATACAAGTAATTCGTGTGTCCGAATAGGGTAACGAAACCAAGACCAGTATTGATCAAATCAGTACAACTGAAGATATTAAATATCAAATATGAGAAGATTGGAGAAAATTCAACAAATTATTAAAAATTAATGTGTCAATATTTTCGGAAAAAATTTTTTTTTCAGCAATATCCTCAATCAACTAATTTATAAGATGTAAAAAAAAATTGCGACGATTCTAAAATGTCAAGGTTAAAAAAATGTAAAAGAATAACTCGCATACATGACGTTTGTTCTTATATTGACCTCTAAAACATCACATTAAAATCAGTATTTTTTTTGTGTTCCAGTTCTTATTTTTTGACTGTGTTACAACATTTTATATTTGTCGTTGCCTATCAAATTTCCCACATATGAAACTAATCAGTAGATAAGCAATTATAACTGCTTAATTTTACAAATGAATCATTTGTTAATGCAATGCATTAAATTTGCCAGATATGTGTCGAGTCTGTTGTTCTGTTTGATTTGTCAACGTTGATTGAGGGTTTACTCAAATCACCGCAAATCAATGAGCCACTGACCTAAACTTTGGCGATAGGATTAATGAATCTGTTCTGTTCCTATCTCAATTGAATCCAGATATTATAACGTTTGAAGTTTAAAAATAAAAGCTTCAAAGGGATTTTTTAACCATTTTAAAAAATTTAGTAAAGTAATATTATATTAGCTATATTTTTATAGTGATATTTTACATCATTTACATATTATATCCCATATTATATAAATCTACATAGTATGATTTTATGATTACAAATAATCTATGTAATTAATACAACTCATATTTGCAACAAAGGGTTCCGCTCTCTGAAATGTACGTCATCCTCAGTCGGACATTGTGCGCGCTTTATTTAAGACGCAAATGTATTTAGTATCTATAGCAAATTTAAATAAGATATTGTAGTGTTAATTTGCACTTTAATTGATTATTAATTATTAAGCAAACTGATATCTTTAGTAGTTTCTCCGTAAATTGGAGGAAAGTTATCCAGTACCAGACAAAGTCTCAGGGGACCCGAACCGGCCTTTGGAATATCAAAACAGGCAACAAAAACAACATTAGATAGATAGTCGAAAAAACAACACCTATCTCGATGGAAAGGGTTACCTGGTCAAATACACGCACGGGCCGTAATTGGAAAACCATCGAAAATATTATCGAATGGGATGCCAACTCTGACGCGGCCTCAGTTGAAACAAGTGATGGGTCTGCTATCAGGCCACTGCCACTTGCGAAAACACCTTCAATGGATAGGTATAAACAACGGATCCATTGAATGCAGACTCTGCGGTGAAGAGGATGAAACCGCCTCACACATAATATACCGCTGCGTAGCCGCTGTCTAGTAGAAGACAAAATATCTTCGGGAACATACAACGTGGTGACAACCTCCCACATGACAAGCTTGGTAGAAGGTTACTGGACCTCATAGAAGGAACAACCATCTTCTAATAAGATCGGGGTACACAATAAGCTGAAAGGCTGAAGTGATAGAAGTTCGGGCCTTTAAACCGACCCCCGACTATAACCAACCAACCAACTGACAACTAGATCAATAATGGAGGTAAATAATAATAATTTCCGGGAGGAGGTGAAAAAAAAATGATTTGACTAGCTGAAAATCGGTCATTAATACGTGATTAAATGGTTAGTAGTGGAAAAAAGTTTTGTTAGCAGCAAAAACCATTTTTTCAAATGGAAAAAACAGTATTGAGTTTTTGACTTTTTGTTATAAGACTTACTAAACTCCTGGACAAAATTACATCATAAATTTGCAATATTTTTGATGCTATTTTTTTTTCTGAATTTATAATCCGATTTGAATGATTTTTTTTGCATTGTAGGTTCGTTCCTTGACAATGTCATAGTTTTCGCTGTTTATGATAAAAATTTAATTTTCGATTTATACTGCGTGTACTAAAAAATGTTTTTTTCCGAAAATTCGCATCACCCTGTGAAGTATATTAGCAACTGAAATATATTGCAGTTGGCATTAAACGGTAGGTCCATCTTTCCCCAACATTTCCTTTTTTGGTTTACTTCATTATCTCTGTTATTAAAGGAGATACACCGTTTTATAGCGTAACATGTTTTTATAGACTTTAATATTCAACACATTCATTGTTAAATGTTTTCAAGTAGACTTTGCACTTTTTCTGACATTGCAAGCGATGTGTCAGCAGATGTTGTGTTTTAAAGTTACAAAGGTCAAATCAAATTCGCCATACCGATAAAAACTGTTTGGAAACTGCTTATTAAACGTTCGTTGCATATGCCCAGTTGCCCGATGAGTATTTCATCTTGAAACCTACTTGAAAACATTTTACAATGAATGTGTTGAATATTAAAGTCTGTAAAAACATGTTATGCTATAAAACAGCGTATCTCCTTTAATAACAGAGATAATGAAGTAAACCAAAAAAGAAAATGTTGGGGAAAGATGGACCTACCGTCAATGTCAACTGCAATATGCTTCGGTTGCTAATATACTCCACAGGGTGATACGAATTTTCGGAAAAAAAACATAGCATTTTTAGTAAACCCAGTATAAATCGAAAATTAAATTTTTATCATAAACAGCGAAAACTATGACATTGTCAAAGAACCAACCTACAATGCAAAAAAAATCATTCAAATCAAAATAGCATAAAAAATATGGGAAATTTATGATGTTGCGTTAATTTTGTCCAGTTTATTTTTTTTAACATTTAGAATCACCTCTTCAAGTATCCATTATCCTACCACACGGTAGATATCAGGTCCATTATTAACTAAGACTGACCATGCTATATTTTAGGTAAAACGGTCTAGACTGTGACGTACGTACGGAATAATAAAAACTTTTAAATAATTCCGGACGCTATTTGACTTTATGGATATTTAATTAGACAGCCAATACAGTTCCGTTGCCTGATACGGATTGAATAGCCGGCCGGCTATCCAGATTACTCTGATTGAATTGGTAACACATATTGATGATCATTTTAAGTGATTATGCATTTCTACTCTGATTGTATTAATTATGAAAACAGGCTTAATTCACTTGCAATTATGGCAGGAAGTGAGCAGGTACCAATAATTTAATTTTAAGAGTTAAGTTCCGTTTACAATTGAAAATGGTTCGATATAGTAAATTACCAAAACGTTGTGTTTAATAACAAAAGATACCCAATGAGAAAGTTCCGCAATATCAGTATTTTAACAATTAATTCAAATACATATGGCCCAGTGTTTGTCTTTTGCTATTCTCTTATTTATTATTAAACTAGAGTATAAATACAAAAATATTTTCAATTCTTTTGAAGATGAGTGTTTTTAGTGTGAAACGTCCAATAAATTGCACACATTCATAATAATCATATTAAATAGTAATATTAATATATTTGACAATTATAATGGTCATAAAATTTATAAAAAATTTAACTAATTCCCAGACTAATGCCTTTTTAATTGAATGATAGAAAAGTTTTGGGCTTGCATTGTCTTTATTTGTCATAAATCACAACGTCTCAACTGGTAAGTATCTCCAGTCGTCTTCAGGTGAATACTAAATAAGAGAAGTAACTACAGCTCTATTTATATTAGCTATGTGCACTGAAGCATAATCAGAACGGTATTCAGCTCGAGAGATACCTTAAGAAGCCATCTAACGAAGACGAAACCAACTAGCCAAAAAGATAGGAAAAACTGTGTCTACCAGATCCCCTGCGAATGTGGCCGATCGTATATTGGGCAAACACTACGGCCACTGGAAACAAGGATTAACGAACACAGAAACAACACTCAAAAAGGAGAAATGCAAAAATCAGGTGCAGCTGACCATGCCTGGATACATGGCCATCACATCAGGTGGACAGAAGCCGAAATCCTGCTCAAAGAACCACACTGGAAGAAGAGGAAGTTCAAGGAAGCTGCTACCATACACCAGAACCCAGGCTGTTTTAGTAAACATTCATTAGATTTAAGAAATATCTGGAAACCTTTGTTAAGTAGATGTAAGCTTACAATTACTAATATCGCGCAAAACTGTAGTATAGCTAGTATCAATGGAGCTGTAGTTACTTCTCTTATTTAGTATTCACCTGAAGACGACTGGAGATACTTACCACTTGAAACGTTGTGATTTATGACAAACAAAGACAGTGCTAGTCCAAAACTTTTCTTCAAGAAACACCATTGTCTACAACCTTCAAACAGACGCCTTTTTAATTATACCTATTTATTCATAAATCACTGGAAATACCTATTCTTATAGGCCATATCATTATTATTATTAATCAGATAAGAAATAATTTTTCTTTGAATTTTTTTGCACCTGCAGATTTCTTATTTTCAATTAGCACAAAATATACATTAGAAGGCATAAAAGAGAATGAAATTGTATATCGTAAGCTTCATAAATTAATTCGTTAACTTGGCTTGTGTCCTAGGGTATTAGTACCAATATAATCCCCATATGCGGAATATTGACTGCATGCATTGCAAAATTTAGTTGAAACTTGAGTTTCATTGCAAGGGTGTATTTTTTTTTGAAAAATCGGATTTAAACATGGCTTCTATAAGTAGGCGTAGTTGCGCAAACCATCCGGACGTTTTTTGCTACATATGTGGCATATGTGTACATTTCAAACGAAAGTAGAAGAGTGATTTGTGACTTTGTGAAAAAAGCTTATTTGGCATATTTTGGTGTTCAGTTAGGAGACCAAGATAAACCTTGGGCTCCGCATGTTGTATGCAAAACCTATGTCGAACACCTGCGACAATGGACAAACGAATAAAGAAAGTGTTTAAAGTTTTGCGTTCCGATGGCATGGAGCCACTTTGACGATTGTTATTTTTGTCTTGTCTTGTGAAGATTAAGGGCATCAAGCGTAACCATCGTCATAAGTGGAACTATCCTAATCCGGAGTAAGCAAGAAGAACTGTTCAGCTTTCTGAAGACAGCCTAAGGGAATATTATGCCTAACATGTTGACCTAAATTTTTTATACTTTGTTCTTGTCAGTCAAACTGACAGTAAGTAGAACTCTATCTTATATTTGAACTCTCCAAGAGATTCCAAGATGATTCCATAAGAGTTCCATTTCCTCGTAGCTCGATACATAACAATAATAAATAAAAAATAACTTAAGGGTGGTATAATGTTAAAACCTTCGCAACATCTTATCCTATATCTTGCCGATGATAAATAATAAAATATTAACCTTTCGCTAAAAGCCTATCTATTATCTTTACATTAAGGGTAAAGATAAATCTTTCAGTAGACGGCAACACAGTGCTGCTTACACCAATTTTTATTAGGTATACGTGTAACTTTTGAGCCGGTTAAATAAATTTCTACTTCATCTGCGAAGGGAGCCTGTTTTTTCCTAATTCTTTCTTTAAAATTCAGTTGTAGTATTGCAAATACGTCGAACGATTGGGCCCCGATCGGCCTTGTTTCATTTTTGAGCCAGCCCCATAAATAAAAATGGTCAGAGGTTTGGAGATCTTGTCCCCTAGACCCCCCCCCCCCCCGCCCCCACCGTAGATTTGCCACTGCAGGAGCTCCATCGTGCTGATAATACAGTTGCAGTCTGATGAAACTATTGAGTAGCGCTCTACCATGTGGAGACAACATGAAAGGGCTAATTAATTAACCGTACCATACGATGAACATGTTTAGTTTTGAAAACAAATGAACATCTAATACAAACATATGCGATTTTTAACATTATTTTCACGTATACAATACGCCCCAGCAGTTTGGTGCGCTTCTCCCGTCGAAACCTGTATAATGAAAATACAGCAATCCCTCCACCAGGTTTGATGGTTATCTTTTAAATGCTATGATGTGCCGCAAGCCCTCGTCAGAGACAGCTGTATTTGATAACTTAATTAATTTAATTACATCATTAAATACGAAATTGATATTTAGGCAAGGTTTCTTTTATAAAAATTTAATATTGAGATTATAAGAAAAGCGACTTCTTTTCTTCGCCGTTTTAATACAAAAGGGATCTGAATAAGAGTTTTTCTTTCCCGTTTCCATAGGAATTTTCGAAAGCCCGGTGTAATATTTCAATTTGTCAAGACCCGAAATTCCGAATAATGTCAGTATTTTTTTTATCTTTATGTGATTTTATTTACTTTTATACAGGGATCTCAAGAGTGTCGCCTGAAATTCAAACCATTAAAAGGTTCCATTCCACCACTAATAGTCCAATTACAGTATGTCCTTGATATACAGGGTGTCCATAAATTAAGGGGCAATACTTTACCACCATATTGTCCGGGTTAAAATAATACCATCTTGTCATATGGGCATAAGTGCAGAAATGCATGCTAAGGGGGCTACGGCCCTTAGAATGGGGAACCCTGAAGACGTTTTTTCTAAATATTTTCGAAACCGTTCATAATAAAATATTGAAATTACGTATGGTGTATAAACTTATGAGGCTAAATCAGATCTTGTATTCAGAATTTCAAAATTTTAATCATAGGGTGGTTAACGGTTAAAATAATCCCACCCTTTTAATTAGTCATTCTTTTTTTAATTTTCTTAAAAATTATGAAATATCAAAGTATTTTACGTAAAATGGCTCACTTAGTTCATATTTATAGGACTTATAGTTTTTGAGTAAACTCATTTTGAATACAAAAACCGTTCATAAAGAGTTCATTAAAAAATAATAATCATAGGGAAATTTGTAAATTGACGGACATGTATTAAAATTGATATTTGTTTCTTTTGACACTTCTGTATCAGATATTGTCTGCTGCTATTATTGTTATAAAATTAGACTTAATAGATAAGGAAATGCAAAACTTTTCAGACCACGAGGCTGCTGATATACATTTTGTATACGGATATTGTAATGGACGTTCCTTCGCTGCGGTACAGGATCCAGCGAGATCGCCGGACTTAAATCCACTGGATTATTAATTTTGGAACCATATTTGTAACATAATTTATGCAACGGAGATGGATACTCGTGAGGATCTGCTTCTGCGAATTTTTCAAGCTGGAAATGAAATAAGAAGAAATCGTTTTCAAATCCTTCGGGCATCTCACAACATTTGCCGTAGAGCTAGACTCTGTATCAGAGTGTTGAGACTGACTTGCCCCTTAATTTCGGGACACACTGATATTTTTCCTCTATCGTTGACCAATCAAAACTTAGTCAGGCGGCGGTGGCGCCACTTCCCACGGCGTACTGTCGCTGTGGTGTTTAGAATATACGTCTTATACCTATCCAAAAACCTGAGTTTACCGGCGGTGGGGTCCAGAAAAGTTAGATCTCCTCTTTTATTGTCGAAAATGAAATAAAAAGATTATAATTCGAAATTTAGCGCACTATTCCAGCAGCGTCCATGTTAATAATTCAGTTTTAATTGGCTTTATTGTATCTAATTACCCGAAGTTCACAGTTATTTATTTATGTAGAAAATCTTATACGATTATACCAGCAACAGTATGCAAGCTAGTTATTAAGTATGTATGAAGTTTATGAATTTATCGATAGCTACGCGCTCTATAATTATTATACTTTGTTGTACCTCTGGAAATATAAATTATTGTACACAAGATAACATTGAGCTTAATTCGAAAACAAGAACGTCCTATTTTCTATAGTCTAGTTTCAAGAGTAACTTATTTCCTAATGGGATTTTTTGACCATACTGTACAGTGGCGGCTTATGACTTATGATAGAGGGGGTTCACAAGTATGTTGAACTTATTTTTAAAATTTTATTTTTGTGTAACGACCAAACAATTACTTTCTAGGCGTTTTAAATGTAGGAAGAAAAAAAGTAATAAGAAAATGCGTTAGGTAAAACATATTTTTATTTATTTTTTAATTTTACACAAGGAAATACAACTTTTGGAAAATAAGAAAGTTTTTCTTAGTGTATCGGATCTTAACGTCGTCGCATGCAACCCTCGTAACAATATTTATACAGTCCACTACTAATAATACTAAAACCATCTACGAGCTATCAAGAAAACCGAATGATGTCTAATACGACTACGCCATCTATGGCTACGTCATTAGGCGAAACCAAGACGAGAACAATAGTTAACTGTTTTATGACTAGAACGAATCGAGCCACGAGACTGACAAGTTGGCATTTTTCATATTTTCAGTGTTTTTTAGTTTAAATCCTTAAATAAAATGGTTTAATCATATCGAGTATCATTTATCGAAATACACAACATTTATCGACCCTACACAATAGTGCTTAAACGTAAAGTCCATCCTTGGGCTCTTAATTGTAGAAAAATGATCAATAATAGCCTCATTAAATTTGGAATACCCTCTATAAATTTTTTTTTACATATTCATTTTTAAACTTTCTAATAAAGTCCCTAGATTTACCCTTTGTGGTCTGCGTTAAATTAATTTCGGGTTTAGGTATTCCCGCATTCTTCACTTCAATTTTTTGCTCCAAACTCAAAGAGCTAAAGTTATTTCTTAAATAGTCCACCATCAACTATTCATTTTAACTTAATAAATATATAATATTAAAATATTAAAACATACACGCTCGAATTTCTAACTAGATGCAAGCGCGGTGCACACAAAAACTGTGCGCCTTTTCTATGTTAAATCGCCATAGCCCCGCTTTCCCCCGCTGCCACCCGCCACCTCTTACTACAGAGCAAGTCTCGTCATAATCGTCATTTACCTCTTTGGCTTGATGGGATGATAAAATATTAGGGAGGGTCGTACTTTTTTAGTTTGACGGTACTAAAATATTAGGGAGGGTCGGACTTTATACGATAAATAATATTCAATGAATATAAATTAATATTTTTTATTCGTTTTGTTTTAGGGGTGCACGTGCGCATGTGCTCCTGTGGAAGAACCGCCACTGATACTGTATTGCACAAAAGTAAACATAAAACATCGGACATCTCGCTGTGTTGACCACAGAATGTTCCCGCACAAAGATGAGATTTTGGATTGAGAAAAAGCTGCATTGGTGGTTGGTTCAATGTTCATTGGGTTCAGGAATTATTTATCTTGTTTGCGCAGCCAAATAGTATATCTTAATAATCTGGTGAGAATAAACCAAGAATGTGTGTTCTGCAGGGCTTGGTCCTGGGAACTTTATTGTTTTAGTGGTATGTGTCATTCATTTCAATAAAGAGCCAACTTAGCATCTTTGCGGATGATATTACTATATTATAACATCAAGAGGATGTTCACGAACTTCAAAATATCATGAGCGAATTATCCATAAGTGCTATGGTGCAAATAATCTGACATTAAATACCCTACCAGACAATAAATCCCGGACAAAGATAATGTTTATATTTTTATATTCCTGTAACTTTTTTAATTGTCGTCCCATCTTGGTGAAATTTTTAACATAGTGAAGACTTGTGTCTCGGGATAACATCCTGAATTTTAGTTTTCAAAAAATACTGATCTTGCTCTTTATACAAGCAGAAATATAATATAGTTTTTTACCATTAATTTCTTAACGCTCTGTCGAAAAATTGAGCCCTAGAATTTAGCTGAATTATATTTTGTTTTGAAATGTGATCTTCCAATCCAATCCAAAAGTTACTAGAGCATATCGCCCTCATGTTATCACTTCTACCATGTGACGAGGTATGCTTCAATATAATATGGGCTATTAATATTTGGATATTTGTATATGCTACTCGATAAAACAATGTGATGTTCTGAATTGTAAATACAATTGAAAAACTTCAATATTTTCTTTTAAACAATAGATAATGACGTCAAAAAAAAACATTGTGTTGAGAAAAGGTCACACTTCAAAACAAAATAATGAAGCTAAATTCTACCGCTCAATTTTTCCACAGGTCGTTAAGAAATTAAGGGTAAAAAAGTTATTTTGTTTCTGCCTGTATAATGATCAATACATGATTATTTTTTTAATACTAAAATTTGGAATATCATCCCAAGACACAAGTCTACATTTTGCTATAAATTTCAGTAAGATCGGGCAATAAGTAAAAAAGTTACAGCATTATAAAAAAGACTAAGATTATCTTTGTCCGGGATTTATTGTGGGTAGTGTATATCCAGGACAAATATAGTGCAACTTAGATAAGGTCGTCTTGGATACAAATGTGGTTCATAATTTAATGGCAGCCATGTTTTTCTATAGATAAGGAAGTAAAATTTGACAACCGGTTACTTCAGTTTAGTCAATAGTTTTTATAATTATATAATGATTTTTTTCTATTTGGGTTTCCAAATGGCTACATTATGGAAGGCAAAAAAATGTAATATCCTGGCACTTTATGAAACTGAAATTTTATTTTGTTTATGTTGGCAGCAAGTAGGGTTCGAATTTTAGGCTTACTTCGATTTCGTTGAAATTAGTTTTCTAGGCATTATGGATTCGACAAAAATTTTTTATTGAAAACTTTAAAATACTAACCTTTAACCTTGCAAATAGATCATTTTTACTAGATATTTATCTGAAATACCTGGAAAATATTTTCCAGTTTATGCTCTATTTCTAAAGTTTTATTCAACACGGTACTATTTTTATTTTTAATTCAATATAGTATTATACATATTACTTTATATATACATATTTATAGTTACTGTATACATTTCCTGGGCATTAATTGTTATTCCTGTCAGATTCTGTGTCGACACAAGTACAACTTTCTTCCTGACTCATTTTTATTAACTTTAATAATATATTTTATTTTTAATTATGACGGATGGGAAGAAGCTTTGTTGTGTTCAATTGTTTCTATCATGGCATATTTGATAATTGTAACATTTTATTAAATTGTAAAAGTATTGCCAACCTAAAAAGAAAATACTAATTCAAATGGAAAAAATCTACTATATTTTTTTGAAGTTTTTCAGACTTTAAAGACCCAAATAGAAAAAATATTATAAAATACACGGTTAGTAAGACAACTAGAGCACTTGTACTTTAGCAAACTCCCCGCTTCGCGGGTCGTTTTCTAAATTAAACGCGTGCTCTAAGATAATCTCTTATGAAACTTGTATCTTAATATACTATTAAATTCAAGTGAATAGTATATTTGTTTAAGACAATAAACCATATTCTGAGTTTGAGATTGGTGGAAACCTATAAAATAAACACGGACATCGGTGCCTATTATGGAGGGCATCATGAATAATTTGTTTCTGATGAAAAAATCGTTATATGGAGAAATAAAGTTGTCAAAAAAGTATTCGTTATATTGTTTTCTGATCCCCCTTCCACTTCCTTACATCTATAAAAACGACGTTGAATTCTGCAAAGTTTTAGAAATTCCGTTTAGTTATCGTTTTATTTACACTAGTAAAGGAAGTGCGGCAATGATGGAGTTTATTAAACAGTTCAACGTGTAACGTTTATTTATGGATATTTTGTAGCGTATCGAATTGTGACCTTTAACCTACATACATTTATTTTAACTTTTATGCGAGGAAAAAGGCTGTAAGTCTATACCTATTATATATAGCCAAACCATTTGTTACGGTATTATTGACGAACTCGTAGGGGAAGATAGACTAACATGTAACGGCTTTTTGTTTATAAATTCATGCATGGAGAGTTGTAAAAGATTTTTTGAGGGATTTTGTTTGACATCACCACCAATTGCGTTTCTCCATATTAATCCCTTGGGTACCTCAGGTATTGTTAATGTAATAACAGTTTACATTATTCTTTTGAGATACTTAGGTCTTCTTTTCCCGAAAGCGACAAGACATAGCGTAGTCGATTTTAGATACCAAAGAAATCTAAAATCATTATGGCTTCTTGATCGATGATTTCTGATATATCATATATTTTTAGTTAACATGTATGTTAATCAGTGTTTTGCAAATTAGCGTGTAATAACACGATTTGCGTGTTTTTTCATTGTCTTGTGTATAATTTTTATGTTGTCCGATTTGTGATTTGAAACTCACCAGCTAAATGTGTTACTATTAAGATTTGGTGACCTATTTTTTCTTTTTGGGAAGTATGCCAGAGCTCAAATAAAGTGTATTACGTTCAGTTTTGATGATCTTTTCTTTGGGAAATAAGTCACAGCCCAGATAATAGTATATTATGTTATAAGGACGAAAAATGTAGTATTTCGAACGCACTGCGGGAAGTTAGCATCGGACGCAAAGCCGAGATTTGCCTCGGCCGGTAACCTGCATAGTACGAGAAACATTTCTGGTCCATATGACATAAGTTATTTTTGATCCGATTGTGTTATTGATCCGATTGCCAGTTATAAAATAATGTAGAAATAAAGTAAACCAATACATTTCATCTTGCACGGTAATTTGTCGCTATTAATGCTTCAAGTTAACAATGAAATCTGTAATATACGTATCCATAACAGGTTGCCTTTTCGTCCAAATATCTAATCTATAAAACGTCATTTTTTGACACAAACGGATAAAATAGTATATTAAAGTACAAGTTTTATAAAGCATGATATTTTAGCACGCGTCCATGTTAGGAAACGTTTTCTAAGGGGACAAGTGCTATAATAGCTTTATAAAACATGTACTTTATACTACTTTTTCCATTTTGTGTATTTTTTAATAAAAAAACACATAATTAAATGCCATACAAATTTTGTAAATTTGTATGTTTAAATTTTATGTTGGCAATAGTCAAATTATTTATCAAGTAAGCGTTGATAAAATATACGTGTCCGCCACTTTGTCGCGAATATTGAAAGCTTCCTTAAAATTAATCAATAATGGATCAAGAAGATATTATTAATTTAACTCCTCCTGAGTTAAGCGAAATTGCAAATAATACATTGGATCAACTTTTACCAAAAAAGTCCAAGAAAGTATACGAAAAAGACCTTCACAACCTGGTGTAATGCGAAGGGTGTTTCTAGAAGTAGTGAAAATGTTCTAATCGCTTATTTTGAGAAGGAAAGTAAAACTAAGAAGTCGTCGACTCTGTGGTCCTTATACTCAAAATTAAGAGCTTGCATTAACATTTATGAAAACACAGATATAAGAAATTATGAAAGACTTCAAGCCTTTTTAAAAAGGCAATCTGAGCTACAAGCCCAAAAAATCTCCCATTTTAGATTTAGAGGATATCAATAAGTTTATAACTGAGGCTGAAAATAGCATTTACTTAGGTTTAAAGGTAAAAAAATTGTACAGTACCTACCTATACATTAATTTTTTACAACCAGTTCTTAATAAAAGTGGATTATTGGATCCGCAAATATGGATTAATCCTGAACAAAACGTTTCAAACACACAAACTATGCCCGATTTCAAAATTAACGCTGCAGACACAAGTACGGTCACAATAAATGTTTATAACAACTGCACTTTTAATAATAAATAAGTATAATTAGTGTACAGTGTATTTATTAGCTTTAAATTGATATCTTTGTAACAGAATATATTACGTGTTGATCTAAACTTGTAGGGTAAGGTTAGTTTAGGAATTGTTTATTATGCAACCAAACATACACATTAGTACCACCAACCGTTTAAAATGAAAAAAAAACGGTATCGAAAAAAGTTTATTACGATACTGGAAACGGTATCGAAAAAGCTTTCATATGAAACCAAAATAGAAAAAGTGTATTACGTTCAGTTTTGGCGACCTTTTCTTTTACAAACAATACAACCCCTGTAAACATGTCACAGGTAAGTAGTGTGTAAAAAAAACGTGTATTTGTGTTACGAGAAACTTGTAATTTGTCCAGCTAATTATGTAATTTCACAAATTCAGATCGGTAACACTGATGTTAATATAAGCAAAATGTCAAATATTACACCAGTTTCCCCTATGGATTTTAATAGATTGTTGGAGGGAACACACAAGGTGGACTACAGCAGTGTTTCAAATTAGCGTTTCTTTTTTCTGCTCTTATTGAGTAATGGGATGGCCTAGAAGATGCTCAAGTAATATATATTGTTATAATGGTAGGAGATAAAAAGTCAATGAAATTTGCGATTTGCCTTTGTGCCGACAAAGTGAAAATTTTTCAATATTCTTTCAGCTTAGAATTATCCACAACTAATTCGCCTTGTAGGAGATTATGTCTCACATCCTGTTCACAACCGTAACTCAAAATTAGAAATTTTTATGATGCATATTTCAAGAACGAAACATTATTTACCTACTATATCTATTTACAAAACCTTGCAGGCAAGTTTCTACTACTTTTTGCTAAATGGCGCAACCAATTTGTCGTAAGTACAAATTTAAACGTATAGGGTGTCAAATTTTCAACACTTTCTGGTGGTATTAGAATGTTTCGGTTTTCACTTTAGTGTCCCCGTTTTAATGAAACGAAAGATTCCGGTGTCATATTTATCTTGGCTCTCTTCATTTTTAATCTATATGATGATTTTGAAAATCTTCGTTTTTTTGACGTCACGCGTTATCTTATTAAAGATCTGAAAACTGATCTTATTAGAGATTTTTACGTAGAAACTAAGAGAACCATGACAAATCTGCGACATTAATTATTTCGTTAATACCCCCAGAAAGTCGGACACCATGTACACAGTTAAGTTGTCTCCCCAAGCATTTATTTCTATTTTAGAAAAAAAAATGTTCAAGGAAAAAAACTTTGTAATGCAACTAAAATTGGAGGAAAGTATATATTTTATTGTTCCGGAAGAATTTTAGATTTAATTCTATTTATTGTTCCATGTAGGAAGAAATTATGGACTTTCCTCCAATTATTGATAAAATTTAGACATCTTTTGTTCGACATTTAAAAAAAAATGCACCGTTATAATTGAAAGAGGAAACTCCATTTTTCAGTGCTAAAAGTTGAAGTCTATACCCCGGTCATATTCGGTCTCTTTCTTCCGATTATGGTTGTTTCTGTCGACGTACCGATTACGGGCGAACACGCTAGACGTATTGTTCTAACGACAAGGAAAGTTCCAATTCGCCTGGTGCCTACACAACGCGAAATAAACAGGGGTCAAATCGGAAATTTCGGCACAGTCCGGCATCATCTTAATTAAAAATCTGAATAGAAAGTTTTCTGTAAAAACCACATCCTAAAAATCTTCTTTGGATTTTCGTGTAAATTTTTTCTTTTTTGAGTTACGACAGTTTCGAACAATGTTTTATTTTTTTGACCAGCGGGAAAAAAACTTTCATAGCAACAATATCATTCATTAATTACAACAATACAACCCATAAACCAAATAATGTCAAAGAACAAAAATATATCTCTCTTCCGCATATTCTTGAAATAAATAATAAAATCAAAAAGGTATTTAAACTACATAACATAACCATAGCAGAAAAACCGTATAACCAAACAAAGAAACTTTTTAATAAATTAAACCTCATAGAACCAAAATTAAATCAAACAAATCTGATATATAAAATAGATTGTTCCGAATGCCCTAAAACTTACATTGGTCAAACAAAACAATATCTCAAAAATAGAATAGAAGAACATAAAACCAGTCAACGCCATACGAATCAATCCCAAACTGCTCTATCGAAACACTCATTAGATTACTTTCACAACTTTAATTTCGATGAAGTTCAAGTATTAGATTATGCAACAAATTACAAAAAACGCAAAATCAAAGAAATGATTCATATAAAAAAAAACAATAATACGATTAATTTTTGAACTGATACATATAACCTTAGTAATATTTACAATAATATAATTACATCAAACTAAATGCAAAATTTTACCATCATAAAAGGAACACTGATGGCACCAAATAATTTTAATATAGGAATTCCCAAACCCTATTGTAAACAGGCCAAAAACTCAAAATGTAAATTGTTTGAATATGCATATAGTCTTTACAGCGAACCCTCAAGCTCTTTCGACAGTTGACATCATCAACATGTCATCGATCAGCTGTTTGGGGACTTAATCAAATACCCCAGTTTTATACGAACCGCATTGAGCGTGTTGTGGTTTCATATTTTTCCAGTTTGATTGATTGGTACTAATAAGTTTTAAAAGTGTATTTCCGTCGTTTTAGAGTATAGTTTATTTTGTTTTGAAAACTTTGATTAACTGCATATTGAGTTGTTTGTGTATCTGGTAAACCACAGTAAGCACCTACTTGTCATGTACGTACTATTTTAGTACTGTCCTGGAGGGTCCTGGAATGTCATACAAACCTACGAAAATTAAATAACCAGAAATAAGCAGGCAAGTCATTAATGTCACGTGACACTTGACATATCTGGCGAGAGGGTTCGCTGCAACGACTATACCTTCTGTTTTATTGTAACTAAATATTAACCTGCCTTACTACTAAAATAGTTTAGTTCACATCCATTAAACAACGTGACAAAATGTTTCTAATTTCAATGCTATCTTAGTGTAAGTGGGTGAGAATTGTACAAGGTATGTCCATTCTGTCATTTATATATTTTCTTGTTTTCATTCTAAACCTAACTAACTCTAACATAAAATAGGAATTTTGCTTTTAACACCATCAATGCTTCTTTCTAATTTTGTTCATATACCTTTTTATTTATGTTCAAATAGTTCTGACGATGGTTTAAATAAAACGAACCGAAACGTTGACTGAAAATTGGATTTTCATGTCAAAAGTGACCGATACCCAGGAACAAACTACCTATAATTTGTTAAAAAACGGTCAAGGAAACAAAACTATAATAATATCATTAATATTATGTTTATTATATGAATCACATTTGACAGACTAACTGAGTGGAACACAGGTGCATTGAAAAGCACTGGATTCGGGGTTATCAATAATAACAACATATTTAATTAAATAGCCCGTATAGTGTGTACGTTCAGTATTCGGGCTCATTAAATTGTAAATTATTCGGCAGTTCTAGGCCAATAGAGCATAAATCGTGCCAGCGATGCATAAAGCTGTCACAGGGCATAGAAGCTTCTACGCCGGTAATCACTGTTTTACTTTAAATGCTAAAAATGTTGTTTCCGCTTCGCCTAGTTCCGGAACTATGGGCCATTCGTTATTTAAGTGAATTAAATAATATGAAAGGAATATGACTGGTCAGAATATTGATAAACAAAAATTTAAAAAAAAAGTATTCACCTTAAAGGCATCGTTTGATCCGCCGTCAGTGGCGGCAGGCAAATACGGCGGAGACAGCTGGACTACTTACTTGGACCACGAGCAGCCAGCTACGGTGGAGATAAAGAATTTTTTTTTAACCAAGACAATTCAAAAGTAAATTTTGCGTTTCGGTTCATATTTATTCTTGCCCGACTTTGTTCGAAGAGATTCCCAAAATTAAATTTAACTTTCTCATTGCTTCTTTTTATTCTTCATAAGATGGTATCATCAGATCTTTAATGCCATATTTCGTCTTTGAGTCGACATTGTCAACTTAATTTTTTTAAATATGGGCCTGGATTTTTTTGTTTAAATTATGAAACAGGAACTAAATCTACGTTCAACAGTATAAAACACTTGCTGGTTTTCCGACGTTTTGTTCCTTAAATTGACCATCTTCATTAAAATATCCGTAGTACGTTGCTGTTTTTTTAATTCGATATAATTCGAAAAAGTAAATCTCAATGCATTTTTTTTTTTAATTTTAAGAAAATGTTGGCGTAAGACTCAAATTTTATTTATAGCAGTTAGTAGTTAAGTCCATAGTTAAGTAGAAATTTGATACAACTATTAGTTGCAAACAAGAAAAAAACAGTGGCAATACGTAATAAGAATAATTAAGGACAGAAAATAAATAGCATTAATAATTTAAAAATCTTAAATTTCTTCGAAACGAAGGTAAATTACAGGAACCTAATAGGGATATTTCAATAAAGGGTCAATTTATGGAACAAAACGTCGGAAAACCAGTAATCTCGTCAAACAAAGTTAGGCAAGAAACCGAAACGCATAATTTTAGATTTTTTTAACTATTTTGAAAGCCCCTGTATTTATTTTTGATTTTTTTACGGCATATTATTGGGCCCATAATCAAGCAACTTTGCTCCAATTTAACCGAATTCGTATCTCTTACCGTTTCCGACATGCCAATTGTGAAAGAAGAATTTTTACACCCCGTATAGCCTTGTCCTATATTTTAGGCTGATAATAAAATACCTTTCAACGCCCAACCTAGCTGTTTATTCTGAAACAATCGCTTTGTCGGCTCCGAACAAGGCTCTACCCTGTAACACAAGACCTTTTTTAAAACAATTTGTATTACATAGTTTCCTTAAAAAGAACATGGCTACAGCAGGAAACAACAAACAAGTATGCAAGCTGCTTACAAAACGGGTTAAAATTAAATTTACATTTTTGCTTACAGCAGAGGAAGAAAATAGTTTTGAAAGTTTCTTTTCGAAAAACGTAGACATTACGAAGCTAAAATACAAATTTTAGAAACAGGAACAATAGCACTTTATTATTCGATGCTTTTTTTATTTACTTGGAAGTTACCTTATTGCCTTCAGCGATAAAAAGGTATTCAAAACGTTAAAATAGCAAGTATTTTAAAAATTTAACAAAATGGATTCCGTGGAGTTAACAGCAAGGCAAATATTAGCTTTTCGGGAAACAAATAATATCAAGTGGTGATAATAAAGCATTTTATAGTGTTCTAGTTTACTGGTATGCGCACTGTTAATGATGCACCGGGGAATTTTTCAATTTTCAATATTACTCCCAAATAAAGGATAATAAATTTCGATTCTACCTAAAAAATTCAGTGAAGCATACAACACTAAACTATCCGTTGATCGCCATAAGGTATTTACGAGATACACTACTCAAATTAATTATCGAATATTCAATAATGCACGCCCAAATTAATAAACTGTAAGTTCGTTAATTTTAATAATGATTTTCAACCGAAAGAAACCAGATCCTAGAGTTTAAGGCAGACGTCCTACGTCCTGATAGGTCTAATTATATGGTAGCGCACAAAATCTAGATTAATATAAATTTTCAAAAATTAAATTTAACATATATTTTATTACGTAAAATAGGCTTGGGTCGATACCGTCAAATCAGATACCGATACTTTGTCTGAAAGTATCTGAAATTCAGATAAAAGACATATTTAATTTCAAAATTAATATTTTTAATTATAGGTTATAGTATTTGCAGAATTATACCGTTGATCTTTTGACTGCAATAAAATAAAATAAATAAGGAAATCCCAAATTTTAAAACCTTTTCGAGCAGAGCCGGACCAGGTATACAAATTCAATTTATACCTATGCCTGATGCATATACAAATACAAAGTGATTTTTAATAATTTTAATCTTTAGTGCTTTTCCGGCGACTAATTTTTAGTTAGGCTTATTAGTGGTAGAATGTGGCGTCCTAGGAATTATGCTGATAGGGGGGCATCTTCAAGTGTCATTTTTAAAAGAAAGCATTTATCTACCGATTCCAAACTAATAATTAAAAAGTGTATCAATCCTGATAATTTAAAGTGGAATAATCTGACAAGCCATTTTAAATATCTATTTATTTTATGCTCGTAGATTGAGAAAGATATGAAGAAAAATAACTCTTGGTAATACATTTTGTTTTAAAAAAGCACAAAAATAAATCCGAACAATAAATACATATTTGGGTGATTTTTTGCTGTTGTTTGTTTTGTATCGAGACACGTGGTAAAAATTCATTATTCACAAATAAATAAATTTCTGGAATTTTTTTGGTGGCTACTACAATTTTTTAGCTAAACTTGTGCCCGCCCATAGTTACGTGCCTGCTGAATACCCTACCTGATCACATGTAAACGGCTAGGCAGCCGATCGAGCAGTCGGTGATGTCATCGCTTGGTGAATTGGAATTTCAAGCGATTCACTCGATTATTAAAATCGCTCGAGTATCAAGTACTCGATTATTAAAATCATCGGTTTTTCCCAACACTATTGTTTACATTAAGCATTGCTTTTTATGTTATTTTAGTTTCGCTGAGCAAATTTACGTATTACTGGGACACTCTATAGGCTTTATGCGCCCACGGTATACAAGAATACTGTTATAATATTCACTACAAAAATGAGCTTTAACACAAAACATTAAACATCATAATTGAAATGTATTTATTGTTCCTATCATAGCAATTAAACCATCCGTGCATGCCGTCGTATCCCAAAGTATAAAAACTTTATAGAGAATAATGGAATTGCCTAGCTTGAGCTTGCTGGGGAAAACTTAGTTCTCTTAGAACGGAAGCCCTGTATATTTCCTATTTATAAAATTCCATCGTAAAAAGTAAAACTTGATAAGGTTTCTTTAGCCGTCTGGTAATAAAACACAAAAGGTACTCTTACAAGTGCGGCGGGGTATACCATTACTAATTATATTAACGGGAACCAATATTTTTGCATTCAACCTAACGCGTATCCTATTATATGACGGCAATTTGCTCTCAGAAATTTAATATCTTTTCAAAAAAGGTCTTTCTGTGGATTTATTAGCTCTTTCGGAATATATAATTGCCTTCTCCAAGATCAAAATTATATTTAAACGCTAATAAAAGAAAAAATTTAGAAGAATGAATTCCGGGCCATTAAGCTATGCAATGATGGGGGCTAATAATTGTTTTCGTAAAATGTGGGGTTTTAAAACATAAAGCACCGCATAAAACGCATTACATGGCGTTTCTTGCTTGCGGCAATGCTGTATTATAGGCTTAGTAAAATGTCCCCGGACTATAATGCGTTTATTCTAATAAAAACATAAGAAGTACACGGAAAAAATAATGTTCATGATTCAAGAACATAGATTTTCTTGCAAATATAAAATTAGTTTGGTTTAAATAAAGTAGATAATAATTTAAAATAAACGTATTTTAAGAAAAAATAATTTTGAAAGAAATTATTAAAGTATTTTCTGAAAGAATTCTATTTTTGAGATAAGTTAGTTTTGGTAGTCGACTTAATTATTTCTGTTTTCAATGGAAGCCTAAAATTATACCTGAAACAAGAAATCTTAAATATTTCATACTGAGCCATATGGTACTTATTTTAATAATATTAGGTAGGTACTTAAAATAAATAATTCCTAATTTAAGCGCCGTCCGCAAGGTTTTATCTGACGTTTTACTTGCTTACTTACTTACTACTCAAATAAGACGTATCAATTAAAACATTAGGTGTGGACAGGGTCTAACATAAGGATTTCACTGATGTTTTACTTGTTCAGGTAAGAAATCTGTCTTATTACGAATCTGTAGGGCAAAAATAAAAACCTGAAAGCAATGTTTTCTCCATAGCGACCATCCAGAACTAATCTGGAATATGAACACTAAACTCTGTGTGTAGATACGGGTTTTAAAACCGTTTTCCCTGACAGTCTTACTTGTCAGAGGAAACCTTTTGTATGGATGGGAACTTGTTTGAAGCGGTAAGTTCATAACAAATCTTTCATGCTTAGTGTATGAATGCAAATATGTTAAAAGAAGGTAGGGTAAGTTGATAACAAATCTTTCATGCTTAGTGAATAAATGTAAATATTTTAAAAGAAAGTGGGGTAAGTTCATAACAAAATCTTTCATGCTTAGTGTATCAATGCAAATATATTAATTGAAGGTAGGGTAAGTTCATAACAAATCTTTCATGCTTAGTGTATGAATGCAAATACGTTAATTGAAGGTAGAGTAAGCTCATAACAAATCTTTCATGCTTAGTATATGAATGCAATATGTTTAAAGAAGGTAGGGTAAGTTCAACAAATCTTTCATGCTTAGTGTATAAATGCAAATATTTTAAAAGAAGGTAGGGTAAGTTCTTGTTTGGGCATGGCTCATTCTTATTTCTAGTCAGTTGGTACTCCGTACAAATTAAGTAAACCTATCAAAAAATGTCCATTCTTAACAGAAAATGGAACATTAAGGTATCAATTGAAACTGATATGTCTTTGCGTATATACATGCAAATCAAAGTTTTACTTAATTTAAGAAAATTTGACTTTTTGGTTTTTTAGTTTTTCTTGTGCGGTTGGCCTTACAAACTAACCCCTATAGGTCTAATGTGCAAAATTTTAAAGCATTCTGGGTTTCTAATGATACAAGGGTTTCTAATGATACAAACTGTTAAACAAAAAAATTGTTTTCCAATGTAGAAAGTCACCTGCAGTTCACCGTTCCGGTAAATTTAAATCTTTAATTCAGCTTTTGAAACGACCTGTATATTATTATAAAGTTTGTTTCCTATAACAAAGCAAATATGGATTCGTTAAAGCATAAATCCTGTAACAGGTGGAACACAAACATAAAATAAATGTATTTAAATTATTAAAAGCTTACGGGCACTTACTGTTCTGAAATAAGTTTTGGAAACAGCAGCGATCAGATTTATTAACAAGAGTTGTTTTGCGTGCAAGGCAGAAGCAAGTCTTGCTGCTAACCTAAAAATTTAAAAATATTTTCGGTAACTAAAATATTTTTTTAATTAGCGATTTTCCTGATATGACATCATCTTCAATATGACACTTGGTACACGGAAAAAAAGAGTTGTTATAGTAAAAATTTTATTGTACAATTTCCTATAAAATATAGTATGAATTACAGATACATATAATTTATAAAGAAGTTAGCAAATTTAGTAAAATCAACTAAATACTTAAATATATTTTAATTTTTACAACGAATGAAACTGAAAATAATTTATTTATAACTCCAGTACTTAGTTCAATATTGTACTAAGTATTTTTTATTGTAGAAATGACCAGGTTTAAATAAAGTATTGTAAATTTTATTTCAATCATAAGAAGGTAAAATCCGATACAGCGGATTCCTGGCATATCGATCTTCGTAACAAATAATGTATGGAAAACTTATACAAGGAACATACTATCGATTGAAGAAGTCCAGCGACGCAACGCGTGGTTATCACTTGGATGGGTGACCGTTTGGGGGACTGTGTGTGTCAAAACTTTTGCAAAAGTTTAGTAAATTTTACTACAGATTTTAAAAAATTTTAAAATAGGTTTTAGTAAATTTTACACAAGGTTTCAGTACAATTTGCAAAATTTTCTATTATTATAGTATATTAAGATCATAAGACATTAGCTTAGAGCACGCGTTTAATTTAGAAAACGACCGGCGAGGCGGGGAGTTTTCTAAAGTACAAGTGCTCTAATTGTGTTATGAATCGTGTATTTTATAATACTTTTTCTATTTGGGTCTTTAAAGTCTCAAAAACTTTAAAAAATATAGTAAATTTTTTCCATTTGAATTAATATTTTCTTTCTGGGTTGGCAATACTTTTACAATTTAATAAAATGTTACAAGTATCAACTATGCCATGATAGAAATAATTGAACACAACAATGCTTCTTCCCATCTGTCATAATTAAAAATAAATATATTATTAAAGTTAATAAAAATGAGTCAGGAAGAAAGTTGTACTCCGTCAGAAATACGAGAAATTGCAGAAAATAATCTAGAAAAACTTTTAAAAGGAATATGCAAAACTTTGAGTTATGGAGCGAGCAGAACAAAGTTCAAAATATTGAACAAAATAATAAATTATACTATTGGACAAAATATTGTATAGACACAGAATCTGACAGGAATAACAATTAATGGCCAGGAAATGTTTACAGTAACTATAAATATGTATATATAAAGTAATATGTATAATACTATATTGAATTAAAAATAAAAATAGTACATAAAAAAAACTTTTAGAAATAGAGCATAAACTGGAAGATATTTCTATCTATTCTATATATTTTAAAGTTTTCTATAAAAATTTTTTGTCGAATCCATAATGCCAAGGAAACTAATTTCACCGAAATCAAAGTAAGCCTAAAATTCGAACCCTACTTGCTGCAAACATAAAAAAAAATTTCAGTTTGATAAAGTGGCAGGTTATTCAATTTTTTTGTATTTCATAATGTAGCCATTATGAAACCCAAATAGAAAAATAGTTTATTAAATAATTTTGTAAATATTGCTAAAAATTTCGGTTAAAATTAATTTTAATTTTTTAATAAAATTGCAGTTACATATAATGGTTAATTCTATTATTTATTTTTAAGTTTAAGTCTAATTTTCCGTGAATATATCATGAAACAGACCTATCGTAAACCCTGTATGTGTATTGAGTACCTATGCACCTAATTTAGGATTGTGAGTCCTACGTTCCCTCTATCACCTTTTTCCATAACAAACCTCTGTCGAAGGTCTCCCGAATTCAACACACGTATTACCGCTTTTATTGCTGGAACCAAATAAAACAAAGTATGTTCATTAGAGTGTCGTTTTTCTTGCGTCACTAATTGGTGACAAAAGTAAAACAACATGTTTACCCAAGCCGCCGTATAAAAATAAAAAGAAACTATTAGAAATTTATAAAAAAAACAGGACACCGCAATAAAGAACTTTTACGTTATTTTAACGGCAATACTCAATTAATTTTATTGATTGTAAAGAATCTTTCAGCTAATTCGTGTCCTTTAAAAGGCTGCCCACACAACGTCAATTAACTCACGACAGCATTTAATTAACGCTATAACTTCTTTTTAGTTTTACGAATTAATGGTGTTTCAGGTTCTTATTTTGTCAGAAATAAGAAAAAACTACTATGGGTCAATTTATAGTTTCATTATTTACAAAATATCGTTTCACACAATGATATTTAAGGATCTACGTTATGCATCTATACCGGGTGTTTCCGGAGGAGCGCTCACCCCTATAACTTTTTTATTGTTTAACTCGCAGAAATAAAATTTGATGGGTTTATATGTGATCTTATTTTGCATGTTATGACATGACGGACTTCATTTTGTCACTTACGGTTTAACCGGAAATGACCTCAACTTTGAATTTTTAAATGTCACACCCAGTATATTTTTGGTCACCTTCTACGTCACCTTTTGACACTTGAAATAATTTTTCTTTTTAATTTGATTTTTTCATCTAGCTAGGAACTTCCTAAAATTGTTTACTTCTAAGCCAAATTCTTGATAAAAATTCAATTTTCAAGTTTTATTGTGTTTTAAACTTTTTACAAACTTTTAAACTTTTTAAGAAGGATTCTTCCCAGACAACTCAATTTTTTTAAATTAAAACATATTGGCTCACTCGGGCGAAACTAGAGGGCTATTTCCAACAATTTGATACCACACACACTCTTATGTCAAATTAAAAAAGAAGAGATAATTTATTTAAAATATCAATTCATGACAAAAAAATGCAAAAAGTGCAAACGGCTTTGCGAATCGATATGGCCAAAAATATACTTGGTTTTCCATTCAAAAATCCAAAATTGGTTAAACCGGTGTGTGTCACAAAATGGAGTCCCTCATATCATAAAATGCAAAATAATATCACATACAAACCCACTTTTATATCTGTAATTTAAACAATAAAAAAGTTATGAGGGCGAGCGTTCTTAATGAAACACCCGGTATCTGTACACAATAAATTAATTTCCTTGTTTTAAAGTCAAGTAGTAATATACAGAGTATTCGCATAATACATCAGGATTCTTGGACAGGTGGTTCTAAATGGTAAAATAACAAAAATTCAAAAACTCAATATATTTGTTTCCGTTTGAATTTGAAAAAATAATTTTACTGCTAATAAAAACTTTAATTAAAGTTCTGCGCCTAAATGGTATAGATCTATTTAAGAAATGAATAGTCTATACTTGTCAGGTGGTATTAATATCAAATCCCAATATGGAAAATCATTGTTTCCCAGACCACCCGACGGTCCGTCGTATTTTTGTCTACACAGTAGCACTTTAAAATACTATTTCAGATTGAATGGTACTACCAAGAAAAGGAAGCCCTCTTCATTGATAGGATGCAATCACCTGTAGACCGGTTTCGAACTTATTTGTTCTCGTCAGTACAGGGTAGGTGTATATACCCATCATCAGAGAGGACTTTCACTTAACGCCGTATTTTGTCGACTACCGTCGATAGTAGTGTAGGGTAGGTGTACATACCCATCTTCAGAGAGGGCTTTCACTTAACGCCGTACTATCGACGGTAGTCGACAAAATACGGTGTTAAGTGAAAGTCCTCTCTGATGATGGGTATATACACCTACCCTGTACTGACGAGAACAAATAAGTTCGAAACCGGTCTACAGGTGGTTACATCCTATAAATGGAGAGGGCATCCTTTTCTTGGTAGTACCATTCAATCTGAAACAGTATTTTAAAGTGCTACTTTGTAGACAAATACGCCCTTATTGTATAAGGATCATCGGGTGGTCTGGGAAATAATAATTATTTTCCATATTGGTATTTGAGATAAATGGTATAGTTTATCGACTCGAATATAGAGTACCGTTTTTATTAGGTATTATTTTGTCTTTAAAATGGCACATTCCTTGTTCCAATAACTGTCAAGACCAAAAAGATATGTCAAAAATTAAATTTCATGTGAAGTGGCCTCTGGTGGCACAGTAGAGAAATATATTTAAAACAAACTAATAGAAATCGTTACGCGCAGTACCTATTCAAATATCAACGTGATTAGTAAGACTAACCGCAAGATATAAAAAATAAGACTTTAACAGGCTGTAACTCAAAAAGCATCCAGTTTTCGACGTTTTGTTATATAACTTGCTACCTTTAAGATGTAGAATCACATTTCCAAGTATCTTGTTGCATTATAAATGACCTAAGGGGCCTTTAGGTCATTAGCTAGTAATTTAGTTAATTAATTATTTCATCATAGCAGGAGTTTTGATTTTTTCAGAGGTAAGTCACTGTGATATAATCACACAGTTAAATTAATAAAAGGAAAGCCAGAAATACATATCAGCGGAAAATAAAGATTTACATTGAAACATACTCGGTCAATTTTTATCAAGTTTGACTAGTTTCTTTCAGTAAGTTTAGAAATTTTAAGCAACGAAGAATTAGCTACAAGTCATGTAAACTATCCCGGGTTAATTTTTGACTTAATGCCTATAATGAGTTAATTGATTCAGCAGATACTTGGTGGAAATCCATAACTAATATTATGAGAAGCAATAAAACTACGTTATATATTTTCTTTTCCACTATATTCTTTAAAATTACATGTTTCGCTATCACTGTAGCTTCTTCAGATTGAGAATGAATGAATATTTTTCTATATCTAACAAAATTTACAATCTTAAAATACTATTACATGTATAAAGATGGTGTAGGGTGTAGGGGATATAATAGTAACAGTGGGATTTTCCAAATGGTCAGTATCGTGATTATATAAATTATTTTATAGATTTATTTGTACATTTAATAGCAAATTAGTGAAATAAATTTAACAATCTTTACATTTCTTCAAACAGGGAGACATTTTGAAAAACAATACACGAACATTATAATAGTTACATAAAAGATAAAACAGATTATAATTATTCCAACCATTTAAAAGAAACCCAACCCATAATTTTGATTCAAATTTTAAGGCATAAAACTTAATCTGTTAGAATACATGGAAATAAATAAACTTAAAAATACCGATGTTTTACTGAATGATCAAATAGACCTTAACAATTCTTCTTTGTTAAATTTATTTCACTAATCCGCTATTGCATGTATAAATAAATCTATAAAATAATTTATATAATCACTATACTGATCATTTGGAAAATCCCACTGTTACTATTATATCCAATAAACCCTACACCATCTTTATACTTGTAATAATATTTTAAGATTGTACAGTTTGTTAGATATAGAAAAATATTCATTCATTCTCAATCTGAAGAAGCTACAGTGATAGCGAAACATGTAATTTCTAAGAATATAGTGGAAAAGAAATATAACGTAGTTTTATTGTTTGTCATAATATTATCTATAATGAGTCGTTAGTTTTTAATAAATGTATGACAATATTAAAGTTCCTTTTTATCTTGATTCTTTGAGTATGTTATGAAACCAACTAAGCAATCATTATAATACATGTAGAGCTAAAACTATCTCGACCTGGAACCAAATGATTGAGCACGAGACCGATAAAAAATAAAACCATATGAAAATATTTGTGGTTGTTTCGGAAAGCGTATACTTTCCTAATAAGTAGAGTTAACCATATACGTACCTCGGACTAAATTAGGAAACCGACTAATTAATGTTCAACGGTGGAAGAAACTGATGGTGTAATATCTATACTATTAAAGTTTGTAGCTAATTTTCCGTTAAATACTAACTAAAAAATTAAAAGAACCGGCACGAATTTAGATTAAATCTGGAAACTAATTATTAAAACTGGACGCCGAATGGAAATTGAAGTCCACGACTCTTAACGCAGATTTTCATAACATATTCATTTATGATGGCGCTTGTTTACATATGCAAATTAGTTAGGACAACATGCAGCTTACTTTTGCTAATTTCGTACGTGCAGTAATCCGTGAGTGAACCCATTGTGTCGCCGTTTTTATTTTAAACCAAGTCATGAATACATTTTAAGTTGGCCAATACTCAAGGAATTCTTATTTTTCGTTGTTTTAAGTATTATAGGATCGATGTACAATAAGAGGGATAGAAATAAATGCAGACGAAAAAAGAAATAATTAGAATTTTAATAATACAGGGTGCCCCAAGTAAATTGGCCTATTAGAAGTATCTCGAGAACTAAATGAGATTTTATTTTGAAAATTTGGCTGTGGCTATAAGAGAAGGTTTTCTACGTTTATAAAATATTTTCGATGGTACGCTGTTGCCGGATCATACCGAAAGTGGTAGCAACTTCGGAATTTTAAATAAATTAACCTATATATTATATTTTTTTGGAATCTAGGTAAAATTCTATAACAGTTTTCTCTATAATATCATATACCTATCTTTAAAAGTTTTTGAATTATAAATAATTTTGTGATATTTTTACGCCGTATCGGGACCTGAAAAGAAAATCGCATCTTTTTAGCGGTTACAGAAAGCTGAAATTTTGACAATAGTTTCACAAGACCATCGCAATTTTATAATTTTGAACAGTATTTAATTAGCTTTATACAGGGCGTCTCCATAACAATATTTCTGAGGGAGATGAATTATTGCAAAAATCTTCTTTTGATCTCATATTCACTTAATCATAATTTATTTTTCTTATCCATATTAAAAGTAGCGTATTTTATTAAATTTAACCACCGCTGTTTCCAAAATTAATTTCTAAATTATTTACAGCTCCTAATAATTTACATTTACAGTCGCATACCATCTGCTCCCGGATTTATGCTTTAATGAACCATACTCGTACTTTTTAAATCGTAGGTTTGTTTTATTTTTCTTTCTAGAAACTCGTATTACGCGTTTATTAAAAAGTTTATTAGCATTGTTTGTTAATGAATACCGGGATTTTTAATTAATATGAAATGAGAAGGGCACTTGTATCTTATTTTCTTACGACCACCAATGGAAATAAGAAAAGAACTTGGCTAGAAACTGCCCTAAATCGCACTCACGTTGAAATTTTTTTTAACATGACTGTTGAAATAGTATATTACGTACCGAGGTGGAAAGTGTTTCATTCCTGTCGAGAGGGTCGGTAGTTAACCGAGGAGCGAAGCGGCGATGTTAACTAAATCTCGAGACACTAATGAAACTTCTCACCGAGGTTTGTATACTATTTTATTTACAACCACATCTAACATCCACTTCTTATTATTTTGAATTAAAAATTGTTAATAAAAGATAAATGTCATTTTGACTTTTCCATTGAAAAATTAGACAGAAATTTCAAATAACCGCAGGTGGTAAAATAACGTAGGTAATAATACACATAAAGATGGCAAATATCATTTTTTGAATATGGTTTCCATGTCACTACAATATATTACTTTAACAACAGAAAGATGAGGAATTTGATTTTGCTGAAGAAGATCTTATGCCAACTAAAAGCCGCCCGAGATATGACAAGGCATATAACTGTTTCAAAGAATGATGTACGGGCAACAAGTTCAAAATCCTGGTTCTGAGCTTATTTCAGTGAAAAGGCTAAGACAAATAAGATATCAACGATTTGGTCACAATATTCAATGCTGAGGACCACTCTATCAATTAGGGAAAAAGACATATCTAAACAAGCAAAGCTATTCGTATTTTTAAAAATGTGTTGTCGTATATTATTTTGAGATATAGATTTTCAAAAAAATTCCAAAAAAATTATTTACTTTCCAAGATACATGAAATGTCATTATTACATGCATGGTTGTAAATAATAGCTATTTACATACCAACAGAGGAAAATAGTGCTTTTCCCTCCTGGGATAATTAATATCCAAGAGAGGACACCCATTTTCCTCTTGAAATATGTATACAGTTTTTTCTACTACTACTAGTTTAACCTTTCGATTTTGCATCGAGCCATGGCTGAAAAAAGTCAATTTTCAATTATTAATATTCAAAAACTATTCAATTTAGACATACAGTGCTTCTATGTAGAATTTCGGGTTTGTTCCATTTAAGATAAAAAAAGTTCGTATCTACTTCCGGTACAACCGGAAGTTCCAGTGCCACCATCTTGAAGACATTTTTGTTATATGTACACTTATGTTTTAACAATCCACCCAATTTTCAGAAAATTCGTATTTACGGTTCTTCATATCGAAAATGATGGCTCATCGAAGCAGGACACCCTGTACATTTTATTATGCTGAAATACATGATATCATGTTTGACAACGTTTTAAGGAACTTAGAGGGAGGATGATTAATTTCTTTCTCGAGAGGAAAAGAGCCATTTTCGTCACTCCTCCGAAATTTACCTTGACTTGAGGCTGAGGTTCGTAAAGTGCTACGTTTGGTCGGTGCTTCTTGATGGTATGGAAGGTTGAACACTGTAAGCGAATACAATCAAACAAAGTAGAAACTTTCGAGATGTGGCTATATCGCAGAATCCTTAAGATATCTTGGACAGCGAAATTGACGTGAACTTTTTGAAGCAATTAAGCCGAGGAAAACGGCATACCTGGAACTTATCATGCGAAGTGAAAGATGCCAATTCTTGCAGCTGATGATCGACGGCAAGATTGAGGGTAAAAGAGGAATCGGTAGGAAGAAAATGTCTTGGCTGAGAAACATCAGGCAATGGACAGTCGCTGATAGACATCGCAAAGGATGGAAAATCGATGGAAAATGTTATTCCAAATATTCATTAGTCGATACGCACCAGAAGAAGAAGAAGATTTTATTAAACTCGGCGGATTTCCGCAATAGGCTGGCTCATCGTTTGAAATTTACCACTTTCAACACTCGTTATGTAATAATATACTGTTCTGGCAATGAGACAAGAAACTGTTTAATGCCTTGACGATTTTTAATCTCAACCTCCTTTAATTTCAATACACTCGCGGTATCTGCAACCACGAGAAAGATTAATTTTGGCCTTGAAACTAGGCATCATTTATTGTTTGTTGCGATGTTTAAAGATGTGGTTAAAAGCTCTTTAACAGTTTCCTTACAGGAACTGAAATACAACGGCGAAAGTTCCCTTGTTTGTTTATGAAAGATAGGGCGCAAGGGAATATAATTAATCAAACCCACTTTATCGACGTAAATAAAATTTACCTACGACCACACTTATTAATATTAAAAGAGACGGATTCAAGGAAATATATTCAGGAGGTTAGGAACATAGTAACATCAAATGAGACCTCTCTATAGCTTAAGTTACGTAGCGCGCAGACGGGTTTCTGCTGACAGTTGCGTTCTACCCGCTATGGTATGAACAATAGAAGGGTTCGAAACCGGTGTGCAGCTGGTGACATATTTTGAATTTTAACGTTTTGAGTGAATAAGATTAAACTGCAGTAATTTGGTAATAGGGGGTTTCCTGCATCATCTCTCTCTTGACAGATTTGATAAATGACTTAGTCCCATAATCTACAATTTAGCTTATTATCATTCTACCTCAAAAAAATCAGCTGTTGAACGGCCGCCATTTTGATTTCAAGTACCGAACAACGTTGGTGACGTCATTACTTTTGTTTGAGTCTATTTTCAAACTTTTATGTGTTAAAAAAGGCACGATTTAGCAATTATATAACCTCATTAAATGGAGCATAACAACATTCTTACAAGGTAATATTGTAGCCTATATGGTTGGACCCAAACTCATTTAATTAATAAATAGACAGAAGTGTTGTCAGATTCATACAAAGCTTTAAACAGTCATCAATGATGCCAAGTCTGTACTGAAGGTCCTAAATCTACCGCCTGCGTTTGAAATCGAAAAGTAAACTCCTGGACAAAATTAACGCAACATCATAAATTTCCCATATTTTTTACGGTATTTTTTTTCTTAATTTATGATCCGATTTGCATGATTTTTTTTTGCATTGTAGGTTGGTTCCTTGACAATGTCATAGTTTTCGATGTTTATGATAAAAATTTAATTTTCGATTTATACTGGGTGTACTAAAAATGCTATGTTTTTTTCCGAAAATTCTCATCACCCTGTGGAGTATATTAGCAAGCGAAACATATTGCAGTTGACACTAGACGGTAGGTCCATCTTTCCCCAACATTTTCTTCTTCGGTTTACTTCATTATCTCTGTTATTAAAGGAGATACACCGTTTTATACCATTACATGTTTTTATAGACTTTAATATTCAACACATTCATTGTTAAATGTTTTCAAGTACGTTTCAAGATTAAAATACTCGTCGGGCAACTGGGCATACGAAACGAACGTTTAATAAACAGTTTCCAAATAGGTTTTATCAGTATGGCGAATTTTATTTGACCTTTGTAACTTTAAAACACAACATCTGCTGACACATCGCTTGCAATGTCAGAAAAAGTCCATAGTCCATAAAAACATGTTACGTTATAAAACGGTGTATCTCCTTTAATTACAGAGATAATGAAGTAAACCAAAGAAGAAAATGTTGGAAAAGATGGACCTACCGTTTAATGTCAACTGCAATATGTTTCGGTTACTAATATACTCCACAGGGTTTGTTCGGGTTTGTGAGAATTTTCGGAAAAAAAGTATAAATCGAAAATTAAATTTTTATCATAAACAGCGAAAACTATGACACTGTCAAGGAACCAACCTAGAATAAAAAAAAATCATTCAAATCGGATCATAAATTCAGAAAAAAAGTAGCATCAAAAATATGGCAAATTTATGATGTTGCGTTAATTTTGTCCAGGAGTTTATAATATTAATTATTATATTGAATGCATTTGTCATGTATATCTATTAAGTAAAAATATTATACTAAATATGTGCGTATTTATTAAATTTTCTACTCTAACTAAAGTTATTTATATATATATCCCAAGAACATCAAATTGCAATGTTTTAAAGAAATCACAGTGGCATCGCTGTATGTTCATTTTTACCTGCTAGTGTAGAAATGACCTTGAAGTTTACTATTTTCATTCTTTTCGCCGGCGGTGTTGTTACCGGTTTATCGCTGCTGCTTTAGGATTAATTTTTAGTGATTTTTCGAACTAAAACTACTTAGAGCTATTTATTAATCATCTACAATGATTCGTTAGTGCGTGGTGTGCAAGAAATTCGACTATTCTAACCCAGGATTAATATTTCGTCGGTAATTGAGAATAATGAGGTTATGTTTTTTTAGGTAAACTAGTGTGTTTAAGTAATTGTTGCAAAAATATGAATTATATCTTTATATTATCTGAATTTCTGTTGAAAGACCTACAACGATTACCTAATTATGACTAATGTTAGATCGAAATTATCTAAACGTGTACCTTATTACAATTTTTTAAAACCATCTACTTTAACTTACTTGAAACTGAAAAACTGGGCATGATTGTAAATAAATGGTGTTTTATTAATGGAATATTTTGTGTCGCCTTTTATATTATACAGGGTGGCCCATCGAAAACTGCTGTGTACGTGAAAATTAAAAAAAAACTCGGACCCGTAAACTTGTGTTTTCAGGGTGACACGTTTCACTATTAATTTCATCCCTGTAACCTCAACCCCCTAGCGGGGGCGGCTACTACCCGTGTTTTTTCAAATGGGAATGGGTATGTTGTGATACATCTTTTTAAAAGGCATTAAACTCTTTAAAATGGCGATTCGCTTTCTAAATTTGAGCTACGCGCCGCCGAGCAACGGAATTTGAAACATTTCACTGCACTTCTTATCAAGTACACAGGTTTGTGCGTAAACAATTTTTTTAAAGTAATAAATATCAGTCAATTCAACTTTATCTTCAGTAAAGTGGTTGATCCAGATCTACATACGTTATTTGGAAAAAAAATTGTGTACCTGTGTACTTGATAAGAGGTGCAGTGAAATGTTTCAAATGCCCTTTAACTAGATGTATCACAACATACCCATTCCCATTTGAAAAAACAAGGGCAGTAGGGATGAAATTAATAGGGGAACGTGTCCCCCGGAAAACACAAGTCACGGGTCCGAGGTTTTTTTTTAATTTTCACGTACACAGCCGTAAACCTTGCTGGACTGTTTTCGATGGGCCACTCTGTATATTTATGGTTGGACCCTAATAATAATAGCGTATCACGGGATATGTTTATACTTACAATAAATTTGTAAATCGAGAGTTTTTATAAAACTACAGTAAAACAATAAATCGTATACATCTTATAAGGAAAGTCTACTAATTGTGTAATGTCATATTAAACCTAACAAACTTCCTTACACTTTTAATAATATACTAGATAAAAAAAGATCAGACATCGAAAAATAAGCGAACAAATTTTTATTTCGTACATAGCATGAATATAGTCACAATTTAGCATAATATTTAAGGTTACGCAGAGAAGTGAGGCCGTTTAATTTTCCTGCATTACACAGTAATTTCATTACACTGCTAGAAAGCTTTTATCAACATAAAGCAAAAACCACTGAAATAATTATTCTGCTTATTGCATCTCCGGAAGTCCTATTAGACCCAATTTTACTGGTAATAAAATATTAATGTAATAAGGGCTGAAGGGTTGAAAATTCGGTGCTTAAACATAATTTGTACAATACAATAAACAGGGATTGCGTTGTTTTATTATCAAGTTTTGGATGATATATCAGGGTTAGTTATTATTAAAGGTATTAGTGGAAGGACCGTTATCTCTATTTAAACATAGTGCTGGCAAAAACCGAAAAAACCAAAAACCAGCTAACCTGATTCTTAAAAAAAATGGTTTCCGGTAAATCCGGTTAGCCGAACAGTTATTAAAACCGGTTATTCGAATATCCTTATGAATCCTTAACAACGTGTTTTCAATAATTTATGTAGAATACTACCAACTGTAAGGAAATATAATTTCCTTACGAAATATAATGTCCTTACAGTAAGGAAATGAATATTTCCTAACAGTATAGATATTGACTTTTTCTTTCAACATTGTTATCAAAAATTTCAATATTTTCGAACGATTTTCGAAAAAGTATATTCTTCTAATTTTTTTCTGATTGAAAATATAATACCTACTCTTTGTTGAGTATATCATATACAGGGTGGCCCATCGAAAACAGTTCAGCAACGTACGTGGACGTGAAAATTAAAAAAACAACTCGGACCCGTAAACTTATGTTTCCAGGGGGACACGTTTCACTATTAATTTCATCCCTGTAACCTCAACCCCCCTAGCGGGGGCGGCTACTGCCCTTGTTTTTTCAAATGGGAATGGGTATGTTGTGATAAATCTTTTAAAAAGGCATTCAATTCTCTTTAAAATGGCGCTTTGTTTTGTAGATTTGAGCTAATTTAATTGAGTAACATATGTATATTTGGATCAACCACTTTACTGAAGATACTGCTCTGACAGAATTAGAAGATTTTATTATTATGACACATAGGACTGTGTTCTTTTGTTTGTTTTAAATACCCGCCATGGCCTACTAAAAAAAAAATGGTATATTTTTGAAAACCGTATATTTCGGGCCTAATACTAAGACTAAAAATAAAGTGTTATATATTTTTGAGAAGCTTGTTCCAAACTAAATTATATTATTAAAAAATATGTAGGGTGACCCATTTAAAAAAAGCAAATTTGTTTATTTTCCTTGAAAACTATTGAATGAAGAAAAAAAAAATCTGAGTACATCACATTTTATTGCTTTTTGATACGTTACGGGGTAACCGAGATATGGGGGGGTATCCCAAAATGCACAATTCTCAAAAACATCCCGTATATCAAAAACAAGGCGACCTAGAAAAATTCTGATTACGGCATCTTCTGTTTGACAAAAAAGTAGCACAGTGTTGCGAAAACCGCTACCTTCTATCTTTACTAATAACGGAGATACCCCGTAAAACTACCCAAAAATGGACACCCTGTACGAAATCTCTGAAACATAATTTATTAAACGAGGCACAGCTTACAATTATTAAATCAAATGAAAACAAAACACTATTGATAAATCGTTATATTAAAAAAAACAATTGGCACTCCATGGTTTTAGTTCACTGGAAAATGAGCCGCACTTTTGTATTGCGGAGAATATACGGGTCCGAGAAATGTAGCATAGGGGTTTACGACTATTGTTTTTAAAGGATTATCGTAAAAATGGGTTTTAAAGGCTCCGCGGCAGATTTTTATGTTTTCATAAATTTTAGTTTTATTAGTAAAATTTGCGTGGAAGGGATATGGGTTTTAATCGGGCGGATGAAATTTTAAAACTGCATTAATTTTATAGAAGCGAAAATAGAAGGCATGCATACAATTTTTTTTATAACCACTTACCAAATAAAGGTTGAGGATCGCATGTCCTCTCAATCATGGAACACTTTATGGTAGTTTCGATTTCTAAACAGATAAATTCCATACCTGCAATAACAAAAGTAAAGTTAGGAAATATAGGAATTTTTATACCATCCGGTGACAAGCTAGCAAAGAATCCCAGAAGCTCTTCAGCTATAGGTAGACACAAATAAGACTGCTGATTTATCGTCCTGGACTAGCGTACATTTTAATTTGCATGGAAAACCAAAACTGAACATTTTTTGTTGCCCTTGTCTCTACCTAGATTATTTTGAAGTATTAAACCATTGAACTACTTGAGGAATATCGAATAATACAATTATTAATTCAATAAAAGAGTTGTCTTGAAGTTAATTTAATTTATTGAATAAAAATAAATTGATTGTTTTTACTTCCTTTATCTTTCGTTCTCGAGGAAGTGGCCCTTCCCCTACTTCCCATGGCGCATGGGATACAGGGGAGAATGCTTCAGCCGTTGTCAATGTGATTCATACATTACAGAAGAAGAGAAGAGAATAGATTGACCATTTTCAAGAACTGCTCATAATTAAATGCAATCGCTCTAGTTAATTTCTTTTCATGTTTGTTTTGCACAAATTTTCTAGCAGCAGGACGACCATCTCTTGTGGGTGACAACGACGTGGAGAAGTATCACCAACACAGAGAGTTACCAATTTGGACCATGAAACTCTCCCACAAATATGTAATGAAAATTGGGTGCTATATTTTCATAAATCTGCTTTCGTGTGGTTTGGAGCAAGCAATAGCATTCGTCCACTACCACAAATTGTAATAAAATTATATGGAAAATGGTTTTTTTCTGCTAGGCAATCCATGACAAGCTACCTTATTAAAATACTTCCTCTTACTGCAAAATAATCTTATAGAAATAGCTGCTTCCATTTTTAGAGAAGTATTTTTATATAACCTATTAAATCAGCTTATGCATTATAAAAATTAAATACTAACCAATAATATTAGCTTCGTTTATACGATCAACAACTCATGCATTAAAGTGTTTCGAACACCCTATATTATGAAATCTCTGTTTTTTACCTATATTGTAAGTGATCACCTGTATAGTGTGTGAAATAGATAAATAAACCATATAAATTACACTGGTCAAAACTTAATTTGGTGTCGGCAATTTTGTTACTTTTTCTAGGTAATTTAGGTCTGCTAAATCGAAAGATAACCTCAGATTTGCTCCATCAGATCATTTTCAAAAACTGGGCCATTAGCTATATTTTCGAGATTAAGGGTATTTTATATCGCATAATTACATATCTACTGCTACCACCAAAAAAACTACTCAGGAATGGAAGAATAATGTTTATTGTACACCACCACAAATACAAAAATCATCTTGCAATAATATTAACAATATTAACTTAAGTTATTAATTTAAATTAACCTAAACTAATAAATAAAAATAAGCTAATCTGGTGCAGCCAAAAAACTTCCTTTTACAAAATTTTCTCGCATGAGATTGAAATGGACAGTCTCGTTGAGGACTCCAGCAGTAATCGGCCATCATGTGAATGTCCCATCTACCCCATAGTTTTTATATCCTGGTGGAATCGTTCCCCCTGTTCTTCACTAAGGTCGCCGAGATTTTCTGGGAGTCGTTCCAAGTGGCTGTGGAGATAATGAATCTTAATGCTCATTTTACACCCATGTTAGTTACAGTTGTTGAGTATATCTTCCACTATATCTTGGTAATTTTCCGATTTATAGTTTCCGAGAAAATTTTGCAGAACTTTAACAACAGAGTACCATGTATTAAATTAAGTTTTGGTCATCAATTCTGTAAAATGTGCTCTCTGATCTGAGGTCCATCAAATATTCCTACTTCGCCATGAGAGGCCATGTTTAAATACGATTTTTCAAGAAACACTGTTGCAATGAAACTCAACTTTCAACTAAATTTTGCAAATACATGCAGGCAATATTCCGCATATGGGGATTATATAGGTACTAATACCTAATGTATATTTTCTGCTAATGGCATCTACGAAAATAAGAAATCTGCAGGTGCAAAAAAATTCAATGAAGAATTATATGGCCTTTTGCCAATATAAGATTAGATATTTCCAGTGATTTATGAATAAATAGGTATAATTATAAAGGTATTGGTCTTGGAATTAGTTAAATTTCTGATAAAATTTATGACCATATAATTGTCAACTATAATAATATTACAATTTATTATAAGGCTCTAGCTCAAAAACTAGAGCTAATATGAAGAAAAGCTAAGTGTTTTTGGAATCACCGCATTCAAATAACTATAATCAGTTGTTTTTTCGTCTGCACCAAGACAAAAAAAATTTTTGTTGTGCGCATCAAGACAAAAAAAAATTTTGTTGTGCTTTGTTATTTGTAAAAAATTAATTATTATTTAATATAATCGCAGGAATAATTTGATTATTTTTATTTTATATATTTTATTTTAATAAAACTAATTAAATAATACCAATCGAAATGAAACAGCTTGAAATTTTTATACTACTTTCATTAATACAACTTATATTTACTACTTCCGCCCTGTAAAACAATATTTTAATTTTCTTTATTATTAAAACCCCTCCCAGTTTCATGATAAACATTTTAAAAATTAAAAAGGTTATGCAGATACTCAGACGAACTTTCCGTAAATAAATTATTTTGTTTATCCTCTGTGAAAATAATGGCCGTTGTTCCCGAACAAACCCTACTTTAAAAAGTTTAATTATTTTTCTAACTTTTTTATACAAAATTATTCAGAATAAACGTCAGACATAAAACGTATATAAACCCTCGAAAAAAAAAACTCAAATACAAGAATAAATAATTTGCCATAATAATGGGTTTTGTTGCTGCGGCTGCTTTATATATGTCTGAAAGTTTAATTTATGAATATATGCTTATTTGGGTCGAGCTGCCGGCGCCACACTTTGAAGTAGATACCACATCTAAAACTTTGCCAAAATTTAAACTTTATATAAATATGAACGATAAAAAAGTTATCAAATAGGTATCTCACATTGTCAAGGTCAACCGTGAACTGCTGATTCCGGCAATTTTTGGACTTTGTATTACTTTACATTTGTTGTATATTTTCTGGAATAAAAATAATGATTTTTCTATAATAAATTTTTATTAATTTTAATTTTTCCTGAGACTTATTAACGTCATTTTTACTCACTCGTTTTCCAAGTTTCAATCCAAAAAAAAATTAAAATAAATCAAAAAAATAGCCTCACCCAGGCCTGGAATGTTGTAAAAATGTTTTTTTTCAAATCAAGAAAATTATGAGGATTTTTACGTTAAATTATTTTTTAATAATTTAACTTATACCTAGGATCATATTTTCCTATATTATGTTACCCAAAAAGGATTATTTTTATATTTTATAAACTAATAATATAAATAATAGAAGGCTAGTGCGTACCCTGGCTCGGTCCTCCGCGATTTCAGTGCAATATTTATAGATTTTTCTTTGCAAGGTATCACCTATATACCGGCAGATTATTCTAGACGGTGTTGCACAGGCTCAATATTATTTCGATGGGGAGAATACCTCCATTGTGTCGATATCCCTTCTAACGAAGTCTTATTGAGTCGCCGGCCTTGGCAAATATCGCTAATATTTGTCAAGTGAAAAGGCCAAAGAAGAAGACATCTTTGAAGCAAAGAAGAAGTAAATAAATTCGGTCGGAGTATGACTAGTTTGCCTCTTAAGCGTTCGTTAAAATAGCGTCCTTTTTATAAGGTGGAAGCTAATGAAGAGAGACAAACGGAATAGTCATTTCTGTTCGGCCATTAAGGCATCGTTGTCCCTGCACTGAGGGCAGCGTCGGCCGGCGTGGCGTTAAAATTCGAAAAAATTTCTTAATTTTGCGACGCGCATAAGTTTCTCAAGTTGAGAGAAATATTGCGTTAATCAATAAGTTATTTCGTTATAGACATTTGCGCCCGAAATAACTTAATTAAAAATATTCCTTTTTACCGTTTTATTCCTTTATAGACGTTTTGCGCAAGGAATAATAAGTAACGGTTATTAGGATTTTTAGTCCGTCGCGAAGTAAGGGTTCGCAAAAAATATTCTATAAAATATCTTAAGTTGATATATTTAAGGCAAAGCTAGGATTTGCGTGTAGGGTCTTAGAACACAGTTAGGTTGGTTAATTCCCTCTTAGTAGAGGACCATTGCTAGCTTAGGTTAATCTTTTATTGTAAAGAAAATAAAATTAATTAATCAAAAATCGCCCCGGTCGTGAGACTCGACATACGTAAGACTAACCCATAAATAACCCTCAAAACAAAAGAAAAAATACCATCCGTGTTCAATATATCAGAATAGCATTGCTGTTGTATTTAATTGGACGCGCCCGAGCCAATACATACCATTAAAAGTAATAGTTAGAACCTCAATTAGGCATCATCCTAAGTTCACGAACTATTACTTATTTAAATAAAATCTCATTTAAATTCTAATACAAAATTCTCGACCTCATCTTCATCTTAATTTGTTGAATGCTGACGATTAGCGGGGAAAGGTGGTGGGCCCACTAAGACCGACATATCCCCTGTCGGCTGGCATCCCTGACGAAACAAAAATCGAAAACTCGAAAAATGGCGGAAAACGTCAACAACGCACATACCAATTCTAGCATTGACTTTCATGACCTCTGCAGGACTGTCGACCTAACGGGTAGTTTCGACCAGTATCTGGAGGCGCATTACACTGACTCTATAACTAGGTCGGCTGCACGTCAACGCTTAACGTTGGCTCTAAATAAACATCTTGGTGGGGAATCGCCGCCTTCGGGTTTGAACTTCCAATGCGACGAGAGTAGTATTCGGCATAACGACCTAGCTTTCAAATAAACAAGGGGAAGAATGGGTATACGAGCGACATACAATAACAATCCGCGACAAAAGCGCCGCAGGCGAATTCACCGCGCTGCCAACAATAACACAGACGGAAAATATCGTTATTTCGGCGACAGGAAGTAGTCATAGAGTAAAAATAAGAATCGAGACTTCCTTAAAAAGTTGTTTGTATTCAACGGGCATTTTTTTGTACAAGACAGAGACAAAGAGTATTTCCGGGATAAAACTTGATTTTCGTACGGTTCCGATTTTATCTTTCTCATGGTGATTATTGGTGAAGGATGGGCCCGAATAAAAAAATTTTTCGGATAAAAGATGTTTATTTTTGGTCGGAGAACGCGATACGCCAATAAAAATATGGGGTTCCATTTGAAAATCTTAACTTACCCCCACCCGCAACCGGGGGTTGAGGGGGTGGGGGTGGTTTAAATTGCAAACTATTCCTATTTCAAAACCAAACAACTTTTTCCCCAGACATTTTCCGCTGCAATGCGATGAACCGGAGTTATTCCGGGGTACCGACCTTTCTTCATAATAATAATCACCATTCCTCAATTCCATCACTAATTAATTTTCAAAAGTATTGAAGAATACCTGGGGGGTCTGTACAAATGCCTTTACTCTACCCATGGGTATAGCTCAATGTATTTCCCAACAGAACCTTATTGTACATATGTACACTAAATTTCGACTTAATGGGTACAATAGTTTCCAATTTATCCTGCCATCGGATTAGATTTTATGGTCGCGGGCGAAGTCATTCCATAACCATTCCGTTTTTACACGAATCAATATACTACAGAATTCTAAAAGCGATGCCTGTTACCACAATTGTCAAAAGCTACTAATAGAGCAAAAATGTAAAATTAAATAAATCTTTATAGAACCAAATATATACTCCATCCAGACCTCAAATCACTAGACTTTTATTTATGGGTCTAGTATCAACTAGAATCTTACTCCTAAAGCGATCCCAATTCACTGGCTTGCTGACAGACCATTGTCACTTAAGAAGGCACCTTCCACGAATAAGAATCGATAATGGGCTCATTGAATAGACTTTATGACGATGCCACATAGAGTTGCGAAGCGCAAAAGATTCAAAACCTCCCGCATAACAAATTTGGTAGTAGACCCCATAGACGGATCAGAACTGCTCCAATAAGATTGGAGCGTACAATTAGCCAGAAGGTACAGTATAAAAAGGGTGGGCCACATACCCGACTCCCACCTTTAGCCAACCAACCATCGGGATGGTTCAGAAATTAACTTCACGAACTAAGAGTGGACACTCGAGATGTACTCGAAATCCTGCAATCGATATTAAAGAAAGACAAGAATCATCAATCCAAGTGATAACCGCTTTAATGAAGGTTGCACAACATCCCCCCCCCCCCCCCCTTCCTCCCTCACTCTCCTGTGCTCACCACTACTCAAATAACGGTATACACCACTATACGGTCCTTCTGCTAAAACAGTCCCTGTCAATCTCCATTTGCATGTTAATGGGCTTTTATTTCTTTTTTATTCATATCATTAGGATACGTTGGTTAAAAAAGAAAAGTAAGTAGAACAAATTACAAAACCAGCCTATAAATATCGCAGGCGTTAAAAACCCAGAAGGGTTAATCCCAGAAGTGTATTGCTCCCATAAATTGTAATTAAAAGGGTCCAAACGTATTAAAGGCTGTTATTCAATCAAGCAGAAAATAAAATTAGACATTTTTAAATTCCTTTTTTTTTTGGAGAAACTTGAAAATTGTATCAAATTAAACAAGGCCGGAAAAAAAGGTTTTTAATTAGATAAATGCGGGTCGGGCCGTTTACTTAGAACTGCTGGTTTGGAAATATTCACCGGAAGTGTGAAGAAATGGGGCCTTTTGAAATTAAATTATGGAACTAAAAATTAAACAAAAACAACTTGTCGTTGTAACATCTCAAATATACAGTATCGCCATAAAAGTTGAAACCATATGGGGCAACAATGTATTGTTCGATATAGGTAAAACTTGACTTCACCATAAGTTGACACAAATGACATAATTAAATGGGAACATGCGGCTTAACTGTCAAATTTGACATTTTCTCCACAAATTGTCGAGAAATTGCATTTATTGATCGAATTTGTATTGTAATTTTATGCCCACATACCAAAAATCTACAGGTGGTTGCATCCTATCAATGGAGAAGGCTTCCTTTTCTTGGTAGTGCCATTCAATCTGAAAAAGTATTTTAAAGTGCTACGTTGTAGACAAAAATACGCCCTTATTGTATAAGGATCATCGGGTGTCTGGAAATAATAATTTTCCATATTGGTATCTAGACTTTTTATTTCTTAGATGGACTTTATATTTTGTATTTACTTTATATATAAGATAACGAACCTAATATAATTTATGATCTGTAGTGAATAAATAAAATAAATACATTAAAACGGTTTCGGGTATATCTTGAAAACACCGAATATTTTTTTAAATCTTAACACCCAATATCTTTCAAACAAAGCATCTGTGGTGGACTCGTATTGATAGGAAATATTAGTCTTATATTAAGAGCGATGGCACATGCATGCATATGATATTTATTCTTATAATATAAATTTATAGATTGTATTTTTTTTCCCCAAAAAAAAATGCCGTTCTCAAATATATTTCTACCTAAAACGTATTTAAGTTCGGTCACGTCAAAAATGTAAACACATTTCCAGCCAGGTCATAAATATCTTAGACGTTAAAAACCCAAAAGGGTTTCCCACAGGAGCATACTGCTGCCCTGAAAAGAAATTAAAAGGGACTAATGGGCTGAAGGTATTAAAGTTCGTTAGTCGATCAGACTGATGAAAATAGAATTAGACATTTTTAAACGCGCCTATGCTGCGAAGAGAAAAATTATTTTAAATTAAATATAGCCCCAAGTAGATAGAAAAAGGTTCTTTAATCGTGTATATTTATTGTAGTTAATGAACCTTTTAAGTTTGTTTTATTTTAATTTGACTTTAGCTTATTGGTTTTCTTTATATACAGGATGTTTCCTAACCTTTCTGAAAAAATGAAGGAGATCGTCATCTTATTTTAAGGCGAAGAAGCTGACGGCGAATCCTGAACTAATTGGATCTATGCCGGCCGACATACCGACGCGTGCGTGGCGTCGGTGTCTGACTTCAAACAGGCCGTCGCCAGCAAAAAATAATATTTAAAATAAATAATTTAAGAGGAAATTTTTGTTTCCGTGGGATTTCGATCACACATTTGAATATCAGCTATAACTGACCCATCTAAAAAATATTATACGTTAAAAGCAGTGGCGTGCCTACTGAATCTTCTATTATGAAAGTAAATTTTGTATATAATTTATTCTTGCAATGTGAAAAATTAGAAAAAATCGAACAGGAATAATTTAAAAAATTTGAATCACTTGGCAATGTAAACAAAATATTATGAATTTTATATGTTTATAATCACTGGCGTTGTAATTATGCGTAATCGATTATTCTCTAATTTCATTTAATTTATATTTTTAGATACGTATAGTTAAAATTAGGCTGGCAGGATGTATGAAATATTTATTTTCCATTAATACCCCGATGGATTTTAAAGTGAGTAACAGTAATATTAACTTTGTACAGGTTTGTTTGGGTTTTAAATATTTATCCTTTGCATACAGATTTTGAATTATCCCTAACCCTTTTTTCCGAAATATCCAATCTATATATTAATACATAAATAAATAATAATCAGTACACTCGAATTGTTTCCCATTTCTCTGTCGGTTAAAAGGAAATATTTTATAAATAAATTCTAACAACATGAAAAGGATGTCCGTCAAAATTGATCGCCCCGATAAAAAGAAATTTAATGGGAATAACTCGATTAAAGTCCATTAGATTAGTTGATCAGATGTAAACAATATCTATACAGGGTGTAACAAATTTGACCTCCAGCATTCGGATTTCGGGACCGGTAAAAGATACGAAGTCGGTTAGATTGAGGTAAAGTGGCGTTATTATTATTAACAAACCGAACAAACCCAAAGACGAAACGTCACATTAAAGATCTGATGATGGTATCTTGCGGAGAGTAAAAAGTAGCAAAGGAAGTAAAATTTATTTTTAGATATCTCTTGGAACAAAGTCAGGAAAAAATATAAACCCAAACGCAAAATTTTAGATTTTTTCAAATATTTTGAAAGCACCTGTATTTATTTTCGTTTTTTCTGCGGCATATTATTTGGCCCATCATCACGCAACTTTGCTCAAATTTAATCGACTTCATGTCCGTTACCGTTCCTTAAATTCCCATGGTGGACGAATTTGTTACACCCTGTATTTTGAAGTTAGCCTGCCCCTGGTGCATACAAATTATACACAACAACCCAAACATCGCAAAAAGCCAAACACAATTGGGAATTGGAATACCGCTTGCTGGTTAAGGAAACTAAAAATGTAAAGGGAAATGTCCAATTAGTTAGTAAAAAATTTCCGAAATCATATTTGAGATGGGAAGCCAAGGGAGTAAAAATTTTTAGACCGAGAATTAGTGTTCTTTCAGTCAATTATCAGATCTCTTTGAGAAAAATGGACGGGTTTGTTCGGAATTAGTGTTCTTTTAATCAATTATCAGGTCTTTTAGTGGAACATGGAAGAATTTGTCCAAAAGGGATTCAAGTATACCATTTTTTTTTCAATTTAAGTTAAATCAAAGTGTTATTTGACTAAGAGATGAGTATTATAAAACTTAATTGACAAATGAACGAAGGTTAACCTATGCAATAGCGTAACTGGTAATAGTTGGCAAAAATACCTATTTTTATACTAAAATTTCTGATATCGCTGTTTTTCAAACAGATCGTAAATTAATGTCAACATTTTATTTAAAAACCTTAAGAGCATTGACCTATATTAAGGTAAAAAGGTGTGACAAACTACAAGAAAACTATCGGAGAGATTATGTTCAAATTTTGAATTTAGCTTCGAAATGTAGTACTACATGACTATATAACCTTCATTTTTCAGAAAAGAGTTTTATTTTTTCCAAACCGGTAAATAACCTTCAAATTGAAACAATATGGTTATACAGTCATTTTAAAAGTATTGCATGCACTATCAATAATCTCAATTAATATCATAGCTTAGTTTTAATAATAATAATAACAATACTTGGTTGACTTGGTAACATCGTGTGATCGAATGGTAGAAGAATAAGAAAATACGTCTACTACTCCCTCGATATCACATATATATAACCATTATATTGCTAAAATACCATCTGCAATTATGTCCCGGCTATGGGCATCGAAGGGGTAATAGTGAATTGGCGCAGTTCGGAAATTTGCTTGTGAAAGTAAACATTCGACAGGACCGGATTTCAACTTTTTTTATGTAAATTTCACTGGTTTGTTAGGGAAAATATTGCAATCAAAATTTCGATTAGTTCGAATTAAGACGGCGTTCCATGCATACGATATCTGACGATATATGATGATCCAACGGTACCCTGATTGGTGTAAACTTTTGGTGCAAAATTCCGTCCGAATATTTGTAACAATCGACACGTTGAGCTTTATTTTAACTTACATCCGACGTCGTATGTTCCTTAACCTCCCATGTGCTAAACCAAAAATTAAGAATGAACGACTATATTGACTATTTTGGGAATTATTATCAGCTACTAATGCACCCAATTAAAAATACATTAATTTGAAGGTTTGTAGTGACCGCATATACAGTGAGGACGTAAAGTAAGGAATAAATTCATTATCTCGCAAACTACAATTTTTTTAAAAAATCGCTCGGACCCTTCGATTTTGTTTTTCGAACGCGCATATTCTGACATAAAATGTAGATATACAGGTGTTGCAAATAAGAGTGACACAAAAATTTTTTTTTCTTAAATAGAACCCACTGTATATTATTGCATGTACGGATTCTTCGGAAAATCATAAACATTTTTCATGTAGCATGTGCTATACCTTAGCCCAAGCGTTTTGGAGTTATTCTCATTCAAAATTTGAAAATCAGATATTTCGCAATCAATCAAGACTTGCATTGATTCATGCACGCTGAGGAAAACCTGTAGTCAGCATGCGTGAAGCGCAAGAAACGTCAAGTAGGCTTTGGAGTTATGATGCAAGAACCAAAAGAATTAATGTCAATAGTTACTGTTATTGTCAATTTTATGTGTATTTTCCTAACGTTTTACTAGTTTTCAAAAGACTCATTTCGTTTTTTCATAACTAAATTAAATTAAAATGCGGCTCACTGAGAAACAGCGCATAGAGGTTTTGATGATGATGGGCTACGGTGATAGGGTTAGAACACAGCAAGAAACTTGTGAGTTATTTAATCAAAAATACCCCAATCGTCCGCCAATATCACAATCAACAGTAAGCAAAATTGAGTGCAAGTTTAGGCAATTCGGTCAGGTAAGAGATGTCCCTAGATTTGGTCGTCCTCAAGTTGATGAAAATCAACAATTAGAAGTCTTACTGGCAGTTCAAGATAACCAGCATGTGGTGTCTAGGCAGGTAGCAAGTGACGTGGATATTGGAAAAACAACAGTTCTTAAAATACTGCATACAAATAAATACCATCCTTATAAAATGCAAGTTCTCCAAGAACTTTTGGAAAGGGACTTTGAGAGGCGCCTTGAATTTTGTGAGCGTTTGCAGGATATGTGTTTCGTAAACAGAAATTTTGTAAAAAATATAATTTTTTCCGATGAGTCCACATTTTGCTTGAATGGTGACGTAAATACCCAAAATTATCGATATTGGTCCGGTGTAAATCCACACTGGATGAGGGAAGGACACACACAATTTAATCAAAAGATCAATGTGTGGGCTGACGTTGTCGATGACATTGTTATAGGGCCTTTCTTTTTTGACGGAAATTTAACAGGCGAGAGATACTTGAGTTTTTTAGAACAAGAACTTGTTCCAGCCCTGGCCACCCTTTTTCCTGAGTTAGAACGTCCCGATTTGCCACATCATAATATCTGGTTGCAACAGATGGTGCTCCCCCACATTTCGCTGTGGGAGTTCGTACATATTTGGACGATACTTTTCCAAACAGGTGGATTGGAAGAGGTGGTTTTATTGAGTGGCCGCCAAGGTCACCCGATTTAACACCACTCGACTTTTTTTTATGGGGATACCTTAAGGGAGAAGTATTCAAAAGCCAGCCTGCAAATTTAGATGATTTAAAAGATCGCATCCGGCAAGAAATTCGGCAAATTACACCCCAAATGGTTCGAAATCTTCAGCGAGAATGTAGTTCGGTTAGGCTATTGTCAGGTGACCAACGGAAGACACTTCGAACATTTACTTTAGAAAAATTATTTTTAAGTTCACCTAACTGTTTTTTCGATAAATAAGACATTTTTAAAATAATTTTATTCTTTGTTTTCTCAATGACCTTTTCCACTTTTCAAATTTTGAATGAGAATAACTCCAAAACGCTTGGGCTAAGGTATAGCACATGATACATGAAAAATGTTTAGGATTTTCCGAAGAATCCGTACATGCAATAATATACAGTGGGTTCTATTTAAGAAAAAAAAAAAATGTGTGTCAATCTAAGGGTCCGAGCGATTTTTTAAAAAAATTGTAGTTTGCGAGATAATGAATTTATTCCTTACTTTACGTCCTCACTGTATATTATATTGTATACGAGAGACACTATCTTCTTTGTTTACAAGCTTCTTAGTGAAATTCGGTTCCGAAGATCGGATAATAAGCAAAATATTTTCGTATATATGTACTAACCTGAAATACTTTATACCTGGTATTGATCCACGACTTTTGCAAAAAAGCACCATATACTTGTGTCCTATCATCTTAAACAGGTAATGAAAGTTTATTACAATGTGGATGGACCACTTTGTATTCTGTAATTTGAAAAAGCATCCACAACCAAAGATAATGTCGGGCCGGCGCTGACGCGGTCCATAAAATTTCCACCCTAAGGTGCAAACTCAATACTACCACGCCATCTCCCATAGTGGGGACACTTTTTGTATTTTGGAACGTTCGTATTGGCAATATGGCGATAGCGATGCTGTCTCATTGTTCAATAACAATGATTTATGCTGTTCCGCGACGAAATCCCAAATCGGATAACGCGATCCACTGATAAATACTCGTAAGGGTTTTCCATACGGTACAATTTTTATCCATATGACGTAACACTCTATGCAAGAGCTATAATATGAGTAAGACTTTAAAAATCGTCCCAATTACCTGATCAAAATCTCCTGATAATATTTGAAATCGCTTTCGATATATCGCTTTATAAACTTTACCACCCTGGCAAAGACATTTTTCTCAAATTTTCACAAACCACGATCATGAGCCACACGACCCCCTCCTCCCTAGGGCGTCGGACAATAGCGCCATGACTGATACCACTAAAATCCACCTAGCGCGAATCGGTTTATCGGCCGTGGGGTTTGAACCTATGACCTCCTTTCCTACGGTTCCCAGTGATGCTTTAACCACGGCGCCACCAGAGCTGTTGGCAAAGACATTAATAAAGCGGTTTATAAAAAAATTCAATTGCCTTTTAACTGACCATTACATACTACAAACGCCAACTTTAATTTAATTTGTAATATTTCAAATCGTCATCCCGTATTAAATATAAATTATGCATTGAATGCGACCGGAATAGCTATAATTTTCCGCAAAATGAATTCGGTATTAATAAATAAATTTTACACTGACTGCTTTATGTCCAATGTAAATTAAAAATAGTTTCCGGGGTTAAGCTAAAATATTAGAAAATTTATCTACGGGTAAATAAACTATTATTCATAACTGGATCTATGTTACTCCCACAAATGCACATGACGGTTCCACAGTTAATCACGAAAATGATTTATCGAAGGTAATTTGTTATGCAGCTAACCCGTTTTTAATTTTTGTCGAAATTACAATTTTGTTTCGGATGCGGAAATTTTCTTCTAATTTTAATTTAATTTTAGCCTAAGCTGCATTTGTTTGTATAACAAATAAATTATGAAGCTTTCCTAAAGCCATGAAAATATATACGCTGGTAATTTTTTACGTCATTCAAAGGACATTCAATATATTTTTGATACACTTTTTCATACCGCTTCCTGGATTTTTCTAGTAATAAATTATTTACTGCGGAAGCAGCTTGTAATGTATTTTCTCGTGGCGTTCCCTCAATCTGAATATCGTAGTCACTCATACTTTACTAATACAACGCGTCCAAGATAAGGAGGGCCAGTACAGGGATCTCGGACACCGTAAGAGATACGAAGTCGGTTAAATGGGGGTCTTCGCCCTTAGCGAAAAACCGCTTGATCACTCGATTATTGAAATATTCAGGCGAAAACCGTCGCTCGTCATTTATTATCTTTCACTCGATAACCGAGCTTCGCTTGACGTCGACAGAATTGTACCGCTGTAGTGTGATCGAGTTAAAAAACTGCTCGTATATTCGAACAGTTTTTCGCTCGATAGGAAATACTCTAGTTATAAATTCAGGCGAAAAACCGAAAAATATCGCCTGTCACTTGATACACGACCTTCGGTCTACGCGCCGCGCCATCCGATTTTCGACATTCGAGTTTGACGCTGAGCAGGTACACGACATACGTCTTTCTTAAAGGCACATAAACTAGAAGTTGCATATAAAAAAGTATGCCAAATCCCTTAGCGTAGTTATCGCGACATGGGTTTTGTGAAGTTTCGTTTTAACTGGCTAGCCAGCGGCGTAGTTTAGGTCTCCGATTATAAATATTAAAAGATTAAAGGATATAATTTTTAAATTTTTATAAACTCAAGAAAACTTCTCAAAAATAACATAATAAAATTGTAAATAAAAATAACAAAAGGAACAAAATGGTTAACAAAATATATAGAAAAATTCATTGGTTTTATTATTAAACTCAAGAAGACTTCTTAAAAATAACATACATTATAGAAAATGTTAATGGAAAATAAGAAAGCGAGCAAAATAGTTAACAAAACATAGGTATCGACAAATTTTTCGGTAACCAAAAGTAAACATTCTTAAATTTAAACAGGAACTTTTAGGTAACTATAAGCATGAATTTAAAGAAAAATAACCTATTTTCTTACCTTGCCAGTCGCGTAACTAAGTATACATTTTTGAAGGGCGCACAGTGGGCACCTGATAATTTAAAGTGGAATAATTTGACAAGCCATTTTAAATATCTACTTATTTTATGCTCATAGATTGAGAAAGATGTGAAGTAAAATAACTCTCGGTAATACTTTTTTTTTTTAAAGCACAAGAATACACCCGAACAATAAATACATATTCGGGTGATTTTTTGCAGTTTTGTTTGTTTGGTATCGAGACACGTGGTAAAAATTCATTATTCACAAATAAATAAATTTCCGGAATTTTTTTGGTGTCTACTACAATTTTTTAGCTAAACCTGTGCCCATCCGTAGTTACGTGCCTGCTAAATACTCTACCTGATCACATGTAAACAGCTAGGCAGCCAGTCGAGCAGTCGGTGACGTCATCGATTGGTGAATTGGAATTTCTGGCGATTCACCGATTATTAAAATCATCGGTTTTTCCCAACAATATTTAGTATCCAACACTATCACACAATTTTTTTCAGGAAACAAATTATTAATAATTAAGCATTGTAGAATGCCTTTTAACGAACTCCTATAATAACTATTTCTTAAAACTTTTATAAACATATTCCAACATAAATACTGACTGCAGACCAGCATCATAGTTAACATTTGAACAAGCCACTTCAAAGTGAACATTGAAAATATAGACATAATTATTTAAGTACTGTCTGTAACTCCCTTGTTGTCTTATTCCCTAGATAGTTTTAGTTTCGGAATTTAAACCCAAATTTTAGTCGTATTTTACCGTAAATAGGTTCCCAACGCCCAACAAGTTTGAGTATAGTAAAGCGGGCAGGGATTTAGTTTTAGTCGGCACTTTATGTGTTTGAGGAGAAAATCTTATTGGATCTAGTTTGGTATTCAGAACTGCATGACGGAGGAAAACCTCATGGAATTGCGTCGAGGGCAATTCTTTAAACGTCTACCCGAGAGACGACGCAACGGTGATCGACCGAAAAAAATAAATGATGGCGAATTTTCGGCAATTTAGAATGAAAGCTACGTGTTCTTTAGATAGGAAATGGAGAGAAGTAGTGTCTGCGCATAAATTCTTCAGAACAAAAGTTTTCTACATTTAATTTTTATTCCACGACAAAATATTGGAAAGTTCGATGATATTGCCTAATTATATTAATATGTTAAACGATTTTATAAACAGGCTTAGTCAGTATAGAGAATCAGTGAAAATATACAGGGTGGCTCATCGAAAACAGTCCAGCAAGGTTTACGGCTGTGTACGTGAAAATTGAAAAAAAAAACCTCGGACCCGTAAACTTGTGTTTTCAGGGGGACACGTTCCACTATTAATTTCATCCCTGTAACCTCAACCCCCCTAGCGGGGGCGGCTACTGCCCTTGTTTTTTCAAATGGGAATGGTTATGTTGTGATACATCTTGTTAAAGGACATTAAATTCTCTTTAAAATGGCGCTTTGTTTTGTAAATTAGAGCTACGCGCCGCCGAGAAATTGCGTTTTAAAAAATGTAATTTTATTGAGTAATACTTACATGTTATCTTATTAAATGTTGAAAATGTCCGCCATTCACCTCCATACAATAGTACAACAACTGTTCAAAGTGTTCTCGGACATTGTGAAGAACAACTGGTGTAATTTGTTGACATTCATTAGTAAATGCGGTTCCGTAAACCACTTTACTGAAGATAAAGTTGAATTGACTGATACTTATTACTTAAAAAAAAATGTTTACGCACAAACCTGTGTACTTGATAAGAGGTGCAGTGAAATGTTTCAAATTTCGTTGCTCGGCGGCGCGTAGCTCAAATTTACAAAACGAAGCGCCATTTTAAAGATAATTTATAATGCCCTTTAAAAAGATGTATTACAACATACCCATTACCATTTGAAAAATAAGGGCAGTAGCCAGCCGCCCCCGCTAGGGGGGTTGAGGTTACAGGGATGAAATTAGTAGTGAAACGTGTCCCCCTGAAACACAAGTTAACGGGTCCGAGATTTTTTTTTAATTTTCACGTACACAGCCGTAAACCTTGCTGGACTGTTTTCGATGGGCCACCCCTGTATACTTGATGTTTTATACCTTTTTTATTTTTTATCGATTTTCATGATTTTGTTATCAGTTTGTAGATCAATTTATTGTATTTTTCCTTAATTATGTTATAAAGTAACATTTTGCGATTAGGCTATATGATACAGGATTAAATACAACTGTTGTTTTTAATCGTAATTTCAAAACACCCTGTCGGAAAATTGAGGTGCATAATTTTATTTCTATACTGTTTCTGGTAATCTTTGATGCATTCTAAACATTTCGTTTTTCGATTCATTCCATTATCTCATTTCTGCTGCGAGCTGCAAAATTTTAAATGAAACGATGTTATTTTTAGAAAATATATGTCATGGGTATTTCTACCGAAGCACGCACCAATCTTGTACTTGTTGAGCTCCAACCGCCCACCGTTACATTGAGGAAATACTCTAAGAAGTTGTTGTACCATTTGCTCCTTTCATTGGCAACCAATTTACATTAATGCATGACAATGCTAGACCTCACGTTGCACATGTAGTGACCGAATATCTGGATGAAGTTGAACTTCCAAGATTGGAATGGCCCGCATGTAGCCCGGATTTCAACCCAATCGAACATCTTTGGGATTAACATAAAAGAACTGTTCGGCGTCTTCCTGTAGGACTACAAATCTTGCAAGACTTACGACCGGCGCTGACCGAAGAATATCGGGCTATCCCTTAAGAAAGGATAAGTAACCTTATTCATTCGATGCCACGAAGACTGTAAGCTGTTATTGCTGCGAGAGGAGGCAATATACGATATTAAAATTGTTTTATTAATTAACTTTATGATATACCTTTAATAAAAATAGGCTTCAAATCAGCGTTTCATTTAAAATTTTACAGCTTGCAGCAGAAATGAGATAATGGAATGAATCAAAAATCGAAATGTTTAAAATACGTCAAAGATTACAAGAAACAGTATGTAAATAAAATTGTTCACCTCAATTTTCCTACAGGATATTTTGAAATTATGATAAAAAAACAACAGTTTTATTTACTCCTGTATAATATAGCTTAATCGAAAAATGTTACTTTTTAAAATAATTAAGGAAAAACACAATAAACTGATGACAAAATCATGAAAATCGCATAAAAAATAAACAAGTTTAAAATATCAAAATTGACCAAAATTTCAGGTTGGCGGAATTTTGTGCCGGCGAGTGTATATGGTGGTTCAAAAAATATGTGGCATCGCTCGTGTGGTGTTTTCTAACCCAAAAATAAGACAAATAGTTCGTTTCAAATGGCCCCAAAGATATTTTGTTTGAAAGATTCAGGGTGTTAAATTTTTTTTGTACTTCAAGATATTTTCGAAACGAAAAAATCATCTGAAAACCCATATTGATAAAAACTATTTGTCTTATTTTTGGGTAAAGATTTGCCATACGAGCGATGGCATATAATTTTTGAAACACCATGTATATCTATTATGAACTATTTATGCTGATAAATATAATTTTGAAATTTAACCTGCTTTGTTGTATCTTTTCTGCCCCAGCTTATCTCTCAGATTTACTCTTAAAGCCGTATTAGAGACGACAAAAAAAAATTTCCGGCGCAATGGCAACGATAATTGCACGAATTCCTGCGGAGTAAACCGTTCTCGATCAGCTGGCGCATTGCCAACAGTTAGAACAGCAGTTGTTAGTATCGAAATCCCTAAAATACCCCCAGAATTAGAGATTGGCAAACCTGTTCGTTTTGATTAGTAGTTAAAGCAGCTACTGCTACTTACAAATGGCAGTTCAAAAAAGTTGCTACGAATTAGCAGTACATATGCTTAATAAAGAATGTGAACTGTTAATTTAAGTACCAGTTAATTTAAATACCCATTAGCTATTCACAGGTGCTTCGACCTACTAATAAACATTTAAAAATAACAGAATAATTCATCTCTACCCAGACTTGAATCGGCAATGGCTATGAAAATGGCGCGTGCCCCATTTCTGGCAATGCGAGACAGCTGATCGAGAACGGTGTATGTGTCCGTGCAATTTTAATTGCCAGAAGACTACAATTGCCGACTGTAATACGGATTCCAATCTCGCATTGCGCCGGCAATGCGAGAAGTATAGGGCCAGATGATCGAGAATGGTTTAGTGCGCATGAATACGTGCAATAATTTTTGTCATTGCCGGCGCAAGTGACAAAAATTGCCGACCCTAATACGGCTTTTAAAGCTGAATTACAACTGGCAATTATACTCTTGCGGCAATTAAAATTGAACGGAATCATGCGCACTACACCGTTGTTCTCGATCAGCTGGCCCAATTAGTGTTACATTGCTAGAAATGGGTCGTGCGCCATTTTAATTGCCATTGGCGCCGCAAGTCTGGGTAGAGATGGATTATTCTGTTATTTTTAACTAAACGAAGCATCTATGAACAGCTAATGGCTATTTAAACTAACTGTACTTATATTAGCAGTTGACATTCTTTATTAAGCATATATACTGCTAATTCGTCGCAACTTTTTTGAACTGCTATTTGTAAGTAGCAGTAGCTGTTTTAACTGGTAATCAAAACGAGCAGGTGTTCCCATTTCTAGTTTTGGGGGTATTCTAGGGAATTCGACAGTACCACTGCTGATCGAGACCGATTTACTACGCATGAATACGTGCAATTCTAAAGCTGGGTACGTTGCCACGAATGTATGTGCGCGTAAATTTTTTACCCGCACAAACAGGTTCCGCCGGCTATAGGCTTCTGCAAAAATCAAATAGTTTTCGTGCGCATAAAATGCTCAACAAATGCTGAACAACAATTTGCGCGCATGAATTTAATGAAACAACTAATTTCCGCGAACAAACATCTTTGAACGTACATCTCTTTTTCAGCGTACGCAATCCGTACGATTCAATTTGCTCAAGTTAGTACCCAGCTTTATACGACTGGTGTAGTTTAAAATTAATAATCCGATGTGAATTAATACTATTTAGGTATATTTAAAAAAACAACATAACGCGACTTCGACTTGATTCTAACCTCATTTGGATCCACTCGCCAAAGACATTTTACTTAACTTTAAATAAAATTCGTCCTTCGTTAATTTAATAAATTAATGGCAGTATTAATGAATAACTAAACTGAAAAACACAGGTAATTATATAATTAAATTAGAACTCCCTTTTTCGCCAAAAAAATAAACTTTTGGAAAGTATACTAACTTTAAAAGCCTAAATTAAATTCCTTTTTACAAGTTGGAACCCTTAACGCTTAATAGGTTTGGGTCGTGTTTTTATAGAAAATTTTACGCAGAGACTGCCAGTCCCGTACCAATTATATTGCCGAACGATTATTTTGATATACTTATATTTCTTTTATTAGATATTAGGTTAAATTAGGAACTATTTAGAAATTAAAATTTTTAACAAATTTCACCATTTTGCCAAATTGACATCACATCAGCAGATATCAGCAAAATGTTCAGCATTCTGTTATTATTATTTCATTATTATATACGGTGTTGAAAAAGGTAGGTACCCCGGAATAACTCCGGTGCATCGCATTGCATCGGAAAAGTCTAGGGAAAAAGTTGTTTGGTTTTGAAGCAGAAATAGTTTGCAATTTAAATCACCCCCCACCCCTGGGCGCGGGTGGGAATAGGTTAAGATTTTTAAATGGAACCCCATAATTTTTATTGACGTATCGTGTTCTCCGACCAAAATTAAACATCTTTTGTCCAAAGAATTTTTTTATTTGGGCCCATCCTTCACGAATAATCACGGGCATTTTTTAGTACAAGACAGAGAAAAAGAGTATTTCTGGGATAAAACTTGATTTTCGCACGGGTTTGATTTTGTCTTTCTCATGGTGATTATTGGTGCAGGATAGGCCCAAATAAAAAAAATTTTCGGACAAAAGATCTTTATTTTTGGTCGGAGAACACGATACCAATAAAAAATATGGGGTTCCATTTGAAAATCTTAACTTACCCATGCCCGCGCCAAGGGGATTGAGGGGGTGGGGGTGGTTTAAATTGCAAACTATTCCTTCTTCAAAACCAAACAACTTTTTCCCCAGATATTTTCCGCTGCAATGCGATGCACCGGAGTTATTCCGGGGTACCGAACTTTTTTCAACACCGTGTATATGTTACCGTAAAAAACCGATTATAATTAAAACACGATCTTCCTAGAAAAAACCTGTCTTAACAATCCTTTTTCTTTTTTTTATGATCAAATCCTTTAAGGCACCCTGGGAGTGGTGCTTGTGCGAGTAAAGCTATTCACGTTGGTTTTGAATCATTAAAGGCTATATTAGTTGGAAAAACGACCTCGGCAAGGTGGTTCCATAAAGATGAAGTCTTCCAGATGAAAGAATTCTTAAATAATAAAGTTCGAGGAGTACTAAACTTAACCATATATGGATGGGCGGCAGTGGTTCGTCGTGTATTTCTGCTATTCGCTGCTCTGGACAGAATTAAGAGGGCAAGGTCGGCCGAGCACTTTCCATTGAAATATCTGTAAAAGAGTTCTAGGCTGTAAAGGCTCTTCGTCAGCTCGTGGTCTCCGATCAGACGAATGACCTTCCTTTCGATGGAATCCAGTAACCGAAGAGTATGTTTGGGTGCAGAGCTCCAGACATGAGAGCAGTACTCTAGTGATGGTCGAATCTGGACTTTATATAGTATCAAAAGTTGCTGAGGTGTCTAACTTGTTGGTTCGGAAGAGCGGACCAAGTTTCTGTGAAGCTATCTTGGCGATTGGCACAACGTGATTATGCAAAGACATATATCCTCCCAGATTCAAGTCCAGCAAATTAACAGATGAAGCCAGTGGGATGGCGTCTCATACCATGACTATATCCGGTTAGTCAATCCTCCTTAGTCAATTCGAGATTTAAGTAGTTAAACCTAGAATTATTTTATAATTTTAATTAATGAGCAGAAATTTGACAATTGTTTTATACAGTTAGAACGTTTTTTAAGTTTCTGATGTAATCTAATCCTTGTTTTAATGATTTGTCGTTGAAATAAAATTTTATTTAGTTTTATAAAATTACCAAATTATATCTCTAGGTAGCTATTTATCTTCAGCACATTAAGAGAGAGGAGATAATTCTAGAAAGAACTTCAAAACGGCATTTTGCTGTGCCTATTTTTAGAAATAAGGATATTTTATTATTATATCAACTTCACATTATTTGGGCTTGTATATTGTAGAACACATTTTGAGTAAAACAAACCCAAACAAAATATGTTTAGTTATAACTGAGAACGTTTGTTATTCTAGTTTTAACTAGTGAAATCTAGAATTAACTAAAATATGTGTAGTCAAAAGTAGAATTAACTGAAAATGTTTGTAAATTCTAATTTTAATTAGTTAAATCTAGATTTGACTAAGAAGGAGAGTTTTATCTAGGAAAATCGGGTTTTAACTGAAATCGGATTTTTACGGTAACGTATATACCATACGAAATTTTCTCGCTTAGCTCAAGCAGTCAGTTTATTTATAATACTAATATGTTCTTTTAAACAATACACTCTTTGGTATTCTGGCTTTCTTCGGATTTAAACGGTTTCTGTTATATTTTCAATATATTTCCTATTGTTCACGTGTCACGTAGTTTAGAACAAATTAATCTATGTATATTTTAAATTCTTATAGAGGAAATACTTAATTATATTTCAGAATATGACACAATATATTTTCCTAGGTACCAAAATTATAGCGTTCACCAGGTATATTTTTAATTCATTTCTCAACTTAATTTGTCATATTTCTCTCGGTATGCAAAACTCATTTTAGAATTCCTCACTGACACAGATTTATTAAAAAAACATGGCCCTTTGTACTTCGTGTCGTCCAAAGGAAATGTTTTTGTCTTAATCCTGCACTGCAGGCAAGCTTAATCCATTGAAAAGCTAGCCGGTTTAATTAATTTTTGTCGGATAGAACAAACGGCAACCTTGCAAGAAACTGTCGTCTTTTCCCGAGGGAACTTCTTTGTCATTAATTAATGAACCACACCTCCTACAGGCGAGTAGGGATTCTTAGTTGATAAAATAACGTCTCGAAAACTGTCACTTTACGTCAACAAGTAACCTCTATTTTAAAAGTTTAAGAAAGTTTATTGCGGGAAATATACCTAAAAGGTTTCTTCTGCAGGGGTAAGTATATTAAAGCAGCAAGTTTTATACAAAGAATATATTATTATTTATAATTTTCTTAACCATTTAAACATACAAATTTACTTCGGAGAAATAATAGCTATTTAAGGGAGGAAAATAATGCCTCTCTTCTCGCGGAATTAAAATCCAAAGGAGGAAACGCATTTTCCTGTTGAGGTATGTATGTAGTTCTTCTACTATTGCTAGTTCAGTCATTTCGATTATACGCTATTGGAAAAGTCTATTTTCAATTATTAATATATGAATAACTATTCCATTAAGTCATAATATTGTGATCACTACGAAAAAATATTGCATTTTCGCGGAAATTTCCAATATGTAGAAACAGATAGACACATTCAATCCAAAGAACAACTCTGCTTGCTTTTCAGGTGGTATTAATATCATAAATGTGTGGAAAATTATTTCCTAACCACCTGAAGAACCATATAAGCGAGTATTTTGGCCTGTCAACACTGTTGGATTTAAAATACTAATTCAGATTGAATGGTACTACCAAGCTCTCTCCATGAAAACCAAGCAGGTTTCTCGTTGATAATTCAAGACGGGTGCTTGCTCAGATTGTGTGGGACTACTAAGAGATGGCTTTGCTTGTTATATTTTTCCGACTAGGTTGATACTACAGCTTGAAGCAGTAGAGTCTTCTCTGATGATAGGTGTGGACTATGGACACCTACCCTGTACTGACGAGAGTTCGGAACCGATCTGCACATGATCAACTGAGCACACTCTATCAATGGAGAGGGCTTCCCTATCTTGGTAGTAGAGATGGCGCATACCGTTAAGCACTTGTCGCGGTATGTACCGTGGCGCTACACCAAAATACTGCGACGAAATACCGCTACTAGATATGGTTAACCAGCGCCAGATCTTGAAAATGAATGACCTTCATTTTTTTTGAAATTATTAATTATTATGAAAAATAGAACTTGAGAGAAAAAATACCGTTAGGGAAAATAAAAAATGCCCATTCCTATGCGATACCGTTAACCAGCACCACTTCTTCAAACGGAATTGCCCTTTTTTTTAGATGTTCCTATTCAAAATCAATAGAAAATATATACCTTGAAGGAAAATACCATTAGGGAACACTCAGAACCTGCGTACCGCTACAACATGGTATTAAAAAATGAAAAATACCGCGACAATATACGCTACAGTACGTTAATACCATCTCACCTCTACTTAATATTACCATCAACTCTGATTTAGTATATTAAGAGGTAGGACATTCAATACATTTACTTGTAAAGATTTCCCTAAATCTTCTTTCTACAGAACAATATACATAGAAGATAAAAAAACTCTTGTTTATTAAAAGTTTTAGGAAGGAAAAAGAGTCCTTTTCCTCCCTTGTTTCGGGTTTATTCCATGTAATCCATAAACATTTTTTATTTTTGAAATTATTTTAATTGAAACTCTGATATTACCGAAATAAGACTTCTGATCAAATGCCGTTTAATTATTAAATAAGTGACATAATTAAAGCATTTAGCCCGTAGAATAAGACACTAATTCGATTTTTATTTATCTCGTTTAACTGATTAAACGAAATATTTAATTGGTTTAAATCAATTATTTCATTTATTTCGGATTAAGTGAATTGATAGAGCTTGTTCGCTGTACATGAGTTAGCAAAATATAATTATAGGGAGGGGAATAAAAAAGAACGATGCAGGAAATTTTTATCCAATGACAACATAACTTATAGCATATTCTTCCTATCTAATTAGAAATTCTTTAAGTTCATACGCACATAAATGTCGACAAAGTCTTAAATTTATCGCTAAAAGCCGTATTAGAGTCGGCAATTTTTGTCTCTTGCGCCGGCCATGGCACTGCAAGCGCAATGCGAGAAGGGAATCCGTATTACAGTAGGCAGTTCTATGCACGGGTTCATGCGCAGTACACCGTTCTCGATCAGCGGTCTCGCATTGTCAGAAATGCCATTGCCATTGCCGGTGCAAGTTTGGGTAGAGATAGATTATTCTGTTATTTTTAAATGTTTATTAGTTGGTCGAAGCAGCTATGAACAGCTAATGGTTATTCAAACCAACTGGTACTTAAATTAACAGTTCACATTCTTTATTAAGCATATGTACTGCTAATTCGTAGCAACTTCTTTGAACTGTCATTTGTAAGCAGCACTAGCTGCTTTAACTGCTAATCAAAACGAGCAGGTTTGCCTATCTCTAATTCTGGGGGTATTTTAGAGATTTCGACACTACCAACTGCTGTTCTACTGTTGGAAATGCGCCAGCTGAGAACGCTTTACTGCGCATGAATTCGTACAATTATAATTGCCATTGCACCGGAAATTTTTATTGCCGACTCTAATACGGCTTTAAAGGTTTTTAAAATACTTTCGATATTTTAAATTTTTTTCTCTTCTTGTATTTAGTTTCATTTCATATAGTATCAATTGTATCTAATTTTTAACTTTACTTTTTGACGTTTTAATCAATTATTGTCATGTCTCTTGTCTAGTGCTGTTAAATTAAAGAAATAAAAGATTTTGAATTTGATTTTTTTTTTGAATTTGATATGATTAGTTTCAATTATGGATATTTTAGTTATATAAAAGTTATTCAATGATAAATGATCAATTAAAACCATTTTTTGTGAGACAAATCTCAAAATTTCAAGAGGTCGCCTGATATATTAATATTATACAGGGTGTAATAAATTCGTTCTTCACCATGGAGATTTCGGAAACGGTAAGAAATGCGACGTCGTAATTATGGGCCCAATAATATGCCGCAAAAAAACAGAAATAAATACAAAGGCGTTTTAAATGAGTCACTGTATATATTTTTAATAATGTAATTCGGTTTTTAACAAGCTTCTCAAATATAGGTAATTCTTTATTTTTAGTCTCAATATTATGACTGTAATTTACGTTTTTTGAAAAATATACAATTTTTTTGAATTGGCCCTGACGAATATTCAAAAAAAAACAATTACTTTAAAAAACTAAAAAAATTTGAATTAATGCATATTTTGTTTCACAAAAAGGTACCACACTACTGCGAAAAAGGCATCTTTCTATCTTCGCTAATAACGGTGATACCACGTAAAACTACCAAAAATTGGGACACCCTGTACATTTTTGACTTATATATGTTCTTTTTTTATATACAAAAAATATTTTTAAAAAGAAACTTTATCTAATATAGTTTGTCGCCATCCCAGATGTAGTCAGCTTAAATTAAGCAAGAATTATATGTAATTTCCAGTAAATTAAGCAAACAATCCCGCTCTTGAAAGTCACCCTTGCGTGTGTAAAGTAGCCTTTAGCCCTCCTTATAATACTGCTCACTTTATACTATTAAATTATCTCAGATCTTGCACTTGTGCTAGTGTTTTCTGCGTTGCCTTGCTTAGAAATTATATTCATTTCGTTGCTGGAATAACTTCAGTTGCCTTTTCGGATTAAGTTGTTTTCCGCAAAATAACATTAATTAAAACACTTTTAATGATAGCTCTCCTACTATCATTATAATAACTTGTTTAATACCGTGAATTATTTATTTACATTAAGTTCATAAAGAAATTATGATTAAATTATCTTCGAGATTAATATATTTTTTAAACGAACACAGGGAAATGTCAAAAGTATTTAAAAAAATATTTTTTAGTTTTCTAAAATTGCCACCCAAAAAAATTTTTAACCCTACAAGAATGAGAATGATTCCAGTATGCGTTTCTTAGTCCATATGAGGTGTAGAAACTTTACTTTGATTGTGACTACTATTGTTATACAACGTGTCCAAGATAAGGAGGACCAGTACAGGGATCTCGGAAACCGTAAGAGATACGAAGTCGGTTAAATGGAAGTAAAGTTGTATATTTACGTGCCTAATAATATGCCGTTTAGAAAGTTTTAAAATTCCGAGTAGTTCCGGAGATATCCGGAAAAAACCGAAATTCTGAAAAATCGTTTCATTTTTTACCTGCGTTTATTTGGGATCGAATTCTAAAATAAATTGCACTTTTACATTGCAACTTTTTTCGCTCTATCTAAGAGCGTTAATTGTTTTGTAATCCGACGAGTCTTATCAACTTTCTTTTTTTGAATACGGTCCTGTTTTTCTGATATTGGAATTTGATGGCTTTTTTTTCCGAATGCAACGATGTATGACACATTGTGATTTCATGACGTTTTGAGGGTTTGTTGAACAACATCAGGAAATTTTGGGATACGGTCCTATATTTCTCCTAATTTTATAAATAATATCTCATAAGTAAGCTCTAAATTTTTTACCTATATTGGACTAGTTCAATAAATAACAAATCATTTAATAATAAACCACAAATAAGTGAACAAAATACAGAAACATTATTTCAAACTTCTGTTGATTCGGGATTTAAAAGAAAAGTAGGCGCTTGAAAAAAAAATTAAGATGGTGACGCGTGATTTGTTTCACTTGACATTCCCATTGTGATCGTTTGAGAGCGTTTTATGAGGTTCTCTATTTTCCAGACAATATGGAACATAAATTTACAAATGCTGAAAAATTTGATATTCTATCGCATGTTATTTATCCTTAGAGAATAACGGAAATCATCAACACCTGATTATGTAGTTCCGTACTTTTTTCGTTGTTCGTTTTATTACTGTTTTGGAATGATTTTTGGTCACTTATTTGTTGTTTATTATTAAATTATTTGCTATTTATTGAGCTAGTCCAACATAAGTAAAAAATTTAGAGCTTACTTATGAGATATTATTTATAAAATTAGGACACAGGACCGTATCCTAAAATTTCCTCCCTCGAAACATCACTAAACTACAATGTGTTATACATTGTTGCATTCGGAAGAAAAAGAGCTATCAAATTTCAATATCAGAAAAACAGGACCGTATTTAAAAAAGACAGTTATGCCGTTCGAAGACGACTCGTCGGATTACAAAACAATTAACCCTGTTAGATAGAGGGGAAAAAGTGGCAATTTAAAAGTGCAATTTACTTTAGAATTCGATCTCAAAAAAACCCAGGACAACAATAAGACGATTTTTCAGAATTTCGTTTTTTCCGGATATCTCCGGAACTACTCGGAATTTTAAAACTTTCTAAACGGCATAGTATTAGGCACGTAAATGCCCAACTTCACCTCCACCGACCGACTTCGTATTTCTTTACAACGTACTGACCCTCCTTGTCTTGGACACGGTGTATACTAGAATGATTCCAGTATGCATTTCTTAGTCCATATGGGCTGTAGAAACTTTACTTTGATTGTGACTACTCTTGTTATATTTTATCTCATAACTTCCAACAATTAATTTTCATTACCTATTTAAATGTATTTTTAATCAAATAAGAAACGAGTGTAGCTTCTGAGAAGCAACCAGCTAGCTAGCCAGCTGAATGTTAAATTTTCAGAGCCCCTTTAAGGCACGAACCATATTTGTTACACTATGTCAAGATGGAAGATTGATTGATTTCAAAAAAATATTTATTTCACTTACTACTGTTAGTTTTGTTAAATGTTCTAGCGTACAATATGATACGTACCGTGTTGATCATAATTAGTTAGTTAGTAACAAATTTTTAGCTGAGCGCTTTCGAATGTGTGCAAGTTTCTATCTGGTTACCGATTTTTTCTCTGTGAACGGATACTACTGCCTAACCGTTAACAATAAAATCTGAAAATTGACTTCTTATAACTTAACCTACAAGTATTCATTTCTGATTTATTTAGAGCTAGCATCTAATTTTGGAATGGATATTTAAAGTATAATGAGAAGTAAGGTTAATCGAAACATACCAAACCTAAAGAAAATAAAACAAATCGGTAAAAACAACAAGTCAGAAGTAAACAAGCCATCGAGCAAATGCGCAGAGTCCAAACCCACAATACCAACCAGTACGCGGATTATTCTGATAGTTGCAAATTAGTTGGCAATCGATATATTTTGCGCTTGTCTCGGGGCAAACAAACCTATTAGGAAAATAATCTGTGTCATTGCAGGATATTTGCGGTTTAAGATCCTATCGCTACTCAGTTTTAATAATTACCTATTATTATTATTATCATAAAGGGTATTTTTTTAGTAAGTACTTAAAATATTTTATTTTTTCATGTTAAATTATAACCCAACACTTCGCAATGTAGGCGTCACGAAGTGTCCGTGTTATAATTGGACTGAATTTCTTCACAAGAAAAAGCAAGAATTTAATTTTTCTAAGTTAAAATTAAAAAAGGGAAAATTAATTTTACAAATGGTCTTTGCTCGCGAAGACGGCTTATTTTTCTTCTAACGAAATAAGAACTTAAGAACCTCATTGAGGGCATGACGAGGACTAAATGTCAACTGAGACGTAATGCCGGCATTTTATATGAAAATAATGTAATGAAACGGTTCATTAAAATAGTAAACGGCACCACAAAGAGAAGCGAGTCGGTTGTGGCGAATAATAAAAGGGAAAAATAAACCAACTTTTACTAACTTGCTTTGTCTTGATTTCGGGGAATTGAAACCGAGACACTGACTCAATTACTTTTAAATGTTCTTGTTTAAATTGTATTTGTTATGTGCATTATTTTGTTTTGCGGTCACTGCCAGGGTTATCTCCTAGGAGACCTGCACTGAAGTTTAACGGGGGCTCCGAACAATGATCCTCAGTCATACGATAATATACCCCTCGAGGGTTATCCACTCTTGTTTAACATATCATGGTACCATATTCTGTCTGATCTGGATGTGGTGGCAATGGATTTTTTCAATAATCCCAATTTTCTTCATGACGCCGAATACCCCCTTAATGACTTATACCACACCCCACACAAATTTCACCGGGCTCGAAAGGGTTTAACACCCGTAGGATACCTGAACAAGCCTACCAACTTTCTCTGTTTTTACGTTACTATTCTACAACGTGTCCAAGATAAGGAGGGCCAGTACAGGGATCTTGGAAACCGTAAGAGATACGAAGTCGGTTAAATGGAGGTAAAGTTGCGCATTTATGTGCAATAATATGCCGTTTAGAAAGTTTTAAAAGTCCGAGTAGTTCCGGAGATATCCAGAAAAAACCGAAATTCTGAAAAATGGTTTCATTTTTTTCCTGGGTTTATTTGAGATAGAATTCGAATGTAAATTGCACTTTTACATTGCCACTTTTTCCGCTCTATCTAGTAGCGTTAATTGTTTTGTAATCCGACGAGTCGTCTTCGAAGGGCCATTATCAACTTTCTTTTTTTAAATCCGGTCCTGTTTCTCTGATATTGGAATTTTATAGCTTTTTTTCTTCCGAATGCAACGATGTATGACACATTGTGGTTTAATGACGTTTCGAGGGTTTGTTGAACAATATCAGGAAATTTTGGGATACTCCATTGTATTTGTATTTCTCCTAATTTTATAAATAATATCTCATAAGTAAGCTCTAATTTTTTACTTATATTAGACTAGTTCAATAAATGTTATTTGTGCTTAGAGAATAACGGAAATCATTTTGAACACTGATTATGTAGTTCCTTACTTTTTTCGTTGTTCGTTTTATTACTGTTTCGGAATGATTTTTGTTCACTTATTTGTGGTTTATTAATAAATTATTTGTTATTAATTGAACTAGTCCAACATAAGTAAAAAATTTAGAGCTTACTTATGAGATATTATTTATAAAATTAGGAGAAATACAGGACCGTATCCCAAAATTTCCTGATGTTGTTCAAAAAACCCTCGAAATGTGTCATACATCGTTGCATTCGGGAGAAAGAAAGCTCTCAAATTCCAATATCAAGAAAACAGGACCGTATTTAAAAAAAGAAAGTTGATAATAGCCCTTCGAAGACGACTAGTCGGATTACAAAACAATTAACGTTGTTGGATAGAGCGTAAAAAGTGGCAATGCAAAGGTGCAATTTACTTTAGAATTCGATCTCAAAAAACCTAGGAAAACAATAAAATGATTTTTCAGAATTTTTTATTTTTTTTTCGGATATCTCCGTAACTACTCGGATTTTAAAACTTTCTAAACGGCATATTATTAGGCCCGTAAATGCGCACCTTCATCTCCATTTAACCGACTTCGTATCTCTTACGGTTTCCGAGATCACTGTACTGGCCCTCCTTAAATTAACAACAATATTAAATGTTTTCTCATAAATTTAATAATCTGCGTAAATAAAAGGGTAAATATTCGTACCCTCCGTTTATAAATAAATACCATAGTATGATATGTATATGATTGAAAAGAAAATTGTATGTAAACTAGAATAACGAAATGATTTGTATAAAAATAGCAAAATCCTATAAGCGACCTAATTGACGCAGTAGAAGTAAGATAATCTCAACCTACAATGGCAGAGCACAGTCGCAATCAGTGTAAAATTATTTAAAATTTGTGTGTAATTGATATTATCTAAATAAAGAGGAAAAAACATAGTATATTTTTATATCAATATCCTATACAGGGTGTTTCCCAATGACGTGCTAACATAGTGTGATTACTTAGATTATTTTATGAAGGAAATTTCTAACGCACCTGAACAAGCAACAGCTGCAAGTATTGATATTTTTTTTAATTCGGCTTAATATCTCTTGCTTTAGATATTATTTTTTTATGCATTTTTCTCTGTGATGAAAACAATTGAATTCGAAATTAAATGAATTATTACGCTTGAAACAAGAAAGACAGAAGACTGCTTTCATGTAGAATTGACCAGGCTAATAAGAAAATGTCAGTACCTTAATACATTTTCTGTAAAAAGTATGCATGTTTGCGCCACTAGTGGATTGATAGAATGGCTATTCTTTATTCTGTTTCCTATTAACACATACCAAAATTGAAAACAATATCTAAAGCACTCTCGGAGATATTAAAATATTACAATAAAAAAAAATCACCCTGTAGCAATAAATTTAAGGCATTTCGAACATAATATGTATGTTCATAATATGAACTTTTCTTATGCAATGACTTAAGAAATTATTTGTTCAATAACAATGATATTCATGACCAAACAATCCAATTTTTTTCTCCGACGTAACCTACTTCCGAGTGAATATTATATTATATTTATCTACAAAATTTATTGCAACCACTCTGTAGAACATAAATGACACAGTGGTTCTATTGTATTTAATTGTAAAAAAAGCAAATCTAAAAATTATTTTGTAAAATGACCTAAATAAAGTGTTGATATTGTGGGTTCAGTCAACCTTTTAGATTATAATTTAAAAATGATAGAGAAAGCGGAATTACATAAGGATAAGACAAAAATTAACCACAACCAAAATCTTTGTTAAAAAAAGTATCAGTATTGCACCGGAATACGTTTTTCAATCGATTTATTTGAAAAAAAAAATAAAAACATAACTAGTAATTGTTGCATAAAATGTACCAACAGACTGTAGCAAAACCACTTCGTATAAATAGAAAATTTCAACAAATTATTACCAGTACCATAGTAGTAGTGCTCGTCCGATTACCATGAGGATCCTTATAGTTAGTATAGGGTTTTGTGCTCTCGTTGCTCTCAGTGCAGCTGGGGTAATCAAAGAAGAAAATGAAAATAAGAGTGTGCTACTTGCTCCAATAGTGCCTGCTGACACAGCCCTTGCCCATGCATCGAACGTAGCAGCTGCTTCTGCTATTGATCTATCAGTTGCAGCTACAGGACATGGAGGAGGCGGTGGAGGCCATGGAGGCGGTGGCCATGGAGGCGGCGGCCATGGAGGCGGTGGAGGCCACGGAGGCGGTGGAGGGGGTGGCAAACACGGAGGCGGTGGAGGGGGTGGCAAACACGGAGGCGGTGGAGGCCATGGAGGCGGTGGAGGCCATGGAGGCGGTGGAGGCCATGGAGGCGGTGGTGGCGGCGGTGGTGGCAGTCACTCCAGTCACCACTCGGAAGGCGGTGGTCATAAGCACGAAGCTCATCATCACTCCGAACATGGTGAAAAAGGTGATAAAGGCCACAAATCTGACCATCACCACGACAAAGGTCATCATGGTAAACATGGAAAACATCATGAGGCTCATCATCATGGTGAAAAAGGAGGACATCATAAGCATCATCACGATGAAGGTGGTCATTCAAGCGAGCATCATGCCGACGGGAAGCACCACAAAGCAGGTAAATTTGGTGAAAAAAAGGGACACAAGAAAGGCCAGAAAACTACAGGATATCATCACAAATCGCACAAGGATGAATTCCATAAAGATCACAAATTCTACGATGACTACCACAAGGGTGGACATCACGCCAAGCATGGAGAACATCACGGAAATCATGGAGGTAAAGCAGGACACCACAAGAAGGGAGGTTCCCACAAGAGTGGATACCATGCCGATCATCATGGTAAGAAAGGTAAATCACAAAAGGGACACCATGACGAACACCACAAGGGTCACAAGGGCCATGGCGGTCACGAAAGTCATCACGCTCATCATTCCGACTTTGGAAAGAAAGGAGGTAATTCTGGTGGAAAGGAATACGGATACAGTCATGGAAAGAAACACTAAACAGACTGCTGCATTTGCCAAAGATTTAAATTTTGTAGGTAGTTTATTTATTGTTGAAATTCTTATAACAGTTTTTACGAGGAAATTTTACAGCGAAAAAATATTAACTGACTATCTTTGTTAATGTTAACCATATGTGAAATTTAAATTGTTATATTTGTTGCTACTTGTGATACAGATGTTTAAAATAAAAAAATATTTATTCTATATTTTTGATATTTTTCTTCTAAATATGTTATGTTGGTAAAGTCGATCCCAACATTTAAAAACTATATGGAAAATAGAACATATTCTTCCCAAATGTGGTCCATAAGTCAAACATCTTCTCTTTTTAGTAACATGTTTCAAAACGGAATATATCAGCGAGAACTATGTAAATATTTAAATAAATTTGAAAAATATGTTCTAATGTTTCACTATAAAATCGTTTTTCAGAAAAAATTAGCCCTCACTGTATGATACACCATTATTCATTTGGTTAATTAATTTAATAAAACAATGATTCTGACTTGTAAACATTGTGAATAATATAGATCTAATAAAATGATCCACTGTGTATTCAGGTAGACTGAGCGATAAATAGTCAGCAGAATCAATATTTATTTTTCTGACGATCAACGTAGTCCTTGAATTGGAAAATAATTCTTTAATAAAGTCGAATGTTGTTGCACGCACTCTAAGTAGTAGTGGTAAACTAGTAAAACAATGATAACTGGCACACATTGTATCACGCCAGTCGGCACGCATGCCACAATTCAAGCAGCGACAGATCATTTCACATGGGATCAGAAACATAAAAAGTCGTCAGTGTTTGACCACACATTGTCAAATTTGCATGCATGCCTCGATGTGTTCATGCATGGCGAGTAAATATGACCGTCAGTGGTCCGCATGAGTTTTGAATGCGTGCCGACGGACATGACACCGTGTGTGGCAATAAACGTGCCAGTTATCATTATTTTGCTACATTTCCAAGGTAGTTCGTGTAAAAATATTCAACTTTGTCAAAGAATTATTTTATACTTACGTTAATCATGGACTTTAAAAAGTTAGACGAAATGTTAACACATTTTATTAGTATATACAGGATGTCCCAGAATATGTGGGCAATCTCCCGGGATCAGATAGAACACTTAAAAATAACAGGAGAAGTTCGTATAAATTTTTCTTCCTACGGCCCCCCCCCCCCCCCCCCCTACGGAGATACAGGCCCATAACGGACGTCCTTGGAAATCGTTGATTTTAAATAATTTTTTAAGTACTAGGTGTAATCTAATAATTTTTTAGTATAATGTGTACTAGATGAGTCTCTATAAAATTCGCCCTTTTAAACACATTTGACTTATTTATTTTGACAGGGACGGACTAGACGTAACACAAAAATGCATTTTTTTATACCCTGTATGATGAAGGAACGACAATAATATTTTTTTTGGAAACTCTAAACCTTAAGCTGAAAAAAGGGATTCTTGATCAATGTCGATAAAATGAATTGTTGTTGTTTTATGTTTATAAAATTCCCTCATTCTTGTTATGGTATTTTTCACATGTACCGATTTAAATAAGAATATTTATACCAGTGTCAGTTTATGGTAGTGTCTTGTCTCCTTTATCTTATTAGTTACTTACTTAGTAACGGAATTTACGTATACTGAATATGCCGACATGCAGTTAATGAACGAACAAAAATTTTTCTTTTTCGAAAACAGTTCATTTTATCGACATTGATCAAGAGGACTTTTTTTCAGCTTAAGGTTTAGAGTATCCAAAAAAAATATTTTTGTCGTTCCTCCATCATACAGGGTGTAAAAAAAGTATTTTTGTGTAACGTCTAGTCCGTCCCTGTCAAACTAAATAAGCCAAATGTGTTTAAAAGGGCGAATTTTAAGGAGACTCATCTAGTTAACATTATACTCAAAAATTATTAAATTACACCTAGAACTTAAAAAATTATTTAAAAATCAACGATTTCCAGAGACATGTATTATATGAACTTCTCCCGTTATTTTTAAGTGTTCTATCTGAACCCGGGAGATTGCCCACAAATTCTGGGACACCCTGTATATAAACAACATGAATATATTTGGAAAGTAAAATCGAAGGACTACGTTGATCGGCAGAAAAGATTTTTATTTTTCACTGAGATTAGACCGATTTACGGCCTCAGACTACCTGATTAGTCAGTGGATCATATTGCATTTCAGATTTGCATGCAAGTTTTGCTACTCGTGCATGCTCGAGACAATATCAACCGAAGAAAAAACACGTTTTTTAAATATTTTTTATTTGTAGTTAATACAGCATACATGATAAGTCTATGTTATGTAACTAACACCTATTTTATGGATAAATACATAAATATTAAATAAACTATGGTAACAGACCCTACAGACACCTACTTAATTTAAAGAAAGCCCTACCTACCTAAAGTCGATGGGGTCCGTAAATTTTATTCTTTTCAAATTGATTTTTGGAATATTTTTCATTGTATACCATTAACATTATTAATTTTTTAAATTCATCACCCATATATTTAAATTTATACATTTTATAGTGAATTCTAGATATTTTTTATGGATCATTATTTGATTAGGACTGATTCTATAAGCCATCAATCGCCAAGGTTGGTTAGGAATATGTAGAAATATATAAACAAAACTAAAATGACTGGTATACTTATTTGAATTATATGTACTCGAGGCAAGTCAATTGACGTCATTATCAGTATTAAATTGCCTTATCATGCTAAAACATTATTTAAATGATTGCGCATACAGGAATAATAATAGGATTTTATTTAATTAACATATTATAATCATATGGGCTTGTATTTTGTTATCTTATACCATAAAGCGAAATTTCAAACTTTTATGGTTATTGTCCTTATTGTCATTATACAGGGTATTATAAGAAGTATGTGCCATCTCTCGTCTAAGTCTAAGACAAATAATTCCTATTAACATGGGTCCGCATAATAATATGCTTTGTTTGAATAATACAGGGTTTAAAAATTTTTTAATTCTTGCGATATTTTCAAGATATTTCAGAAACGGCTGTTAGTCATTTTATGCTCTCAAAATATGAAAAATTTGATGTCGTACCTATTTTTTTTTAAAACTATTTTAGAGTGCCACTCATGCCTTTGGTAAACCTGTTCACACGTTAAAATATGGACTATGTTAGGTACTTTTCATACCCTTAATTTTACTAATATTACTAATATCTTGAACACACAGAAAATTTTTTAAAATTTTGACATCCTGTGTCTTTCAAACAAAAGTATCTGCGAACCGTTATTGATAGGAACTATTTGTCTAATTTTTGGATAAGGAATCACCACACGAGCGATGGCACATGTTTTTTGAAACATCCTGTATATTGTAGGATATCTGAACGGATCTGGCAACCATGGAAATAAAAACTGTCGATTTATTTTCCATTGAGGTGATTTAATTAAATACAAATTATTTTGCGTTTATGTTGACGCTTGTGATAACAGAAAATGCCGACTGAACAAGCCCGAACAAACCTCCCAGACAAATCAGCGAGGATATAGCCAGATAAAGCAAGTAACTGTCGTTATAATTAGAAAAAAAGCATAATTCTACGTTTTTATATTTTCTTCATTCTTATTGAATTGAATCAATGGAAAAACTATCGACTTTATACTTAATACGTTTTAATAACATTATTGTTTTTCCCTAGAATAGTGAAATTCATGCGACCTCAACTGATCATAATTTATTAAAATAAAGCTTTTATTAGTAAATCTTCACCTATAAATTAAACAATAAAATTAAGATACCCTGTATAACATTTAGCTTTTTTGTATTACTATCAAGCAATAATCTTTGTCATGGTATTATTAAATTGTTTCGTCTTTTAATTAAGCGTAAACCTGAAATTTCGCTGATAATGTACGATTATAAGAAAAATGAATTATATAATTTATAAAACAAATAGAAATAAAGTAAAATAGAAATTAGTCATTTATATTGGTGAATGTTTAGACTTTTTATAATTTCATCATCATTTTAGCAAGAGGAATACTCTAAAGTCCTCAAATCAAACAGGTCAATTGTTCTATAGCAGCAATATGCATTTTTAAATAGCAATTTCTCTTGTTTTACATGTTTTTGCAAAAATTTCATTGCATACTAAATAAAATAAATTTTAATCGAAAAAATTAAATTCCTTAATTCATTTTATCTGATTGCAAAGAGATTTAATCTATTCCTTTAAATTAATTTATAGAACGACCAGTTGCGCCCCATTTAAACTAGTAAATTGCAAAAAAATCCATTAAATTTAATATAATTGTTTAATTCTAAAAAGCTTTTCCAAATCTAATATGTTAATTGGTTTATAAATAAAGATTGGTGAACGACAATCTTATATTTAGAGATTTAAGAGGAATAAGAAAATTTCTTAATTTTCTATTAATTGTATCTTCTCTGCCACCCTACCCTGTATACAGAAAATCTCAATAAGAAATACCACTTACTTTTTGTAAAATCGCTGGGACTCACACCCTATACAGTGTGTCCCCCGGATCGGCGCATGAATAGTTGAAAAAGGCTGAAATTTTTTTTCAGTTGAATATTTACTCATCTAAGAAATAAAAAGTCTATGCTTGTCAGGTGATATTAATATGAAATACCAATATGGAAAATTATTATTTCCAGACCACCCGATGATCTTTATACAATAAGGGCGTATTTTTGTCTACACAGTAGCACTTTAAAATAGTATTTCAGATTGAATGGTACTACCAAGGAAAGGAAGCCCTCGCCGTTGATAGGATGCAATCATCTGTAGACCGGTTTCGAACTTATTCGTCCTCGTCAGTACAGGGTAGGTGTACATACCCATCATCAAAGAGGACTTTAACTTAACGCCGTACTATCGACGGTAGTCGACAAAATACAGCGCGTAGCGCCATCTCTTAGTAGTCCCACACAATCTGAACAGGCGTTATTTGATTAAATCAAATTTTAAAAATCCATCTAAGAAATAAAAAGTCTATGCTTGTCAGGTGGTATTAATATCACTGCGAGGACAAATAAGTTCGAACCCGGTCTACAGGTGGTTGCATCCTATCAATGTAGAGGGCTTCCTTTTCTTGGTAGTACCATTCGATCTGAAATAGTATTTTAAAGTGCTACTGTGTAGACAAAAATACGCCCTTATTGTATAAGGATCATCGGGTGGTCTGGAAATAATAATTTTCCATATTAGTATTTGAATATTTACCTTCTGGGGTTCAACCCTTCTTGGATGGCAAACAATTTTGTGGCAAAATTTTAATTTTGAAAAATTAGGTATTACTTTTTTTTCACTAGTAAAGTAAGTGTTTTCTCTAGGAGATACGAAAAAATATTATTAAGAAACTTTGTTCAGGAAGAAGAACTGAGCAAGGATACATAATTTTAAAATTCTATGCTTACTTTGATATTTTGCATTATTTTCATTCGACCTCGATATTGAACATATTTAAAAATTTCGTTAAAAAAATTTATTCAAAATAATAAATTAAATTGGATACGTTTATTTGCCATGCGTCTATTAGACATTAAGAAAATTTAAAATTTTTTAATATTTTCAATATCTTCATATCTTAATATTTTTTTACTCAGTTTTCTTTCCGGACACATTTTCTTAATAATATTTTTCATATCGCCTAGATAAAAAGCACTTTACTAGTAGAAAAAAGCTTCTTTTAAATTTTTAAGTCATATTTACCTGATTTTTCAAAATTAAAATTATGACACAAAATAGTTTAATCCAAGTACGGCTGAACTCCAGAAGATCAATTTAAAAAATTTGAGTCTGTATCTTCTATTCATGCGTCGAGTCGAGCACATACTGTATATTGAAGTTGAATTTTGATACACTTGTTAAATTTTTCTTTAAAAAAAAAATGCGTTTTAAAACACTAATTTGACGGCTTTGCCGTTTTTTTGTTTGTTAAGCGGTATTCTATATATAAGAGTGATCTCTTTATCATAACCCTGTATAGTTAAGATTATAAACAAAAATATTTAGAATGGTGAATGGAATTTTGAAAAGTATATTTTCTAACTCACGCAAGAATGTGTTGAAAAGAACAATTTTTCAAAAAATTATTTACTTCTCATAAATTTATTTTATTTCATTGTTCCTATAATTTTAACAGTTTATTACATACTTTCCACGAATTTTTATATTTTTGACAGACAATACAGGGTGGCCCATCGAAAACAGTCCAGCAAGGTTTACGGCTGTGTACGTGAAAATAAAAAAAAAACCTCGGACCCGTAAACTTGTGTTTTCAGGGGGACACGTTTCACTATTAATTTCATCCCTGTAACCTCAACCCCCCCCCCTAGCGGGGGCGGCTACTGCCCTTGTGTTCTCAATTGGGAATGGGTATGTTGTGATACATCTTTTTAAAAGGCATTAAATTCTCTTTAAAATGACGCTTCGTTTTGTAAATTTGAGCTACGCGCCGCCGAGCAACGGAATTTGAAACATTTCACTGCACCTCTTATCAAGTACACAGGTTTATGCAATTACTTCTTTTAAAACGCAATTTCTCGGCTGCGCGTACCTCAAATTTACAAAACAAAGCGCCATTTTAAAGAGAATTTAATGCTATTTAAAAATATGTTGCACAACATATCCATTCCCATTTGAAAAAACAAGGGCCGTAGCCGCCCCCGCTAGGGGGGTTGAGGTTATAGGGATGAAATTAATAGTGAAACGTGTCCCCCTGAAAACACAAGTTGACGGGTCCGAGGTTTTTTTTAATTTTCACGTACACAGCCGTAAACCTTGCTGGACTGTTTTCGATGGGCCACCCTGTATATTAAGCACAAAAACATAACGTCTATGATCAAAAAATTTATGAAAGTTAATATTATAATGATCCACAACCGTTAGGTAATAATTTTTTCCTTCATTCTTTAATTGAAAAGTAAGATAAAGATATACAGAAATAAAATAGTATTATGTTTTAAATTGTTAAAAAACGATTGTTTAAATGCGATTTTTCAATTAGTATCTCAATAATTTATGTACAAGCTTTCACGTCAAGCTTTTTAGAATTAAAAAATATATTTAACGAAATTTTTCCAATTTTAACCCTTAAAGTACTAAGAAAATACAAAACAACCAATATGTTTTTAATATTTTATTAAAAAACTTAATGTTATATAAAAAATGTATTAAACTATAAATACCTGCCATGCATTTTTAATATTCTTCTGATTAATTACCGTCATAAAATATGATTACATATTATTATTTGTTATTTAATAATATAATACAGTGTGTTTTGGAGATTGTGAAACAGAAATATTTATTTTAACCCTATGATGTCAATTTGATTACAAAATAGTTTTTATGTAATTACGTCTATTATTATCCTCCTGTTAATACCACATTCTTTCATTATTTGTCTATTCCATAACTCCTAATATATTTGTCGACAAGGCAGGTGGTTTTTTTCATGTACGATTTATTAAAAACGAATTTTTTGGAGGAGGAAATAGGAAACTAAAGGTTTTTATTATTCTAAAATAATTTTTGACACACTTTTAATATGATAATAACTAAATAGAGATTAAATAATCCTTTTACACCAATATTTATTATTTTTTTTATGCAGAAGCAAACGTTTTAAAATTGTTTAAAATTAGAGAGCAGAAGATGGTAGTTTATCTTTCGATGCAGTACTATTTTAACAAAATTACTGGTTTACCAACGAAATAAGATAATTTCCTTGTAAAACACCATGGCTTAGCAGGATATTCTCCAATGTGTGCAGTGAAGAGTTTTATCGATACCATTGCATCCCAAAATACATGAAAGATATCCATCATCTTACTTACCCTGATAATAATGATCAGTTTACTCTATACTAGATTTTCTCAAATTATCGGCGACTTCCAAAACTTGATCCTTTTCCGGTTCGACTTGTTGTTGACCTACCTCTGGATTTCCATCTTGCTCCATATTTTGTCCCGCAGTTACATCTACAATAACATCTTGAATCCCAGTTCCATCTGTTTCAGATTCACCAGTATTTACTGCAGCATCTACCATTACGATGCAACATCCATGTCTTCTCCAACCTCCACGATGTTTTCCATGTGGTCCATAACCCGACTTACCTCCATGATGGTGCCTTCCTTCAAATATTCCTCGCACGTGCTCATTTCCCTCAGCAAAAAGCTCATGGCAATACTTTGGACCACCTCTTCCAAGTTTGTGTCCTCTTCTTCCTCCAGGATGTCCTCCATGGGGCCCTCTATGATGTCCGTGACCGGGTCCACGATGTTTCCTTATATGCCCATGTCTTACGCCTCCTTCGTCAGCTGTAGTATCTTCATTTTCCGTACCGCTTCCCTCTTGACAACATTTTCTATATCCATGTCCTCCCTTACCTTTGAAGTGTCCTCCATAGTGCTTTCTTACATACCTTTCCTGCTCATTTTCGCCCTTTTCCCCGTCAGTAGTTGCTTCATTTTCCGTAGTGTCGCCGTCCTTTTGGGCACATCTTGGACAAGACCGATTAAATGCATGTCTCCTTCCACCATGATGTCTAAAAACATGACATCCTTTGTTACAGCATACCTCAGTTTTATCTTGTCCCTCTTTATTTTTCGCCGATGTTACAAGATCGTTACTAGTTTCAGCTGTTCCTGCATTTTCAGTAGGCGTTTCAGTAGCATTGCCTTCGTCAGCAGTTTGGGTCTTTGCATTTTCATCCATTGTCACACCATCTTGCCCACAACATCTCTCACACCTCCAATGGTGTCTTCTTCTATGAAATTCTATGGGCCAAGTACACTTACGTACTTCTTGGGCTCCAGCCTCTGAATTTTTCATTGTTGTATCGGGCAATTCACTTTCACTGAAGCAACCTCGGCCAAAGTCCAAGCCACGATGATGTTTTCCCCTGAAAAAATCTTTCCCCATATGGTGGCCTGGGTGTTTAAAATGATGGCCGAATTTCTCGTGTTTTCCACCATGCTTGTGCATCTTCTTATTGTGTCCATGTCCGTGACCGTGGCCATGATGTTTTAGGTGTTTTAGAAACATTATTAACGGGAAATATATTAACCTTGCGCGGTGCCGATGATATGAATGCGAAGCAAACTCACAACTGGAGAATGTTTACTACACAACCAGTTTTATAGCTGGTTTTAATCAATATTATGTTATAGTAAGGGTGCTCGTGTACTATCGCTATTAGTAATTATATTTTGTACAATTATTTAAGAATTCAGTAGTTACTGTGCCATTGAAAATAATATTATTAACCAGTATCTATAGGTAGTGAATAATAATTCCTTATTAGCGGGCTGGGATCAATCACAGAACAGATAGTAAACATATTTTTAGAATATAAACTGCAGTGATATATTTTTATTTTTAGAGCCGTCTAGCAAATTATGCTGGAATCCTGATGATGTATAATTTTTGGCGAAACTAAGATAAATAGATTTGAGTGATACATCCTTAGACAATTCACTAAGATCATTACAGCACGCCTTACCAATAAATTGGATCTGTACCAGCCAAGAGAACAAGCCGAGCCGGATATGGAACGAATGACCATCTTCAGGTGATAAAATCGCTAATAGAAAAAAGTATAGAGTACAACAAGCCCTTAATGCTAATATTCGTCGACTATGAAAAGGCATTCGACTCCATTAACCACCATGAAATGTTTAAGGCTCTCGCGAACTGTCGTATAGATCACCGATGCATCTCCATACTTCAAGATATATATGAACATGCAATGGCAAAAGTGAACATACATGCGGAAACATATCGGTTTAAGATTGGAAAAGGCGTTCGACAGGGTGATGCAATTTCACGAAAACTGTTCACAAATCTGATAGAATACATGTTTAAAGAGATGGACCTAGACAATAAAGGCATAAATGTGGATGGAGAAAGGCTCAGGCTACGTTTTGCTGACGATATCGTGATGATCACAGATCGATTAGATGAGGCAAATGAAATGATCGCACAACTATCCGCAGTCTCTCAAAAAGTAGGCTTCAAAATTAACATTGCCAAGACCCAATTCATGACAAACTTAGTCCCCAGCCAAAACCTAATGATGGAAGGAAAGGAAATTCAATACGTAACATCTTATAAATACCTAGGACATGAGCTACGAATGGGTAGAGATAATCAGACTTGCGAATTAAACAGAAAGATAGGACTGACCTGTCCTGCCTTCCGCAGATTGAAACACGTAATAAAGGCAGATATACCGATGTGTCTCAAGCGAAAAGTATTTGACGAATGCGTCCTCCCGGTGTTAACATATGGTTCAGAAACACTCACATTAGCCCAGAGAACTGTAAATAAAATAAGAACAACTCAACGAGCCATGGAGAGGTTCATGTTAGGAGTTTCACTACGAGATAAAATTAGAAATGACTACGCAAAAGAGCAAAAGTTACGGACGCGATTGAAAGAATTACATACCTAAAATGGAACGTGAGCCGGCCACGTCGGAAGAATGTCGGAAAATAGATGGACGAGGAGAATATTGGAATGGCGCCTCAGAGATGATGCACACAGAAACAGAGGACGACCGCCGACCCGGTGGACAGACGATCTAAGAAGGATTTTCACGAACTGGATCCAGGATGCCCAGGAGAGAGGCTTATGTCCAGTAGTGGACGAGACAAGCTGCTAAATGATGATGATGATGATGATGATGATGATGATACATCCTTGTATTTGTGGCAATACATACAATAAAAAATTCAGGTCCGTATTTAAGAAATTGAAGATGACCATGAAATCTAAGTTATAAAAAATTATATATAAAAACTGATACGCTATTTTATAGAGAAGAAAAAATATAGAATTTTTATTAATGGACGGTGTTTCTAAAATTAAAACCTTTCGAGTTATCAAAGAAATTAATTTTTAGACGTTTTTAACCAATCGTACTGTATATCGTGAATCAAAAACAATTCGACAACGTTGATTCTGGATTCGAAAAAAACTGTAAAAACTGCACATTTTATCTAATTTAACCAACTTCTCCAAAATTACCATTCAGAAGATAGCCATAGTAATCAATTAAATAGTTGCCACACTTTATAGAGGTCTATAAGCATCCTGACTAAACAATACTGACTAATATCATGTAGATTATTTTTATCGCAATTAGGAAACAAACGATCATTGTGTTATTCCTTCTTATCAATTCATACACAAATATGAATATTTTTGGATCTGACGTCAGCTGACGCCATTGTGCAATATTGTGCAATATGATGAAATCTTGGACAATACTGAGCAAGGTCTAGTACACATAGGTATAATAAAAAAATCATTACACTATTGTTAATAAATGTATTATACCGTTTGGCTGAAAATAAGGTCAATGTCCGTTTCACGTTCATGAAATATGATGACGGGAAATTCTCAATATTTATTTTGTTTTAAGGTCGGTTTTGAACTTGACCATTCATGAAATATCTCATATCTTAGTCCATATCCGATTAATTGAAAAACCGACAAATATGTTGCCTTGAACATGAACGAAAATAAACAAAGGATTGTTCGATAGTAGGTACATAAGTTGAAAACGTAGGTTCGTATTAATATAGAAATATTTAATCGGTTGCTAAAACAAAACAATTTCAACAGGAGCTGGAGCGAACCAAAATTTACTTGAAAATCAGAAATGCATATTAATGGTAGAATCTGTACCTTATGAATCAACAAATTTCCATATGGTTTATTAGAAACTCAATTAAATGCAAATAGTATCTAAATCTAAATTTAAATATTAGGTATTACTTTATTATAAGTACAGGGTGTCCATTTTTGGGTAGTTTTACGGGGTATTTCCGTTATTAGTAAAGATAGAAGGATGCGGTTTTCGCAGCACTTTGCTGCTTTTTGTCAAACAGAAGATGCCGTAATCAGAATTTTTCTAGGCCGCCTTGTTTTTGATATACGGGATGTTTTTGAGAATTGTGCATTTTGGGAGACCCCCCCAATTTCTCGGTTACCCCGTAACATATCAAAAAAAAATGTTCTTTTTGTAGTTTTTCACGTAGAATCCAGTGACGTACTCAGATTTTTTCTACATTCAATAGTTTTCAAGGAAAATAAAGAAATTTGCTTTTTTAAATGGGTCTCCCTATATATTTTTTAATAATATAATTTAGTTTGTAACAAGCTTCTCAAAAATGTATAACACTTTATTTTTAGTCTTAGTATTAGGCCCGAAATATACGTTTTTCAAAAATATACCATTTTTTTTAGTAGGCCATGACGGATATTAAAAAAATATTGGTGTGATTAAATATTACACAAAAATTGAAAATTTATTGAACTCCCTCATAAATATTGCTCAAATTGTTCTCAGGGTCTCAGGAAAATCAGCATGTAATATTTCCAATCGAACGGCAAGGCAGATTTGGCGTTAGCGTTTCATGCTTTATACTGAATAGCAAAATAGTTCATAATATATTTGAAGGAAGCCTTAATGCAAATAAATATTTGGAAATTCTGGAAAACGTTGTGACAGAAATAATAGAAGATGTGTCCTTAGCTGGTCTCAATAGGGAGGATGGCGCGCCCGCCCACAATGCCCAAATTGTAATGGCCTACCTAGATTATAACTTCCCAGGTCGCTGGATTGGAACTAATGGACCTGTAAGATTGCCACCAAGGTCACCCGACTTGTCGGTTTTGGATTTCTTCTTATGGGGATACCTTCAAAATAAAATTTATTCCATTCAGTACCAAACAATGGCAGATTTAAGAATTGCCATTGACAGAGGTTTTAGGGAGTTACAAACGCGGCCGTTTATTATTTTTAATTTATTAAGGCGAATAGTGTGAAACATGTCTAAGGCATAATGGAGAACAATTTGAGCAATATTTATGAGGGAGTTCAATAAATTTTCAATTTTTGTGTCTAATATTTAATCACACCAGTATTTTTTTAAAATCCGTCATGGCCTACTAAAAAAAAATGGTATATTTTATACTAAGACTAAAAATAAAGTGTTATACATTTTTGAGAAGCTTGTTACAAACTAAATTATATTATTAAAAAATATATAGGGTGACCCATTTAAAAAAAGCAAATTTGTTCACTGGATTCTACGTAAAAAACTACAAAAAGAACATTTTATATCTTTTTGATACGTTACGGGGTAACCGAGATATGGGGGGTGTCACAAAATGCACAATTCTCAAAAATATGCCGTATATCAAAAACAAGGTGGCCTGGAAAAATTCTGATTACGGCATCTTCTGTTTGACAAAAAAGTAGCACAGTGCTGCGGAAACCGCATCCTTCTACCCTTACTAATAACGGAGATACCCCGTAAAACTACCCAAAAATGGACACCCTGTACAACACTTTTATTTAATGTCATAGTCCAAAAAAATAAGGTTGCATCCAGATGAAGAACAATTTGATCTGACTAATTAAAAGAATTACCAACAGTTTGTTGTAACGCTTTATGATTTACCTAGTCAAAATGAAAATCATGTCGTGTTAATTGTGATTCCTTCACCATTTCATATCTATTATCAGATTTAGTGGTGTTTTTCTTTAAAATCGGGTAAATCATAATGAAGAATAGTGCAAAATTCTTCATAATGACTGATGTAAATATATCCTATACTATTTTAATAGCATTAACTGGAAAATTGGATTTTTTTTTACGTTTTAACAAATTTTCCATAATTAAGACTTGAAATTCATCATAAGTTGACGGTTCCCATGGTTTTTTTTGCTAAGTTCAACAAAATATAAAATGATGAAAAATCATACCCAAACCTCCTAAACCCTTCATACGGCCCAATCTGCAACTAAGATTACTATCAACAGAAAGAATTTTAAATATTATTTGATAAGATATCAATTGTACAATGGCAATGCAAACATGTTTGCACATCTTAACATGCCGATGCCGTGCGATCCTACAAACCAATATAAACAACAATAGTAATTTTTAATTTTTTATTTTATAACAATCAAGGTCAACGAAAACAAATACAACAAAAACAATAACAATGGGGAACACTGTCCCTCTATTAATGCTTATGGGCGAATCCCCAGTGTTTCCCTTCATGATGATCACCTTTCTCTCCGTGGTCGCTGTGGTGCTTGTGATGGCTTTCATGTCCTCCATGACCTTTGTGTCCATGATTATCGTGATGGTGACTTCCTTTAGATCCATGTCCTTTCTTACCATGGTGATCATGATGATGTCCACTCTTGTGAGATCCTCCCTTCTTGTGGTGACCTCCTTTGGAGCCATGATGTCCGTGATGGTGGCCGTGTTTGCTGTGGTGTCCTCCGTGGTGATGATCATCATAAAATTTGTGTTTCTTGTGGTGGCTGTCGTGATGTTTCTTAACATGGTGTCCATGAGTTTTCTGTCCCTTCTTATGGCCTTTCTTCTCTCCGAATTTGCCACCCTTATGGTGACCCCCATGAGCGTGATGTGAGTGGTGGTGACCGCCGCCGCCGTGGTGAGATGAGTGATGCCCACCTTTCTCTCCATGATGACCGGCTGAATGGTGTTTTCCATGTTTACCATGGTGTCCCTTGTCGTGATGATGGCCGGAATGGTATCCCTTATCTCCTTTGCCTCCGTGGCTAGAATGATGATCGGCATGATGGGAATGACCGCCACCTTCATGGTGAGAACTGGCATGTCCATGTCCATGGCCTGAAGCAGCAACTTCTAAATCAGATACAGCTTCCAATTCTTCCTCATCTTCACCTTTCAATGATTTGCCGCTTGCTAATGCTGCTACAAGAAGCAATCCGAAACAAAATATGAATACCTTCATTTTTGATGGTATGGATGAATATTTCAATAGTATTCCTAGGGTGGCTTAAGAGAACTTAGTTATCTATTACAAATACACTGGTGTTCCTATTGGGCCATTGTTCTGTTAACTGAGACCATTGATTGTCTGTGTTTGAAAAATGCCAGTGAGCTATTTATATTAAATTTATTTCTTAAGATACCATTTTTATTAATTTGCACAACTGATTTCGCACTGCACCAGTTTTTTTCTGCGTAGTTTAGTTACCAGTTTGTAAATATCTTAAATTCAACTTAGTTTGATTTCGTATTCTTTATAATCAACCGGCAAATTATTATTTACACCTAGCATACGCCCGCGGCTTCGTTCACGTCTATTTAGAAGAATGTATCTCTTTAACGTTAATTAAGCTAATTTTGGAAATTTGGTGATAACGGCTGACCCAATTCTACCGTATGATCAGAAGCTCATTTTAACGTTTACAGAAAAATCAACAAATGAGATAACTACGCGGATATAGAATTAAAATAATTGTTTTCCTAAATGTCCAGGACATATCGTTGGTGTTCGTGAAAAATGTCGTATGTCACAAAAAGAGCAAAATTGTTTTTTGTCGTAAGTTAAATTTTTTTAATTTTTTTTTTATGTTCAAACACTATAGGAAAAATTCTTTAGGGCACTCTGGGAGTGGTGCGTGTGCCCAAAAAGCGATTCACGTTGGTTTTGAATCGTTGGAGGTTATATTCGTTGGGAAAACGACCCTGGGAAGGTCGTTCCATAAGGATGAAGTCATCCAGATGAAAAGATTTCTTAAATAAGAAGTTCGAGGAGTACTAAGCTTAACCACATATGGATAGGCGGCAGTGGTTCGTCGTGTATTTCTGCTATTTGCCGCTCTGTGCAGAATTAAAGGGCAAGGTCAGCACTTTCCATGAAAATATCTGTAAAATAGTTAAATCCACAACCTCTCGTCAATGTTCTAGGCTGTCGAGGTTCTTCGTCAGCTCGTGGTCTCCAATCAGACGAATAGCCCTCCTTCCGATGGAATCCAGCAGCCGCAGAGTATGTTTGGGTGCAGAGATCCAGACATGAGAGCAGTAATCTAGTGATGGTCGAATCTGGGCTTTGTATAGTGTCAAAAGGTGTTGAGGTGTGTACAACTTTCTGGTTCGGAAGAGTACACCAAGTTTTTGAGAAGCTATCTTGGCAACTTCCACAACGTGGTTATGCCAAGACATATTTCCTCCCAGATTGACGCCCAGCAAATTAATAGATGAAGCCAGTGGGATTGCGTGTCCGTCCATGACTATATCCGGTTCTGTAATGTTAACCTTTTTAGAGAAGACTGCTGCCTGAGTTAAATACGACTTGGTTACTGTCACACCAAGCCAAAGTTTCTTCCAGGTCTTTGTTGAGGCGTGATACTTCATGCTGTCTGCGAAGATGTGCGTCGGCAGCCGATGTTTGTGCATTCAAAGAGAAAAATGAGATAAGTGTGCTATCGTCAGCAAGACTAAATATCGGATTTTTAGTTTTCACTAGAAGGTCGTTAATGTAGAGTAAGAAGAGGGTGGGAGACAATATGGACCCTTGAAGAACACCGGCATTGATGGTGAAGGTGTCTGAGAGAAATCCGTCAATCGCCACTTGCAGAGGGCGGTCCTTCAGAAAGCTAGACCACCATGCACAGAATCGACTGGGCATACCATAGGATCACAGTTTACTTAGAAGTCACTCATCCAAATACGATCAAAGGGTTTAGAAATATCCAGTGCAACAGCCCGAGACTCCCCATGATGTTCGATTGCGATGTTCCAAAGATGAGTGACATAGGCTAGAAGATCTCCAGTTGATCTGAACTTCCGGAACCCATATTGATGATCACTGATAATGCTGAAGCCTTCCAGGTACTTTAGAAGATGTTGGTTAATAGCTTCCTCCAAATAGTTTCGCAGCGTCCACACAACTGCAAAATATCACAATGTCTGTGTCTAATAGGTGACAAGCTATTTCCCATTTACAAAATGTCCGATGTTTGTCTAGTGAACAAGTAGTATTGCAAGATGTCTTTATGTCGTACCATTCTAAATGTTAATGTTTTCAACATACAACATTTTGCACGAACACCAACGATATACTATAAATTGCACGGTGATTCCTAAAATCCTTCTGATGGAAAATTAAACTTAATAAGTACATATTCAGAAACGGTAGAATATCATAGTTTTCCTTCAGCTATTTTCTGTCAAAAAGTATGCACAATCATTTCTCAGTAACTACCTATGAAGAGAAGAAGAAAACCGACAGGGCCAACATATCATTCCTCTGGGAGAGAAGAGAAGAAAGCGACAGGATCAACCTATCAAGCATCTATGAGAAAAGAGAAGAAAACCCACAGAGCAAACATACCATTCCTCTGAGAGAAAAGGAAAGAAAATCACCAGGGTAAATATATCATTCTCTCTGTGAGGAAAGAGAAGGAAAGATACAGGGCAAATAAACATTTCTCTGTGAGAAAAATCGACAGGGCCAACATATTATTAATCTGTATCATATATTACGTCTATAATTTATAATAATACAATTTTTATCTGTATGTATAAGAATTAACCATAATCAGCAGATTTTTCAAAGTCATAATCCCAAATCAGATAAACTCTCTATAAAATCCCAGCTGGTCTGCCTGTCCTTAAATATTACATCATTTTAATACTATGTATTTTAAAATATTATATTGCGGGTCAATTACTATTTCACACACCATTTCTTCATTTTTAAATTGACCATTTTCATTTTTCAATATAGATATTAAGTAAAAATAAATATTTTCTAAGAGTACGAAACCCCCTTGTTCACTGGAGAGGTTTAAATTCAGCACAACAAAATATTTGGAGTTTATAGTCGTCCGTTTTAGTTAAATATTATTCTGGTTTGTTCTTTTTCCAGTAGAATATTTTTACCTGCATCTTGTTGCCAAAATAGTTTACTCATAGCTGAAAAGTTTAACTTGTCCCACTAATTTTAGTGTAAAAAGTTCACTTTAAATAACAAAAGTAATTGCTTTTTCACACTAGTGCGAAAATAAGATTTTCTTCTTAGTATCATGGATAAATAAATTGATGAAACTTAATTTTTGGAAATATGCCAGTAATATATTTTCAGGAAGATGCTTTACCATTTTTTCTATTTGGGTTTGTTGGTTGGTTGGATGGCTACATTATGAAATGCACAAAAATTTAATAACCTGAAATTTTACGAAACTGAAATTTTATTTTTTTATGTTGGCAGCAAGTGGGGTTCGAATTTAGGCTTACTTTTGCATTATGGATTCGATAAAAAAATTTTATAGAAAACGTTAACATACTAACCTTTAATCTTGCAAATAGATTATTTTTACTAGATATTTATCTGAAATACCTATACTCGGAAATATATAACATGCTGACGGTGTCCGTCAACTAATTTCTAGTCACAACTATAAAACAACATAACCTATAATAGAAATATCTTTAGCTTATGCTCTATTTCTATAGTTTTGTTCAATAAAGTACTATTTTTATTTTTAATTCAATATAGTATTATACATATTACTTTATATATACATATTTATAGTTACTGTAGACATTTCCTGGCCATTAATTGTTATTCCTGTCAGATTCTGTGTCGACACGATATTTTGTTGAATAGTATTATTTATTAATTTGTTCAATAGTTTGAACTTTGTTCTGCTCGCACCATAACTCAAAGTTTTGCATATTCTTTTCAAAAGTTTTTCTAGATTATTTTCTGCAATTTCTCGTACAACTTTCTTCCTGACTCATTTTTATTAACTTTAATAATATATTTATTTTTAATTATGACGGATGGAAAGAAGCTTTGTTGTGTTTAATTGTTTCTCTTATGGTATATTTGATACTTGTAACATTTTATTAAATGTTATTATATTAAATATAAATTAAAAATAAAAATATATTAAAAATGGAAAAAATATACTATATTTTTTAAAGTATTCCATACTTTAAAGACCCAAATAGAAAAAGTGTTACAAAATACACGGTTCATAAGACAATTAGACCACTTATACTTTAGAAAACGCGATATCCAACACCACCAACATGCGCTCAGCATCCTCGAAAACGGGGGGGAATTTATATATGCCGCTGATACTTGAGAAAAAAATTAACCCCTTTCAGGGGCGAGTATTGGCCGGTGGAGGGGTCGGACGCGATTTCCAACACCACCACCGTGCTCAGCATCCTCGAAAACGGGCGAAATTGTGTTTATCTGCAGGGAAACCTCTTGAACGCGTTTAACCTATCTTGGGGGCTGGTTTTTGGCCATTTTGAGGGGTTGCGCAACCCCAAAGAGAAATTCTGACCCAGCCATCGTGTTCAGCATCCTCGAAAACGCTGATACTTGAAAAAAATTCACCCCTTTCACGGGCGAGTATTGGCCGGTGGAGGGGTTGGAAGGGGTCGGACGCGATATCCAACACCACCACCGTGCTCAGCATCCTCGAAAACGGGGGGAAAGTGTGTTTCTCTGAAGGGAAGCCTCTTGAAGCGCGTTTAACCCCTCTGGGGAGTGGTTTTGACCGTTTTGAGGGGTTGCGCAACCCAAATGAGAAATTCTGACGCCTACATCGTGTTCAGCATCCTCTAAAATGAAAATTGTTTAATCAAAAATCTTCCGTTATTTATCGTAGTTACAATATTATCTTTTGGATAATTTAATTAATTTTTTCATGGTTTAACTACCTATGAAAATATATTTAAAAGCGTAAATATTGAAACACAGATATTAAAAATGCGTCACTTTGTATGAATTAGAGAACTTACTATCCTCGTTCAAACACGAACAGGGAGGGAGGAAAAGCAGTTAAAAAATGCATTTTTTACAGTTGTATCTTAAATAGCTATTAAGAGGATTTACTAATTATATTTAGTACATTTTTCTGTAAGCAATGTGACAAAAATGTAAAGTTTTAGTAATATTTACATAAAAATGTAATTTAATTCGTGAAAGTAGAACTTATTTTTCTGCTATATTTTTCTTCCAAATTTTTGCTGCGAAACTGGGCAATATCTTGAGCACGTTGCATAATTTGAAAGAAATGTAGATAACTTTAATTTTTAATTTTAGAAAGTCGTTATCAGGTAGTGTCTACTATACAGGGAGATATGATACGCATTAAATAACTTGTCAATTTTTTTATTTTATAAAAACCAATCGCAATAAAAACAAACATATCAAAACAAACAATATCAGCCTTTACGTCACGTGTCCAATTATTAGTGTTTGTGACTAAATCCCCATTCTTTTCCGTCTTTATGACCGTCTTTCTTGCCATAGTCGCTGTGGTGTTTGTGATGGCTTTCATGACCTCCATGACCTTTATGCCCTGTGTGGCCACTGTGATGATGTCCCTTATGTCCATGTCCTTTCTTACCATGGTGATCGTGATGATATCCGCTCTTGTGAGATCCGCCCTTCTTATGGTGACCTCCACTGGATCCATGATGTCCGTGATGATGACCGTGCTTGCTATGGTGTCCATCCTTGTGGGCCGCATCGTAGAATTTGTGGTGTTTGTGATATTCATCCTTATGTTTCTTAAGATGGTGCCCGTGAGTCTTCTGGCCCTTCTTGTGGCCTTTCTTCTCTCCGTGTTTACCCCCCTTGTGATGACCTCCTTTTGCGTGGTGCTCACTATGATGCCCACCTCCGTCATGGTGAGATTTGTGATGTCCACCCTTTTCTCCGTGATGTGAGGCATGGTGATGCTTTCCATGTTTGCCATGGTGACCCTTGTCGTGATGATGGTCGGAATGGTAACCTTTGTCACCCTTGCTACCGTGACTTGAATGATGATGGGCATGGTGTTCTTTACCACCTCCCCCATGGTGAGAACTGGCGTGTCCATGTCCATGGCCTGAAGCTGCAACTTCTAAGTCAGCTACTTCAAGCTCTTCATCTTCTCCTCGAAGAGACTTCGCACTTACACAAACCGTGACAAGAAGTACCCCCACACAAAGGAAAAACACCTTCATTTTGGTGTACTATTTTTACTGACGCCACCGATTGTCTGGTTTTTTAAGATTTTGGGATGCTTATTTATATTCAATTATTTGTTAAGGAACCATTCTTTGCACCAGTGATTTCGTAGTGCAATAATGTTTTTGCACGTAGATTTGGTGTTAGAATTTTTATGCAACTGGTATACTTACCTCGATTTAATTCTGCCACTGCGAAATTGTGGCGGTATTATTTCACTACAGAGAAATTTTAATTTTACACTGTCTACATACAGTGGGTCAAGATCCTTTTTTTACCTTTGTGCGTAATACATACAATATGCACAATCAAGTGCATCGGAACAATTAATTGCTTAATTAATTTATATGTATTTGTATTTTAGCATATATTTATATTCAAAGAATGTGTTATGAATTATTTCGTAAGGTATCATTTTGCACATATTATATTAAATTATGATGTTCACAACAACCAACCCAACCCAAAGTAATAAAAATGCTTCGATTTGATTGATCACAACCCCTAAGTGATTTAAGCTGATTACTGGCCCTAACTAACAGTAAATAATGATTGCTTTGGTTAGTTAAAAACTACCTGATAATGATTACTTTACTAAATTTATAGTTTTAGGAAAAGTATGTAAATTTTACTAATACGACATTACGTTCGGGTAATAAAATTCATTATGGCTCAAAATATAATATTTAATAATAATTTATCCCCATTGATAACTTTCAAAAACCGCATAATGTGATTGTAAAATCGTTTCGATGAAATTTTAGAACGAAATTTACATCACGATCTTTAATTTGGTAGAACTGTGTAAAATTAATCGCCAAACTAGTGGTTTTAATTGATGAAATAAAATTTTTAATTTTCCGTTTCCATCATTAGTTGTAATAAACAGTGTGAACCAAATTTCGTGTCCATCATTGGTTGGCAGTAATAAATCGGGAACTAGGGGTATTTCATAACATTCCGGCAAAATGAAACTGCAGCAAAGTCACTAGAGGAAAGTATAGTTTTCTCTTTTCGACAGGTTGAGAGTTTTAAAGTGTTTATTTAGGTTCATTGCAAAATCCAAAGAATGACTACAAATATTTTTGTCCAAATTTTATGACGCTAATATGGAAGTTAGGGAACAAATTTGATCATTATCCCTCTTCGGATTTCATTTGGCAGTCTCCAGCCATTTAAAAGCTGAAATGGAAAGATATACAGGGTGTCCGCTAGGTAATGGGACATGGAAAAACCACAGACGTAAAAATATTAGGATTTAATTATACTTACCTATATCCGAAAGTTGATATTAACTGAGATACATGGTTGTTAAAGTTAAAACTTCATTTTTGTTTCTCTCTAATAACTTTGACAGAAACCAATGGTTTTTAACAAAATTTGGCAATTATGTTTTTTTAGGATGAGGAACTGAACTGAACTACTATATTAACAATTTTGCTCGTTTTCTTATTTACCATTAACATTTTCTATAATGTATGATATTTTCAAGAAGTCTTCTTGACTTTAATAATAAAAAGTTCCTGTTTAGAATTAAAAATGTTTACTATAAGTTTACCAACGAATTTTTCTATATATTTTGTTAACCATTTTGTTCGTTTTGTTATTTTTATTTACAATTTCTTTTATTATGTTATTTTTGAGAAGTTTTCTCGAGTTTATAGTAAATAAAAATTTTAAAATTATATCCTTTAATTTTTTAATATTTACAATCGGAGACCTAAACTAAGCCGCTGGCTAGCCAGTTAAAACGAAACTTTACAAAAGCCATGTCGCGATAACTACGCTAAGGGATTTGGCATACTTTTTTATATGCACCTTCTCGTTTATGTGCCTTTAAGAAAGACGTATGTTATGTACCTGCTCAGCGTCAAACTCGAACGTCGCCAATCGGGTTTGTTCGAAGGTCGTGTATCAAGTGACAGGCGATGTTTTTCGGTTTTTCGCCTGAATTTATAACTATAGTATTTTCTATCGAGCGAAAAACTGTTCGAATATACGAGAATTTTTTTAATTCGATCACAGTACAACGGTACAATTCCGTCGGCGTCAAGCGAAGCTCGGGTATCGAGTGAAAGATAATAAGTAACGAGCGACGGTTTTCGCCTGAATAGATAATTCGAGCGGGTTTTTTAATAATCGAGCGATATCGGTTATTTCAATAATCGAGTGATCAAGCGGTTTTTCGGTCGAGCGATCACAACACTAACCAGGACTACTTTACTGTGTTAAATAAAAGACTATAAAGTTCCGAGCAAAACGATCTTCCATTATATAACGGCTGTTATTAGTGGACCATAGAAGCCGACAAAAAATAAGCCGCACATAAACACTATTGTTCTTGGACATTGCCATACAAGTTATTCTCTAATGCGCTTCCATATATCATTTTCTAAATTAAGGAAATAATTAATAGGCTGTGCTATCGAGGTGGTACTAATTCATTGACACATTTAACTGTATTACGAAAACAAAGGTTTCCGTATTTACAATAGGCTGCACACGGCACAGGACGATCTAGTTCGTAATTAATTATTCGAATTTGTGATAAAGTAGCAGGAATTGCTGTCTGCGGAGGTTGATCCTATTTAGATCTGAACTGTAACCGTTATTAATAATCAACGTAATTTTAATTACTGATTTTTAATAATTATTATGAAAAATTAACAAGCCGACAGAAGTTACGATCCAAGCCTCTCCTTGTTGTCTAAATTTCTTATTTTACACGCGATGCGCTTGAAGGGAAAAAAACCAAGGCGAAGGTAATATTGCTGTCGGTTTATTGATAGTATAATACAGTAGCAGTAAACTAATTTGAAACACCCTCAGATTTTTCTCGATTTTTTTTATAATTGTAACATAAACAGAAATCTATTTTCAGTCATTTATAAGTAAGGGAATACTCAGGATGGTTCGGATTATGCATCTGGATACATGGAAATAGGATTCTTGAGATTAAAATAATGGAAGTCAGTCATACAACGTATCCAAGATACGGAGGGCCAGTACAGGGATCTCGGAAACCGTAAGAGATACGAAGTCGGTTAAATGGAGGTAAAGTTGCGCATTTACGTGCCTAATAATATGCCGTGTAGAAAGTTTTAAAATTCCGAGTAGTTGAGATTAAAATAATGCAAGTCAGTCATACAACGTGTCCAAGATACGGAGGGCCAGTACAGGGATCTCGGAAACCGTAAGAGATACGAAGTCGGTTAAATGGAGGTAAAGTTGCGCATTTACGTGCCTAATAATATGCCGTGTAGAAAGTTTTAAAATTCCGAGTAGTTCCGGAGATATCCGGAAGGAACGAAATTCTGAAAAATTGTTTTATTGTTTTCCTGGGTTTTTTTGAGATCGAATCCTAAAGTAAATTGCACTTTTGCATTGCCACTTTTTTCGCTCTATCTAGCAGCGTTAATTGTTTTGTAATCCGACGAGTCGTCTTCGAAGGGTCATTATCAACTTTCTTTTTTTAAATACGGTCCTGTTTTTCTGATATTGGAATTTGAGAGCCTTTTTTCTCCCGAATGAAACGATGTATGACACATTGTGGTTTAATGACGTTTCGAGGGTTTTTTGAACAACATCAGGAAATTTTTGGATACGGTCTTGTATTTCTCCTAACTATAAATAATATCTCATAAGTAAACTCTAACTTTTTACTTATGTTGGACTAGTTTAATAAATAACAAATAATTTAATAGTAAACCACAAATAAGTGAACAAAATACAGAAACATTATTTCAAACTTCTGTTGATTCGGGATTTAAAAGAAAAGTAGGCGTTTGAAACAAAAAATTAAGATGGTGACGCGTGATTTGTTTCATTTGACATTCCCATTGTGATCGTTTGAGAGCGTTTTAAGAGGTAATCTATTTTACTAGTCCAACATAAGTAAAAAATTTAGAGCTTACTTATGAGATAGTATTTATAAAATTAGGAGAAATACAGGACCCTATCCCAAAATTTCCTGATGTAGTTCAACAAACCCTCGAAATGTCATTAAACCACATGTGTCATATATCGTTGCATTCGGGAGAAAAAAGGCTCTCAAATTCCAATATCAGCAAAACAGGACCGTATTAAAAAAAAGAAAGTTGATAATGGCCCTTCGAAGACAACTCGTCGGATTACAAAATAATTAACGCTATTAGACAGAGCGGAAAAAGTGGCAATGCAAAAGTGCAATTTACTTTAGAATTCGATCTCAAAAAAACCCAGGAAAACAACAGTTTTTGGCAGCTATTGGGAAAAAGGATATGATATTTTAAGAACACAAGATTACCTAATAAAAAAGGTACTGGAATTTAAGGTTTTTGTTAGCCAGGAAAACAACAGTTCTGGTAGCTATTGGGAAAAAGAATATGTTATTTTAAGAACACAAGATTACCTAATAAAAAGGTACTGGAATTTAAGGTTTTTGTTAGCAGTAAAATCAATTTTCCAATTGGAAGTAAAAAAAATGTTATTTAGTTTCGATTTTGTGTTATATGACTGCCTTTATTTTAACAAGTAGAATCACCACTCCAAGTACCCTGATGAATTATCCGAACAATTTATGGCAATTCAGTTATTGTAAATAAATTGATGAGACAGCGCTAATAGTTGGCATTTTCAATTAGGTTATATTGATAATTATTAGCTTTCTGCCATTGACTAAAATAAGTCATTTATTAGCGTTAAAGCCATCATTATATATTTTATTTTGCTTCTTCGGATAATCGGAACATCATATAGATGTAGTAAGTGGAAAAGAAACGTGACATAATAGTAATTTTTGGTAATTTATAAAATTAAGTAATTATATGAAATCTCTAACTTAAACCCACTAACGTTAATAAAATTACGAGCATCGTGTTCAGGTTTTGTTTTTCTAAAATATATTATCTAATGTGCCGAAAAATAATGAGACCTCTAAATATCAGATTAGTGACTTTGAAATATTATTATTCCTGTTATAAAAATGTCCGGTTCGATACTTTTTGGTTCTATTATTGTCACGTATCCTAAAAATCTACCGTCAATGTACATTTATACGGCCAAAACGAAAACAAGATTATTAAATCACGCCATAAAACATTTTTATGACAGGCGATCCTACATATAGTTTTGTTTCTTTGTCTCTGAATGTAATAAAAAATATGAATATTGGAAAATCAATAGAAAATTGTAGCTACGTGGGTGGTTCGGCATATTTATTTGTGGTTAGTTGCCATCCACCAATTGGATTAGTAATTACTAAGTTACAAGGGAGTTTACAAAGGATTTTCATAAATTCAGAAATCAGTAAGCCTTGTTCGGGTATATTATTTAAAATGGGATTAAAGAGTTAATCGATTTTATTAATATCTAGCAGTGGCGGTTCTTCCACAGAAGCACATGCGCACGTGCACCCCCAAAACAAAACGAATAAAAAATATTAATTTATATTCATTGAATATTATCGTATAAAGTCCGACCCTCCCTAATATTTTATCATCCAGTCAAACCAAACTGCATAGATCCGGCAACGCCTCGGTCGAGGTAAATGACGATTATGACGAGAGTTGCTCGCACGTGCGATTAAGTAGTGCAGTTTCTCTGTAGTAACAGGTGGCGGTTGGCAGCGGCGGATAGCTGGGCGATTTAACATGGAAAAGGCGCACAGTTTTTGTGTGCATCGCGCTGTTGTCTGTTCGAGCGTGTATGTTTTTATATTTTAATATTATATATTTATTAAGTCGAAATGAATAGTTAACGGTGGACTATTTAAGAAATAAATTTAGCTCTTTGAGTTTGGAGCAAAAAGCAAAACACCTAAACCCGAAATTAATTTAACGCAGACCACAAAGGGTAAATCTAGGGACTTTATTAGAAAGTTTAAAAATGAAATATATGAAAAAAATTTTAGAGGGTATTCCAAACTTAATGAGGCTGTCATTGATCAATTTTCTACAATTAAGAACCGAAGAATAGACTTTACGTGTAAGCAATATTGTGTAGGGTCGATAAATGTTGTGTATTTCGATAAATGATACTCGATAAGATTTTAAACCATTTTATTTAAGGCTTTAAACTAAAAAACATCTATGGTTCCGCCACTATCTACCTATTTGACCAACATGAAACTAACAACAATTTTACGACAATATCGAACCTTAAGACAAAATTATACACGGAATGAAAATCTTCGTCAAATTTACTATAAAAGTCATAAAACTATCAATAATTCTAGTCTGTTTATGTGACTGGAATAACTTGTATTAAGAAATGCTATTAAATTATAGCAAATTTGTAAACTAAATTTTTGTAATGACATTTTATAAACATTTTGAAGATTGCACGTTATATTCCCAAGCGGTCACTCATCCACATGGTAGTCACGCTTTGAGTCGCTTGATTTCTTCAATCGACGTTATGCTTGCTATATGAGTTCTCCACCTATTATCAGTTACGAAATACCAGGTATTCATTGCATCTGATTTAAGCCTTGTATTTTTGTAAAAAAAGGCATTTTTACCACACTTCACTTAAACTTGGTTATTTTTACAATAAAAAATACTTACTTACATAACAATCAGTGAAATGTATGTATGCATCTAAAATGTATACATTTAATACATTTTAAAATATTGAAACTACCGAAGTTATAAATAAATTAGTTTAATTTACATCCGTTATTACTAGGTTAAGCTAGGAGGCCCGGCATCAACTTCGCCTTTTGTAATCTTTTACAATTAAGTCATTTATTATTATTAAATATTAACTATACTTTTTTATAAATTATGTGTATCTTTTGGTATGAATTATTAATGAAAAATGTAATTAATACTATATTTTATAGGAAATCGTACAATAAAATCTTGTAATTATTTTACTATAGTGTTTTTTCCGTCTATTTAAAAAGTTCCGACAATACTAAATCGGGATGGAATACACTGCATAGAGTTAAGCTTCTTTATGTAAAATTATATTGTAGTCTCTGCCCTAATTCAATCATCCTAAATAGAACACCAAGAGCTTAAATAATAATCTATACTACAGAAATTTATAAAACCTGGCAAAATGCAACTAAATTCGTGCAAACTCTATAAAATACTAAAGTTTTAACAAGTGACAGGACATAAATCCGTTGCCATATACAAATCACACATATTTTAATTTAAGCTTCGAAAACTTTAGTGGATTACACCGAGAAATGTCAGAAACATAAATCCGCTTAAAAAGAAATATTAATTTCGGTTTTGAATATGTTGGATGGATTAACGTAAGGCGTAATTTATTCCCGCTTTTAACCCGGGGTACAAATTTAAGTTACGAATATTTAATGTAAGAAGTGAGCTAAACTTGTCACATAATAAAATGTTAGTATTAATGGACTGTATTATTTCGGTCCTGAGAGTTTTGAAAAATAGGTATATAAAATTTAAATATAAGAGTCATATTGTTGCTAATTTTAGAGGTACTAACTGTCTAACTGTCTCGTTCGTGTCATTTCAATAGAGGCAGTGGCGTAGCCACACGAGGGCAAGAGGGGGATTGTTCCTGGTTCATTTTAAATACTTAAATAATAACTAATATGACAAAATGTGTATTTTAAAGTATAGGCGCCTCCGAAGAACTGACCACAAACCCTGATTGCTACGACACTGTATAGAGTCCCACCCTTAATATCTCGATTCCAGTAAATAATATTAAAAATCGGAAAGACACATCAATATTATTGTGAAAGGGGAAGAATATTTGCCGCCCTCTTGGATTAACCCCCTGGTAGATATAATCCCTAAAGCGGCGAATAGCAGAAATACAGGAGGAGCCACTGCCGCCCACCCATATGTGGTTAAGGGGGGTCGTCTACCTAGAAATTTGAAAATTTCGTTTTTTTTTTTGACATAAATTTGATCTCTAGGGTTTCAAGAACATTTGTGCCAGAGGATTTTTTTTCTTCCATAATTAACGGAGATACAGATGAAAAGGCAAGCGCTGCCGTGGTCCCGAGCGAGCGAGCGCTCTCAGGTACCTACCGCGCGGCCGGCAGCTTCTTCTCCGCCCACTTCTATTGCCCGATTGACCTGACCGACTGACGGAGATTCCTGTAGTGTAAACGGTTAGTTTCTTCTCGGCAGTCGACTATTTTCCATCTTTCCCTCCTCTTGCTCCAATTTATTTATATAAAAAATGATCCGATCCTCGGACTTTCAATGTCGTTTTTCTCGAAACAATGTTTTTCCGGGAAACTCCGGCGATATCTCGGAAAGTTCAAAACGGATTCGGCTGAAATTTGGCACAGATCTTTAGAGCATGCATCGCTAAAGCCGGTATCTCAATGACTCTCGTAAAAATAAAAAATTATTGTTTAGAAGCAAAAAACCTTTCAAAAAAACGAAGAAATCCTTTTTTTTTAAATTCCGCCAAAGTCTGATTTTTTGTTCTTTTCTTTTGATTCTGTTAGGGGACATAGCTAAGAGTGTGCAGATGCTGATTTTTTTTTGTTCCTTTCAGACACCTGAGTCGCCTAGAATCATCGGAGTTCTGCAGCCTTGCCGATTTTTCGTATCCACCGTCTCAGGGCCACAACTTCCGCAATTTTCAAAATTAAAAAATAAAAAAAGACACTCATACTTATGATATATGAATAAAGGACGTGCACCAAACGGCAACTCTGTATCTCGCTTTCTCTCCACACAACGAACTGTCGAATATAGCGCTTGAAACGCGACCTATTGAGTAGACGACCCCCTTAAGCTTAGTACTCCTCGAACATCATGATTTAAGAATTCTTCCTTATGGAACGACCTTTCCGAGGTCTTTTATCCCAACGAATATAACCTCCAACGATTCAAAACTAACTTGAATCGCTTTATTCGCACACGCAAAACTCCCAGATTGCCCTAAACAATTTTTCCTATAGTGCTTGTGTTTGAACATAGAAAAAAAATAAAAAATTCGTTAAAACGTTTTATTTAATTATTATGGTTTACTTGAAGTTGTTTTAAGACAAGAATTTTAACCGCCTACGAGATATTAATACTCGAACTTCAAATTATAGAATGCGTTAAAAATAGGAGTTTTTATAGAAAAGGGATATCGGCTGGGGAATGTGTGTGTGAATGTGTATGACATTTTCACACCAATTATTTCGTCCTTATTTATACTCAACAAATATGCATAATCTGAGTAATTTCTTACAACAGCGAGACAGTAAAAAGTTTTTAATGATCATTTTCATCAACAACATCGACAACAATACCACATGGAAAGAAGAACTTGGAAGGTTATAAATAAATTATTTTCACTATACCTTCGGGGTAAAATTTGTAATATTTTCATAAATTATGTGATTTTACTAAATTTATTGGAAATTCTAACTACCTACTTATACATTTTTAGAATATTTTATAGGAAATCGTACATTAAAATCTTTACTGTAATACTTTTACTGCTATAGAGTTTCTTTCGTGCACATACATTGTAAATATATTGTAAAATTTACAATATACAGGGTGTTACCTAACCTCTCTGAAAAAATTATTATTTTAAGACGAAATTGTGGTATAAAAGTCTTTCGCATGTCGTTTCGATTCCGAAATGCAGGGTATTAAAAAAAATATTGGACACATTTTATTAATTAATGCCAATGATTATATGAACAAAAGTCAAATAAATTGCTGCAAATGTCCTCCTTGAGCTAGTAAACACCCATGATTGCACATGGCATGCTAAATTGTCTCTTATGTGTTGGAAAATGTCGGGACTTTCGCAAATCGTATTAAAAAATTAAATTGAGCCATTTCTTGAGTGGTAAACTCAGCCATTATGAAAAGTATGTAATGTAGTACAAATAAATTCAAAAATAATTCAAAAGGATAGTATTTGAAAGATGTTAAACAGGAGACAAATGTCACGGAGAAAACAAATGTAGTTGCCATGGAACGAAGAATGGCCTTTCTTAAAATTAATCAATAATGGATCAAGAATATATTATTAACTTAACTCCTCCTGAGTTAAGGGAAATTGCAAATAATACATTGCAGTGAACTAAGTCGACGACTCTGTGGTCCTTATACTCAAAATTAAGAGCTTGCATTAACATTTATGAAAACACAGATATAAGAAATTATGAAAGACTTCAAGCCTTTTTAAAAAGGCAATCTGAGAGCTACAGGCCCAAAAAATCTTCCATGTTAGATTTAGATGATATCAATAAGTTTATAGCTGAGGCTGAAAATAGCATTTACTTAGGTTTAAAGGTAAGAAAATTGTACAGTACCTACCTATACATTAATTTTTTACAACCAGTTCTTAATAAAAGTGGATTGGATCCGCAAATAAGGATTAATCCTGAACAAAACGTTTCAAACACACAAACTATGCCCGATTTTAAAATTAACGCTGCAGACACAATTACGGTCACAATAAATGTTTATAACAACTGCACTTTTAATAATAAATAAGTTTAATTAGTGTACAGTGTGTTTATTAGCTTTAAATTGATATCTTTGTAAGAGAATATATTACATGTTGATCTAAACTTGTGATTGTGAGGTTAGTTTTGGAATCGTTTATTATGCAACCAAACATACACAGCAGTACCACCAACCATTTAAAATGAAAAAAAAAACGGTATCGAAACAAGCTTATTACGATACTGAAAACGGTATCGAAAAAGCTTTCATATGAAACCAAAATAGAAAAACTTGTATACCACATTTTCGTATTAAAATCAGGTGAGGACTCACCTCCTTCTTTTTTCAGAGAGGTTAGGACACACTCTGTATTTTACTTGATTTTACTAAATTTATTAGACATCCTAATTATAATTTTTGTCAATTATGTTTACAATATTATTTCGGTACGAATTAATTAATTGGTACTATATTTTATAGAAAAAAAAAATCTTTATTATAATAATTTTATTATAGTCTACGTGCACCTGAATAATAATTTTGCGCTACTCATCACAACGGAAAAAAAATACATCTCCTGTTTATCAAATACTTCCCCTAAAATCAGTTTCATAGGAATATTACCAAAGTCACTGAACCTCGAGAGCTCACAAAATCAATTTTTAAAATCCTCTATTCCAGAGTAGCTGCGTAACAAGCATGTCATCGAGGCGCCCGGATAAAACAATGCCTACGGGTAGTTTTACATTCTTTGACACGAGAGCAGGTTATAAAGGGTTTAGGATCTTTTCAATAAAGCCTATCCCCGATTTATACAATATAACAGCTTCTCTCAGTTTTTTTCCTCGAAAGTCCTTCACTTAAAGTTTTGTAAGTGGCTTTCTGTCACGTTTTTTTGTAAGTCAAAAGCTTTAGGAAGATCACGTGCGGTGGGGGAATTACAAGATAGATGCACCAGCTAAATGTCGAGTTTGTTTGCAGCTTGTAATTAATGTCCAGAAAATATTTTACAGGTGTTATTTTAAAGTTGTAATACCAAACCTGAGGTAGTTAAGGTAACTTATGAACCATAAATGTCTTTAAGATTGCTCCTTATACCTTTAAAACGAGATTTCTGCCCACGGGTTTAATAATCGATTAAGAAAAAAAATGTTGTATATAAAAATTTGTATAAATTAAACAAAAAATATTGGAAAGTCCCTTTTTGACATATACAACGTGTCCAAGATAAGTAGGGCCAGTACAGGAATCTCGGAAACCGTAAGAGATACGAAGTCGGTTAAATGGAGGTAAAGTTGTGCATTTATGCGCCTAATAATATGCCGTTTAGAAAATTAAAAAATTCCGAGTAGTTCCGGAGATATCCGGAATAAACCGAAATTCTGAAAAATCGTTTCTATTGTTTTCCTGGGTTTTTTTGAGATCGAATTCTAAAGCAAATTGCACTTTTGCATTGCCACTTTTTCCGCTGTATCTAACAGGGTTAATTGTTTTATAATCCGACGAGTCGTCTTCGAAGGGCCATTATCAACTTTCTTTTTTTAAATACGGTCCTATTTTTCTGATATTGGAATTTGATAGCTTTTTTCTTCCGAATGCAACGATGTATGATACATTATGGTTTAATGACGTTTCGAATGAACAGCATCAGGAAATTTTGGGATACGGTCCTGTATTTATCCTAATTTTATAAATAATATCTCATAAGTAAGCTCTAAATTTTTACTTATGTTGGACTAGTTCAATAAATAACAGATAATTTAATAACACACCACAAATAAGTGAACAAAATACAGAAACATTATTTCAAACTTCTGTTGATTCGGGATATAAAAGAAAAGTAGGCGCTTGAATCAAAACAATAATTAAGATGGTGACGCGGGATTTGTTTCACTTGACATTCCCACTGTGATAGCTTGACAGCGTTTTAAGAGGTTTTCTATTTTCCAGAAAATATGGAACATAAATTTACAAATGCTGAAAAGTTTGATATTCTTTTGCGTTTTATTTAATCTCAAAAAAACTGTTATGAGGTAGTTAGAAAACCGTAGTGCTTAGAGAATAACGGAAATAATTTTCAACACCTGATTATGTAGTTCCTTACTTTTTCGCTAATCGTTTTATTTCTGTTTTGGTATGTTTTTCTGTTCACTTATTTGTGGTTTGTTATTAAATTATTTGTTATTTATTGAACTAGTCCAACATAAGTAAAAAATTTAGAGCTTACTTATGAGATATTATTTATAAAATTAGGAGAAACACAGGACCGTATCCCAAAATTTCCTGATGTTGTTCAAAAAACCTTCGAAACGTCATTAAACCACAATGTGTCATACATCGTTGCATTTGTGAGAAAAAGCTCTCACATTCCAATATCAGGAAAACGTGACCGTATTTAAAAAATAAAGTTCATAATGGCCCTTCGAAGGTGACTCGTCGATTACAAAACAATTAACGCTGTTAGATAAAGCGGAAAAAGTGGCAATGCAAAAGTGCAATTTACTTTAGAATTCGATCTCAAAAAAACCCAGGAAAACAATAAAACGATTTTTCAGAATTTCGGATTTTTTCTGATATCTCCGGAACTACTCGGAATTTTAAAACTTTCTAAACGGCATATTACTAGGCACGTATATGCGCAACTTTACCTCCATTTAAGCGACCTCGTATCTCTTACGGTTTCCGAGATCCCTGTACTGGCCCTCCTTATCTTGGGCACGTTGTATGTATGTATATATATTTTCAAATCATTTATTTTCTAATTTAGCAAAAATATATTGATTTTCCAATATTCTGTAATCAATTGTAAACAACGCGTCAAAAGAATTTTTGAAAAAAAGTTACCGTTCTTTCATAAATCGAGGGTTTAATTGTTCGTCTAATTCTAAAAGAAATTATGTCATCTCATTGCCGATTGATCCACTCTCTTTGAAACATGAGTGGCGACATAAAAGTAAGAGAAGATATCAATTAAGATTTAATTTAAAAATATAACTAAAATAACGTACTCTTTATTGCTACCCGAAATTCCAGCTAATTATTTAATTAACATTTTACAAGTTGTTCAGTCAATTTAATTAATTAATCTATTATGTGTAACATGGAATATTCTGTTTCTAATAACATCATACTTTAGATAACACATTTCAGCTTATTAACACTTGCGTTATGTAGGGATTTATCCATAATTTATTATCAAATAGGGCCTGTCTAGTGAATTAATAATGGTAACATGTCATTCGGCTCATGGGGACCCGACCATATTTTGCTTGTGCCTAATTTTCCACCACATTTTAGAGATTTCGGAAAGATTTATGGTTCAGTGGCAAATTGTAGATTTATTTCATCATTCACTACATTAATAGTCTACGGATCTTTGAAACTTTTAAATCCATAAGCATTGTGCTTAAAATTGTTGAAAATACGTAATCCCAGATAAGGAAAAGCTTAGATCTATTACACCCAGTATATGTAACTAGAGGAACCCTGTATACATGGCGGTACATCGAAAACAGTCCAGCAAGGTTTACGGTTGTGTACAGTAAGTTTCACGAAATTTGGATACGACTTAATGATTTCCTGGGTCAGTCCCATTGTGTCGACAAGAGCTTGGCAATAAACAAGTGAAGTATGAAGGGACGGGCCAAGGAAAACAAGTAATGATATGATTATATTAATGTAATCAAATGAAATAACATTTTTTTTTTAATATTACTAGTCATATTTATTTACATTTATAATGTCATTCTATAGATAGTTCTGTTTCGCTATCGCTATCCTCATCAAAATTAATTATAATTGAATTAATTATACGATCCAGACTAATCTACGAATTTTCTACAGTTATGACGTGACGGACTGAATTTTTCCAACTACCTGGGGAATATCATTAAAGCATTTTCGTATTAATTCTACAACACTAGAACTTAAAGTAGGAGAAATATTTTCAGACCTAACCAGTGATTTTAACTGGTGCCACATATGCTCTATGGGGTTAACAATGCAATAATAGGGTGGGAGCAGTAGCACTGTATGTCCAATTTCTTCTGTGTCTTTAAAACTTCCAAAAGATCACTTTTTTTTATAACTTTCTTCAAAATATATATCGTTCGCCGCCATGTAGTTCTGAATCTCCAATTTTGTATTAGTTGAGCTTGGAGCTTTATGTAATTGGCGACTGTGATAGCTCGCATTGTCCATTACTATCACGCTATTCTGAGGAATGTTTTCTAAAAGACAATTCTTGAACCATGCCTCAAAAACTAACAAATTTTACCATAAAAAGATATTTAATATAAATTAAGCAACATAACCTACCTGATGTGCCTATATTTAATTATAATTATTACAATCCGGTCCTTTCCACATAATAATAACAAACGGTCATAAATAATGGGATGGCCCTAGATACTTTTACTGCAGTCGTTAAGTTATATCCATTTTTCGTGAAACAATCTTTACGTGAAAATTAAAAAAAAACTGGGACCCGTAAATTTGTATTTTCAGGGGGACACGTTTCACTATTAATTTCATCCCTGTAAGCTCAACCCCCCTAGCGGGGGCGGCTACTGCCCTTGTTTTTTCAAATGGGAATGGGTATGTTGTGATACATCTTTTAAAGGGCATTAAATTCTCTTTAAAATGGCGCTAAAATTTACAAAACGAAGCGCCATTTTAAAGAGAATTTAATGCCCTTTAAAAAGATGTATCATAACATACCCATTACCATTTGAAAAAACAAGGACAATACCCGCCCCGGCTAGGGGGGTTGAGGTTACAGGGATGAAATTAATAGTGAGACGTGTCCTCCTGAAAATACAAGTTTACGGGTCCGCGGTTTTTTTTTTAAATTTTCACGTACACAGCCGTAAACCTTGCTGGACTGTTTTCGATGGGCCACCCTGTATATCCATGGGGACATGCCGTATAAAAAAAAACTAAAATAAAAAGTTACAGAAATAAATTAAGAAAGTTTATTCAAAAACTTTTTAAGGAAAGTAAAATAATTCGGGTTATAAAATTTTTTCCAGTCATTAACTTTACTTTTACAATGTAAAATTAAGCGAGAAATTCTTAAAGTTTCGGTATTAAAAATAAAAAAAAACTGGATATTAAGCGATACTTTTACTGATCCTTGTTTCGTGATCACATTCCTTACATTTTACAAATGTCCACGTCATTGTAAAATGCGTTAGAGGTTGAGACTTATGTTGTAGGGGAATATTTTAGTTTATCTCTTTGCAAATCAGTTTAATATTTGACTCTTAAAATTTACCCAGTATTGATAGTACCTACACGGGAATTATCTCCTCTGATAATAGAAATAATCAATATATTTTAATTATGCTGTTTAAGAGAACATATCACTTACCTCCATTAAGGTAACCATCTTAGATACAAGGTTGTTACAAAGAATTAGAAAACTGTCTATTTATTTACTGTAATATGTAAAATTAACTAAATTATGTGAAAAAACATTCCTTTACATTTCAGTAGGAAAATTAAGTGAAGGTAAAGAAATTTTTAAGAAGCTAAAAAAATTGAACGTTGTTTCGTGATCCTAGCCATACTTTCAAAACTAGCTAAAAATATTATGTAACAGCTACATAAACTGCATACACTGAACAATAACTTCCGGGTCCGGTATATATACCTATATTCCTTTAATAATTGTGTAAAACATGTAAAAATTATCCAAGAGACCAATGAATATCCACTGCCTCTAGTCACTCAGGTGTTTAAAAAATGACGTTTATGATGTCTCTTTTTATGATCATTTGATCCAGAAAAATACACCGAGTTTCTGGTTATGCCGAGACGTATTTCCTCCCAAATGGACCTGACCAAAATGGCGTCGCTATGTTTCTACTAAAAAATGTCTGGATGAAAGACTTTCGGACGATGTATCACGCATATCGAATCTAATCCCGCAAATGTTGGATACCGCTAATGCGGGATCCCGCGGTGATTTCGCAGGATTTGCGGGACTCGATGTGGGTACTGTATGTTAATAAAAAGTTGCTTTATGCAATTAGAAACAGAGTAGAGTAGCAGGAAAATATTTATTGCATATAGGTACAATACAATAGTACGACTAGTTTAACGGTTACATGTTACATTGATTTGGAAGTATTTTCGGAGAAAAGATAACATGTTTAATGTTTCATCTTTTAGATTTGATCTTATTTTATTGCACATGTATCCTGCTGCTGAAAACGCACCTTCAGCTTCAACACTTGTCGGCGGAATAGATTTTACACAATTTGTGGCCCTCTGATTCAAATAGTTGGCGCATATCGGTCGATGTGATAAACTTTCCAAAGGGTATACCATCTTTAGCTACCATTCGAGACACTCTTTCTTCCATCGAAACTTTTTCTCAGATGGAAAAAAATATGTAATTTTAATTTTCTTAGGTAGCACAGAAGAACCACTAATATATGAGCGCTTAATAATAGCTGAGCGCTTAGCAACAGAACTAAACGAACTACTCGAACTGCTGGTACTAGCTTTAATTTCCTGTGTTATTTTATCAATATCAACACTAACGCTGCTCCTCTGGACTTTCAAATTAATATTATGCTTTGTTTGTAAGTGGGCGTGAAGACATTTGATGGAACGAGCAGAGATTTTGATAATGCTAGGGCATAACTTACATTTAGCTGTAAGAGCATCTTCAGACTTTAAAAAATAATTCCAAACTAAACTTGAACGTTTATTGTCTTTATAAACTACACTGACACTCATATTTGTGATTGCTGTTTAAATTCCATGTATTATATTCAACCACTTGATAAATGTCACTAGATACTAGTAGAATAACGCCCTTACTTTCGCACGTACCCAAGAAACCTGTTCTGTTTAACGTATTTTCAATAGTCCAGCATGGCGGGAAATCCCCGCGTTTGCGATCCCGCAAATCCGCGGATCCGCGGGATCGATAGGCTCAATCCCGCAGGCTTGCGGGATTAAGGTTTTGGTGCAGGATTGGATTCCCTAATCACGCACCTCTAATATCAAATATATATGGGACATTGATTAATCCCAAAGAAGGTCTCTTAAGTATTTACTAGGATCATCCCATACTTGAGATGTTCGGATCTATATGAGATATCCCACTAACATTTTGTGATTACAGGACTATAGTTCGAAAAGTCCATTACTTTTTTTTCTGTTTGTTTTGATAATTTGAACTTGAATAGTAAAATAAAATAAAATAATACTCATTGTCCATTATGGTAGCAAAATTTCATCACATATTTTAGAAGGAAGCAGACTTGCGCTACTTTCGTAAAAACCCTTCGTTGGCATGTCGATGATAGTTACTGTACTCGTCCCCTTTTATTATTGTACGAAACAATAAATTTAAGACTCTAATAAAGATAAAGCATCTTGGCAATTGTTGAAGTATTCGCCCCATAATTCACGTCATATAACTTTATGGGGGACTTAATTATTATTACTATACTCAACAACTGTAACGGACATTGATGACGGAGGGTGTAGCATTTGCGAATTTTACGTCCTCGTATTCTTCTCGTGGGGAAAAAAATATCGAACACAACGAAATGCAAACTCGGCGGATTTAATGAAATTTTTTGACATATTGTAGAAGCGTTTATGAAATAATGCAGCGTTTTAGCTTATGCCCACGTTGAACAACCGTAACGAATCCTGTTAAATAATTTAAATGAATGAAGTAGAGCGTACGATTTTATTTCAACCACAGAATGTACCAGTATGCAATATTATAGTTGACTAATAAAAGTCAATTTAAGAGTCCTAAAAATATTTTTATTTACACAACTATAAAGACGAGAAAAATAGCGCATCAAACCGCCCCAATGGGTTTTTTTACTTGGTTCTCGATTAGAACCTCACCTCGTATGAAGACGGTATCAGGAATTCGTTAAAAGATGATAGATGGGAATATTATGAAGCATATTTCCATCCGGATACAAATTTCGGTCTAGGCATATTCGGTTGTGAACTGGTTGCTAACTGGTTGCTGCTTTAGGTCTCTGTGGACGGATACAAATGCCAAACCTTCAACTGTAAAATCTGAGAATTGACTTCTTCACGTAACTTGCAAGTACTCTTAGATAGATTTGTTCATTTCTGCTTTATTTAGATCTAGCTTTTCGTTTAGGAATGGATATTTAAAGAAAAATGGAACGCATTATTAAAATCAAAAATAAAACGAATCGGTAAAACAACACAGGTAAACCAACAGTCGATCGAGCAAATACGCAACAGCCATAATTCCGTACCAGTACGCGGACTAATCTGACGGTTTCAAATCAGTTGGTAATCGATACATTTTCCCCTACGGTCTGCCGAAGCAGATTTTGCTTCCGTGAACACTTTAAAGCAACTGCGCGTTCCTCGGGCAGTTTGACTATTTCTGACCGCTCTGCGAATGAATCTTATATCATCCCAGAACCAAATTAGTGTAATTATGCGATGTTTTGTGTAATCTTATAGTTCCAAATTCAATAATGAAGTTCTAATAATAATATTAATAATGGCAAAAAACGGATGGTGCACAAGATTTGCTTGTTTGATTTAAGCATAATACTGTTGTATTCTATTTTAATTTGAAATTTGATTTGTACATTATGTTCGGCTGCCATATGTATCCAGATACACTTATCAAGTAAACAGGTACCGTATCTATGACGTAATGCCACATGTGCTAATTTTAGGGATCTGTGACCAAGTTTTTAGACATTACCAATTAAATATAATGAGCCATATCCCTAATACTCTGCACTTTGGGATATCAAAGTAGGTAACGAAAACAACATTATATAGATTGTCGCAAAAAAAACATATTTCTCGTTGGCAAGGTTTACCTGGTCAAATACACGCACGGACCACACTTGCAAATCCATCGAGGATACTATCGAATGAGATGTTAACCCTGACGCAGCCCCTGCTGAAAGGTGACAGGTCTGCTAACAGGCCAGTGTCACTTACGAAAATACCTTCAACGTATAGGAATCTACAGTGAATTCATTGAATGCAGACTGTGCAGCGAAGAGGATCAAACTGCCTCCCATATAAAGTACACACCGAAAAAACATACAAGAACAAACATTCGTTCTTGTTCACCTTGTTTGCTTGTGTTCTTTGTTCGTTGTTCGGTTTTCTGTCTAAATAGACGTAAGCAAACATTTGATCACTATTGTTCCACTAGGTAGATCACTTCTTTCTGTACGAATAGACAATAGTAATTATGGATGACCATGAACAAAATCTATTTGCGAGTGCGGCGTTTATTATCTTGTGTGGTTTACTGAATAATAAAAAAAGAAGAAAAAGGCGTTGGTGGCAAGGATCTTTATTCTGAAATAGAGATATACACAGTGAAAGTAGTTTATTGAAAGACTTACGACTAAAAGAACATTCCGACGAACAAATATCCCGTCCACCAAAACTAGATAAACAAAATTTCTCTTTGATGTACCGACATCTCCTCGAATATGTGTGAACAAGAACAAACAAACGTTTGTTCGCTAAATTTACCGTCCACACAGAACAAAAACATTTGTTCGCTGATGTTTGTTCTTGTATGTTTTTTCGGTGTACACATACCTTAAATAGACGCAAGCAAACATTTGTTCACTCTTGTTCCACCAGGTAGTATTTTTTTTTGAGTTCTGAACAATATGTATCAAAAATATGAGACAATTCTGCCCAAGCATCTTCTTTCTTGTTTCTATTTTTGTAATATTGGTCATGTGCATTCCAAAATACGGGACGAAGCCTATAAGCGTCTATCAGTTTTAATACGTTCTCATTTGTCCATTCCCTAAAGGATTTTTCCTATAGTGTTTGTGTTTAATCATAAAAAAAAAATTCCTTCTTCAAAAACTTAAAAAAACTAGTAACAGTTATTTCAAATTAAATTATAATTTTTGAATTTTTAATACAACAATTGTATAGATCTTACCTTTCGTAGCACAAACTTGAAGAAGATCGAGGTACACAATAAGCCAGAAGGCTGCAATGAGAGAAGTACGAGCCTTACACCCGACCACCACCTTTAACCAACCAACCAACAAACCCTCATCTTTAAAAAATGCCAGGATAAAACGATATTGTTGTCCTTATTCATACATTTCATAAATTCCCACAATGTCTGTAGTTTATTGACCACTTTATCATTTTTTCAATTTTACCTAAAAATTAAATTTGACTAACAGCATCGTACTAAAAACGAGCGTGGAAGCCATTAGAAAGATGGAACCGGCATTTAAATACTTAATTTTCCCCAAGCTCGAAGAGAATAAGTGCCTCTACGTACGGCGCATACATACACCCATATGTGCTATTTCATGTAACTTATTCAAAACATACGCTTAACCTTCTGACCCTCTACGGCTATATGGGTGGTTTTTATAGTGCAATTTTGGCATGAAATATCGGCTCGTAGCCCAGCCTTTATGTCTATATGTTCTAGTTTTATTAGCTTAACGTTTTTGTTTAACGGAGCTTATCTAACATGCACTTCTATGCATGTTTGCTTCTACGTATTGTCTATTCATAAATTTTATGTCTTTTTTAGTAAAATTTATTCTATAGCTTTCATATATTTTTTTAAAGAAATTACTTTGCCGGATGGATTGACAGATTCGAGAGAAAAAGCAACAAATTAGTTCTCCGCCGATGTTCCGATTAATTATACGTTAAAGTTCTTCAATCAGAATTTTCGGAAACATGGATTTTCCTAGAATAAACAGTCAAAACAAAACGCATGTCGCGATGAATCAACTAAGGGATTTGGCATATTTTTTGTATGCACCTTCTCGTTTATGTGTCTTTAAGAAAGACATATTATGTCGTGTGGGCCTTCTGAGAGTGTCAAACTCTAACGTCACCAATCGGCACATTTCCGGCGGAGCGCGAAGATCGGCTATCAAGGGAAAGGCAATGATTCGATATTTCGCCTGAATTTATAAGTAGAGTATTTCAAATTTCTAGGAGATAGAAAACTCACTTTTCTTTCGCGTTAAATACGCTGTTTTTTCGCGTTTTAATGGAAAAATAGTCATTCATAAAAATCATCATAGATAGTCGCCAAATAGACATCTGTGAGAAAGTTGAGTAATTCAAACAGTCAAGTCTGGAAGTGCATGTGAAAACAAAACATCGAGTAAATAAAGTGTTGTTGGTACTTTTCTGTACGATTTTCTTTCAATAAAGTATGCAGTTTTTAATTAGAAATATGAAATAGTATATTAGGTACCAAGGTGGAAACTGTTTCATTTCTGTCGAGAGAGTCGGTCACTAAATCTCGAGATAGTAATGCAACTTATCACCGAGGTTTGTCTACTATTTTATTTACAACCACATCTAACATCCACTTCTTATTATTTTGAATTAAAATTATTAGTAGAAGACAAATGTTATTTTGACTTTTCCATTGAAAAATTAGACAGAAATTTCAAATAACGGCAGGTGGTAAAATAACGTAGGTAATAATACACATGCAGATGGTTAATATCATTTTTCGAATGTGGTTTCCATGTTGTCACTAAACAATAATATGCTATCAGATGAGGAATTTGAATTTGCTGCTACTCCACCAGAAATTCGAGAAGTAGTAAAAATAGTAGAAGAAGACCATGTCAATTTTTTATTTTTTATAAATGTCATTAAGTTTATTTTAAAAAATCAAAAAAAATCATTGTCGTTAAATTTGTGTAATGAGTTACGTTGGTATTGATATTTTAAAAAAATTACAAAAAATTATTTACTTTAAGTAAAAGTAAAAAAACGTCAACTTTCCACCTTTCAAAGATAGATGAAATGTCGTTATTATACATGCATGGTTGTAAATAAAAACCTTTAATTCAAATTTTACGTCTAAACGGTGTGGTTTATCTGCTCGAATAAATAGTACGATATTCTTTTGTATTTAAAATGACGTGTCGCTGTCAAAACAACAAAGATATGTCAAAAATTAAATTGGAAATTCAGGTAAATGGTCTCGGATGGTACAGAAGAAGATTTTTTTAAACAGAATGATAGAGCGTAGTTCCTGTGCCAAATATCAACTTGATAGTTTAAAAACTAACCGCGAGATGTTGAAAAAATTGAAGTATTCAGTTTTTAAATTTTTGCTATGTGACTTAATACCTTTATTTTAACATGTAGAATCACCTGACAAATATCCTGACGTATTATTCGAACACTCTGTATAATAGGACAGTACCAAATATAACGTTCTTATCCGAGACGTATAAAGCTAAATTTTTTTTATATCGAAAGGCGATATAATTTTGATAAAAAATTAAAAAAGTAATCTCCTTTAATGTTATTTTAAGCAAATGTACACATACATTATTTGCTACTGATAAAATAAGCAAATTCAAATAGGTATACATTTTTAAATAAACCTCTTTAAGTTATAAATACAAACGATGCATTATCCACTTGAATAGATATAAGTAATTTTCTAAGTGATAAGTCAAAACATATAAATGTAAAATGGGTGCAGTAGAAGCAAATATTCGATTTACAGTTTATAAATACACAATCATGCATATTTTCGAGTTTTTAGATTTAAATTACTATTACTAAAAAACTATTAAGTCGCCTTTTGTTATGGTCAAACACAAGCACTATAGGAAAAAGCCTTTAGGGCCCTCTGGGAGTGGTGCGTGTGCGTGTGCGAATAAAGCGAACGGTTTTGAATCGTTGGAGGTTACATTCGTTGGGAAATACGACCTCGGGAAGGTCGTTCCATAAGGATGAAGTCCTCCACATGGAAGAATTCTTAAATAATGAAGTTCGAGGAGTACAAAGCTTAACCCACATATGGATGGGCGGATGTGGATCGTCTTGAATTTCTGCTATTCGCCGCTCTGGGCGGAATTAAGAGGGCAGGGTCAGCCGAGCACTTTCCATGAAAATATCTGTTGAAGAGAGTCTAATCCCCGACCTATGTTGAATGTTCTAGGCTGTCAATAAGGCTCTTCGTTAGCTAGTGGTCTCCCATCAGATGAATGCGATGAGTGCAGAGCTCCAGACCTGAGAGCACTACTCTAGTGATGGTCGAATCTGGGCTTTGTATAGTATCAAAAGTTGTTGAGGTGTGTACAACTTTTTGGTTGGGAAGAGTACACCTGAGAAGCTATCCTAGCGATTGCCACAATGTGGTTATGCTAAGACATATTTCCTCCCAGATTGACGCTCAGTAAATTAACAGATGAAGCCAGTGGGATTGTGTGTCCTGGCATGACTATATCCGGTCCTGTAATGTTAATCTTTTTGGAGAAAACTGCTGTCTGGGTTTCCTTAGCGTTAAATTCGACTTGGTTACTGTCGCCCCAAGCCAAAATTTCTTCCAGGTCTTTGTTGAGGCGTGATACTTCATGCTGTCTGCGAAGATGGTTGTGCATTCAAAGAGAAAGATGAGACAAGTGTGCTATCATCAGAAAAACTAAATGTCGGAATTTTACTTTTCACTAGAAAGTCGTTAATGTAGAGTAAGAAAAGGGTGGGAGACAATATGGACCCTTGAGGAATACCGGCATTGATGGTGAAGGTATCTGAGAGAAATCCGTCAATCGCTACTTGCAGAGAGCGGTCCTTAAGAAAGGTAGACAGCCATGCACAGAATCGACTGGGCATACCATAGGATCGCAGTTTACTTCGAAGCCCCTCATGCGAAACACGATCAAGAGGTTTTGAAATATCCAGTGCAACAGCCTTCTCAAAGATAACCTAAATATTGATTTTTATTTTGAGAATGAGCCGTCTAAACATACAATGTGTCCACGGCTTGTCTTCTAAAGAGGGAAAACTTTTTTATTTTTTGGTTTACGAAAAAAAGTGATTCTTCATAAAAGCTCCTCCTCCTTATATTCAAACGATCCAAAACCATATTATTTTCTCAAATTTATATACCGGATGTTCATAATTTAGAAAAATATGAAAAAATCGCTGATAATTAGATATCCTTACGCGTGAAGATCCGATAAAAAGTAATTAGTAAAAGTTGTTGTTGTTATTTAAAGGGGAAGGGGAAGAATATTTGCACCTCGGAGGGTAAATGTTATGTCTTTATGGGCACATCATTTTAAATGGCATTAGAAAGGATGTCAACCGGATCCCTAATCATTCTACTAAGCGAGGATTATGTTTTTTTTTAAAATAATAACCTAAAAACCATAACTCTAAGTGCAGGTAAGTTCACGATTGGAAGTCCATTTTTGGAAACTACTAATCAATAACTAATAAATTAAAGAAATTTAAAGGATCAACATCTGTCCTATCTAAGGTTAAAGGTAACATCTACCCCCTCAGCCACGCAGGGGTTAAATCTCGAAGGCCCACAAATATTCTTTAAAAGCGGCACCCTTTACAATAAATTTGACTTGTCTTTCCTATTCTTATGGCCGATATTTCAAAGTCACCTTAATGTACAGAATGACATAAGTCATCCTTAACGCAAGTTTGAAAGTATATTAAAGTTTTCTTTCAATATCATCTCAACGAATAGATCTTTAAGGACGTGGTAATCTTTCACCACGCATCAATTAACCCTCAAATTAATTTAAAGCATAGTTTTTTAAATATCGGCCCATAATATTATTTTAATATTATTTTGTTGTTTGGGTTTCATAATGGCTACATTATGAAATGCAAAAAAATTGAAGAATCTGCCACTTTATGAAACTGAAATTTTATTTTTTTTATGTTGGCAGCAAGTAGGATTCGAATTTTAGGCTTTCTTGGCATTATGGATTCGACAAAAATTTTTTATAGAAAACTTTAAAATACTAACCTTTAACCTTGCAAATAGATCATTTTTACTAGATATTTATCTGAAATACCTATAATTGGAAATATATAACATGCTGACGGTGTCCGTCAACTAGTTTCTAGTTACCGGTGTCCGTCAACTAATTTCTAGTCACAACTATAAAACGACATAACCTAAAAATAATAAAAATATCTTTCAGTTTACGCTCTATTTCTAAAGTTTTATTCAATAAAGTACTACTTTCATTTTTAATTCAATATAGTATAGTATTATACATATTACTTTAGATATACATATTTATTGTTACTGTAGACATTTCCCGGGGACACTAATTGTTATTCCTGTCAGATTCTGTGTCGACGCAATATTTTGTTCAATAGTATTTTTTATTATTTTGTTCAATATTTTGAACTTGGTTCTGCTAACTCAAAATTTTGCATATTCTTTTTAAAAGTTTTTCTAAATTATTTTCTGCAATTTCTGGTATTTCTGTCTTTCTTCCTGACTTATTTTTATTAACTTTACTAATATATTTATTTTTAATTATGACGGATGGGAAGAAGCTTTGTTGAGTTCAATTGTTTCTATCATGGCATATTTGATACTCGTAATATTTTATGAAATTGTAAAAGTATTGCCAACCCAAAAAGAAAAAATGAATTCAAATAGAAAAAATCTACTATATTTTCAGACTTTAAAGACCCAAATAGAAAAAGTATTATAGAATACACGGTTCATAAGACAATTAGAGCACTTGTACTTTAGGAAACACCCCGCTTCGCGGGTCGTTTTCTAAATTAAACGCGAGCTCTAAGATAATGTCTTATGAAACTTGTATCTTAATATACTATTTCTGGAAGGGAGACACAAAAAGTGGGTTTTCTGGTTGCTATTTGTAGGTTTTTTTCAAATTTTATAACATCCTCTATTACCCAATGATTCTGTTCCGTTGTTCTGGAGAAAGCTTTATGTGCCATTTTTTAAAAACCCAATAAAAGAAGGAAAATTAATTAAATCAGCTTTTCAGACAAAACCAACACTGTCTAAACTAACCAATAACGTTATTGCCTCGACATCCAAAGCCGATTGTGCCGATTATTTCTGCCGTTCACTTCGGCTGATTGTGCGGTTGTTTACATTTCCCTTGACGTATCGGCGATATATAGATTGTATGCTTGAAATTGGAAACCAAATTGGCAAAACAATGATTTTTAAATTGCTCTGTATTAGTACAAGGGGAATAGGGGAACAATATTCAGTTAGGAGCCTGCATAACAATCGGTTGACGGAGGCCGTTCCTGATTTTTCGTTTAATAGTTAGGGCACGACTTTTTCATTAAATTCAATTTTTTAGGTTAGGTATATTTGTAAATGTTTGCACATATAGTTTGGGGGCTTATTGGGCGTTTATTAAGAACAAGTCAAAGGATCACTTTGAAAATTTGGTAGCTTATACAGTATGTCCACGGATGGGGTTTACAAGAGGACAAATGGACTAAAAATTGAAAGTCACTCTTAATAAACCTTTTTGCTTGTCTAGAAAATACGATTCATCATAAGAAACTTCAATTTTTTTATACAGGTTGGGTAAAAACTGCAAAAATGTTATTTTGCTTAAGAGTAAACATACTTTATTTTGAAAGATTCGAAAAAAAGTCACTCTTAATGAATGTGTTTTCTACACAACAAACCGAAGTAGAACAATTCATTAAAAGGTTTACCAATGTAAAAATTATTTCCCAAAAGTATTCTCTGGCACACTTCTAACTGGTGAACCTACTTAGAATAATAATGACACTTAAGGTGATAGGTACTTGTTGTCAATGTCTTTATTTAATGAAGTTATTATTTAAGTAGAAATGCTATCTACTGAACAAAGAGTTTTTATAATACAATGTTATGGGGATGGTCAAGTTTCATACTGCTACATCATGGAACAATTTACCGATAAATTTGTAGGAATCCTAATAACCGAATGGCAATCTGCAAGTTAATAAAAAAAGTTCAAGAGAACTGGTTCGGTTTTGGACCTCACAAAAAAAAAGAAGAAATAATACCATGATGATGCTACTACAGTCTTAGTTCTTCATTCTGTTGAAGAAAATCCTACGACGTCCCTTAGAAATCGTGTTACTCAATTGGAAGTTGTGAAAAAAAGTCAAATTCAGAAGATCCTTAAAGCAAATAACTTGTATCCGTATAAACCGCACTTTAATCAAAGATTGGAAGTTTAAAGGGTATGTACAACTACCCTGCAATGACGAGAACTAATAAGTTCGAAACCGGTCTACAGGTGGTTGCATCCTATTAATGGAGAGGGCTTCCTTTTCTTGGTAGTACCTTTCAATCTGAAATAGTATTGTAAAGTGCTACTGTGTAGACAAAAATACGCCCCTATTGTATAAGGATCATCGGGTGGTCTGGAAATAATAATTTTCCATATTGGTATTTGATATTAATACCACCTGACAAGCATAGACTTTTTATTTCTTAAATGAATTTCATAGGAAGATAGGCAATTTCTAGAGCTTTTAGATACAGATAAAATACATGGCTTCATTTAAAAAAAAATCGTAGTTTTTCTCAGTTCTCCAAACAATAAAAATAAGACATTGTACTATTATAACTAATATTTGGCAACAGCGTGAAGGGCCTCTGGGTATTACCCAAAGATCTTACAAACTCCAGATAGAATTGTTTACATTTGAAGTCGACGTAAGGACTGTAAACGTGCACTCCCCACCTTGCTGTTATGCTTGCAGCATAGCCAGATTGTCCTATTTATCGCTAAGGTATCTGCAAAATCCCAATTAAAAATTTGTTAATTTGACAATTGCAACTGGTTTAAGGTTAATCCGCAATTGCTTTTAAAATAAATTTATTTCCCAATAATTTTAATATAAATTGTGAATAGGCCTTGAGAGATTTAGAAAAAAAATATTATTATTATACATAAAAGTTTGAAATAAACCGACTGCACTCTGACAACATCAAGTTAAAAGATAGTACGCTCGACGGCAAACGATCAAACTTTATCAATGGAAGAAGGATACACTGTTGCTACTCGCTACTAACCGCTTTTAAGGGAGTGTTTATATACTTGGTTGTTTTTATTTTTTTTTGTGAGTATTGGTGAAAAATCGTCTTTATTATAAACAATGATGGTGCATTCATGTATAGTTTGTAAAAGAGTGGATCATTTAAGCAAGGATTTATCTTTTCTTCGGTAAGTATGGTTATGTTTTAATATGATTGTATTGATATGATTTCTGACTAACCATTGACGTTTAAAAGGTTATGGACCGGTCCGTGGTGCTAGTCCGGGCAAAAAGCAGTCGAGTTGGTTTATTTCTTAATATAAATCTTGCATTTACAAGATGGTTGAGTCTTGTGCGGCCATAAAATACTTCACTAGAAGATGCAATGGTGTTAAATTAAAATTTCACAGGTTAGTAAATATATTTAGAAATTTGATTTTGAGTTTGCATCACTATGAAAATTCGGTTTGTTTAAGAATGTACCAAATGTTTATCCACTTCGTTAGGATACTAAAGGGCCGTAGCCTACGGCAAATTTGGATACATGCCCTTAGAAGGAATAATTATAGTCCAGGTGATACAACAGTTATTTGTGAGAAATACTTCACAAAAGAAGGTGTAGGTAATGTACATGGGAATAAAATACTGAAGAAAGGAACAGTCCCGTCAAAATATTTTACATCTTTATTTTTCTATATTTAAACAACGTTTGCAGTGTAACAAGTACGTGAAGACAGGTTTTATATAATTTATTTATTTATTTTTATATATTTGATCTGACTTGTTTAGGTACATAATATTTTAATTTACTTATTTAATTAATCACTTTAGTGTACAATATGCCTTAGTGGCTTGTGTGTGCATTACTAAAGTAACATGGTACTATAACTATATGTAACATCGTTTCACAATATATTATTACTTTATAAATCACAGACATTGTTATTTTATAAATTACAGACAGTGGAAAACCAGTTATACATCACAATGGTAACATTCATCTACCCTCAAAAAATATCAAAGTATCGTATATCAATCTGCAATGATAGCCAAATTATTAGAAATAAACTTATTTTAAGAGCAATTGCGGATTAACCTTAAACCAGTTGTAATTGTCAAATTTGCAAATTTTTAATTGGGATTTTGCAAGATGTCTTAGTGATAAATATGACAATCTGGCTAGAAATATACACTTATATCTGGAGAGTATCATCCAGTAATGAATACACCAAAAATATTGATGCTAAGCATAAATAGTTAAATCCATCCTTGGATACACTGTATATAAAAACTGGATCAATATTTCTATCTTTTTTATAAATATCCAATATTCGAAACTACACTTTTTGAATAGATAATATAGTTAAACGTAAAGAATCTCAAAGTAAATTATACGCCCTTGTTGGGCTTTTTGCCCAGACTAGTGATAGCGATGAAGACCGCTCCATAACCTTTTAAACGTTATTGGATTTAACCTTGTAAGATCTTTGATTTAACCAGACTTCAACATTGTTGCCATTAGGGAGACCAACATGTTTTGTCACTCTTCCACCCATTACTGATTTTCAATAACATTTCAAACAATCACAAACTCACTTTCCAACAGATTTATGAATGGAGTGTTGGCCCTGTGGTATTACCTGACTGCCAACCAAATTTCAGTTCGCTAATTTGTCAATGTTCAAACATAGTAGCCCCTTTTGAAGGACACGGTTCAAAACAAAAAGGTCATATAATTTTTATTTCGAGAACGATAACAGATAGGTATAGGAATGTGTTAAGGAACGTTTTTAAGAAATAAATAGGGAGAAAAAATAATACACAGTTTGTTTTAAATTATCTACGTTGCTAATACTTCTAGTAGAAGCGGCAACACTGCCCAGCTGAAAATATTGCTTAAGGGGAGAGAGAGAGTCATGTCTGCGGTTAAATTTTCAAAGTGATACGTTCTTCATAAACGTCTAATAGGCCATCCACCATCGATCCCCCTGTATACAGGCATTCAATTTTACAATATCAGAAATATTTGAAATGAAATATTTTGGAAATTGTCAATTCCGAAAATTGGATTTTTTCTTACGCTAGAAAGCTGCTCTGTCGGAACGAACACCTCATCTGAGATTTACCTCACCGAGATTAAATTTTTTTATTGGAAATATGTCTAAACTGTCAGGAAATATAAGGAATTTTTTTTTCTGGAAGCTATGTTCATGACTCCTGACATTTTAAAGGCAAAGGATTTTCTTTAAAAAATGCTTTTAACACGACTGTGAGCAAAAAATTCCAATCAAGTCAAAGGCCAAAGTCCCAATATAATCAATACCGATACAGAAGGGTTCAATGATTTTATTACAGTTATTTTTAGGCTGATGTGAGCGATATACGTCCTCGTTAAGGATATTTTAAGAGAAGTAATTAAATGGTTTGCCGTTATTAAAATTGGTTCGCAGCAAAAAATAGCCATTAAATCATTTGATCAGCATAAAAAGATTTTGCTTGAAATAAATAAAAATCGGGCTGCAACACTTGTTCTGCAATAAATACTACCAATTGTCAACAATTTAACCGATATCAGTCCGCTTGTAATATCATGTGTTCGCTTAATTAACAGTCGAGCTGCCAAATGATTACTTGGTCAGCAAGATTTCACAATTGGTCAGTAGAAGAAAACATGTCTAGAAGCAGCTTACTTCAGAAGTTTGAATATTAAAATAATGGTTATCAATATAAATCATTGGATTGCATTTGTTTTGAATAATCGGTAAAGTTCGTTATTGTGGGCGGAGCGAAAGCAGTCCCGTGATACGAATAGCTAATTACGTGCGTGTGTTTTCATTCGGTGTGCAGTCAAGGCCCAAAAGGTAGCGGGAGCAGGTTTCCACTTGTTTTCCCAGGGCACTGTCAATTTATGTAAATTTCTTGTGTTTTCTTTTGCCGAAGGAAATCGGCTACACAAGGTGTAGCGTGGGCAGGTTTTCACTTGTTTTCCCAGGGCACTGTCACTATTTCACGTTTTATTGCTTTTTTTGATGACCGAGATTAAATATTTGGCTTACCCGCTGATTGCTTACCAATATCTGATATTTTTTACAAAAAAAAGTGGCCCGCAACTGACATATTTCATGATGGCTTTTTTTATTAGTCTAGTCCTCTAGTCAATGCTACATAAAAACAGTATCTTATATTTTCTTGCTAGACTTTCTTGATTAAAACAATTAAACCAACATTCATACTATTTGCTATTCTTATTAATTTATTTTCGACATTATTATGAAACAGAAAAAAAAATATTTCAATTTTAATAATAATGTCATACAGTCTAACTTCAACCCATTCTCCGCAAGTGTAACTTAATTGGAGTAATTTTTCTGTGTAATTTTCACGAAGCACGTATTTCCTCTATACGAGTACAACAATAATTAGTTCGGTTAAGCTTGAAAACCAAAAAAATACAAATAGGAAGATCTTGGTTCGTAATAAATAATGCCCGGGCTTGCTGCCTGGTATGTATTTAGAATTGCCTTAATTAAACTCCCAAAAATGGCCTATTTTTCAATTAAAAACACCGCAAATGAAAATAAATCGTTACCTACAAACGGTTTTCCATGGCCATTATGTTACTTTTTTTTATCGCTTCTTCAATATAAATGGAAATTAGACGTAAACAAAAAAAACTTTGAAAAATCCCCAAAAAAAAATGCGCAGTAAAAACATTAACTGGTAACAAATGATTTAACTGGATTTTTAGCCAGAAATTAAAGCGGTTTTTAATGAATTTATTTACGAAAATACCGGGTATATAAGTATGTATATTCAAGAATATTTTGCATTGTTTCTCGTCAAATTTAGGATGGATGGGCACAAAAAATATTTAAAAATGTTTTTAATGAAATATCAACCTGGGATTATTTATACATAATTGACTATTAATGGCTGTTTTTAAGTGGCGCACGAAAATCACTTTAGAATACCAAATTTTACACACATACGAGTATCAAATTAGTTTTTTGAAGCTATCTTGATTTACTAGCAAATTCAACTCGTAGATCACACAAAACACTTCATAATTAGACTGGATCCCTTCAAAACATCGATTGCTACACGCACAAATGTAGATATTCCTTTATCAGTGACAGCTTCGTCAAAACTGCCATAATGTCAGAACAGTCACGTATAAAATTATAACCAATTCTGCGATTTAGTTAAAGTTTCGCCTATTTTTTTGGCAATAGCACGCCACGTCAATGCAAGTGAAATCCTTACTTCACTTAATTCAATTATTAGTTTACTTTAATTATTAGTAAGGAAATTATTAAACTTTTAGGGTTTTTCAAAGTCACCTTAAGGTACAGAATGACATATGTCATCCTTAATAGTGTTGGGAGAAACCGATGATTTTAATAATCGAGTACTTGATACTCCAGCGATTTTAAGAATCGAGTGAATCGCTCGAGCGATTAATCGCTTGAAATTTTTATGACTAACAAGAATGTGTTGACAAAACACCAGGGGTTGTTTTTGTCAGTTTTAGTTTAGTCTAGAATTTTTATTAACGAAAAACAGTTCATTCTGATTTTTTTTAAAATTATATCTTTTAAATTTTTAAAAATTTATAATTGCCGCTGGAAAGCCACTGAAGACAAAAACCATATCGCGTTGAATCCACTAAAGGATTTGGCATACTTTTTTGTATGCGCCTTTTTTTAATAATCGAGAGATGTCGGTTATTTCAATAATCGAGTACTCAAGCGGTTTTTCGTTCGAGCGACCACAACACTAATCCTTAATAAAAGTTTGACAGTTAGTAAAGTTCTTTTTAACTCTCATCTAAAGGAATAGATCTGTAAGAACGTGACAATCTTCCACTTATCGCATCAATTGACCATCAAATTAATTTGAAACATAGCATTTTGACGTTAAGGCTACCTTAGCTAAGGTTTAACTTAAGGTAATATTCAAATATCGGTCCTTGTGGTGTGCTTATATACAGCTTTCTAAAAATGGAATATTCCCTCCGGGCATTCATGGCACGTGGACATGGGGCTCATGACCCCACCCAAAACCATCAGAGAAACACAAAAAAAAATAATATATAGGTACAGTTTATACTAACGCGACAGCGTATTACTTTTCCTTGAAGAGTCCTGCTCGAACTGCGTCATTCATGTCCGAATGTGTTGCTATTCTCAAAATTTAATAAAATACTCTTTATGTTTTCGTGTTTCCGGCAACACTGGCATTTTAAAGGGTCTACTTTGCTGTGCTATAGAACCGAAACAAATAAAAATATTTGAACCACAACGGTTTTATTTTTATATTCCGTTTTGGTCAGTTTAGTTGTCTATTTCTTTTCCATAGGAATATTCGACAAAGGTAGAAATAGGATTATTTAGGTTCGTTTAGGTTAACGTCCATTGAATAATGGAAAAAGAAACCCAGCATTTTGGGTTTATCGTGTTACGATGCACATCTTGGCTTTTCGTCCTTAAAATAGTATTTTGAAAATCTCCCAAAATTTAAATTCAAAACAAGTATTTTTCTTTTTTTCTTTAAAATATTTTATCTCTACGCGTACGGTAAGTAACTACTTACAACAAGAAAAAAAACATCCTGTATATTGTGTAGTTCTTGTTTTCACCGGAATGTTGCCTAATAAATATATACGATCCGCAAACGAAACGGGGATGGAAGATCAAATCGTTATCGAAGAACTTATCAACAATACTAAAACAGCTTGAGATATTGGATTAATTGCGGCTATTTTAGAAATATTTTACAGTATACAGGGTGGCCCAAAAAAGTGTGGCAGCATAAAGTTATATTTTTTTAAATGGGACACCCAGTATTTTATTGCATATTTAGGTTCGTATTAGTATCGTTTATAAGTGTCTCAAATTGTATTGAATTTGGTTTTGTAGTTTTGGAGAAGTAAATTAAAAACTAAAAAAAAAAGTTTTTCAGTCCTGAATAAAAAATCAGAAACGCCACATTTTAAAATAATTTTTCTCAAGTTTTTCAAATGGAACACCCTGTATATTTCATTTGGATATTTGACGTACAATTCAATTTTTTTTTTGTAATACAAGCATATAAGATATATCCAGCCGTTTTCGAAATAATTGTAAATATCACAAATTATGTTGTTTAAATAGAGTTTTTATTGGGAAATTTAGTTATAGGCGACTAGACTAATTTTATTGTAAAAAAATGTTGAAAATAGCTTCCTTTTACTTAAATTAATGATTGTGCTCTACTGCCAACAGAACTCTTAATTCATTTTCTTCATTAATAACGGGTTTATTGATTATCATCCTTTTTGTGTACGCAGTGCTTCCTGTTGCTACAAATCTGCAACAACAACTCGAAGGCTTTTGGTCTCGGCTTTCACTCAATATCTGGATATCTTTCAGCATATACTCGGCTCGCGAGGAGGCAAATTCTTTTACATTCACGCAGTATAAAAATCATATTTACCGTTACTAAAGTTGTAAAATTCGACATTTTGTGTACGTTAGTACTTAATTTCGACGGCTGAACAAATGTAAATAATTTTATTTGGCTGTCATAGTGACAATGTAAAATCAAAAAAAATCATGGCAACTCGATTAAGAATAAAAAATTAAATTAAATAAATAAAAGTAGCAAAAATGTAGGCTTTTAAAATTTATATCGAAATAACTAAAATACGGTAAACTCTAAGAGTAATAGGAAGCTATTTTGAACATTTGCTTTAGTCTAGTCGCCTATAACAAAATTTCCCAATAAAAACTCTATTTAAACAACATAGTTTATGATATTTACAATTATTTCAAACACGGCTGGATATAACTTATATGCTTGTATTACACAAAAAAATTGTCTATGAATTCTACGTCAAATAGCCAAATAATATACAGAGTGTTCCATTGACTTGAGAAAAATTATTTTAAATTGTGGCGTTTTTGAAAGCTTATTATCAACACCCTATATATAAAATAGATAAACGCAATTGGATTCATAGTATCTCTAGACCTCTTGTTATAAATTTCACCCAATGCAGAGGTTAAAAAAATAGTACTGTATTGATTTTTTGATTTTTATATTCAGGACAGCAAAACTTTTTTTTTTAGTTTATAATTTATTTCTCCAAAACTACACAATCAAATTAAATAAAATTTGAGACACTTATAAAAGATACTCATATGAACCTAAATATGCAATAAAATACTGGGTGTCCCATTTAAAAAAATATAACTTTATGCTGTCACACTTTTTTGGACCACCCTGTATAATGTAAAATATTTTTAAAACAGGCCGCATTTAATCCAATATCTCAAGCTGTTTTAATTTTGTTGATAAATTCTTCGATAACAATTTAATCTTCCGTCCCCGCTTCGCTTGCGTACCCGGTATACACATTTTTAATTATTTTGGCTCCAGCCGTTCAAATGACCAACCAATGAGGCTTATGGAGAATATACAAATTAGCCATTATCATGTTGGCCAAATGTCTCTATTATATCGAAACATTGTGGAAACCGAATGTTAAACATGTGTAGTTTATACCTCCGACGTCCCGTATATTGAATATAACACAATAATTAATTTTCTAGTGGTGTAAGTACTATTTGTAGTGTAATTTCTCATATGTCAGGAGTTCGAAATTAAAGCAATGTCTTTCAGTATGATCAAAGAAGTGCTTCCTGAAGTAGTAAATTAGAATTCTGTTTTATTTCATCAATCGGCATCAACTGAGAAATTTCTAATTTTATAACTGTTACAGTATATGTCATTCAATATAAATATTAGAGACGTTTAACGAGGTGATTATTTTGAACATAAACATTTTAAGGAAACGTTTTGAATTTATGTTTATAGCTGGCAATATAAAATAATTGTATTGGTCTTATTTCGTTCTTATACTGAATTATACCGGGTGTTACTGTAGTTAATGGAGATGAGTTTATTTTTTGTTAATAATACCAGTACCTAGTCATACTACATGTGTTTCCATGTAGACGTTCCATTATTTCTAATATGGCGCTTGAAAATATACAATTACTAAAAGAATATTTTATAATTCCTTTACAGGTCTCATGCCTCGTATTTTACAGGAATTGCAGGATCCTCTAATAAAGCTGAAGCGTTGTAAAGAAAAATTATAATTGGAAATTCTTTTAGTAATTTGTATGCCTGCCTTTTACATTTAATTACTAAAGCAGAATTCTTTTATCTATTCTCTATATTTTATCTTCTCGTAATGAAAGCACGGAGTCATAAAAAACCTTGTATTCTAGTAACTTATACGAGGTATCTCACTATGGAAAAACTACTCTAAAAGGTGTTATGGAAATGACTTATTATATTTAAATGGGTGTCCTAGTGAAAGTCATACTTTTTTTTTAATCGAATATCTAAATACTAAGGTGCCTACATGCTGTCGCGCTGCTATATCTGGTTTCGTTATTAACAATGTAGATCACTAGAGTAAACTACAGTGATGCCAGATAACACCACGTGTTCCACCCTTGCTTGAATAACAGCCGCGCGCGTATTGATATGTTTAACCTTCAGTATCGTTGTTTCACTATGTTTCGTTATTCGGTGTTGAAACGACGTTGTCGAGGGTTCCACGTTTGTTAGTTGTAGCATTAACCGATGTTTTTTCTGTTGTAAAATAATTCATAGTAGTAAATATTGTAATGTGATTTGTTGGTTCTGTTGCAAAACATACTTTTTGTGTTTTATTTTTTATGGAATTTAATTATAAAACGGATTATTTAAAAATAAAATCGAAGGTTAAAAAATTTAAAAGAGAAGTGATTAACGTGGGTCAAGATATTCTATGTTGTCAAAAACTGAACACGTGCGTGTACAATTCTCTGTTGCAATATAACAACATCACCTACAATGCGCTGACCACTTTTGAGCCTTGAGACTGCCTCAATAATTATTGATTGCGAACGTCGTAAGTAGCGGCCACGTAAATTATTTCATATAAAGTGTATATTTCGCTCAATAATTCAAAGCGCCATTTATGGTTATTTTTTTAAAATTTATGATCATCTCAGGATTTGCCGGTTTAATATAATAAGTTATTTCCATTTCCGCACACTTTTAACCTTGACATTTTAGAATCGTACGAATTTGTTTTTACAACTTATGTACATAAAATTAGTTTACACGTATTTCAGGATTTTGCTAAAAAAAAATTTTTCGAAAATATATTTCTGATAATTTGCTGGATTTTCTCCAATCTTCTCATATTTGAAATTTACGATCTCCAGTTGTACTGATCGGATTAATATCGGTGTTTCCTTATTTTACACTTTGGTACGTTAGCTTTCGAAGTGTACTAAAAAAAGGTGTAATTTTGAACAACTGAAAAATAATAACAATTTAATTGTTTAAATAAACTGCTGGCCATTTGCTTTCGAGCAAGAAAAACTTCGCCTAAATTTAAAAGTTAATATTTTTTGAACCAGATATGACATCGAACTCCGGTTTTTAATGGTTGATAGATTTGTCCCTTATGAAACAATTGCCAAAGTTGGATTGTCTTAAACTGTTAGAAAATTTTATATACAGTGTGTTAAAGAGGACGATGATTTGTGCTCCAATTTCAATAGCATGTAAGTTTCACAATATTATTTTTAAATTTTATCACTGTACGTCAATTGAATCACTGGTTCATAGCAAAGAAAGTGATCTGTCAAATTTTTGATATCTGCTATACTTTATGAGATACCGATTTTTTTGAAAACTTTACTTTTTTTCAACTTTTTGTTAGCTAGATCCCACTGTGCGTTGTATCGTGCAAACTTTGCAAGTGATTATTATACCTTATGAAAAGCTTGTTTATGTTCAGTAACAACAATTATACCTAAATGTTGTGATGTACAGTGGCGTACTTATAATCACATATATGTCTATGCTTTATGAGTATCTCACAATTTTTTTGTATCGGAAAGTACTCGTCCCTAGATTAGGCAAGTTTTTCCTTATTTTTTAGTTTTTCATATCGCGCTACAGGTATATTATACAGTGTCTACAAAATTTTAAAAAAGATAACTTTTTTATTTAATTGTTTGAAAAAATTTATTTATTAATTTCTAACTTTCTAACACGACACTATTCATAAAATTAAACTTACATTGAAAGGCACTTTAATATTAAATATCACTAGCTGCCGTCAAACCAAACCCCGTCCATCCGAGTGTATTAATTTGAATCGAGATTATCATGAAAAAAACAATATCAAGTCAGCCGTGCTAATGCGTTTAGCAACAAAGCTAACCATGTGTTCGAAAGTTAGAAATTAATAAATAAATTTTTTCAAACAATTAAATAAAGAAATTATCTTTTTTAAAATTTTGTAGCCACTGTATAATATACCTGTAGCGCGATATGAAAAACTAAAAAATAAGGAAAAACTTGCCTAATCTAGGGGCGAGTACTTTCCAATACAAAAAAATTGCGAGATACTCATAAAGCATAGACATATAAGTGATTATAAGTACGCCACTGCACATTACAACATTTAAGTACAATTGTTGTTACTGAACATAAACAAGCTTTTCATAAGGTATAATAATCACTTGCAAAGTTTGCACGATACAACCCACAGTGGGATCTAGTTAACAAAAAAGTTAAAAAAAGCAAAGTTTTTCAAAAAAATCGGTATCTCATAAAATATAGCAGATATCAAAAATTTGACAGATTACTTTCTTTGCTATGAACCAGTGATTCAATTGACGTACAGTGATAAAATTTAAAAATATTATTGTGAAAGTTACATGCTATTGAAATTGGAGCAAAAATCATCGTCCTCTTTAACACCCTGTATATAAAATTTTCTGACAGTTTAAGACAATCCAACTTTGGCAATTGTTTCCTAAGGGACAAATCTATCAACAATTAAAAACCGGAGATCGATGTCATATCTGGTTCAGAAAATATTAACTTTTAAATTTAGGCGAAATTTTTCTTGCTCGAAAGCAAATGGCCAGCAGTTTAGTTTCAACATGCTCTTCTTAATCCAACTTAAATTAATTTTTTTTTTAAAATACCCTTATCTACAAAACTCATTTTGCGAGATAGTGGTACCTCTTCTAGTTCGGAAGTTATTAAATATTTTCGCTGGTACGTTCTCCTCGCTCTGCGTGACTTGCGCCATACTCAGGTTTGTGCCAACAAACGGAAACAAACCAGCAAAACCAAATTTTAGGAAGCTTGGCAACAGTTTAGCCAGTTTCAATCTTACCGATTGCTCCTCTGCTTACCGTTATGTTAATAGTCCACTTCACCATCCCGTCAGGTTTACCGCTGATCAAGTAAAATTAATTTAGTTTCACTTGGAGTAGTAGTTTCAAAGAAATCGCGGTAGAAAAATCGCCGTAATTAGAAGTCACACCTGCACTGCCAGACGGAGACTGATGGTTTTTAGGTTATTATCTAAAAAACATTATTGTATTAACTCCTCTTATGATTAGGGGTTAGTATTCCCTCCTGGCGATGACACCCTTCCTAATTCTTTAAGAAGGGGGAAGTCACCGCCTAAAAAATTCTTATTACTTACATAATTAAAATGCGATTTCTTGAAAAGTTTTACTCAAATAATGATATGCTATGGTATTATTGGAAATAGATTTAAAGGGCCTTTAAAATGATGTGCCACGACCTACCCATTTAACATTTTATGAGTAGAATACCCCCTTCCAGGAGGTTTTCCCACGAAGGTTGCAAATATTCTTTAATAACGCCCTCACAATAAAAATGCCGTGTTTTCCGATTTTTATTATTATTTTCTGGAAGGGATAGACTGGGAAGTTCCCAAATTAACACTCTGCATTTAAATTTTCATATTCGTTCCAATTAAATAAAATGAATTTTTTTATATTCCAAACTTTAGTGCAGTAAAACTAGCTTCCTGCTCTGCTCTGCTCTACAAATCCACACCATAAAGGTAAATGCCTACATATGAGAGTTTTTGTCGGCTAAACTTCTAAGCATAAGAGCAGTTAAATGCACTTTAAAGTTGCTAATGTGGGAACCTCGTTCCAAAATTTCAACATGTATGCAAAAAAGTTTTACGTGTAGCCTTAAATATTAATGTGACATTTATGCCCTCTTCAGGAAACAACTAATGATAACGAGCCTTAACGCATCTTGGAAATAATACATTAGTCTATTTATGAATACCGAGGCCATATAAGTCTGTTGAAACTTAATTTATAGCTATAGCTCATTGAGAATATTACAACATGATATATACAGGGTATTATGGAAATGGCTTAGTATATTTAAATTGGTGACTCCTTGGGTGTCCTAGAGAAGCACTACATATTTATTTTTTAAATCGACCGTCTAAAAACTATAAAATTAGACAAAATGCGGTATAACCCCAGGGTTACCCTTTTTCGACAATTTTATAGGGTATCTCCGTAATTGTTCACATCATTATAAGATACGGGGGAAAATCAAAAAATTTACAATTTCAAAATTACCCTATATTTTCTTAGTTGAAAGAGATACAGAAAAATGATTTATACAGAAGTTTCTATATAATGATTGTTAAATAATCTGCCGTTTTCAGGGGTAAGTATACGGGTTCAGGTAAAAATCCTTTAGGGCACTTTCTGAATGGTGCGTGTGCGCAAAGAGCGATTCACGTTGGCTTTGAATCGTTGGAGGTTATATACGTTGGGATTAACGACCTCGGGAAGCTCGTTCCATAAGAATGAAGTCCTCCAGATGAAAGAATTCTTAAATATTGAAGTTCGAGGAGTACTAAGCTTAACCACATATGGATGGGCGACAGTGGTTCGTCGTGTATTTCGGCTATTTGCCGCTCTGGGGCGGAATTAAGAGGGCAAGGTCAGCCGAGCACTTTCATAAAAATATCTGTAAAAGAGAGTCAAATCCCCAACCTGTCTTCGAAGTTCTAGGCTGTCGAGGTTCTTCGTCAGCTCGTAGTCTCCAATCAGACGAATGGCACTCCTTTCGATGGAACCCAGTAGCCGAAGAGTATTTTTGGGTACAGAGCTCCAGACATAAGAGCAGTACAGTATAGTGTCAAAAGTTGTTGACGTGTGTACAATTTTCTGGTTCGGAAGAGTACACCAAGTTTCTGAGAAGCTATCTTGGCGATTGCCACAACGTGGTTATGCCAAGACATATTTCCTCCCAGATTGACGCCCAGCAAATTAATAGATAAAGCCAGTGGGATTGCGTGTCCGTCCATGACTATATCCAGTTCTATAATGTTAACCTTTTTAGAGAAAACTGTCTTTTCATATATATAACACATATTGGTTTCCTAGGCGATTTTTTCAACTTTATTTAACTTTATTACTTTGAAACGAAATAAAGATTCAGATTAAGGTAAAAAATAACGAAAATCATCGCAAATATTCGGGATATGTCCTTAAATGGTCGCCGTCTTTCCGGATAGCGAAAAAATATAAATTTTGCGTAATTTCCTCGTTTTTCAATATAAACCGATATCATATCAAATTTTTCAAAATGTTGATAAGTCATTTTCACAAATGAATATGTAAAGATGAAATTGACGTTAGATGTTAATAACAACTAGAATGGCAACATAGTTATTCCTATGATATTAGCTTTTATTTCATGTTCTACTGTGGTTTAAAGTCATAAAGTTTAAATAAATCGCCTAAGAAACCAGTGTCATTCATGATTTGTTATACAGGGTGTTATGGAAATGACGTATTATATTTAAATCGGCAATTCCTGAGATGAAAACAAATTGAAGAAAAATATCCAAAAATGGCGCTCTAATTTAATATGCCCTGTACATGACCTTATGTCAAACCAAAAATGACCACGTGGTGCCCCTGTCAGGAAGGTAAATAAAGCAACATATGTCAACAGTGTTGTCATATCTTTAGGGTAAACACTCTTTACAAAGTCAATACCCGTTTGACAGCTTGCAAGTTGTTTATTTTTCAGGGTACATTATTATAAACTTTTACGTTCAGTTCAGTTCGCTAGGAAACAATCTCTGATTTATAAACTTGAACTGACTCGAACGAACCGTCGCGGAGTTTTTAAATGGTCAGGTATGTTCTCATTTGTTCAATTCGAACGACACCCGTCAGATCTGGACAACTTAAAAGTTTATAAATGCCACTTACCCTTTAGAAAAAAAAAATGCAATTTTATTTAGCTTTTCGAACAACACCAACTGAATTTATAAAAAACACCAAGTACCTAGGTAACTTGAACAAAAACAAACCGACACAATAAAATCACATAACACATCTAAGTACCATTCAATCTGAATTAGTATTTTAAAGTGCTACTATGTAGACCAAAATACATCTAAAATTTTAAAAATAAATAACACGTTTCTCTTTTCTTTAAACAGCTGATTGTGGACATCGGGTAATATTTAAAAATACACCGTTGTCACTCTCATGTTTTATAAGCGACTATCATAAATTGCCGAATTTCCTTATTATATTACATTCCTGTATAATTATAGTCTCGGAAATGGCAACCGCGCTCTAGACACCGGAGTTTCTCGGAACGGTTTGATGTCCGAAGTCAGATTAGCCCATTATTTCAGAGGGTAGTTCCTGTCAATTGTTAACATAATTGTTTCATTTTATCTTTAGTAAGGGGTTAATGGCCCATAGAAATTAGAGTTTTTATTATTTCTATTGCGAAATCATTAAGTGCTCTTGTTCTATGTGTGTTATTGTAAAGTGTAATTATGCGTTAGTGTTGGGGTTTAGTGATAAGCTTATTATGCACTCCCACACTATCATCAGGACACGTGATGAGCATAAAGTTTTTCCTATAGAAAAAAGAACTGAAAGTGTCTGTGTTCTGGATTCCTTAATCGCGTCCTGGATTTACTTTCTAAGTAAGCTAAATATTTATTTTTATAAGAAACTAAAGTTTAACACTTTTAAACATTTTGGCAACATTCCGCTTGAACATCTGTTGATTAATCAGCTGGGCAATGTAATATCTTCATATATTAATGTGCCGAGTAGTTGTGTGTGGGATTAGGGGTGAATTACCCCACTTTTTAAACGTTCGATTTAAAAAAAATTAAATATGTAGCGCTTCTCTAGAACACCCCAGGAGTCACCCATTTAAATATAATACGTCATTTCCATAACACCCTGTATATTTGAAATGATAAATTAAAATAAATAAAATCATTCTAGATTATATCGGTACAGGGTGTTCCATTTAAAAAATTGAGCCGATAACTTCACCTTACCTTACCTGACCTCTTTTAACTAAGACAATATAGGGTAAGTGTCAATTTTTTGATTTCCCCCCGTATCTCTTAAGCGAAAGAAAATTTTCTAATTTTGATTTTACCACTTTAAGTTTGACCCAAAAAGAGCACATGACAGCTACATTACTTTTTTGATAGCTCTAACAATTACGGAGATACCCAATGAAAGTTTCGAAAATGGGACACCCTGTACAGTATACTTTTTTAATTTTTTAACCAAACGAAGAAGTTTTTGGTTAGTATTCAACTAACAATAACTTCCGATTATTAACAGTACTGTATTAATTTTGTTACGTGTTAACTTTTTTATTAGGCACCGAGTTTAAATTATATTTCGAGATCGCAATACGAAATTTGCGTTATTCGAAATATGCCATTTATATATTCCGCAAAGACTTTCAAGTGGTGCAGACTTAATTCACGATACAGCACAATAACCTATTCCCGAGGGTAATTAATTTTCTTGGCGACATCGCTCATAATGTTGCGAGATTGACGATTCAATTCGGAAGCTCCGAAAACTATAGTGGGTACACTCATTTTCAGAAGATACGTCCTAGCTCAACTCCAGTTTCGTAGTTTGAAGTAAGTAATTCTCAAGAAGCGTGGGATTTTCGGAAGTTTAAATGATAGGCACCTTCGTAATTAAAGTTAGATTACGTTAGGTTGCAAAATTCATTCCGCGCTTGTTCGGTTGCGGAAGACTTTCTAACTAGTTGCTGCTGTTCGTCTCACCGCGACCTTGAGGTACAGCCCATGCACGAATTCCTCAATGAAAGACACGCTGAGTTTCTCAGGAAACTGCGATTCCATCCCAATTCAATAATTCGTGACAACTTCCCCATAACCCGAACCCTGACCCCAATAAAAAATTACACAGAAGCCTAAACGCTCCGCCAACATAACACTGCACCCTTAAACCCATTACACGACTACACACACAACACAAAGTAACTCCCACAAACCCTCTGATCTCCAAAAGCCAGAAATGGCTTTTTGGAGATCTCAACACTCAACCTTAAGCGTGGAAGAGTGCCTAACGGCACAATATCGCGGGGAGTTTAGTCGGTCGGCGTCATTCCTTCAGAATGATTGGTCTCTTCCTCAGTTCACGTTTTCTCCATCAGAGAAATAGAGTTAGCCCGATACTACTTTGCACTCCGGGTGCATCGTGTCGTTTGCAGATTCTCCTCGCATGTCCAAAAAAAAAAAGCTTTTCGTCTCTGTGAATGAGTACATATGCCCAAACCTTCAACCGTCAAATCTGAGAATTGTCTTCTAAAACTTACCTTACAAGTATTCTTGTTATTGCTCATATGTGCTTTGTTTCCAGCTAGCCTTTCGTTTTGGACTATTTGTTGATGCTTTAATCATTTGTGATGATCATAAATTAAAGTTTACAGCAATATTGAGAATATACCATTTAATTATGCCACACAGACTTTAGTCACTTACATAAAATGCGGCAAAGCAACATATTCTCTAGGGCAATAAATTCTCATGTAGACATGACTCATAACACAACAAAATTGACTACTTATTACAAAAGCCGCGAAGATACACATGAGTAATTCTCGGATAATATGATATTTTTAAAGGAAAAATCGTAAAAAAGATAATGAAAAACCTATTTTAGTATGACATTTTTCTAAATTTCTAGTAGTTCAGAAAGTTATGTAATATTTTCATTAAGATTACCAAGATCTTAATTGAATGAACCGATACTTGGTGGAAATCTGTAACTGATATTATGGGTAAAAAGAAAAATATAACTTAGTAGAATGTCCACCAGATCGAGAAGAACTTGATACGTTTCGCTATATTGTAGCTTGGTCTTCAGCTTCAGATATTATCTTCTGACGAGGAAGCATAGTAGCGAAACATATCAAGATGTTATCAATATAGTGGAAATTTTACTGAAGCTAAACTTCAGTTTTTCTTTGTAATCCATAATATTAATTACAAAAATTGTTCGACCCCAAGCTTGCAACCATAAATTTAAATCTGTAAGAGTAGCAGCACGCATAGAATGATTAACGTACGAGAATTATCAATTCGATATTACTGATTTTATAAGAAATAACCGTTGGCTACGCTCTGTTTATCATTACTAGTAGTGATGATCGAATCTGGGCCTTGTATAGTGTCAAAAGTTGTTGAGGTGCGTAACTTTCTGGTTCGGAAAAGTACACCAAGATTCTGAGAAGCTATCTTGGCGATTGCCACAACGTGGTTATGCCAAGATATATTTCCTCTCAGATTAACGCCCAGCAAATTAATAGATGAAGACAGTGGGATTGCGTGTCCGTCGATGACTATATCCGGTTCTTACTCCGATTTGACACTGTTAAGTATAATAATATTTTTTAAAGCATCTCTCATCGCCTTTTCACAGTTTATAGTAAAATTATTAGGCAATAAATTCATCTTATGAGCAATTGCGGATTAATCTTAAACCAGTTGTATTTGCCAAATTAACAAATTTCTACTTGTGATTGTGCAAGATACCTTTGCCATAAATATGTCAATCTGGCTATGCTGCAATAATGATCGAAAGAGGTGGGAAAGACTGTTTGCAGTCGTTGCGTAAGCTAGAAATGTACATTTTTCCATCTCTAGTTTATAATATCTTTGGGTATGGTCCATAGTTATTTAATTGGCACTTCCATTTTGGGGAATCGTCTCATGGGAGAGCACTACTTATATTAACCAAATGAATTACAAGAACTAGGAGAGGATATTCCTGTAAACATCAAAATGCAATTATATTATCAACACGATTGAATTCCTGCACATTCCGGTCATCAAGTCCAGGAACATTGGGACGAAAAGATCCAGTTCTTTGGATTAGTCGCGAAGTTCCTATTAGTTAACCTCCAAGATCTGATAACCATACACCATCACAAGGCTTTTGATTATGTGGCTTGTTCAAAAATGAAGTTTACAAAGTAAAAGTCTATACTCGGGATGGATTAATTCGATGAATTAGAAATACTTCAGCCGATATTAAAGAAAGACATGAAGCAATCCAGGAGAGCAACAGGCGTCCTACATAGACGAAGCAGAAAATGAGGTAAATAGTAATATTTTTGAATATTACTGCTGTTATTAAGAAAATGTTAATATATGACATTTTGGATATCGAAATCGGAAAACGACAAATTAGTTTTTTCATTATTTTCGTTTGCACAATACACTCCTGGAGTTTGATCCGTTCTTCCCGATATACCCTGTATGTAAGAGATTGAAAAAATGTATGCCAGATTTCAGTGGCGGCTCGTGACCTATGAGGAGGGGGTTCACAATTATGGTGAAATTATTTTTAAAATTTTATTTTTGTGTAACGAACAAACAATTACTTTCTAGGCGTTTTAAATGTAGGAAGAAAAGAAGTAATAAGAAAATGCGTTAGGTAAAACATATTTTTATTTATTTCTTAATTTTACACAAGGAAATACAACTTTTGTAAAATAAGAAAGGTTTTCTTAGTGTGTATAGTGCGTAAAGTCCGTTCTTCGGTTCTTAATTGTAGAAAATTGATCAATAATAGCCACCTCTATAAATTTTTTTCATATATTTAATTTTTAAACTTTCTAATAAAGTCCCTAGATTTACCCTTTGTGGTCTGCGTTAAGTTAATTTCGGGTTTAGGTGTTCCCGCATTCTTCACTTCAATTTTTTGCACCAAACTCAAAGAACTAAAGTTATTTTTTAAATAGTCCACCGTCAAACTATTCATTTTAACTTAATAAATATATGATATTAAAATATTAAAACATACACGCTCGAATTTCTAACTAGATGCACGAACAAAACGGCGCACACTAAAATTGTGCGCCTTTCCCATGTTAAATCGCCATAGCCCCGCTATCCCCCGCTGACTCCCGCCACCTGCTACTACAGAGGAACTGCATTATGTCCCGCCTACTTAATCGCACATGCGAGCAAGCTCGTCATAATCGTCATTAACCTCGACCGAGGCAGGGTTGCCGGATCGAGAGCATATAATATACAGTTCGGTTGACGGTACGATAAAATATTAGGGAGGGTCGGACTTTATACGATAATTGACGGTACGATAAAATATTAGAGAGGGTCGGACTTTATACGACAAATAATATTCAATGAATATAAATTAATATTTTTTTATTCGTTTTTTGGGTGCACGTGCGCATGTGCTCCTGTGGAAGAACCGCCACTGTCAGATTTGCATCCTTATTTTGAAGGTCCAAGCCTGCACTGATCTTTCAGAAAATAACCGTAAATTTCGATAAAAAATTATCCCTCTCGCATGAAATTATTTTAAAGTTGTTGGTATTGGAACTTATATTGTTCACGGAAGTCCAGGGGTTTGACGGTTAAAGTGAAATACCTAAATAAGTTTTACTTATTTAAGCAATTTATTCACAATAAACTCATTAAGAAAATATGTCTTTCATGCGGGACTTCCGAAAAGCGTAAACATTTTAACGCGTAATTTAAGTTTCGCCGTTTATTTACCGTTATAAACTTTCAGGCCACGAAGACTTACATATAATGCTGCAAAGTAACATACTCCCCAGGGCAATTAATTTTCCTGGAGACATCACTCATAAAGTAACGAGATTGACGCCTCATTCCTGAAACACCGAAAATTATACATACATTCCAGAAGATACCGTCTGACTCCGTTTTCGTATTGTTAAGTCAATCTCAAGCAACGTTGAATTTTCGTAATTTATGCTTTGTTACATAGGGCCAAGTTTAAAATAAATTTTAATCAAATACAGTGACTGAGAGCTGAATGGGAACTATTTCTGTAGGTAACAAAAAATTTCCAAGGTTGGTCAGAGTAAAATAGGGGTAAAGTTGTTTATTATTTAACCCCCTTATTGCCCACAAGCGTTCAAAGGTTGGTGTATTATCCACATATATATATAAACAGTATATTGCTAATACCATCTATAATTATGTCCCCGCTATGGGCATCGAAGGGGGCGTTATGAGTTTGCGCAGTTCGGAAATTTCCTTGTGAAAGTAAACATTCGACAGGACCGGATTTCAACTTTTTTGGTTAGGAAACATATATCAAAATTTCGATTAGTTCGGTTTAATATAAATAAAACAAAACGTCTAACTTGTATTCAGCGTAATGGAATTCTACCAAACGCCTAGCGCTTTCGGCTAAGGCTTCGTCAAAGTCACCTCAGGCACACAAGAAACATACCAAAGAGATATTATACACCCTTTTTAATTTAACTGTGTGGCGGTTACTTAACTATAAATAAACATTGTTTCTTTATATATTAAGAGACTCTTAATATCTAAATAAACATTGTTTATTTATACTTAAGAAGATGATACCACGACTTTTGCAAGAAAGTCCATGCACTTGCGTCCTTTCATCTTAAACAAAATACGCCACTAACCTACCAAACAGCAAATCGAATCACCACAAATTAAAAACTCCTTTACAAAAATTCTTGTTAGGTAATGTAAGTTTATAAGCACTAATATACCGACAACAATGTGGATGAACCACTTTTTATTCTGTAATTTGAAAAAGCATCCAGAACCAAAGATGGCGCCGAATAACAACAAACAACTAATGTCGGGCCGGCTCTGCCGCGATCGATAAAATTTTCACCCCACTGCGCAAACTCATTAGGCACTCGCTATGTCCCATAGCGGTGACACTTTTTGTATTTTGGAAAGTTCGTATTGGCAATATACTGTTTATATATATGTGGTACTTATTATCAAATATAGTACTTTTAGTTCTATTTTAAAAGCAGATGTCTTTGTCTCCATATAAAAATTATATTGGAATATTTTTCCGAACTTTATATTAAGTAGATAGCGGACCTACAGGTGTAAGTGACCAATTTTGAATTGAAATTTGACCATTTGGGATCTAGGCCTCCTTGATTAGAAAATAAATTTAAAACATCTTGATATGTGTGAAATCGGGAATACCAAATTTCATTTCCTAGGCTAATATGACAAACGATGATGAGGAAATTGAAGAAATTTCTAACTTCGAAAAGAAATTTAGTAGAAATAATGTAGGCTGATGGTTATTAAATTCGACACATTTGCATGATTTTCTTATAAAATTTTTCGATATTTTGTGGAAGAGAGGCACTTTACCTAGACAGAAAATGAAAATAACGCTGCGGTCAATGCACGCTTTATTTAATAAAAATCAAAATATTTTAAATTTTAGTTTCTAATCATCAAGCATCCCAAATGGTCAATTTTCAATTGGAAAAAGTTTTGACACTTACACGCTTATCCTGGGACATACTGTATTTTACTATAACATATTTGCAAAATTTTCGCTTGCGCGCCCATTCCATAAGTTTTTGTTGGAACGGATATTTTGCTTTTGCACTAGGACCGGAAGTATCCTAGGAATAGCCCTGATGAGATCGACAGCTCCTTGCAGTATCATAAATTGATTCTCAAGTAGCATTAAATCTTTAAAAATTTAAAGAGAAGACGCAATTGCAAAGTTGTCTCCCACTCTCTTCTTACTCATACATTAACGACCTTCTAGTGAAAACGAAAAATCCGATATTTAGTTCTGCTGATGATCGTCTTTCTCTTTGAATGCATAAACATCGGCTGCCGACGCACATCTTCGCAGACAGCATGACGTATCACGCCTCAACAAAGACCTGGAAGAAATTTTGGCTTGGGGTGACAGTAACCAAGTCGAATTTAATGCTAAAAAACCCCAGGCAGCAGTTTTCTCTAAAAAGGTTAACATTATAGAACCGGATATAGTCATGGACGGACACGCAATCCCACTGGCTTCATCTATTAATTTGCTGGGCGTCAATCTGGGCGGAAATATGTCCACGTTGTTGCAATCGCTAAGATAGCTTCTCAGAAACTTGGTGTACTCTTCCGAACCAGAAAGTTGTATACACCATTCGACCATCACTAGAGTACTGCTCTCAAAGGAGGGCCATTCGTCTGATTTTAGTCCACGAGCTGACGAAGAACCTCGACAGCCTAAAACACCGAAGACCTTGCCCTCTTAATTCCGTCCAGAGCGGCGAATATCGGAAATACACGACGAACCACTGCCGCCCATCCATAAGGTTCTTATTTTTTTGTTCTATTCGCGTCAGCTCAGTCATATTTCTCCAAAATTTGTTTAGCCGATTAGACCACGTCTTAGACACTGTTTTAATAGTGTTTGTAGATAAAGTAATAAAATTGACATAGTTACCCTTTTATGCCATAACGACTACGTGACTATGCTGCAGATTTATATACACGAAACGGCAAAGTAGAATATTCCCTAGGGCAACTAATTTTCCTGGAAGTATATCGTTCCTGATGAGATTGACGATCCGTCACTGCAGCACTAAACAAGTAAGGACATTTTCGAGCTAATTCGGCTTCCTTATTTTTATTTAAGACAAACCCAAATAACTTTAAAATTTCGTAAGTTTAAATGGAATCCAAAGTTATAATGGAACTTTGATTAGGATGGGATTAAGTTTGGACCAAAAAAACACTTCAAATTAGGAAGATACATTTTTTTTATGATTTAAGTATCCAAGTTATATGACAATTGTTTAATGGTTTGCTTCGGGATCCCACGAAAATTTGGAAAGCTCCCAACCTCAATATCTCTCTTCCAGTAAATAAAGGCACATTATTTTGAAGGTCGTAAAAAAAAGGGGCCTTGAGTATCACTGCTAGTCCATCCCTGCAGCTGTGACTAATTCACAACACTTTCTAGATAGTAATTTGAAGGGTCTTATCGTGTATATGTCTGCGTCAATTAGTGAAATACGCCATTTCCTGAAATGCCTAGTCATTTCACGTATTGCCGGCAAATAGTGTAACTCTACGTTTGGTACACCGTTTGCCTAAGAATATCAGGTATTCCCTGTAATGACGGAATTATTTCAGTCAAACTCTGTACTTAACTAAATGGTTTAAGTTACCCTGTTTTCCGGTTTTAGCCAATCATTGTAATTAGGACAGTATTGCCAGTAGTGCATGAAAATAAGGTATTTTACATTAAAAAGTTTGTAAATAACTGATTATTGGAATTTCCTAAAAATTGGCTCTTAGGCAAATGGTGTACCAAACGTAGAGTTACACTATTTGCCGGCAATACGTGAAATGACTAGGCATTTCAGGGAATGACGGATTTCACTAATTGACGCCGACATTACATCATATTAAAAAAAATTTTAAATATATCTGGTGGTTCAATAATTATATGTAAAAAACTTGATACCATTGGAGCTCTTAAGGAGCCCATATCTCCGAAGAGGAGTCCTATACGAAAAAAGGTTATATGGACTTGTTTTCTTCATATCCGGCAGATTTCCCATATTTTCCCGGACACACTTTTCAGTGGTACATTTTCGCAAAGAAAAATATCTTAACACTCTGTATAATAAATACAGAGTCGTTTATGACCTATATTTTCATATAAACTTTTTGTCTTAAAATTAGATGAGAAGTAATTAAATGGTTTGCCGTTATTAACAGTCGAGCTGCGAAATGATCACTTGGTCAGCAAGAGTTTACAATTGGTCAGTAGAAGCAAACATGTCTAGAGGCAGTTTACTTCAGAGGTCCCAGGGCACTGTCAATTTATGTAACTTTCTTGTGTTTTCTTTTGCCGAATACAGAAGGAAATCGGCTACAAAAGGTGTAGCGGGGGCGGGTTTCCACTTGTTTCCTCAGGGCACTGTCACGATTCAGAAATATTTGCTGTCCATAAGTTGCTGACCAACTAGCAATTTTGGCTGACCGATTACATTTTTCTGTTCGCAAAAATAAGAATATTTTGCTAACCAGTTAAATGATACCCAAATTAAATAAGGAATAATACGCTCAAGTTTGGCCAGATACCTAATTAACACACTGTATATTCACTTAAAACCACTCCGTAGTTTGTAATGAAACTTTTTAGTTAATTGATTTTTTGATTGATTTTAACGTATAAAATTTTCCAGCTGTTGTATGCTTTAAATGGATATTTAGAACGCTATATAGAATATTTTATTTAAAAATATATGGCATAAGCGAAGCAGATTTACCTACATAAAATGTGACAAAGTAACATATTCCCTGGGGCAATTAATTTTCCTGGAGACATCGCTCATAAACTAACGAGATTGACGATCCATAATAGAAGCACCAAAAACTATACACATACATTTTTAGCAGATAAAACTGTAACTCTGTAGTTCCTTATTATAATGTCAACATCGATAAATAATTTACTTTAGAATGAACGCCATTTCTGAAAAAATTACTTTCTTGAGCTGTGACAAACGTATGTATGTGCAATATACCGCGTGAAGCATCGTAGAGTCGAACATATGACAACCCATGTTGTTTTTGAGGTGACTGAATTATTGTCTTCCCTGTAAGTTTTATAGAAAATATGCATTATAAGATCTTGAAGATGCCGACAAGGTAAACCGTGCCGAGCTGACTGAAACATACCGAAGAATAAAAATATCGTCACTGACACTATTTCCGTTTTGTCAATGTCAATATTTAATTTGCTAGTGTTTGCTGTATTACCTGAACTATGAGAGTTTCGTGGTTGTGCAATCATGTTTCATCGAATCGCTTAGGATTTACTCATCAAGATGGATTCAAACTCGGCACATGGGATTACTTTGTCGGCCTCTTGAAGCAGTTATAATGCAATTTTTCTATAAAATGTACCGGGTGTCCCATTTTCGACACTTTTATAGGGTATCTCCGTAATTGTTAGTGCTATCAAAAAAAGTAATGCAGGTGTCATATGCTCCTTTTGGGTCAAACTTAAAATGATAAAATCAAAATTTTAAAATTTTCGCTCGCTTAAGAGATACGGGGGGAAATCAAAGAATTGACAATTTCAAAATTACCCTATAATTTCTTAGTTAAAAAAGATACAGAAAAATATTTTATACAGAAGTCTCTTTATATTGATCGTTGAATAATCTGCCATTTTCAGAATAACTATACGGGGTCAGGTAAAAAAGTTATAGGACCTAACCTCATTTTTTAAACTGGAACACCCTGTATATTTTAACCAAAAAGGATAGCATTTTAAATTCTCTTTTCAAATATATATACATACAAACATACGATCGATGATAGTGGTTTCCTTTTATTACTTTAAACCACAGTAGACCATGAAACAAAATCTAATATCCTGGAAACAACTATGTTGACTATTCACATTTAACGTCAATTTCATTTTTACATATTCATTTGCGAAAATGACCTATCTATCAACATTTTGAAAAATTTGATATGATATCAGTTTATGTATATTGAAAGTGGAAAAAACGAAGAAATGGCACAAAATGTATATTTTGTTCGCTATCTGGAAAGACGGTAACCATTTAAGGAGATATTCCGAACATTTGCGATGATTCCCGTTATTTTTTAAATTAATCTGAATCTTTTATTTCGTTTAAAAGTAATAAAGTTTAAATAAATCGCCTAGGAAAACCAATATCATCCATGGTGTGTTATATATTTGAAAGGCGAATTTGAAATAGTATCTTCTTAGATTAAAATAAGTGAGGCTAGGTCCGATAACTTTTTTACCTGACCCCGTATACTTATTCTGAAAGCGGTAGATTAGTCAACAATCAATATAAAGAAACTTCTGTATAAAACATTTTTCTGTATCTCTTTTAACTAAGAAAATATAGGGTAATTTTGAAATTGTCAATTCCCCCCCCCCCCCCCCCCCCCCCGAACAAACCCCCCCCGTATCTCTTAAGCGAGCGAAAATTTTCAAATTTTGATTTTATCATTTTAAGTGTGACCTAAAAAAGTACATGACATCTACATTACTTTTTGAATATCACTAACAATTACGGAGATACCATATAAAAGTGTCGAAAATGGGACACCCTCTACAGAGGAGTCAATATTCAACCTCCTCAAAAATTACATGGGATTTCCTATGTTCACCCTATATAAGCGACCTCTTGTATGGTTGTTTCTTTTAGCAATAAGACCTTTTAAATTTGATACTGATTTTCTAATATGCAAATAATTATAATAAACAGACCCATTTTTCACATTTTCTGCGATAAATCTAGAAACCTGGTTCATATTACATGGACAAATTTCTCCAATAAAAAATATGTTATTTATAACCATTTTGTTTATCACAAATTTATAAGCTTTTTAGTTTTACTACATTGTTAGAGGAAATAAATTTTCATTTTTACAGACGTTGCATGCCGACAAACATGGAAATATAATGTTTAACATGAAAAAAACTACTATAACCTCACCCAACGTTTGTTTCGAGAAATCTCGACGGAAATTAATTTTTATTCTAGTGGAAACTCATTAAGGTCTAACTCAAGGTAACATTCATATATTAGTATTTTTATGATTCTTGGTTTAAATAAGAAATAATAATCGCGGGGGGTTCTTTAAAAATAATACAATATTATACATAATTATACTGGTCGTCATCATTTCGGTTTCAAACATGATAAAACATACTACGGGTTTCGCCAGAAAAAACGAATCATGGGTAATTTTTCATATGTATGGTCACTTAAAAACTTCAACCCCCAGCTATGATGGACGGTAGCTAGCTTCAATATAAAAATTTTAAAAGGGAAGTCAAGCGATATACAGCGTGTGTGAAAATATAGGCACCATATGGAAAACTTTTTTATGTGTAATTTTAGAAAAAACTATTTTTCATAAAGAGTTTTACTTAACTTAAAAACTCCTAATCCCACGAAAAAAATCACAAATATAACGTACAGGGTGGTCAGAAAATAAGAAAATGTGCTAACGGAGACGTAACACTAATTAACATGTGAACAAAGAAAGTGGTAAAGGAACAAATTTAACATCAAAATATAAAATAACAGCCATCTACGAAGAAAAAATTATTTTTTCTTGTCCTAGATATGGAAAATATTTTATTAAAAAGGAATGAAAAAAGGTTTTTCTATTATTAGGCTTCAGCTAAGCCACCAGCTTTTTCAATTTCAAATACTTGTATTTCGTTACAAGCTTGTGAAATTTTGTTTCCTAATTCATTATTCCCCATATTAAGTACAATTTCTACTTTTTCTTGATTAATAAGTCGCATTTTTGAGCAATTAAGGTTTTAGAATCATATTTACGTTTATCTTGACACCTGCTTGTTTCATATGTAACTGATACCTTGTACTTTTAAAAATACATTACTTTACATTAATTATAAATAATGATGTTTTCCATATTTTCGCAAGAAAAAATAGATGGAAATATCTTTTCGTCGTAGACGGCTGTTATTTTATATTTTTACATTAAATTTGATCCTTAACAACTCAATCAATTTTTTTTGTGCCATGCAATGTTACTTTACTCTTAGCATTTTTGCACATTTTCTTATTTCTTGACCACCCTGTATATTATATTTGTGATTTTTTTTTTTGGGGATTAGGAGTTTTAAAGAGTTTGTGAGATAAGCAAAGCATTTTATGAAGAATACTTTTTTTCCCAAATCAATGATAAAAAAGTTTTCCACACGCTGTATATTATTCCAAAGGACTGATATCGCACCCAAGAGTTTTTAACAGAAGTTCTTTGTGCGTTTATGTATTAGTGTTAGAGTTAGAGTCAATACAAATATTTGTCCCCAGTATCAAAATTTCCTACCAACAAATATCGTATGCCTCTACAGGGTATTTCTTAATACCATGCTAATATTTAAGGACGTTATTCTTGGGTCCATTTTCGGGAAAAACATCATGAATATACAGGTCGACAACTTTAACTGTAGCTACAAAAGGAATGCGGGCAAAAAAATTTCTTTGGATAACAATGTTGTCACATATATTAAATTTTAATTCAATAACATGTTACCAAGTAAACCCTAAAATTACATTTACCCATTTAAGGTAAATTGTCACAAGTATATAAGAAACTAATATTCTATTATAGTTTCAATGTTCTTAAAACTTTCTTTTCATACTATTTATTTTAATATTTAAATGCAAAATAAAACATTTTTTCATTAAAGTACTTCTAATCTAAAAATAGGGCAACATGGTACAATGTCAACGGTAACCATGGGTAACTGGTGGCTAGAGCTAATTTGATAGGTTATATCCCAGACAGAGGATGACGTCACGCACCTGGTGACACGCCTATAGTGCCAGCGTGCTTGTTCGGCGATGTCCAATATGCTTCATCCAGTTGCGTAGTGATAGGGTTTATTTTAAAACTGTGATAATGAATGAATATACCCTGGTAAAACCCTCCATAGTCAAACGCGCGAAGTGATTGCCAATGTGTACAGGGTGTGTGAAGAGGAATCACAAATTAATACATTTAAATTGCCACTTAAGCGAAAGCTAGGAAGGCTCGCAATGTATACGGGAGTAAGCGTGGGTGCAGTAAAAAACATACACAAAGAAGATCCTGAAAGGAAGAAAATAACCCGAATCAATTATTGTTGTCATCTCCTGTCAAAAAAGGGACCGTCTCTCTGCTGTCGAAAAAATCGAAGGCTTCGACTTTGGCATTGTTAGGAGAACAATACAAAAGATTTATTTGGAACTAAAAGTATTTCCAACCTTAAAAAAGTTGCTACAACAGCTGAGGAGTGACATAAACTTTCCATTTTCCCGTGAAACTTTGAGGTGAATGTTGAAATCAAATGGATTTTATTCGCGAAAATGCCAAAATAAGCGAGGAATATTAATGAAAAGGCCTAATATATTGCACTGGTGATACAAATATATTCATGCTATGAAAAAATATATATTATTACATTATTAAGATAATAATAGCACGCCCATGACTCGGCCATGTTTTAAAAGATATTGCTTCCCCCTTACCGATACCGCGTAGCTATAGACTTGCTTGTCGAACTGTATGTCCTGAACGTCTTAACTTTTATGATACAGGGTGTTAAAGATTTTCAAAAAATCTCCTTTTTTATTATTATCTGTGATACTGCTCCATATATTTTTGTGAAATTTGGTACACACTTTCTATTCATCAAGAGGCTTTTTGTGATGTATAATATGTTTGTTTCAACCAGCGGCGGTCGGGAGGGAATTGTCTTTGGTATTCTTGAACAAAAGAATGGTACGTCAAGAAAAAAAAAATTATTTTTGAAATTCCCATTCCTTGCTGAGCAAATGTCGTCTCTTGTGCACGGTACCTAACCCCCGGACTACTAAAAAAACAAACATAATCATATGGGCCCCCATCAAATTGAAAGCATCTAGCCCATAAAAAAAAGTCGTCAGTGGTGTCCACTTTTTGGGGGCTCCGTACAAAGTCAAGGGCACCCTAAATCCTCCGCAACCGGGGGGCAATTGCCCCCCCCCCCCCCCCGTGCAGTTACGCCCCTGGTACTACTCCGTTATTGTTAGAGCTACGGTGTTAGTTAAATTAGTATAGGTACTACTAGTATAGTTCGGATGATTAAAACGGCAAAAAGGAAAAACAATTAAATAATAAATACAGGGTGTTCCATATTGACGTGCTAAAATTTCAGAGATGATTAGGTCATTTTATGAAGGAAAGTTTATATGAACAACGGCTAAAACTTTTTGTTACCGGATGTAGCAGTGTTTGTTTTTTAAATCGTTATTTGTTAATATCTTCGAAATACTGTATATGTTATTTTCAATTTCGGCATATGTTAATAGTAAATAACACCTCATATTTTAGCTAGAAATATTATTCTATCGATCCTCCAGTGGCAAAAAAATAATTTTTTCCAGTCGTTCCGTCGGTAATTTTGTTGCTTTAAATTCGTAAACGTCGACTAAAGATTAGGAAATAAACGCTGCCAAAGGTTGTACAGCTGATGAAAATAAATTAACCCAACCACAGTTATAAGCAGTGGTGTCGTCGAGTACCAACATAAAATCGTATAGTTAATAATTCCCACATTTAACGATATTGTTATCACCGGTCGTCATTCTTCCGGGGAGGTTCTCGAGATCGAGGCAGCGAGGAAAGTGATCTAATCATACTAATATTAATTCTTTCAATATACTCGACTGATTCCGCGGTTGGTTCTTTATGAAACATTTTTTAAAATAATTTAAAGTAAAGAAAGAAGAAATCTGCTTTTAAATGTTTCATTATATTGAGAGGATTACTCTACATGTTTCGGCTTTTTAGGCCATTTTCAAGAGCACTGCAAGATGAATACTAAAGTTAAAAATTATTTTACGGGTATTTATACAGTCACTAATAAACTTTTTTATTGCCTAAGAATTAGGGTCTTTCCCCAGATTAGTGTAGGTAGACTGGAGAAAGCTGTCTATCACGGGCATGTTTAAGAAATTTTATTGATCATTAGTTGTGAGGGGATTATATTTTAAAAACTTTTTAATTTCGTACTGTTCTAGAAGATCTAAACTTAGGCCCTTTCTTTCGATATGTAATAGTTTAATGTTATCCGTATCTATAAAATGGTTGTTATCTATACAATGTGTGGAGATTCCGGAATTCTTTTTGTTATTCAAAATAGAATTGCGACGTTCTTTTGATCTTGTCTTGATGTTTCTACCGGTTTGCCTAACATAGACAGCTTCACAATTTTTACATTTAATCCTATATACTCCAGATTTGTTAAGATTGCCTATTTTGTCTTTATTATTCACCAACATAGATCCTAAACTACATTTATTCACCATCACTGTATTGCAACCTAGGCTATTGAGTTTTTTCGAGACGTTATTACTTAATGTAGGTACATAATTTATAAATCTATAATGTTTTGGTGTTTGGTCATTAACACTGTAAAAATGTTTGTTAAGTATTTTACGTTTTTTATTTTTAATCATGTTATCTATTATAGATTCCCTATAATAATCTGGGGAAAAACCCTAATTCTTAGGCAATGAAAACCTTTATTAGTGACTGTATAAAGACCCATAAAATAATTTTTAACTATAGTATTCATCTTGCAGTGCTCTTGAAAAAGGCCTAAAAAGCCGAAACATGTAATCCTCTCAATATATTGAAACATTTAAAATCAAATTTCTTCTTTCTTTACATTAAATTATTTTAAAATTCATTCAATTCATCATCCGCAAATAAGTCTAAAAGTCTAAAAATCCCACGTCAGTAGAGGTATTTTTAATATTGGGGGTATTTTCCAAAATCAGTCTCAATCTCGATAAGTCCAGATGTTCACGGAATCCTGGCACTTCATTGATATTGTTAATTTACATTACCAATTTATTCACTATGGCAATTTGATATCATTCATCGTCATGATGAGCTCATTTTCCACAAAACTTTACTTTCTTTGACTTATTAAATTTATATGAAGCAAATTTATAAAATCTACTGATGATATTAATCAATCATAATCCCATGAACATTGAACATTAAAAAAATCAAATTAATAAAAACATAGCGAAAAAATAAATTGTATTTGACTGAATAAACATTAATAATCAGATTAATATCAGAAAATATTGCCACTATAAATTTAAGATTACTTTAAAACAAGCCAAGAAGTTTTTTTTGCTAAATATTTTAAGTAATTAAAGACCACAAATTTAACAATTTCTTATAATTTCCATAAAGGTATTTAATTAATTTTTATTGTCATAATATTTATGTTATATTTGTATACAGTATGTCTACTTAAGTTGTAGCCATATGATCTTTTTTAACAACATTTTTTTTGTATTTAAAAAAAAAACTACTTTACTCTTGAGAAAAAACAGTATTTTTTGATAAACCCCGTATACGACTGAAATTAAGATGTTTCCATTACAGGTTGGAACTTTTTATGAAGAATAACGTTTTCTTAAAATTAATAATAAAAAAGTTTTTCGTCTGGCTATATTGTATGTATGTATCATTAATCTGATATTCCATGTAATGGGCTTTAAAATTTATTAAATTAAATAAATATACGTTCCCAAATTTCTGACTACGCCACTGTTTATGATAATTGAGGGTATTGAATTTAATGGGGCACGTGTGACTTGAAGCAGGTGAAAAAACAGTTCACAGCTTTAGGCGGGGGCGGGCGCGTCAAAGTGCCTTGTAAAGGAACAGCGTGTTTTGCTTTATTTACCGGAATATGCAGCTGATTGGTTCTGTGATCGTGATCGATTTGAAATTGTCCGGGTCATCCTTTATTTTATTGGTAGGAAAATAATTTGCTGGATTAAAACAGGGACATAAATGATTCAACTATACAGGGTGTTCCTTAATGACGTGCTAATATTTCAAGGTGTGATTCCTTAGATTTATTTTTTCCTCCGTACTTGTATATCCTTTAACTGGTATGGCGGGGTCAATTTGGACCCCGACGCATATTGATGTGTGATTTTTCAACCGGCCGATGGGCGGAGCTGGCTGCCGCTCTATGTAATCTTCAAGGTTGTCGCAAGGTATGTGTGGTCAGTCGGGAGTTAGTCTAGGTCCAAGCGTTTGGATGTACTGCGCTCTTAGGGTCCAATTTGACCCTGCCATACCAGTAGTGTAATTAGTTTCAAATTTAAGTGTTCGATAAGATGGCATCAACTAGCAAAGAAAAAAAACCGCTGTCAGCTAATGAATTACAGCAAATAGCTAATGATATTATGGAACAGGGAATAGAGACTGATAATGACATTTCTGATGCTGAAAGCGAGCATAGTGATCATGAGAGTGAGTCTGAGCAAGAAGGTAGTGATAATGAACTGGAAAATTTGGCGATACCAAGTGATGTGAGTGAGTCTAGTGACGAAACTAATGGTGAAAGGGAGTCAAATTATTTTTATGGAAAGAACCGACAGAAATGGTCAAAAAATGCTCCAGGTCCTAGTCGCACACGTGTTACAAATTTAATTTCCCATTTGCCTGGGTTAAGAGGGGAATCTTTTGTGAAGCAACCTTCTGAACCGATAGTAGCCTGGAAATGTTTTATAAATGACCAAATATTAGAGATTCTAGTTAATGAAACAAATACTCGTATAACAGATATGGCCGCAAATTATAATTTTTCAGGTCTCTCTTGTCAGTTCACCAGTCATGTTGACAAAGTGGAGCTAATTGCATTTCTTGGACTTTTGTATTTAGCAGGCGTCTTTAAATCCAACAACGAAGACCTTCAATCGCTATTCGCAACAGATGGAACTGGTCGAGATATTTTTAGAGCGACAATGTCCTTGAAGCGCTTTTACTTTCTTCTAACAGCCTTGCGTTTTGATGACAGATCAACCAGAGAAGAGAGAATAAATAATGGTGACCCTTTAGCGCATATCTCTGAAATTTATGGAATATTTATCGATAATTGCAAATCAAACTACAGTTGTGGGGAATATATGACGATTGATGAAATGCTCATTGCATTTCGTGGACGGTGCAAGTTTCGTATGTACCTTAAAAATAAACCAGACAAGTATGGAATAAAGATGCAGTGCCTTTGCGATGCCAAAACGCATTATTTGTTCAATGCATTTATTTATACAGGAAGAAACCATACCTACGACCGTACCAGAAAACTGGGTATACCTACTTTAGATGTACTGAGATTAATTCAGCCAGTTGCTAATACAAACAGAAATATTACAGCGGACAATTGGTTTACTTCGTATGAGCTAATAACTGAACTTAGAAGACAAAAATTAACCTACGTTGGTACCATAAAAAAAAATAAGAGGGAGTTGCCCCCCGCCTTTCTCCCTCATAAAGACAGACCCGTTAATTCATCCCTATTTGGATTTACCAGTAATGAAACACTTGTTTCATATGTATCTCATAAAAATAGGGCCGTTCTACTAATGTCTTCAATGCATCACACCAACACTGTAATAGACAATAAGCCAGAGATCATTCACTTTTATAATGATACCAAGGGCGGTGTTGATGCTTTGGATAAAAAATCCGCATGTTATAAAGTGGGGAGAAGAACAAGAAGATGGCCGCAAGCAATATGGTTTAGACTAATGGATGTTGCTGGTGTAAATTCAAATGTTATTTTTAACTGTGTCGCAGGAAACCAAACGATGGATAGAAGAAAGTTTTTAACAATGTTAGGAAGGCAATTAATTCAGGAACACTTAGAACGCCGTGTCCAAGAGAAAAGTCTACCAAGGGAACTGCGCTCTCTCGTATACAAAATAGGGAATATTCCCGAAACAGAACCAATGGCAGCTGAGCAACCTGTTCAAGGACGAAAAAGGGGAAGATGTCATCTATGCCCGTATTCACAGAAAAAAGAATCAATAATGTGCAATTTCTGTCATCACTATATTTGCAAAAATCACAGACATAAAGAGGTTTTGTGCGACAACTGCTTACAAAAATAAGTGTTAAAAATTTATAAAAAAGAGACAGCTGTCAGTTTTTTTGTGCAGCATAAATTTTTGTTACCCATTATATAATATTGTTTTGTTACCTTCTGGTACTACATTTCTAGTACCGAAAAGACATTGAGTTAAGTAGTTTTTTTTTTAATTTGCTATTTACATTATAACGTTTTTTTTGGATAGTATTTTAATTTTTCTTAATAAAATTTATAAAACCAGCTATATTTTGTATTTTTTAAATTTAAAATATCAAAAATATGTTAGCCCAACTAATTCTGAGAACTGCACACTGATCCTTGTTTTTTTGGCGCCAAAAAAAACACAGGGTCCCTGTATGACCCTGCCATACCATGGACGTGACAATTTTCAGCCATACCAGTTAAAGGATATTCAATCCCATTGAGATAATATGGCACCAATTAAAATCCAATATTAGGAGAAATAATATTTATCCTACATTAAATGCATCTGTAGTAGAATTAATTAAAAACGAAGTAAGAAATATTTTCTTTTTTGGTTTACTTCATTATTTCTGTTATTAAAGGAGATACACCGTTATTTAGCGTAACATGTTTTTATAGACTTTAATATTCAACACATTGATTGTTAAATGTTTTCAAGTAGGTTTCACGATTAAAATACTCGTCGGACAACTGGGCATACGAAACGAACGTTTAATAAGCAGTATCCGAACAATATTTATCAGTATGGCGAATTTTATTTCACCTTTGTAACTTTAAAACACAACATCTGCTGACCATCGCTTGCAATGTCAGAAAAAGTCCATAGTCTACTTGAAAACATTTAACAATGAATGTGTTAAATATTAAAGTCTATAAAAACATGTTTTGCTATAAAACGGTGGATTTTCTTAAATTTCTGTGTATTTAAGCTAGCTACTATCTCCTTTAATAACAGAGATAATGAAGTAAACCAAAAAAGAAAATGTTGGGAAAAGATGGACCTACCGTTTAATGTCAACTGCAATGTGTTCCGCTTTCTAATATACTCCACAGGGTGATGCGAATTTTCGGAAAAAACATAGCATTTTTAGTACACGCAGTATAAATCGAAAATTAAATTTTTATCATAAACAGCGAAAACTATGACATTGTCAAGGAACCAACCTACAATGCACAAAAAATCATTCAAATCGGATCATAAATTCAGAAAAAAAAATAGCATCAAAAATATGGCAAATTTGTGATGTTGCGTTAATTTTGTCCAGGAGTTTAGTATGGTTCCTTTTGTGACACAATTTATAAATCTTCCCATTATGTGAGTTATTTCTTATAAAAGGAATAAAGGAAAGGAAGTCTTCTCTCTCACAAAAAGAAAAATATTTTTTTTTGTGAGACTTTTTATTCCTTTTTTATTAAAAATATTTAACTACTGGAGTTATAAATAAATTATTTTCACTTACATTCGTTGTATGGATTAATAATGAAAATCTATTACAATATTTTATCGGTATATCGTACAATAAAATATTTACTATAACAATTTTACTATATTGTTTGTTAAAATTTACGATATATTTTACTATTTACTTGATTCTATTAAATTTATTAGAAATTCTAACTATCATTTTTTAGAAATTATGTTTACAATATTATTTTGGTGCAGATTACTAATAAAAAATGTTCAACATGTAAACGGTCTCCTGCGTTACAAAACAATTAAATTATATGAAAAATACAAAATAATGGAAGCATTAAAATCAAATTTTACAAATACCTAAGTAGTTTAAGAAATAAAAAGTCTATGCTTTTCAGGTGGTATTTATATCAAATATATACCAATATGGAAAATTATCATTTCCCAGACCACCCGATGATCCATATACAATAAGGGCGTATTTTTGTCTACACTGTAACACTTTAAAATACTGTTTCAGATTGAATGGCACTACCAAGAAAAGGAAGCCATCTTCATTGATAGGATGCAACCACCTACAGACCGGTTTTGAACTCATTTGTTCTCGTCAGTACAGGGTAGGTGTACATACCTATCATCAGAGAGGACTTTAACTTAACGCTGTAATATCATCGGTAGTCGAGAAAATACAGCGCACAGTGTATAAGGATCATCGGGTGGTCTGAGTAATGATAATTTTCCATATTGGTATTTGATACCTAAGTAGTTATCACTACCAAACATTGCTGGGAATGCTAAACGTCCGCAACACGGCTAGGTAAATTATGTTTCGTAGTTTCTCCCTTATTTCGAGGTTTAATGGAGTTTCCTTTTATTACAAATTTCACTTTGACAGCCCTAATAGTTTGGGAAATATTCCCAGCCCTCTCGAATAATGCAGCGGATCGTTTAATTTTTGGCTCTGATAGGTATTATGTTACCTGTCCTTGTAGTTCTTCTTCCGCATTATTATTTGACACGCTATGCTAAAAAATAGTATGCATTACACGCACCATGTTAAATTAATTTATCAAGTCATTTTAAAATACCATAAAACACGACTTTATGAATATAAATAGCAATAAATCACCCTGAATAAATTGCCCCTAATTTAAAAAAAGAAAATATTATAGCGTGTCAAGGAAACCTAGGAATTTTTTCGGACATGCCGCCAGAATGTAAATAATGATCGCTTTTCTACTACAACATGATATAATAACATGCCTATATATTATAATCAGTTACCCTGACCCAGCTTCGTTTAGGCCAAATAATAACATCGCCCGTTTGTCTTTGTCTGGAATGCACAAAACTGAGGAAATCAAGATCCACGTTAAATAAAAATTTTTCAATACAGAAAATTTTTGTATCGCCTATCAGATTTTCTGTTATTACTTACATACAGTGTGATACAGAAGTTCGACAGAGGCCATTTTTTTCGTAAGCCCCTGTATCATAATGATTCAAATTTGAGACGTAGAGGGTGTCCCATTTTCGACCCTTTTATATCTCCGTTATTGTTAGTGCTATCAAAAAAGTAATGTAGGTGTCCTGTGCTCTTTTTGGGTCAAACTTAAAAAGGTAAAATCAAAATTCAAAAATTTTCGCTCACTTCAGAGATACGGGGGAAAATCAACAAATTGACAATTTCTAAATTACCCTATATTTTCTTAATTAAAAGAGATACAGAAATACATTTTATACAGAAATATATCTATAATGATTGTTGAATAATCTTCCCTTTTCAGAATAAGTATACGGGGTCAGGTAAGAAAGTTATCGGACCTGACCTCATTTTTTTAAATGGAACACCCTGAATATTTTAATCTAAAAAGATGGCATTTTAAACTCTCTTTTCAAATTTGTAACACATTAACACACATTAACAACAATTTAATAAATTTTACAAAATATTGCATTTTACTAAATTTTTTGTGATTTTAACTAAAAATTTAGGTTGTATTTTGCTATAATTTAATGGCAGTTCTTAATAAAAGTTATTTCAGTCATATATAGGGTGTTATGGAAATGACGTATTATATTTAAACCGGCAATTCCTGAGATAAAGACAAATTGAAGAAAAATAGCCATAAAGCGCTTTCAATTCATTCAGCGGTAAAAGTGACCTGACGTCAAACCAGAAAAACACCGATACATGTAAGCAATCAAGGAATTCTGGCCGGTGTTGTCATATGTACACCTTAAACTCTTTAGACAAAATAAAATAATTTAAACACTTTTCCATTCTGTAATACCTTTTTGTAGAATTAATTGAAGAAGATTTTCGACGGACTATATTTTAAACAACCCGAAAAAACATATGGAATAGTAATAGCCACGTACGTCACTAGGTCAAATGCCAATGAGCTCTTGACGCCTTACATCGGCTGAGGGAAGTAGTTTCATATAGCGCCGCACGCTTCCGTCTATTAGTGGAAGACCAACCAGCGGCCGGATACATTGTGTCTTGTCGATCACCAACACACTCTGAGCAATCCGCTCTGTTTTTCCGGTTTACGCGCGTATCTTGCCCGTCCATAAATAATCTTTGAATATTGTTTTTATTGATGCGTTTCTTCTGGAAGTCAAATTTCGTCGCGTGTAATAAAATCTAATAATCTGTAGTATAATCTGTATTATTGTATTTTCAAAAGCTAACTATCGGTTCTGTTTCACTATTACTGTGTGTACATAAAGTGTTTCCAGGAGTGTTCCCATGAAAAATAAAAAAAACTGATTGTGTTTGTGCCTGGATTTCCTCGCTCTTTAGGTATAAGGATAAATACAAGTAGGTAGAAAATAATTTATTTTTATAGTTTTATATGGAATTTCAGTTTTACATTAAGTTTGGCAACATTGCTCTGGCTCTGGGTGAAATGTTGTACAGAAGCGCGGACTGACCTGTGAATAAGAGTGTTTATTACCCCACTTTTTAAACGGTCGATTTAAAAAGAAATTAAATATGTAGCGCTTCTCTATGACACCCAAGGAGTCACCCATTTAAATATAATACGTCATTTTCATAACACCCTGTATTATATAGCCATAAATTTTGGCTAGTTTTACTATTTTTAAATTAAATTTTTCTTGCCGTGTAGGGTTAAAAAAGGGATTTGTATTCGTTGGTGATATCTGCGACGTTGTCAGACCTAGCGCTTATCAGGTATTGACGCTATGTTTTGATTTTCTTAGGAAACACAATGTATTTTTTTCGGATTTCTTGAGCACTTATGAAGAAAGAATAATGATTTGGACGCAGCAGGGTCACAGGAAAAACTAATCAAATTTTGTAATAGAAGCCTTTACATGTGTATACCTTGCTATAGAAATCAGCAGTAAATTTTAAATAATACATGTCAAAAATGCCAGCGACGCGTTAGGTGACACTGTCGACCACAAAGAAGCTGCTCACTGCTCTGTGAGCTAGTAGGAATCTACTAATCAACCAGCAAATTACAGAAAAAACAAGTCGTAAACAATATTTGATGAAAATGTCAAGCCAAGCCGATCATCCCGCAAAGATAAAAGCAATCATATCTCAAGGCCCTTTTCAACATATTTCCTTTCCGTAAAACGTTAAGTTCAAGGCCCACGTGGTGAAAATTTTATAGGAACGCGCGCCGCCCTAATATTTTATTTTTAGTCACGAATTGAAATAAAACGGGATGGTGAGCATATTTTTATGTTTCGGGGGTGCATTTTAATACTTATTCTTGATGACAGCTAATGCATTTAAAACGGTACATTTAAGTTCCCCCAAAAAATATTGAGCCACGCGTAAAATGTTCATTTAGGGTGAAGTGGGGGGTAAGTGCAGGCTATTTTTTGTAAAGTTGGACTTTAAATGGATATATAGTGAAACTTCTCTTAGGCGAACACCTACGAGACCGTCTAAATGTGTCCGCCTAATAGAGGTGTCCGCCCATGGGAAATTTGTTATTAGGTAATATGTGAATGTTCGATTCCTGAAACTAACATATCTGTAGTTTGTCCTTTTCGAAACTCTACCTCTCTATCGCATTATAAATGGTATAAACCATAAACATATAAGATAAATAGACACAATTGTCTTTATTCTGTCAGAATCATACAAGGTTTTAAACAGTAATCAATGATGCCGAGTCTGTACTGAGAGTCCTAAATCTACCGCCTGCGTTTGAAATCGAAAAGTATAATATTATCCCAACATCGAATTTCAATATTTTAAGGAAATCACAGTGACAACGCTGTATGCTTCTTTGTACCTGCTAGTCGTTTTCGTCGGCAACTCGACAATGTCGGCATATGGCTTCTGCTATTGATTGCTTGTGGTCTATTGTGTTTTTGGATTAATTTTTAGTTTTTTATTTAGAGCTATATATTACCATCTACAATGGTTCGTCAGTGCGTGGTGTGCAAGAAATCGACTATTCTAACCCATGATTAATATTTCGTCGGTAAGTAATGATTATGAGGTTATGTTTTTTTTAGCTGAAACTGTGGAACTGTGCATGATTGTAAATAAATGATGTTTTATGAATGGAATGCTTTGTCTCCCCCTTATATTATATGGCTATGGTATAAACATACCCCGAAGGGTTCATATTTCAGTTCAAATTTAGGGCTTCACTTTGTTTACCGTCACGTATATCCAACATCACGATTTAGAGATTCTACGTCCCAAATGTAAAAGGCTTGCGACACTCACGTGTGTCGATATTCCCAGTGTACGCCATTTACCGTTCAGAAATGCACTTGGGAGTTCCACAAGTATCGTGCCATGGAACTTATTCGGGTACAAGTTTGCAACGTGATAATTATATTGCCAAAGGTCGAAAGTTTTAAAGGTACAATGTACTTCAAGCATCGAACACAATAGTTTCTATTATAGTTTGCCCAATTTTATTTGAATGTTTCCGTATGAGGAGCGAGAGGAGAACAATGTATAAAAGATAAACGGTATTTTTACTTTTCCATTGAAAAATTAGACCGAAATTTCAAATAACCGCAGGTGGTAAAATAACGTAGGTAATAATACAAATCAAGATGGCAAATATCATTTTTTTAATATGGTTTCCATGTCACTAAACAACATATTATTTTAACAACAGAAAAATGCGATTCAGATGAGGAATTTGATTTTGCTGCTACTCCACCAGAAATTCGAGAAGCAGCAAAAATAGTAGAAGAAGATCTTCTGCCAACTAAAAGCCGCCTAAGATATGACAAGGCTTTTAACTGCTTCAAAGAATGGTGTACGGGAGTTAAAGTTCAAAATGCTGGTTCTGAGGCGGCGCTACTAGCTTATTTCAGTGAAAATGCCAAGACAAAGAAATTATCAACGATTTGGTAACAACAATCAATGCTGAGAACCAATCTATCATTAGGGAAAAAAGTAGACATATCTAAACACGAAAAGCTATTAGCATTTTTAAAGAAGCAAAACAAAGGATACAAGCCAAAAACATCGATTTTTAAAAAATTTAAAAATAATAATTTATTTTCCACCCGGGTGGAAAGTAAAGTAAAAAAACGTCAACTTTCCACCTTTCAAAGATAGATGAAATGTCATTATTACATGCATGGTTGTAAATAAAAATATTTGCGAAAGCTAACGCCGCCGGCATAATAAACAAACACAAAATTTCCTCCCCACACCATGCTACAAAGAGCACAGAAAATAAAAATAAACTAATGAAGTTTTTGTTTTAAGGTCGGATGTCAAGTTTAGCAACACACATTTAATGATGTATTTTCGTGGAACATCTGAAGAGTCGCTATAACAAATTATCTTGAATCTTGTTTACGTTTCAGTCAATTTAGACCTAATTATTTCTTGTTTGTTTAATGAAAGGTTATTACGACTTTTACAACACAACGAACAGCAACACATCCTAATGTTCTCAGCATACAATGCTCTGTCATACAAAAAATAATTTTTATAAATCCTTATAAAGTTTCCCATCGATTTGGTTTAAGGCCAATTTATAAACTTGACGTTACGATTCACGGTGCAGTTTGACGATGCTGTTGTACGATGGCCGTAAAAAGCTGGATTTATAAACTTGACGTTGGCGACAATAACATACCCTGTTTTTCTCGGCTTTTCTATATTTTTATGTGATTAGGTATATTAATTTTGGTGTTTATGTGATCTGAATGATACTATCCACACTTATCAACAGTATACTTTCAAATGGTTAATAAGATGATATAAAGTAAAATAATATTTACTAAATATGACGTGACATTCAAATACGATTTTGATTGGCTGTGTAAACTTGCTACGAACGTCGCTACGACCGTCCATCAGAAAAAGATAAAATTGGTTTGTTGACCGTCAAACGGCAAATATAAATCAGCCCGTTGAGACTGCTGGTGGGGGGGGGGGGGGGGACACGTAAGAAGGCCATGGAAGTGATGCTAAGCCTACTCTGCTCCATGCGCTCACAAGTAATAAACTACGTTAATCTTTATATATTAGTATGCATTAAGTGTTAATATCAGACTTAACTAGTTATATCTGGAAGACATAAAGTGGGCGTGTTTAATGAAGGCGATTTGATCTTGGCCATATTTGTCTCACTTTACCGAATCGGGAAAGGTTGATGCAGACAGAGACAGAGATAAAATGCGAACAGGCCGAGTTGTTAAATAATTTTACAAGTCAATTTTCTTCGTCTGGCATGGAATATAATCAAGCAACATATGAATGATATGTAAAGTGAATGAAAATGGCGGAAGCAAAGCATCCTTAAATTTTTAAATAATTTTTAATTTTCTAATCTTTTCACGAAAAACGTCGTTTCCTTTTTGGTGCAAGTGACCAATTTGTAATTGGAATATTCATTTAGTCATCTTTACCGAGAGTAAGCATCAATAATAATTTCTTTTCATAAATCATATGGGGCCCAAAAATATGCTCGAACTTGAAGCCTGAAATATTTGCTAGGACCTAGAGCCCAGTTGAAGATTGTAAAATATTTTATAAATTATTATTTACTTCCAATTTTTTAATAAAACTACTTACAAGCTTATTTCTGAAGTTTAATTTTTCATTTGTAATTACGTTACTAGTTCAAAAAATGATATAAGAGTATGTAAGGATTATTTTAAAGTGATATTTACAGCTTAAAACATGTCAGAATCTTAATATTGATTTTCACCACTTAGTAAATCAAATAAAAGGGTTTTGAATGTTTTTTGTTGCTTAAATGTCACTTTAAAATATTGACACTAATAAAAATTTTGACAAAAAGTGACATTTGAAAAGCAGGTGCGTTTGTCAGCTGATGCCAAACGTAATGGATGCCGGGTTTGTTCATTTGTTCATACTTGCTTCGATTTGTTAACACGGCTGTTTGCTTTCTTCCTGTTTATGAGTATTCTTTGGTATAAGCTACTATCGATATCGACGACTATCGATATTGCATATTTAAAAGTATTTCGCGAATTATTATAATAATTAATTTAAGTTTTTGAAATAAACTTATCAAATATATATATATATATAATATATAGCGTCGTTTTAATTATCGATTACATTTTTCATTGCTACACTCAAAGTTTTGTTTCTTTGTAAATTTTACTCAGTGATCGTTTGGGCATGTTTATTCAAATATTAAATCCCGAGAGCGAAGCAGAATAAACATGCCTACAACATTTCATAGAATTTTCCAAACAAAACTTTTCGTGAACATGAAAATTTTATCGATAAAAAAACGAGCCCTAGTTATATTACCTTCTATATCTGTCTCCAAGATTATCGATATTGGAGCTGTTGGGCACCCAAACAAACCTAAATATGAGAGAATTTTTATTTAAATCAGAGCAATGGAAAAAATATTGACTTTACCAAGGAGAATAAAATAGAATATCGCAGACCAGACGAGTAGTATAGCTTTATTTAAAGCTAAAGTTGGAAGGTATCAGTATCAGAAGGCTTCAGAATCCTTACTAATAAATACAATTTATTGATTTGCTGAAGTTTGATTGTCTTCTTTTTTTTAGAGGCTTGGCTTGGACTAAGTCAAATATACATTGGAACCTCTCATAACGGACACCTCTAATAAGCGGGCATCTCTATTAAACGGACATTTTTTCATAGTTCGGAACTAGGTGTTTTGTTTTTTTATGATCAAACACAAGCACTAATAAGAAAAATCCTTTAGGGCACTCTGGGAGTAGTTCGTGTGCGCAAAAAGCGATTCCCGTTGGATTTGAATCGTTGGAGGTTATATTCGTTGGGAAAAACGACCTCGGGAAGGTCGTTCCACAAGGATGAAGTCCTCCAGATGAAAGAATTTTTAAAGAATGAAGTTCGAGGAGTACTAAGCTTAACCACATACGGATGATTGATAATGAGTGATGATGATGAATAAACATGCCTACAACATTTCATAGAATTTTCCAAACAAAACTTTTCGTGAACATGAAAATTTTATCGATAAAAAAACGAGCCCTAGTTATATTACCTTCTATTATCGATATTGGATTAGTTAATTAAGTATATGAAATTCCATGAAAATCAACCTCTCTTGGGCGGACGCGGCCAGACTATCTTCATACAAAGGACTTCGCCGACTGAAAGTATGCTTGATTCCCCGACAGCAGTCCACCGTTTATTTGTGAGTTGTAAGGTTAAAATCGTAAACAATGGCACAAAAATATCGCGTTTTGAGCCTGAAAGAGAATATTGATGTTGTGGAAGTTTGTAATTTGATAACAATGATTTGAGCGAGTTCATTAACATTGATAGAAATGTGCTATTAGAAGATGATAGTGACCCCATTCCTACCGATTATGTAGTCCAAACTGAAACCACATCACTATCTGACGACTCCGATGAAGAAGTTAAATGCAGTAATCAAACAAATGTCACCAATTATCAACAAGTCCTTAGTATGGTAAATGAATTATAAGAGTATGCAAAGAATAGAGGTGAGTGACTCTACAGCAATGGAATTGTTATCGGACTTGGAATTACATTTTCTAGATTGCAAGTATAAAACGCAAACACGCCAAATTACGTTATTAGATTTTTTAGTACTTCATCCTAACTAAAACTTTTTTTTTTTGTGTTATGTTATGTTTATTAATACATATTAATTTTGCATTTACATATTACCTAATAACAAATTTCCCATGGGCGGATACCTCTATTAGGCGGACACATTTAGACGGTCCCGTAGGTGTCCGCCTAAGATAGGTTTCGCTGTATTTCAAAATGTAACAGATGAAATTTGGAAAACATTGGGTTCCTGCGCAGAGCAATCAGGAATAATTACCAACTGCCCGAGACATGTGCAGGTGGTTTACAGTGTTCGCAGAATCAAAATATATGACTGCTGACCATAAATTCGGTGTTCGTAGAGCTAAATGTATCGATTACCGACTGATTTGCAAACGTCAGAACATTCCGCGTACTGGCACGGAATTGTGGTATTGGATTCTGCTCGTTTGCTCGATTTGTTTACTTGTTGTTTTAACCGATTCGTTCTATTTTTTTTTATTTTGGCATATTCTGATTAAATTTATTTCCCATTATTCTTTAAATATACAATTCAAAGCGAAAGGCTAGCTCTAAACAAAGCAACAATTAATCATAATAATAATACTACTTGTAGGTTAAGTTGAGCATTAGTATTTCTTGTCATATGGGTTAGATAGGATAGATTTTGGCCCTACTGATGGCAAACATGTAGGTACAGAACTAATCATAAATGCTGAACTTTTCACTTTATAAATAAAACATTTTATTATCGTCACAAGTTTGAAAGCTGACTTGTTGTTTCACTGATTTTTAAAATCGGTTCGTAAATATGACAAGAATTGCCATTTTAAACCTTCAAATACATGAGGATATTCCCCAAAATCCCAAGTGACTTGTTGCATTCTCTAGTGGAGGCATACGTTGTACAGATTAACGATCCAAATTAAATGTAATGCTCCTCCCCTCTTTACAATCACGTACCTACCTAATTGATTGGCTTCCGATTTCAGCCACCCTAAAGTAATGAGCTTGCTGTAATCACGTATTCCAATATTCCCTATGTGCCAAATTATAACGGTACACTAGTAGCATAGTGTTTATATATTTTTAATCGTTATAATTCCAATTCTAAAAAGGTCGATGGTTTTAGTGATTATAGTTCTATATAACGCGACATAAACACTAAACTACACTAAATTGGCTACAATTTTGAAAATGGGGAATATAGTCCAACTAGAAAAAATTCCTTTTTTTCAGTAATTAACTATCTCTGAAAATCAAATGACGAAATTTTTATTTTGATAGTTGATAATATGAAAATAAAGCAAAAGTCTCAAGCTGCCTTATTTCACATAGCAATTCCTTTACAATCTTATAGCATGCATATTTTTTGAAATACATACTTATATTTAATAAAATAAAGTCAATGAAGCACCTTCCTTCTAGTTTATAATAAAATATTGTTTAAAATTTCCGTTTTTCCCAATTTTTCTAAGAAAAATAACGTTTTTTTCCGGCACTCGCTGTTCCGGAAAATTTAAATCTCGTTGACTGATAAAGATTTTTTATTAAACGACTAAAGCAGACTACATATTTACATTCCAGGACTGTAACCAGGACTAAAACCGAAGGGACTCTTGTACCTATACAGGGTGTTATGGAAATGACGTATTATATTTAAACCGGCAATTCCTGAGATAAAGACAAATTGAAGAAAAATAGCCATAAATGGCGCTTTCAATCATTCAGTGTTAAAAGTGACCTGACGTCAAACTAGAAAAACACCTGTAACATGTAAGCAATCAAGGAATTCTGGCCGGTGTTGTCATATGTACACCTTAAACTCTTTAGACAAAATAAATTAATTTAAACACTTTTCCATTTTGTAATACCTTTTTGTACAATTAATTGAAGAACATTTACGACGGACTATGTTTTAAACAACCCGAAAAAACATATGGAATAGTAATAGCCACGTACGTCACTAGGTCAAATACCAATGACGTCTTGACGCCTTACATCGGCTGAGCGAAGTAGTTTCATATAGCGCCGCACGATTGGGTCTGTTAGTTGAAGACCAACCAGCGGCCGGATACAATGTGTCTCGTATCACCAACACACTCTCAGCAATCCGCTGTGTTTTTTCGGTGTACGCGTGTATCTTGCCCGTCCATAAATAATCTTTGAATATTGTTTTTATTGACGCGTTTCTTCTGGACGTCAAATTTCGTCGCGTGTAATAAAATCTAATAATCTGTAGTATAATCTGTATTATTGTATTTTCAAAAGCTAACTATCGGTTCTGTTTCACTATTACTGTGTGTACATAAAATGTTTCCAGGAGTGTTCCCATGAAAAAGGAAAAAACTGATTGTGTTTGAGCCTGGATTTCCTCGCTCTTTAGATATAAGGATAAATACTAGTAGGTAAAAAATAATTTATTTTTATAATTTTATATGGAATTTCAGTTTTACATTAAGTTTGGCAATATTGCATTGGCTCTGGGTGAAATGTTGTACAGTAGCGCGAACTGACCTGTGAGTAAAAGTGTTTATTGCCCCACTTTTAAAACCGTCGATTTAAAAAAAATAAAATATGTAGCGCTTCTCTATGACACCCAATGAGTCACCCATTTAAACATAATACGTCATTTCCATAACACCCTGTATAAACAGTGTCACCATTAAAGTTGGAACCATATAAAGACGAAAATTGACATAATTAAATTGCACCATGCGGCTTTTGTTAACTGTAAAATTTGACATTTTCTCCACGAAATGTCGAAAATTGGCAATTTAAAAAAATTTTATTTGGAAAAGTTGATTGTATTTTAATTCTATGCCCATATACCATTTGAATCACTTATAATAATTTCTGTTTTCTATCTATTTTTGGTCGATATCTACTTTCACCCTACCACCGTAAATCGATTTATTTATACAATTGTTATAGTCTAAATTCATTTTTTATGCCACAAATTGTAAGAAAATATTAATTTTCCTCAAAATATTAAATTGCAGTTTAAAAATGTTGCCATCTGTGGAGCAAGCTCCTCATGCCTTTTAAAGATTTAAAAAAGGAAGCGGAGAATCTTGAATTTTAAATAAGAAATACGTTGAAAAAATGGAAATATTGGAATAAAAGTGCTGTTATTTAAAATAAATAGATTTACGCTGGAAGTATTCAATGAAAATAGATATTTTCCAAACATAGACAGGAAACAAAAATCAACATAAGTGATTCGAATTTGGTATTTGGGCATCAAATTACAATACAAACACTTTACCAAATCATTTTTTCAGTTCGATCAATAATTAATACTATATGTCAAATTTTACAGTTAATATAAGCGGCAAGGTCCCATTTAATTATGTCATTTGTGGACTATTGAAGCAAAAAATTATGGTAAATTATAATTTTACCTAAACCGAAAAATAAATCAAAATTAAAAAGTCATGGAAAGGAAGCCTTTTCCATTCATTCAATCTGAATTAGTATTTTAAGAAGCTACTGTATAGACAAAAATACGCCCTTATTGTGTCATGAAAAAGGTATCATCGGGTGGTCTGGGAAATAATAATTTTTCCATACATTGGTATTTTTGATATTAATACCACCTAAAAAGTAAATAAACTTTTTATTTTTGGTTTATTCAAATAACGTCTGTTCAGATTGTGTAGGACTGCTAAGAAATGGCACTGCGCGTTGTATGTTCTCGACTATCGTTGATAATACAGCGTGAAGTATAGAGTCTTCTCTGATGATAGGTACGGATACCTACCCTGTACAAACGAGAACAAAAGAGTTCGCAACAAGTCTGCAGGTGGTGACATCCTATCAATGGAAAATACTTCCTTTTTTTGGTAGTACCATTCAATCTGAATTAGTATTTTAAGGTACTACTGTGTAAACAAAAATACGCCCTTATTGTATAAGGTATCATCGGGTGGTCTGGGAAATAATAATTTTTCCATACATTGGGTATTCGAAGAATACATATTTTCCCCATATGGTTCCAACTTTAATGGCGACACTGAATAAAAATGTGTATAAAATGTTGTATGTACACTTGACCTACAATTTTTGGGGGAAACTGAGTTAGCTCACCCTGGTTTCGACCCTGTTACATTCCCTTCTAAGTTATAACATCTTATAACCTGCCTTTGCTGGCCTAATTATCTCGCACTTCCCACTCATTGCTTACAATTTACTGGCCACATCCCTATTTTCGTCATACCGAATTATGATAAAATTAGGACGACATATTTATTTGGACTTCATCAGCTATACAAATCCATTAACAAATTGTCTTATATTATTTATGTCAATGTTTTCATTAAAGCACTAAATCCTAATCTGTCTGATTTTTATTTATTGTTCGTCAATCATGCTTTGATTTATTACATTAAGAAGATACTAAAGTCGTCCCAGTCCATACGTGACCTCGACTATAATATTAATAATATTTGATGAAAAGCACGCTCTTTTTCTAACACATATCCTTAAATCGATTGAGTCGATATTTTCACATATTATGTAGGTAACGAATTACTGTCCATTGGCATTTGGCAATATTATTCAGTATTTTAAGTAATTCTTAGAGTGTTACTTAATGATATGTCCTTATTTTAGTGGGTGAAGCCTGTGTCAATTTTATGTTCAAAATTCATATATATATACACGTATGTCCTAAAATGCTTACAGGGTGTCCCAGATAAAAATACACTCTACAGGGGTGTCGTTCAGAATATGGTATACAGAGACGATCAAATTAGACAAAAATTACGTATTAGTGAGTTCTGAAAGGACATGTTTTCAAATTCAAAAAAAAATAAGAATAAGAAACCTAATTTTTGGAGTTAAATGAATTAATTGAATATATTTATTATACTTTATTTTTAATTTAGAAATTATTGTATACGAAACGTTTTTTGGACTATACAACGTGTCCAAGATAAGGAGGACCGGTACAGGGATCTCAGCGAAGGTAAAGTTGCCAATTTACGTGCATAAATATGCCGTTTAGAAAGTGTTAAAATTCCGAGTAGTTCCGGAAATATCCGGAAAAAACCGAAATTCTGAAAAATCGTTTTATTATTTTCCTGGCTTTTTTTGAGATCGAATTCTAAAGTAAATTGCACTTTTGCATTTCCACTTTTCCGCTCTAATCTAAGAGCGTTAATTGTTTTGTAATCCGACGAGTCGTCTTCGAAGGGCCATTATCAACTTTCTTTTTTTAAATACGGTCCTGTTTTCCTGATATTGGAATTTGAGAGGTTTTTTTCTTCCGAATGCAACGATGTATGTGGTACATTTTGGTTTAATAACGTCTCGAGGGGTTTTTGAACAACATCAGGAAATTTTGGGATACGGTCCTGTATTTCTCCTAATTTTATAAATAATATCTCATAAGTAAGCTGATGGACTAGTTCAATAAATAACAAATAATTTAATAATAAACCACAAATAAGTGAACAAAAAGCATTCCAAAACAGTAATAAAACGATCAACGAAAAAGTAAGGAACTACATAATCAGGTGTTCAAAATGATTTCCGTTATTCTCTAAGCACAAATATCATCTTCTAACTGCCACATAACAGTTTTTTTGAGATCAAATAAAACATGCGATAGAATATCAAACTTTTCAGCATTTGTAAATTTATGTTCCATATTTTCTGGAAAATATAAAACCTCTTAGAACACTCTCAAACGATCACAATGGGAATGTCAAGTGAAACAAATCACGCGTCACCATCTTAATTTTTTTATTTGAAGCGCCTACTTTTCTTTTAAATTCCGAATCAACAGAAGTGTGAAATAATGTTTCTGTATTTTGTTCACTTATTTGTGGTTTATTATTAAATTATTTGTTATTTATTGAATTAGTCCAACACAATTAAAAATTTAAAAATTATGAGATATTATTTATAAAATTAGGAGAAATATAGAACCATATCCCAAAATTTCCTGATGTTGTTCAAAAATCCCTCGAAACGTTATTAAACCACAATGCGTCATACATCGTTGCATTCGGAAGAAAAAAAGCTATCAAATTCCAATATCAGAAAAACAGGACCGTATTTAAAAAAAGTAAGTTGATAATGGCCCTTCGAAGACGACTTGTCGGATTATATAACAATTATTAACGCTGTTAGATAGAGCGGAAAACGTGGTAATGCAAAAGTGCAATTTACTTTAGAATTCGATCTCGAAAAAATCCAGGAAAAAATTAAACGATATTTCAGAATTTCGATTTTTTCCGGTTATCTCCGGAACTACTCGGAATTTTAAAACTTTCTAAACGGGATATTATTAGGCACGTAAATGCGCAACTTTACCTCCATTCAACCGACTTCGTATCTCTTACGGTTTCCGAGATCCCTGTACTGGCCCTCCTTATCTTGGACACGTTGTATAACGTATTTAGAAGAAATGGTAAATTTGTTCCTACTTAAAGTGTAATGCCGATATTTTTGGGACCGTGTCTAAGTGCAGATATATCTCTAATTGGTTTAGTTTAAAATAAAATTAAATGGTTAGGTAAGATAGGTATATGTCAAATTTAATTTTAGAAATAAATATTACATGAAACTAGATTTTATGCGCTGCCCAGTACAGTTAGATGCATTAGGACGTAAACTATTCCGCCATAAACTCTAGAATCTGTTTTCCATCAATTAAAACAAAAATTATTAAAATTAGTCTCATTTGATAATCAATTTGGGTAGTTTGTTTCCTTAAATCTGATATTAATTTATTAATTAACACATAATAAAACTCCATACCTTGAATAAGTGCTCCAATAAATACCACCAACAGCTTCTGTTCCATTTTCACCAACAAATTTTTATCACCACTACCAATACAGATGCACTATAAATTCACTTTAATTACGGTTAATGAGTCTGAAAACAACACGATTTAAAATTCACACCAATAAATTTAGCACAATCCGATCCATCACCATAGGTAATCCAATTTAGTAAACATTAATAAACCAAATTGATGCAATCACTTAAAAAATGTTCTCGACTAGAGCGAAAACATCATAGAATGAAACACACTAGAGTTTGAATAATATCCATGTTACAGTGTTTTATGTCAGTAAAGTTCAAATGTTGTTGTTGTGATTTGCAAATTATTTATTTTTCCTTCGGTGTGTTATCGCTTATCGTTAGCTAATTGCGCCTAACATGAATTTCGTTTCAACTTGTAAAACTAAAGATAAATAACTTAGAGTGTTAAGGAAATGCTTTTATTCATTAAAACGGCCAATTAAACTTGTTATCAAAAGTTGTCATCTGAAATAATTATGCGTGAAACCGCGCGCGCGATCTATCACGAAGCTCGCGATCTTTCGGCGAGTAGCGTCCCTGTTTTTTCCCCAAGAAGCGTCTCGACGTTACAACATACACTGGCGTCGAAAGAACTATCCTCCCACTCGCGACGTCCAATCGACCGTTCCCGGTTTACGTCGACTCTTTCCGGAACTCTGCACCCTGCACTGCATGTTTTGCAATTAATATATTATCATTAGGCATTTTAATTAGACACAGAAAAGCCGGTGTTAGGGTAGGTTCAGTGACTCACACTTGGCCTGACTTTGTCTGAGAAACTGATGTGTGGTATCTCTATGGCGTGTGCCTCTATTAAAAAAACGTCTGCCATCTGCTTTTTTTAATGGTTCGGGCTTTTGAGGAACGGGGTCGGTAGCCCTGATAACTATCTTTCGAAGGGCAAATAATATGAGTAATGTTCCACTTTTCGGAAGTGAAGAAGCCATATTGCATTATTTACCTTTACGTGTGCGATAATAGCTCGTGGCTTTAATCTCCTGCTGCGCTGTTGGTGGAAAATTTTATTACGTTTACGTGAAATTATCGGAATATGATTAATTCATTTTATTAACGCTAGTTTTGTTTCATTAAACATTTAATTATTTATACCCTTTCGTCGGCCCCATCCCAACGTATACCTCTTTGTCTGTCTTTTTCCGTCTCGTTTATTTTCCTTTTCCTTCAGTTTTTATCTTTCTATTTTTCCTATAGGGAACATTTTCCGTACATTTCTGTGGTCTTAATGATTCTATTTTTTAATTAGAGCAAAAATTTTGTTGTATTATGAATTCAAACTAACTCAACTACATTTTATATAGAAATGAATTAATTACCTGTTTTTGGCTCAGTTGTTCCTCAATTCAAACACTTTTTTGGATAATATTTTGATTCACGTCTTACTTTTAATATATTTAAGCGTGTAGTTTCTTGATACTAGTATTCCCGAAAATTCCAGGTACTGCCTTAATTAAAATGTTCTTGTCCTTCCTTGTTGCAGTTACCAAGTCGAATTTAATTCTAAGCAAACCCAGGCAGCAGTTTTCTCTAAAAAGGCTGGCAATGGCAGGATAAGCAATGACGTATCTATTAAATTGCTTGGCGTCAATCTGGGAAGAAATATGTCTTGCCATAGCCACGTTGTGGCAATCTCCAAAGCTGCTTATCAGAAGGTTGGCGTACTTCTCCGAAAAGTTGTAGATACTTCTATTAATCTATATCGAAAACATGTTGGTGATTTGACTCTCTTTTACAGATATGTCCTAGGCAAATGATCGAATGACATTCCACGCTTAATTCCACATAGAGCGACGAACAATAGAAACACACGACGAGCCATTTGTGGTGCAGCATTTTTTACAGAATTCCTTCATCTGGAGGACGTCATACTTGTGGAGCGTTCCCCAACGAATATAACCTCCATGATTCAGAACCAACGTGTATCGCGTTATTCGCATACGCACCACTCCCGGAGTGCCTTAAATGATTTTTCCTATCTAGTGTTTGATCAAAAAACAACCTTTTTGTTTTTTGAAGATATTCTAAACAAACTTGAATTTGTTAATGACAAGACTCAGTGCAAACATGTCCTCTCATTTTTATTTACAAAAAAAGTGGTAGTTCACTGGCAATGCCTTCTGGCAATCCCATATGGATATATTTAAACGTACTCTTACGTCGTTCTTGGTAGAAACAGTTACATTCAAATTGAAACTTGGGTATAAGTATTAATAATTGTTTGAAATGGTCACCAAAATATATCATTATCAATGTCATTAACATGGATAATGATATATTTTGTAGTTAATGAGTTTCAAATTGAAATTTTATCAAGAACGGTGGGTGTGACGAGAAAAATACAAGATATCAATCAAAATTGATCAGGCTAATCAGAGAAAATATCCACATGGAAAAATGTCAGTAGCGTACCACTTTGTTTGGAAAAATATCATAGTGCATGTTTGCAGGGACGTCACGGGTGGATCGCTACAATAACTTTCCCATCACCAGTTGCAGCTCGTGACATATGAAAGTATGGTGAAATTATTTTTAAAATTTTATTTTTGTGTAACTTACTTTCTAGGCGTTTTAAAAGAAAGAAAAAAGTAATAAGAAAATGCGTTAGGTAAAACATATTTTTACTTATTTTTTAATTTTAAACAAAGAAATACAACTTTTGGAAAATAAGAAAGGTTTTCTTAATGTGTATAGCTGTCGGATCTTAACGTCGTCGCATGCAACCCTCGTAACAATATTAAATACAGTCCACTACTAATACTACTAAAGCCATCTACGAGCTATCAAGAAAACCGAATGAAGTCCAATACTACTACCGCCATCTACGAGTTATCAAGAAAACCGAATGATGTCTAATACCACTACGGCATCTACGGGCTACATCATTAGGCGTAACCAAGACGAGAACAATAGTTAACTGTTCTATGACAAGAACGAATCGAGCCACGAGACTGACAAGTTGAGATTCTTCATATTTTCAGTGTTTTTTAGTTTAAATCCTTAAATAAAATTCTTAATTGTAGAAAATTGATCAATAACAGCCTCATTAAGTTTGGAATACCCTACATAATTTTTGTTTCATATATTTCATTTTTAAACTTTCTAATAAAGTCCCTAGATTTACCCTTTGTGGTCTGCGTTAAATTAATTTCGGGTTTAGGTGTTCCCGCATTATTTTATTTAAATTTTTGCTACAAACTCAAGGAGCTAAAGTTATTTCTTAAATAGTCCACCGTCAACTATTCATTTTAACTTAATAAATATATTATAATATTATAACATATACGCTCGAATTTCTAACTAGGTGCACACAAAAACTGTGCGCCTTTTCCATGTTAAATCGCCTTAGCCCCGCTATCCCCCGCTGCTAACCGTCACCTGTTACTACAGAAAAATTGCGCTACTTAATCACATGTACGAACAAGTCTCGTCATCGAGGCACGGTTGCCGGATCTATAGAGTTTGGTTTGACGGGATGATAAAATATTAGGGAGGGTCGGACTTTTTTAGTTTGACAGTACGATAAAATATTAGGGAGGGTCAGACTTTATACGATAAATAATATTCAATGAATATAAATTAATATTTTTTATTCGTTTTGTTTTGGGGGTGTACGTGCGCATGTGCTCCTGTGGAAGAACCGCCACTGATCACATGTGGATTTAATACTCGATTGACACGTATCAATTTTAAGAATAACTAGTTCTGAAGGTACTAAAAAATAACTATTAAAAAATAACACCCTGTGGCAAAAAAATTAAACATTTGTTGACAGAGGTGCAGAAAACAGTGAAATATTAGCACATCAGTATCGCACATCGTATAAAATTTGTATTAAACCAAAAAAATCATTGTGTCATGTGTCAGCCGGTTTTTAATAATCCTGATACGAAAATAAAAAATACTTAGGCTATTGAATTGAGAATTCTCTTCTATTAAAGAGAATTATTTTCATTTAAATAGTAATTTTAATTAAGAAGCATTTATTCTTTGCGAAAACAAATTTCTTATGTAAAGTAGAGACAAATTACATTTAACAATATTTATTACTTATTAATTAACTTTGGCAAGAAAGACCAGGTTTATGAACATAATACCCAAAAGGCTGGGTTGCTTTTATATTCTTAACAGAATTACGCTCCAAATCGTTCTGTTTATAAATAGTTTAAAACAGAAATTATAAAGCAGCAAATAACATAAATAGCGAGCTTAAAAAGAGAATTAGTCATTAATTAAACTTTGAGAACAAACACGAACTAATAAGCGAATAATTGGAAAATTGCTCGTGAAAGATGCCGCCGAACGGTCGATCCTTATTATAGGGAGCCTTTTTAACGCCAAAAATATTTATTACTTTTGTTTGTCTGACCAAAAAATTAACTTCAATCGGACTTTTGGAGCCAGCTATAATTTCTGTACGAAACAGGAACAAAAAATGACCATACTATCATGATTGGATGTATTTCCCGCTACACTTACAGGGCGATAATATACAGTTGACGTCAGAGTTAAAGTTTCTTTTATTTTACAATATAATCAATTTCTTCCTACTTTGATTGCACTTACTTAATTTTTTTACAAAATGATAAGGACCACTAAAGTGGACTACAACTACAACGACTACTAAAGAATGTTCCTGTAAATATCAGAATTCATCAGGTCAAGTAACATTTGGACGAAAGGTTTCCAGGTCTTTGGATTGGTCGCAGTTGTCCTATTAGTTGATCTCCAAGATCCCTAGACCTCACACCACTAGACTTATGTTTATGGGGTTAGCAACTTACCTTAGTCCGAAATTGCTCCATTTCCGAGATATAAGGTGGTAAAGTTCAAGAATAAAAATAGAATTTTTTTAAATTAATGAATATTTTTTAACGCAATACTTTAAAGCTTGATACCTGGGTTTTTTTGGGATGCGAAGCCCGAATACCTTTTCACTGTGGCCATTAGACGGCGCTTCACAATGCTCTTCTTATAGTTTAGAATGGCCATAATTTTTTTATCAGTTCAGAAAATAATTTTCTGATCGTTTTGAAGCAAAAAAGGTATTCTTGTGAAAATCCGCTAAAATAAGCCGTTTTTTAGATATTTCGGTTTTTAGTGTTCAATGACTCAGCGGAATATTTAAATTATTTTGAATAAAACATTCCGCTGCTTTATGTTTGAATTTTACCACCCCGTATCTCGGAAACGGAGCAATTTCGGATTAATGTAAGTTGCTTTAAATCGTCTTATTTTGGCCTCAGGAATATGTGCTCAGACTTTGTACAGACCTTTTAAAGACACCCTATATTACTATAATTAAAAAAATTGTAATGTATGAGACTTTGCTTATTGTAATTAAGCTATAACTTGAAAATCGGATCAGATATATTTTTCACTTGTACAATATATTCCTGGCATTAGGTCTATCCATTCCTTCCGACTCACCCAGTATAAATGTCTTCCGTAATACACCTTCATATTTCGACTGCGCTTCGTAAAATGAAGTCTCGTATCTAAAACTAACATATAAAGAGGTAAAGAAACTCAAAATCTACTCCACCAATTCAATTACAATATTTAAATCAATTGCCCTCATCTTCAGTGGAAGAGGTAAAACTGTTAAGGTGAACTGAAAAACGAGAGAAATAATTTAATTTAAATATTTAATTTTTAAACTGTCTCGTTTTACAGTTCAACTTAACAATGTCATAAGTTTTACTTCTTATGAAACAGACTTTGAGTTTCTTTATCTCTATATAATTTCACTCCATTGAGAGATCGACAACTTCAGCCCAGGTTGGGCCATCACTACAATATAGCTCTTATGTCTGGAGCTCTCTACCCATCATCGAAAGGAGAGCCATTCCTGCTGATCAGAGATCATGAACTAGAGCCGCTTAGAACATCGATGATGGGTTTGTGATTTGACTCTCTTCTACATATCGGGTTATGCATCGTTAAGTTGAACATAGAACATCCCATGTAATTTTTGAAGTGCCTGAATATTGGCTTCCCTGTGCATTTTATAGAAAAATTGCATTATAACTTCTTTAAGAAGCCGACATGATAAACCTATGTGCCCAGTTTGAATACATTTTGGTGGGTCAATCCTAAGCTATTCAATTAAACGTGATGGTAAAACCACGAAACTATCCTAGTTCAGGTAAACACCAGCAAAAAATTTACGTAAAGTTGAACATAACGAACAATGAAAATATTGTCACTGACAATAATTTTCGTCTTGTCAATCTCAAAATTTAATTTGCTGGTGTTTGCTGTATTATATACCTGAACTGTGAGTTTCGTGGTTTTCCCATAACGTTGAATTGAATAACTTAAAATTGGCTCACCAAAATATATTCAAACTCGGCACATGGATTTACCATGTCAACCTCTTCAAGAAGTTGCAATGCAATATTTCTATAAAATCTACAGGGGACCTAATATTCAGCCACCTCAAAAATTATGTGGGATTTAATATGTGCAACTGAACGACGCATCACCCGGTATAAGATTAATATTATATATAATATTAATAAGACAGCGGATTTTGTATCAGAATAACAAAAATGTTTAAAATTTGAACCAATCGGCTGAAATAACGTTTTCTGTGAGATAAATGCGCAGACCTTTTTAGATTTTATTACTTAATTTTGGCTCCAGTGAGACCATTAGTGAAAATTTATTATATGGTAAATAAAAATAAATCTTTCCGCTTTTAACCCTTTATTAATTTTCCTTAATTATCAGATCGTGCTGGCGAGAAAATGCTTATTTTCGCGAGTAGTTTGAATTAGAATCATGCTTCTGATGTAATTACAAACTGTAAGCACGTGTACTCCTGTAAGCAACCAGAGGACTACAAGTGTGTTCAAGATTTATTATAAAACTTTGTTATATTAGTGGCGAGATTAAATCGTAAAATACCTCATTTCGTCGTTTTGGCCGCGTTTTGTTTTGCCAGTCCGGAATTTCTTACTACCTCGTCGAATATTTATCTCCGCATTAATTTAAGTTACGAGCCAACTTAAATTCTTAACAGTTTTCCTTTTCTTCCTTCTTAAAAAAAAAGGAGAATATTTCGGTCGGTTTTTACTATCTAGTCGGAAGATTTTATGAAATTGTCCCAGAAAATACACTAATCTGTTTCAAAATATAAATAAATATTATTTAGAAAGAAATAGTCAGTTAACTATAGCAGTAATGTGACTATACTAGGGGTGCATCTGTGACAGCTAACCAAAAATTCGGTATTCTCAGAGCCAAGTGTATCGCTTAACAATTGATTCGAAACCGTCAGAATAATGGACGTACTGGTACAGTACGTTTCACGAAAATTGGATACGACTTAATGATTTCCTGGGTCGGTCCCATTGTGTAGACAAGAGCTTGGCAATAAACAAGTGAAGTATCAAGGGACGAACCAAGGAAAATAAGTAATGATATGATTATATTAATGTAATCAAATAAAATAACATTTTTTTTAAATATTACTAGTCATATTTATTTACATTTATAATGTCATTCTATAGATAGTTCTGTTTCGCTATCGCTATTCTCATCAAAATTAATTATAATTGGATTAATTATACGATCCAGACTAATATACGAATTTTCTACAGTTATTACGTGACGGACTGAATTTTTCCAACTACCTGGGGGAATATCATTAAAGCATTTTCGTATTAATTCTACAACACTAGAACTTAAAGTCGGGGAAATATTTTCAGACCTAACCAGTGATTTTAGCTTGTGCCACATATGCTCTATGGGGATAAAAATGCAATAATATGGTGGGAGCCGTAGCACTGTATGTCCAATTTCTTCTGCCAATGTGTCACAAACATATACTTTTTTATACTAAATGTCTTTAAAACTTCTAAAAGATCACTTTTTTGATAACTTTCTTCAAAATATATATCATTCGCCGCCATGTAGTTCTGAATCCACAATTTTGTATTATTTGAGCTTGGAGCTTTATGTAATTGGCGACTGTGATAGCTCGCATTGTATATTATTATCACGCTATTCTGACGAATGTTTGGTAAAATACAATTCTTAAACCATTCCTCAAAAACTAACAAATTTTACCACAAAAAGATATTTAAATATAAATTAAGCAACCTAACCTACCTGATATGCCTATATTTAATTATAAACTCTTCTGTTATAATAATTATTGCAAATTCAATTAAATCTTTTCATTCGCCATATTGTCGAGATATATTGAAATACCTAAATAATTATTTTAATTCAAAATATAATTTAATTGCTTCCTTCGAAAGTGGAATTAATTTTTCCACCAATATTTAAATGTATATAATACGATCGAGGGGTGACTCGGGGAAAAAAGGAGACATCCGCTTCACCCCGATATCTATTTATCGCCGTGGCAGAACACAGCGATAGAATAAGTATGAAATATTGAAAAAGTTCTAGTAAACCAGAAAACTGAAAAATTCATATTTATTAAACAAAAATCACACATTTTTTGTTCTTAAAGCACCATTTTGAGACTAAAAATTAAATACAAAATTAGTGAGATTTATCAGCATTAATTTTAACGAATTTGCGCAATCTGTGTTATAATGACTTTAGCCGTTGAAAATAATCATAAATATACAAAAGTACGTTCCCTGTGGTATTGTTTCAATATATGACCGAAATAAATACTGTTCAGGAACTTAAAAGTACATATACAACGTGTCCCAGATAAGGAGGGCCAGTACAGGGATCTCGGAAACCGTAAGAGATACGAAGTCGGTTGAATAATAATATACCGTTTAGAAAGTTTTAATTCCGAGTAATTCCGGAGATATTCGGAAAACCCGAAATTCTGAAAAATCGTTTCATTGTTTTCCTGGTTTTTTTTGAGATCGATATCTAAAGTAAATTGCACTTTTGCATTGCCACTTTTTCCGCTTTATCTAACAGTGTTAATTGTTTTGTAATCCGACGAGTCGTCTTCGAAGGGCCATTATCAACTTTATTTTTTTAAATTCGGTCCTGTTTTCCTGATATTGGAAATTGAGAGCTTTTTTCTCCCGAATGCAACGATGTATGACACATTGTGGTTTAATGATATTTCAAGGGTATTTTGAACAACATAAGGAAATTTTGGGATACGGTCCTGTATTTCTCCTAATTTTCATTCATTCATTATATAATATCACATAAGTAAGCTCTAAATTTTTTACTTATATTGGACTAGTTCAATAAATAACAAATAATTTAATAATAAACCACAAATAAGTGACCAAAAATCATTCCAAAACAGTAATAAAACGAACAAGGAAAAAAGTAAGGAACTACATAATCAGGTGTTCAAAATTATTTCCGTTATTCTCTAAGTACAAATAACATCTTCTAAATGCCACATAATAGTTTTTGAGATAAAATAAAACATGCCATATGTTGGGAATTCATAAAGTTGCTTCGAAGGACCACAGCCTATAATTTCGGCTGAATGTTGTAGTTTTCGTAATAATTGTTGTTGGTTGGTAAAACACAATAAAACGCCGGGTGACATTGGCTCTTTCTGAGTAATTTTTATTGCTTACAAATGTGGAATCCACGCACTACTAAGTTATACAGGTATTCACCTATTTCCTCGTCCCAGAATAGATATTTCGCCACGTTGCTGAACCCACCTAACCCACGTTCTCTGTCTGAGCGCTACTCAGCGACTTCTCTATCTCTACTCTAGTACAGCTCCGTACACCCTGCTATCGCGAACTCTAAAGCAACGAATACTTCTCTAAAGTCACTATTTTGACAGGACGGGGTTATAATAGTCCAGCTAATTAATTGTCTGGACTATGTATTTACATCCCTAACCTAAATTAGCTGGACTATTATAGTCTTAATTGTCTGGACTATGTATTTAGGTACATCCCTAACCTACAGATATTGAAATGTAAATAATTTAGTCAATGTGACAAGGATTTGGAACATCATAGAATATCAAACTTTTCAGCATTTGTAAATTTATGTTCCATATTTTGCAAAAAAATTCCATATTTTTGCAAAAAAATTAATGACGTCCCTTCCACTATAAGACCCATCAGACTTTAAGAAAGTGTACTAATTGAAGGTATTATTGGCACCAAAAACGCTGATTTTCATCTTCTTTTTGCGGATAAAGGAAAAAAGAAAAAAGCCAAAGAATTGCCAGAAGCATCATTAGCGTAAATGAGCATTACGTAACAAGATAGGTCGGCATAATGCTTACTAATTCTGATAAATAAAGTGTCTTCGTACGAAAATGGCCAATAAAAAGTGACAAGTTAAAGTTCCGGGCGGGAGTGGAGCCATCTGTCAGTGCATGGATCATTTGAGATCAGAGGCGGAGGGGAAATTTTTTTATAAAGTGTATTTTTTATTCCTCCGTTCAAATTTTTAGATATGAAGGAAATGAAAATTATTTTTATTTAAAAATTAAAGATATCGCATCTTGTTCCGGTGCGGACGGGTGTGAGCATCGCTGCACATAATTCATTAATTTAAGAACGTAGGTACTACTAGGTAGAAAAATAAAACTCAATTTGGCTGGAAAGATACTTTACTATTAATATGTTATAAAACTTTTCAGACAGCCCTCATAAAGCAATGATTTAACAGCTTACTGATAGTGTTTCTTTTCATTAATCAAAAATATATTTGGAAACGAGAGAAATCTGAAATTCACTTAACATAAATATCAATTTTCAATATCTTTATTTTTTTTAAATCACAACACTATTAAGAAAAAACTGTATACCAACATTTCAAATACTACTATAATCACCCAATTTGGCTACCGGTCTGTGTCAAAATGTAGTCTTCGACCTATCCAATATATTTAGCGAAAATTATACTTTTTATTTATAATACAAGCACATATTAAGTTAATATGTATTTTATATTAACAACCTCTTTTACATTTTTTAAATTAATAGCTATCGAAAGGTCTGTTGCCATATGTTTCATAAATATTATCCCAGAAAGCCAGACCATCTGCTCTTGGTTTGCCCTGAACTATCTGTAGATCAGTGTCGGAAAAATTACCAATATTCACGTACTGGAAGGTACCAGGTTGAACTTTAGGCCATGTTTTGAAGAAGATCCTCTTTGGTTGGTGTAGGATTTCTAAAAAATATACGAATATGCGACAGTTACACAGGGTGGTCCTGCGAAAATTTAACACCTCGATTTTCCTGCTTTAAAATGAAAATTTAGACAATCGCTCGGACCCGTCGATTTCTGATTCGAGGGGGAATAACTTTTCCGCTTTTTTCATCTCCGTAACTTCAACCCCCTAACGGGGGTGAACACAACCCCCTAACGGGGGTGAACACGACCCCCTGATTTTGAATAGGGATGAGGGGTGTTGCGATACCTCATTTTGAAGATCTTATCGAGTACTATCTGACCCTAAAATTTCGCTTCAAAATTTTCATCTTTAACGAAATGACAGCTAAAATAGTGGAAAACTACGTACTTTTGTGATTAGTTTATTAAATGCTGAAATGGTCACCATTCACTTCCATGCAGTAAAGAACGTTGGTGTATGAGTAGAGAATGTGGAATTTACCTCGAGGATATTACTCTTATCAGACGCAGTTGAATTTATTTATTTATTTGTTAATTTTTTGTCCAAAAAAGTAGACGGACCATGTTTTTGATTTACCTTAGTCTATCGTGAATAAACAAACCCGAACAAACCCGACAAACCCGACCATTAGTACTAGGAAATTGTCCGATGTATCTGGTGTTTCACGCACAACAATCATTAGAATCCTTAAACAACATAAGTTCCATCCTTTTAAGATACGACTGGTTCAGGAACTGAATGAGGATGATTTCGATCGCCGACTCCATTTCTGTGTAGTGCTCAGTGGAATTATTAACAATAATCCTAACTACATGTTCAATATCTGTTTCTCGGACGAGTGTTCATTTTACCTTAATGGCATTGCAAACAGGCATAACTGTCGGTATTGGTCAGATGAAAATCCAAGATTATTTCGTGAAGTGCATACGCAGCATCCCCAATAGTTAAATGTTTGGGCGTGTATTTATGGAAATCACATAATCGGCCCTTTTTTATACCCGGTAATGTTACTGGCCAAATGTATTTAGAACTATTAGAGAACGCTATTTATCCAGCCCTCGTTCAAGTATTGGAGAATGAAGAAGACCATGTAACGAACATTTATCAACAAGATGGCGCACCACCTCATTTCACTCAACCTGTGCGTCCTCTGGCCTGGATTGGAAGAAGGGGACATATTGAGTGGCCACCCAGATCACCTGATCTGGCTCCACTGGACTTTTTTCTATGGGGTCACCTGAAATCTAAGATTTACGCTACCCAGCCTGAGTCACTGGAGGATTTGCGAATGTGGATCATTAATGAATGCCGTCAAATGACACCACAAATGTGAACGTTTTGAGCAAAATTTATTTTACTGCATGGAAGTGAATGGTGGCCATTTTCAGCATTTAATAAACTAATCACAAAAGTAAGTAGTCTTCCACCATTTTAGCTGTCATTTCGTTAAAGATGAAAATTTTGAAGGGAAATTTTAGGGTCAGATAGTACTCGATAAGATCTTGAAAATGAGGTATCGCAACACCCCTCATCCCTATTCAAAATCAGGGGGTTATGTTCACCCCCGTTAGGGGGTTGAAGTTACGGAGATGAAAAAAGCGGAAAAGTTATTCCCCCTTCGAATCAGAAATCGACGGGTCCGAGCGATTTTCTACATTTTCATTTTAAAGCAGGAAAATCGAGGTGTTAAGTTTTCGCTGGACCACCTTATAGATAGCTGATATAGTTAACATTTTTGTATCTAAATGTTGGATAGGATGTATGTAACTGTTTTTCGATTATAGTCTCTATTGAGATACTGTACCCAAAATAGTTTTGCTTCTATCAATGATAAAAGCACATCCTGAACTATATTTTTCTTCCTAAATTTGAACAAATCGAAGAAATTTATTGCAATACAAAACTTGGTTTACTTACTCTTACAGTTGTCTTTTTAAAGCACTAACTGTCAATTTAGGATGGGTCGTAAATTAAATTTTAACGCTTACTGAAACATAGTATAGCGTTTTGATATGAAGGATACCAGTGACTTGTGAATTATGAGGTAAATTATATTTAGCAATAATTTTGAATTATCGCTTAACAATTTTTCGCTTGCCGTCTTATAAAAACTATTTTTTAATATTAAATCTTACTTGTGTATTGCGAAATTAGTCCAAATTTTGGCAAGCCTTCTGGATATGAGTTGATCGTCTTCGGGGAAACTTGCAACTGGCGTCCGATAGAAATATCCCCATTCTTCAGTGTGTGATACATTCAGAGACCCTAATAGAAATAACCACAGATAAAATATTAAGAAGACAAGTGGTTCTTTTGATATCTACAAAAACGACTTATACCAATTGGGTATTGAGTTAAAGACAACACATCAACTCCGTTATGCAATAAGAGGGATAAGAATTTAGTCCAGTATGAACTTTAAGTTTTGTCAGAGCAGGTCCAAGCGGCGGATAAGAGTTTACACTTATCCTACAAACAAGGAATATTTCCATCATGCCGGAAGAGTTCGCGCGAGTTCAGCCTATACCAAAGAAAGGTAAGAGAACCTCCCTGCCTAACAAATATCATCCAGTAGCATTGCTTTCAGTTATATCAAAAGTAATGGAGGAAGCTATTAACCAACATCTTCTAAAGTACCTGGAAGGCTTCAACATTATCAGCGATCATCAATATGGTTTTCGGAAGTCCAGATTAACTGGCGATCTTCTAGCCTATGTCACCCATCTTTGGAACAACGCAATCGAACATCATGGGAAGTCTCGGGCTGTTGCACTGGATATTTCTAAAGCCTTTGATCGTGTTTGGCATCAGGGACTTCTAAGTAGACTGCGATCCTATGGTATGCCCAGTCGATTATGTGCATGGTTGTATAGCTTCCTGGGCTCTCTGCAAGTGGCGATTGACGGATTTCTCTCAGACACCTTCAACATCAATGCCAGTGTTCCTCAAGGGTCCACATTGTCTCCCACTCTCTTCTTACTCTACATTAACGACCTTCTAGTGAAAACGAAAAATGCGATATTTAGTTTTGCTGACTTTCTCTTTGAATGCACAAACATCGGCTGACGACGCACATCTTCGCAGACAGCACGAAGTATCACGCCTCAACAAAGACCTGGAATAAATTTTAGCTTGGGGTGACAGTAACCAAGTCGAATTTAATACTAAAATAACCCAGGCAGCAGTTTTCTCTAAAAACGTTAACATTACAGAACCGGATATAGTCATGGACGGACACGCAATCCCACTGGCTTCATCTATTAATTTGCTGGGCGTCAATCTGGGAAGAAATATGTCTTGGTATAACCAGGTTGTGGCAATCGCCAAGATAGCTTCTCAGAAACTTGTTGTACTCTTCTGAACCAGAAAGTTATACACACCTCAACATCTATTGACACTATACAAAGCCCAGATTCGACCATCACTGCTGTCATGTCTGGAGCTCTGTATCCAAATATACTCTTTGGCTAGTGGATTCCATTGAAAGGAGGGCCATTCGTCTGATTGAAGACCACGAGCTGACGAAGAACCTCGACAGCCTAGAACATCGAAGACAGGTTGGGGATTTGACTCTCTTTTATAGATATTTTCATGGAAAGTGCTCGGCTGACCTGGCCCTCTTATTTCCGCCCAGAGCGGCGAATAGCAGAAATACAAGACGAACCACTGCCGCCCATCCATATGTGGTTAAGCTTAGTACTCCGAACTTCATTATTTAAGAATTCTTTCATCTCGAGGACTTCATCTTTTGGAACGATCTTCCCGAGGTCGTGTTTCCCAACTAATATAACCTCCAATAATTCAAAACCAACGTCAAGCGCTTTTTGCGTACACGCACCACTCCCAGAGTGCCCTAAAGGATTTTTCCTATAGTGCTTGTGTTTGATCATAAAAAAAAAACCGGCATGTGGGTGCATGTCGACCAAATATTGATCAACCAAGAAAATTTAAGAAAACTGGACAAGTAACACTGAACGGAAAGGCTCAGTAAAATAATAATGTCATTGATTTTAGCAACAGTGAAACAGTAAACAAACCTCTCATTACTCTATATAATATGCCGAGAATATTGATTATCTTTGCATATCTTGTTTAATTTTGAAGGAAACGAAGCAAACGTTGAGAGATTTTGACGAGAATCAGAAGTTCTCAAGAAGCTTATGCAAGAAACGGGCCCTATAAGCTATGTCTTGTTATATTGTGTTATCTATTCATCTGGTTACCCTTAGTAACCAATTATATTATTACTACTTTAACCAATATTTACCTGGATATTTGTTTTGCGTGTTTGCACCCATCGTTCCAGAATACGAAAACTGATAGAAGAAAACATCAGTATAGGATGACTGTAGCTCAGCATGTTTAGCGTTTGATCTTATCATATCATGTTCTGTAAAATACTGGGACGAAAAAAATATCATTCTGTAATTTCAAGGCATGTTCAAGATGACTTTTTATCAATTGTAAAAAATTCTATGTACCCACTGAACTATACCTTGAGAAAGTATTTATAGTAAATATTTTGCAGTTTTACAATATACATATATATTTTACTCGTCATTTTATTTTATGAAAATTAGCAAAAGTAAGGTTAGGTATGAGTACATTTTAAGAAATAACAAATCTTTTATACTACATAACGGTTTGATTTTCGAGTTTTGTTGTATAATTTAATTTAATCTATTGAAGTTGATACTGAATCTGAAATAATAACCCATGACGAACTTACTTGAATTGCTCCCAGAGTGTTGTTCGTAAAGGAGGCATTTGGAGAATATTGTTTTTTTATTAGGCTGCCTACTTTTTGCCACGTATCAAAATCATTTATATGGAGACTTTGGGGGTTCAGGTATGTGTTATCCTTATCGTATTCTTGAAGAGTGTAAGTAAGACTTGCTGAAATAATTAAAAATCAATGTCAGTATGAAAAGAAAAATAGCTTATACTTGCTATAACTACTTACTTTGTTATTTCGTAATTTCAATTTCTTAATGTACTCCATGAAAAAATACTAGTAAGAGTTAATAAAATACTTACGGGATAGGTTCAGCAGACCTTCTTCAGAGCATATTCCTATCAATATAGGTACTTTATTTATGTTGCCCGATGACAGCGTTTCGTATTGGTATTCGGTGAAAATGGCACCATCATTTGATGTCTCAATGACTGGTGTAAAATAAAGACCTTGTTGTAACATAAGTCTACCAGCCCAACCAGGTTGTTGAGAGTCCTACAATGTACAATATTGTGATATAAAATTGCATGTTAGCCATTCTGACAAAGATATTAATAAATTGATTCTGGTTCTCGTTGTCCTAATATAAGTATATAGGATTGTTTTGATTCTATGCAGATTTAAGCACATGTTTATTGTATAGCCACAATTAGAAGGGTCATCATTTATAGAAGTATTAGATTACAATTAAATCCCTTCTTCTAATGGATGGCATTACAAATGTTAATGTCTATAACTTACCCAGTTAGAGTAGGAATCAGCAGCATGATCAATATCTCTTGCACTTGCATTTTGCAAAACATTAAGCAAATCTTGGGAGCTTCTTGACGAATTAAATTGTGAATCAATGAAAGCACCAGTTTTAAAAGATATTTCTGTTTGATTTCTTTGATACGTACAAGGTAACAATGCTGTACCAGATTCCATGATAGCACTTGCGAATAATCCTAAAAATACACAGAACTATAATATACTAAAGCAGCAGCAAGAAATTCTTGTGACTGTTCCGCTCACATAAAAACCAACCAATCGGACAGAATGGTTCGAAAAATTAGACGACATTTTGCAATGAACCAAGCTACAATATCGATACGGTCATGACCTTATACAATTGGCAATTGAATAAAATAGGTACATGAGGCTTGTGATACAAGAAAGAATTGCAAGAAATGTGCATTAAATGTGCTTACTTAGTGTATTTTCAATTGGCTCCAATGTCTGCATATAAAATATTATAAAACTTCTTACCACTGGCCGCGGGACTTAATATTAGGTATCCAATTGAGGCGGCACCTGCGGATTGGCCCACTACTGTTACTCTATTCGGATCACCGCCAAAAGCTGCAATATTCTTTTCAATCCATTTAAGGGCCAAGATTTGGTCTTTCAGACCCGCGTTTCCTGATATGACATTATCGCCAGTAGATAAGAAACCTAAAAGAATGTACCTGAATTAATACCGCGCTTTTTGGTTACATTTTAGTTGATAGTGAATGAAAAGAAATGTTAAAATGTTCGCAGTCCTCGTCGCCATAAAGATATGTTTTCTAATCTTGAGGTAGGCATTCCCAATAGTTATTATAAAGCAAAATATATCATGATTCCCATTTCAAGGACTTTAACTCCCTTATCAGCATTTCAGGATCGTGTTTATATAAACTTCTTATCTTATTTTCGAGTCTCGATTACAGATTGTAAATATTGCGCCCCAATTTAGGGGCATCATGTATACCTAGTTTTATAATTGCTTTAAAAGTAATTAAAAAAATTCTCGAAACCAGTGTTTAAATTAGAATATACAGTGTCACCATTAAAGTCCGCACCATATGGAACTTTTTTTTATTAATGAGGTTAGTTAAAATTAAATTTCGGCAATCGTTTTTGCTTCAAATTAGACTAAAAATTATATAATCAAATGTCACCATCTGTCATTCGGTATCTGTCAAAAATTACATTCTAATCAAAAAATGCTGAAAAATGGCATTGTTTTACCGAATTTCAAAAAATTTTATTAGAAAAAGTTGTTTCTAGTACAATTCTTGGCCTAAATACAAAGTTTCAGTTTTCTAGCTCAAAGTTGATTTTTTTGCCATTTTTTCTAATTAACTTTTTTTTATTTAATGTAAGTTCGCTTAATGGATATTAAACTATTTGCTTATACCATACTCAATATTTTATTTAGTTTGTATGAGCTTTTTTTTACTAGAATGCCATTTTTTTCGAAATTTAAAATTAGAGGCAAAAATATTTGACACAGGTGGTGCAAAGTTATCCTAAATTAAAAATTTTAACAGATAGACGTCAGATATTCCATTTTTTTGATAGTACATACACCTAAGAAGTGTAAAAAACTTGTAATAAAATTCCCAGATATCAGATTAGTTCAAAATTTAGACACATTTTCTTTTTATCCACAATAAAATATCAAGGCAATTTTGAATTTTATAAGTGGGCTATGGAAAAAAACGAATTAGAGTGCCGAATAAATAAAAGAAATGTCATAAATGTGAATATTTTCGCAAGTTATAGTTTTCAGTGTTATCACCAATGTTGTCCATTCAAGAAAAAATAGAAATTGTCTTAATTTGTGGAGAGAATATGCCTCACCGGCAAGTATCTGCCATTTTTAATGAGAGGCATCCAGAAAAAAATTTGCAGCATAGCACTGTTTCAAGAATAATGTCAAAATTTAGAGAAACTGGATCTGTTCGAAATAATTTTAAGAAACCTCACGCGGCAAGTAAATACGATGAAGCAGCACAACTTGATGTTTGTGTAACTGTTATTGACCACGGTCAAACTAGTGTAACCAAGATAAGTGATGCAACAGGGTGCAAGAGGGAAAGCGTTAGAAAAATTCTTCAGAAAAATCGATTTCGGGCATATAAACCCAAGTTTATAAACACATTAAAAGAACGCGATTTTGATATCCGACTTGATTTTTCGTTTTGGTATCAGGGACAATATGAGGAGAATATTCTTTTTCCATACAAGATATTATGGACAGATGAAGCCACTTTCTCTTCGAATGGTACCGTGAGCTCACAAAATTGCCGATGGTGGTCCCAAGAAAATCCTAACTTCACAATTGAATGTCGCGACCAGTATCATTTTAAAACCAATGTTTGGTGTGGAATTTTGAAAGATGAGCTTATTGGACCATACTTCTTTAGAGCAAACTTAACTGGTGAAAGGTACCTGAATTTTCTTGATAACGAGATTACCGAAGTTTTGGATAACATGCCCTTACACCATAGACATAACTTATGGTATCAGCTTGATGGTGCACCCATACATCAAACTGTAGCAGTGAAAGAACGCATAAACCAATTAGTTCAAAACAGAGTTATAGGGCGTGATAGAGAATGTCACTGGCCACCCAGGTCGCCTGACATAACCCCACTAGACTTTTTTCTGTGGGGTTATCTTAAGCAGAAAGTTTATAAGAATCGACCGTTTAGAAATATCGAGCATTTGGAACAAACGATAGGACAGTGTTGTGCCGATATAAGACCAAGCTCTTTACAAAATGCTGTCAAAGACGTTTATAGACGGACGGGTGTTTGTATAGAGCGAGAAGGACGTCACACTGAAATGTGAAATTTATATTGCTTTTGTGTTACCTATTTAAAATGATTAAAGTTCCTTTTTGTTCCTTTTAATAATAATGATAGTTTTAAGTATAAAATAAAATTTTTATCAAATATTTAGATGCATTTGTCATTTGAAAAACGAAACATCTGACGTCTATCTGTTAAAATTTTTAAATTAGGATAACTTTGCACCACCTGTGTCAAATTTTTTTGCCTCTAATTTTAAATTTCGAAAAAAAATGGCATTCTAGTAAAAAAAAGCTCATACAAACTAAATAAAATATTGAGTATGGTATAAGCAAATAGTTTAATATCCATTAAGCGAACTTACATTAAATAAAAAAAAAGTTAATTAGAAAAAATGGCAAAAAAATCAACTTTGAGCTAGAAAACTGAAACTTTGTATTTAGGCCAAGAATTGTACTAGAAACAACTTTTTCTAATAAAATTTTTTGAAATTCGGTAAAACAATGCCATTTTTCAGCATTTTTTGATTAGAATGTAAGTTTTGACAGATACCGAATGACAGATGGTGACATTTGATTATATAATTTTTAGTCTAATTTGAAGCAAAAACGATTGCCGAAATTTAATTTTAACTAACCTCATTAATAAAAAAAAGTTCCATATGGTGCGGACTTTAATGGTGACACTGTATATACCAGAGTTAAATAGCATGATTAAAGAACCTTAACGTATTCTATAGAGCCGATTTCGTAGAATTCGTAAAAAATAGAAGCAATATGCTTTAGTTCACTTACCAAAAGCACCAAGTCTATAATTAAACGAAACAAAAATTACATCATTCTCAATACAGTAGCTTGGGTTAAATCCACCTTGAAATGCGACAAATGATTCTAGTCCACATCCAACCATAAATCCGCCCCCATGGATATTGACCATTACTGGTAAATTCCTATTTTGCGTCGTGGGATCCTACATACCATAAAGAATCAAAAATATGCATTGAAAAAAAAAAAACATAGTCGGACTCATTTTAATTTGTTATATTTGCGATAGGGTATATTATGTGTACTCAAAAATTTTAAAGTCGTTTTTGGTATGGTCTGGGTCGGGGGTCGGCAACCTGTGGCTCGCGAGCTACATGCGGCTTTTTGGATGTGAAGCTGCGTCTCTTTAGTTCCATACGCAAATATTATTTATTTTATCGAAAAAAAACATTAAAAATTCGTTCTGAATCGATTAACGAGGATTAGGCACCGATTCTATCTCTCAGCCACTTGTACTCGCTTTTCACCGCACCCCTCCCGCGTGACACGCGTCGTTACTGTCGTCAGTCCGTCGAAAGCTCACGAATGACGCCGTCGTCGGATGTTTCTATGTAGGTTCTAATTCGTTTTCGACGCAAGACAATTTGGCGTCTTCACCAGGGCTTTGGCTGTGACCAGGGGTCGGCAACCTACGGCTCGCGAGCCGCATGCGGCTCTTTCGATGTCAAGTTGTGTCTCTTTCGATATCAAATTGCGGCCGTTAGTGGCTTTTAAAAACTGAGAAATTGTGTAAATTATAACTTTTGGCTCTTCCGTCTCAAAAGGTTGCCGACCCCTGGTCTGGGTCAGTGGTTCCCAACATTTTTTTAACAGTAATATTCAAAATACTCATATTAACTATTTTTATTTTGAGTAACATGAAATCTTAGTCAGAGTTATAGCTATTTTCTATTTGAAACGAAACATTATTTTAATTGACAGGACCAGAACAAAATGCTCAAAATGTGAAATAGTTTCTTGATTTTGAAAATTAATTGATTAATTGGAATCTTTTGGGCTCCTACTATAACAATTTAAAATACTCATTTAGAAAACATATTTTCTTGCTTATGTATATACAAAGCTAGAATTTATTCAGGCTGAATATTCTATTTCTAAAATAAGTAACTCATATTTTGTGTATATGGTTTTTAGTAGGGTGCCATGACGAGATATTAAACCTCTAAGTATGCCACGAACTGGAAAAGGTTGGGAACCCCTTGACCTCGTTATGATACGAGTGCAAAATATAAATAACATACCTGCATAGTGAAAACATTCATATAGAGACAATCCTCATCTTCAGCATCGTTGTCTGAGTTCATTTGATAACACATTTTCAACTTTTCGGTGGTTCCATCGTGTACATTGGTCCATGGATCGATTGGTTCGGTGGCCTAAATAAAATTTAATAGAAATAATTTTAATAATAACAATTGTTATTGTCATTTCATTAAGTACAATGAGGTTTTTAGATCAGAATAAACCGAAGATATTTCTGAAAAATAGAAGGTGTTCGGATAATGAAGAGATGATTCTACATGTTAAAATAAAGCTTGTAAGTCATAAAACACAAAGTCGAAAACTATTTTATCTGGCGCGTCCATTAATCAATACTGTATGCGTTAATTTCGATGGTGAAAAGAATCAGTAAACCAAGGTATTTTCGTACTTGTAATTATTAGTTCTTCTTAGCATCTTGGCCGTTTTTGTTATTGTTTTCATTTTAAATCTATATACTCACCAGGAAACGTCTGGATCCAATTGGTGGCTTGGCATAAGGAATTGAGTAGTAGGCATAATATGTTTTGCCGGTACTGGAAGCTTTTATGATGCCTTGAATAGGGCCATCGGTTGTATTAACTTGCTGAGCCTAAAAATGAATGAATATATGTTTTACAATCAATATAAACTATTTGAAACAAATAATGGGAACTGGAGATTGCCATATTGTAAAATAATATCTGAATTTATATTGTAAGAGGATTACGTTCTTAAGTCGGTTATTAATGGGGAAGATTTTTATTGATTCCTTAATATTGAAGTTTGGTTTCAGATTAAGAAAAATATAATATATAATGTGCTAAAATATGATTTTATTTTATCTTATCAAGTTATACCGTTGAATGTATAAATGGGCAAATCAGACGAGGAGAATTATCAATATTTTCTTCTAATATACAGGGTTTCTTAATAACATGCTAATATTTAAGGAGGTTCTTTTTGGGTACATTTTCAGAAAATCTTCAAATGAACATATGTCCTGAACTTTTGAGATTTTTGTGAAATTTGGTACACACTTCCTATTCATCAAGAGACACTTTATGATGTATAACAATTTTTTAATTCCGACCAGTGGTGCTCGTGTGGAAATTGCCCTCGAATTTTTGAAGAAAAGAATGGTACGCCACTTCTCTTTTTTAAATAGAAATTATTTTTGAAATTTTTATTCCTTGCTGAGAAAATGGCGTCTCTTGATTTTTGTCGTTTGATGCAAGTTTTTGTATTCAAAAATTTAAATTCATTCATTTGTACTCTGTTATGAAATTCAATGAGCCATTCTTCGTTTCAATATTTTGCAAATATAATAAAAGATGATATGATACTGATAATGATAATAATCATCTTGTATTAAAAGTAAAATAGTATAGTAGTACCTAGTAGTTAAGGAAGCTTCAAAATTTAACAAATAATAAATATTAACAATGAAAAATTATACAGTGGAAATGAGTTAAATATGAACATGAATTTAATAATATCTTAATGAAGAAACAAGATCAATATTAAGGCCAACCTAACCAGACAACTGTATCTGTGCATAAGTGACATTGGTAAAAATGATTTTTTCAAAATCAAAATATCTCGATTAGTTAATTCGTAATTTACAAACTAGACAACTTTGAAGGGGCCAAAATATTTATACCGATGTCATTAACGTCACAATCTTTCACCCAGCAATTATATTATACATACGGCAAAAATACTTAGTACGAACTTACCCAGGACTTGCCTAATATCAAGAGAGATATTACAAATACCGTAAATCTAATCATACTGCACAATAATTGTAAACTCTAAATAATAAAAATAATTAGGGACTAGTTATTTATATATTCCAGCAATCGGAGATGATTTAACTTATTGTTACAAAATCACAATACACGGTGTACTACGAAAAAAAAAACGTATAGGTTTTACATAAATTTTACTAATTGTGTCCAAATATATCAAAATTCAAATATTGCTTATCCCACATATACAGTGTGTACATAAAGTAAGGAACAAATTCATTATCTAGGAATCTAAAAATATTTCGGAAAAATCCTCGGACACGTGTATAATAATTTTTAATGGCGCATTTTTTTCCCATACAAACTTAATATACAAGGTGGCTCATGTAGTAGATATGACATTATCGACGATTTTTTAAAATGGGAACCCCTATATTTTAGTTCAGATCTGTAATCTCCAAGAACAGCTGATTTCAAAAACATAACACACTTAGGGCCTAAAATTCATAGTTTCGTTACTACAGGGTAAAACAAATAATTTTATTTAAGATATTTTTAATTTAAAAAAATGTAAAAAAAAAATTAAATAAGCTATTTAATTAAGTATTGAAATTGTCCTCCTTCTGCTGCCTGACAGTACCCCAAGCGATCAATAAATTCTTGTTGGACTTTTCTTATGGTTTCTTCTGAAATGTTCCTGCATTCTGTTGTTATTCGATTTTTTAAATCTTCAATATTGGCAGGTCTGACTTTATAAACAACATTTTTCAGGTGACCCCACAAGAAAAAGTCCAGTGGTGTAAGGTCTGGAGACATAGGCGGCCATTCAACAGGCCCACGTCTTCCAATCCACTTGTTCGGAAAAAACTTGGTGTATGTAATGGCGCACTACTGCTGCATAATGTGGAGGTGCGCCGTCTTGTTGGTACCACAAATTTTCATCTAGAATTCCTGGATTATTTCTACTAGGGTATAAGTTAACTAGCGTAGGGATAAGAAAGTTCTGAAGAAGATGAAGATAATTTAGCCCGTTTACATTGTTGTCAAAAAAATATGGGGGAAGGGGGGTTGAAAAATCGCTAAAAACGCCTTACGTAATTAATTGATGCCTCCCAAGCCAAAATATCTTAAATAAAATTATTTGTTTTACCCTGTAGTAACGAAACTATGAATTTTAGGCCCTAAGTGTGTTATGTTTTTGAAATCAGCTGTTCTTGGAGATTACAGATCTGAACTAAAATATAGGGGTTCCCATTTTAAAAAATCGTCGGTAATGTCATATCTACTACATGAGCTACCTTGTATATTAAGTTTGTATGGGAAAAAAATGCGCCATTAAAAATTATTATACACGTGTCCGAGGATTTTTCCGAAATATTTTTAGATTCCTAGATAATGAATTTGTTCCTTACTTTATGTACACACTGTATGTAATAATATAAAAGGAAGACAAAACAATTAATTTATAAAATACCATTTGTATACAAACTATACATTTATGTACTTCCGCAGTTTTAGATAAGTTAGAAGAAGGTGCCTCTAAAATATGGCAACATTTTATTTATCTATAGATACTGTCTCAGTAAAACGAACCACGTGCCCCGTATTTCAAATCGATGCAACAAAATTATTTACAGTTTAAAAATGGGAAATCGGACTTGGAATTTCACAATAATTTCATTAGATAATTTCGATCTAAAATTAGACATAAACAGGTTTTAGGTATTTTTAAAATAAATTCATATATTAGAAAATCAATAACATTTTGCAAAATTTACTTAAAATATAGAATTAGCTGCACCACTGCTTAAGCCATAAAGCAGAACCTCAATGATCTCATTTACCGCCGAAATATTAATCCGGGGCTAAAGTAGTCGAGTGTCTTACACACCACGCACTGACGAACGATTTTAGATAGCTAATAAATAGCTGTATAGACGTATTTTCTCTTATTGTAAGCCGATACCTATCTACTCATTGGGACATCCTATATAATACTATACATTGCTATTTTGTATTAGTTGTAAAAATTAAACTCAATTGATATCGTTGTTGTTGTTACCTCTGGATGGTTTATGGAGGAGGTAATTTGCGCATTCAAGCTGTGGGTAACAATTCAGAATGTTAAAGTTCTTATTAATGTTTTGATAGAATTTAAAAAACAAAAATTTTAACTTGAAGTAATTCTTTATACTGGGTGTCAATTTGAAAACTCGTCATATCTCGCTTGCAGTAAATAATGTTAAAAATCTGAAAGACACGTCAATTTCATGATGAAAACAAACCCCTTTTTAAAGAATAGTAGAATGGTACATCATTTTAAAGATCGTTAAAAAAATCTCTTTCCAAAAACACCATAATATATTATTTTTTAAGTAGTACTTAGGAAGTCGCGTTTCAAAAATGGAAGTAATTATAATTTTCTTTAGGTGGTAAAATATTTGAATGAGTGGTCAAAACAATAATGTTTTTTTTTTAAGAATAACCCAAACACCATAAATCTCATTTTATTTTTTCATACACATACATTGTATAATGTATACCAATTTTCGTACGTGTACACTGTACACAGTGTAGAGACACAAGATAAGAATCTCTCAATATGTTTTGACATCCAAATGTATGACAAAGGAGCGTCAATTGAAAATACAATTGACTTAATAAATATTGAGAAGTAATTAATTGGTTTGCCGTTATTAAAATTGGCTCGCAGCAAAAAATAGCCATTAAATCATTTGATCAGCAAGAAAAGATTTTGCTTGCAATAAATAAAAATCAGGCTGAAACACTTGTTCTGCAAAAAAATGCTACAAACTGTCAACAATTTAACAGATATCAGTCCGCTTGTAATATCATGTGCTCGCTTAATTAACAGTCGAGCTGCGAAATGATTACTTGGTCAGCAAGATTTTACAATTGGTCAGTAGAAAAAAACATGTCTAGAAGCAGTTTACTTCAGAGGTTTGCATATTAAAAGGATGGTTATCAATATAAATTATTGAATTGCGTTTGTTTTGAATAATCGGCAAAGTTTGTTATTGTGGGCGGAGAGAAAGAAGTCGCGTGATACGAGTAGTTAATTGCGTGCGTGTGTTTTCATTCGGTGTAGCAGTCAAGGTTTAAAAGGTGTAGCGGGGGCGGGTTTTCACTTCTTTTCCCAGGGCATTGTCAATTTATGTAACTTTCTTGTGTTTTCTTTTCCAGAATACAGAAGGACATCGGCTACAAAATGTATAGCGGGGGAGGGTTTTCACTTGTTTTCCCAGGGCACTGTCACTATTTCACGTTTTATTGCTTGTTTTTTTTTGATGACTAAATATCCGATTGCTTACTAATATCTGATTAAAAGTGGATCGCTCATAGCAGCTTATATATTTAATTTGCGTATCAAAATAATTTAGAGCACTCTAGTATGACATTAATTATTGACCGATTCAGAAATGTTTGCTGTCCATAAGTTGCTGACCAACTAGCCATTTTGGCTGACCGATTACATTTTTCTGTTCGCAAAAATAAGAATGTTTTGCTAACCAGTTAAATGATACCCATAAATATTTATATAAAAAGCGGTGTGCAAAATATCTTGGCCCGTTGTTTAAATATGCTTCTAAGTTATAGATTATGATATATATAATATCTTATCTGTAATTATATTATAGGGAAAAGTTGGGCATTGTACACGTACAGTTCGATATCCAAATTGATAAATCTCATGGAAAGCCGATGAACCTGTGAACTACGTTCACTCAATATACGCAATAAATGGAACTTCAGTTCAGCTGAACTAAGATCAGTTTATGTTGGCATTACCATTATTTGGTTACTTATATATTATTTTTAGATTTTGGACATAAAATATAACCTTTTATTTGATTTGCCGTTTGGCGGGCTTGCTTTCCCGGCTTCTACTCGGTGTACCTATAAAATATTGTTAAAAATAAGAACTAGAATATTCCACTTTCATTTGCATAACATTTCTAAAGCGGATAGTTTCCCGGCTTCTACTCGGTGTACCTATAAAATATTGTTAAAAATAAGAACTAGAATATTCCACTTTCATTTGCATAACATTTCTAAAGCGGATAGAGCTTATTGATTTCATAAAAAATGTATATTATTAGATACGTTATAATAAATAAAAACAAGCAGCTGTATTTTTTGTGTAATCTGCAAATATTCATTATCTTTCCATTCCGTAAATTGATCAGGATTTTTCCGTTATGTCCGTGTTCACAGCATCGACTGATATCCTCAAGAAGCAAACATTTTCATCCTCAGTTATAATTTCATTAAATTTCTACATTATAAACAATAAATTAACTATAATTTACTTTATTGTATAATATGATACTGACCTTACAGAAAAAAAAATTTAACGATAGAAAATGACTTGACTCCACAAGTGGACGTTCACGTGAACTACTGATTTGTACTGAGATCAGTGTAAAATATTCATACTGATGTATAGTACAACAACTTTTTTACTTTGAAATAGAGCGAAGTTCACTACAACCGGCCTTAAATTGTTTATAAATATAAGATTTTAATTTATTTGTATCGCCTCAATGTAAAAAGAGTTTAAGAACATTTATTTCGGCGTACCTACTATTACGAAATTATACCGACAAACAAAAATAACAAGATTTCATTACTCACAGGACGTAATAGTATATTGTGTAACAAGTGCGTGAGAGAGGAGTTTACAATACGAGCTATAGTCAAAAAATTAGAGGTGATTGTTAAAGACATCAAGAAACTTTGTTTTCAGGCAAATTCATTACTAGATTTACGTTTTGACGAATTTAACAATTTACCCCATGTAACACTGTCTCCCGCCTTCTCCTACATTTTCCATAGTATATCATTGCGTGTTCCACAGTAGCGTACCTATAGGAATGAGGCAAGGTGGGCAATATTACTTGCCATCCCTCTGTAATGGCGTACTTTGTTTGGCCACATTCGCATAGAAACTAAAAAGGACGCGAATAAAAAAAAAACATCTTCGAATATATATTATTAATATTATATTATCCTCAAATCTTCTAGACTATGACATATTTGCCATCATGGACATTCGCAGGTTTCAGTCAGATGCAGTTAGTGCAAAAAAACAGAACAAACTCAAACTTTTAGATTGTATATTTCTAATATATCTGGTATTACCATAACTAGGGAATTCAATCCCGCACCCAAACTTTAATCCTGCAAACCCGCGGTCCGCGGGATTTGCGGGATCGCAAACAATGAATTGCGGTATTTTTGTTCGACGCGTCGGGGATTCCCCGCCATGCTGGGCTATTGAACATACGGTATTCAGAACAGTTTTCTAGCGTACGTGCGTTGTTTAGTATCTAGTGACATTTATCAAGTGGTTGAATATAATACATGGAATTTAAACAGCAATCACAAAAATGAGTGTCAGTGTAGTTTACAAAGACAATAAAGGTTCAAGTTTAGTTTGGAATTATTTTTAATAGTCTGAAGATGGTCTTACAGTCTTCACATCCACTTACAAACAAAGCATAATATTAATTTGAAAGTCCAGAGCAGCAGCGGTAGTGTTGATATTGATAAAATATCACAGGAAATGAAAGCTAGTCCAGCAGTTCGAGTAGTTCGTTTAGTTCTATTGCTAAGCGCTCAGATGTTAGTGGTTCTTCTGTGCTACCTAGAAAATGAAAATTACAGATTCTTTTTCATCTGAGAAAAAAAGTTTCGATGGATGAAAGAGTGTCTCGAATGGTAGCTAAAGATGGTATACCCTTAGGAAAGTTTATCACATCGACCGATATGCGCCAACTATTCGAATCAGAGGGCCACAAATTGTGTAAAATTTATTCCGCTGACAATTGTCGAAGCTAAACGTGCGGTTTTAGCCGCAGGATATATGTGCAATAAAATAAGATCAAATCTGAAAGATGAAACATTAAACATGTTATCATTTCTCCGAAAATACTTTCAAAATCAATGTAACATGTAACCGTTAAACTAGTCGTCCTATTGTATTGTACCTATATGCAATAAATATTTTCCTGCTACTTTACTCTGCTTCTAATTGCATAAACAACTTTTTATTAACATACAGCACCCACATCGAGTCCCACAAATCCCGCGAATCCCACAGGTTTAATCCTGCACTATCAATCCCGCGAAATCACTGCGGGATCTAGCATTTGCGGGAATGGATTCCCTAACCATAATATATTTATGAATTTTTAAATGACAAAAGAGACTTTAAAGTTGATATTCAAATCTGTGATCGAATTCCCAAGGAAATAAAAATTCCCTCTTAAATTATTTATTTTAAATATTATTTTTTGCTGGCGACGACGGCTTGTTTGAAGTCCGACACCGACGCCGATAGGCCGGCCGGCATAGGACCACATAGTTCAGGAGGCACCGTCGGCTTCGTTTGTATCTATTCGCAAAAAATAATATTTATTAAATAATTAAATAGATAATTTAAGAGAGAATGTTAAATCTGTGGGAATTCGATCACAGATTTGAATATCATTTAGTAATTCATATGTACTATGTTGGCGTCGTCTACGAAGTCTACAGGAGAACTGATTGCTTCATCTCTTTCTTTATTATCGGCTGCAGTATTTCTGATATTATGTCGACTCGCTAACCCGTTTTTTTTTTGTACTGATTTGTCCAATCAGTTTATTTTATACTATCTTGGATATTTTTTAAGACTTCAAGGACTGTGTATTCTAAAATCGCATACATAATAATCTATGAATCTACTTGTTTATCTTACAAACATTGAAAGAACTAATTGCTTTGATAGATTAAGCCAAGTATCCACGTTTATTTGCTTTCCGAGTTATTGGGAAACAAATACTAATAAATTTTATCATTATCCGAAATCTGTAGCTTAGCAGTTAGCGATATAAGAATTTCTAATCATTGCTCAAATCAGAACTTTTATGTTGGGTTTCTGAATAATTTTAAACAATAACACAACTCTAATTGTGACATTAATGACATTATCAGAAATACTTCTTAACGTAAATTAATAAAATAAACGTGACCAGGATTCGGGAGAAAATTAATATTTTTTATTAACGTATCACTACATCTATTTCAAGCGTTAGAAGAAACGTCCAAGTTGTTAATAGAAACAACTATATAATTTGTAGTTCAGCAATACATTGGAATTTAGTATTGTGCATAATATGTGAATGTTACCACGTTTTTAAAAATTTAATCGAAACCACAAGCGTTAGCGGATAAAATTGTTCGGGATACAGTGACCATTATCAGCTTTATTACACTGGCTATTTGTGCAAGTTTAAAACCATTTACGTAACGATGCGAATTTTCGCATATAATATTTGCGAAGAGGAAAAAATATTTGTAAATAACAGGTGTTGCTGCTGAATATCGGAACAAACCCGAACAACCACAATATCTATAAGTAATTATCACAGGGTACCTCCCATTAGGTCGTCCAAGTAGTAACCTAGTAGCATTTTTCAGTTGATTAAAATAGCAAGAACGAAAAAATAATTCGGCTTTCGGCATTTTTTTTTTAATGTTCTTTTTTTAAATGGGTTCTCTATATTGCAAATAAAATTGTGAAAAATAAACTATCTGCCTAAAGTTATAAATAACGGAGTTATAATTATATTTACAGATGTAATGTCGACGGTACATGCTATTGGCAATATCGACCATTCTCAAAGTTTCACTATGTACGTTTTTTATGGATACTCCTGGTCACAAATGTAATCGTTGTAAATAATAACTATTACTCATTTCCATCAGTGTATAGGGCGTCCATTTTTGGCGGATTTTAACAGGTATATAAGGTATATAAGTTACAGGGTAACCGGGTAATATGGGGTTTAGCAAAATGTTAAAATTTCAGAGAAAATATCAATATCGTATATCAAAAACGAAAAGGCCTAGAAAAATTCTAATTTGGGAATCTATAGTTTTATAACAAAGTAGCATAGTGCTGCGAAAACCGCATCCTTCTATCTTTATTGATAACTGAGATACCCCGTAAAACCACCCAAAAATGAACACCCTGTACATACAATCATAATATATAACAAAAACTTGAAAAAATAAATAATAAAATCCACTGAAATAAAATGTCATTTAAACTTTTTTATGTGTATCTGTGCATATGTGGATTTTTTAACGGGTTTTCGGAAATTTAGAGGATTTCAGTGGATTCAGTTATTTGGGGTAGACTGGGCATTATCAGTTTTATTGCGTTGGCGGTTCGTGCATGTTTTCGGCCATTTACGTAATGATGCAGTAAATTTCATTTAATTTGCATAGGGGGACAGAATTTGCAGGATTATGTCCCTCATTGTACAAGATTTTTGTTAGTATTTTTTTCTAGATATAAATAGGTTTATCACGGATTTAGAGCTTAATATTACAGGACATGGGCTACAAATTTCTTAATCATCCTTTCATTCCAGACAACTTTGTTATAACTTTTTTCTTTATTTTTCCAAATTTTGAATCAATTTAATATCATTTGATCACCTATGTATTTTTTTTTATGATCAAACACAGGCACTATAGGAAAAATCCTTTAGGGCACTCTGGGAGTGGTGCATGTGCGCAAAAAGTGATTCACGTTGGTTTTGAATCGTTGGTGGTTATAATCGTTGGGAAAAACGACCTCGGGAAGGTCGTTCCACAAGGATGAAGTCCTTCAGATGAAAGAATTCTTAAATAATGAAGTTCGAGGAGTACTAAGCTTAACCACATATGGATGGGCGGCAGTGGTTCGTGTATGTCTGCTATTCTTCGCTCTGGGCGGAATTAAGAGGACAATATCAGCCGAGCACCTTCCATGAAAATATCTGTAAAAGAGAGTCAAATCCCCAACCTGTTTTCGATGTTCTAGGCTGTCGAGATTCTTCGTCAGCTCGTGGTCTCCGATCAGGTTTGTTCGGGTTTGTTTGTATGCTATTTGAGTTGAACCCATTGAATCCATCTAATATGGTTATTGAACATTGAAAATTTTTCACGTCATTTGCATATTTGCATTACGATGGTGCAACTAATAAGAAAATTAATTTGTTGCACACGTAATGGACCATACTGTATAAATCTTGAATCTAAGAAATAATATCTTTTAGCTAAATATGTATGGAAAAATAATTTCCTAACCACTCGAAGAGCCTTATACAATACGGAAGTATTTTTTTTCTAACACAGCTATTTAAATACTAATTCAAATTGAATGGTAATAGGAAGGGAAACTTCCTCAATTGATAGGATGACACCACCTGCAGACCGGTTTCGAACTATTTTGCCCCCATCAGAGAATACTGTATTATTTCAAGTTGAATTATAATATCATCTGTGTTCTTATTTAGCTATCAGGAATAAATAATATAATGAAGTAATGTAAGGTTGATAATTAACTCTAAAGCTTTATCAGTTTTGTAAATGACACTTCAGCCAAACAAACCGATAATATAATGATTAAATTAATTCAATTCATTCAACTATAAATAGATATAAATTTTTCTACATAATCACTTTCTTACCTTGTGTTCTTATGCTGCCATGGAGTTTAAAATTGCTATACTGTATTTTTCTGTAATATTTGCTGAGTCTTTGGTAAGTACAAACGTAATTTTAAAATCACAATATGTATATTTGGGGGTTATGAAAATGACTTATTATATTTAAGTTGGTGACTTCTTGGGTGTCCCAGAGAACCACAACATATATATTTTTAAATCGATCATATATAAAATAGAAAAACAACACCTTAGCCTATACCACATGCGACGTACCCCATAGGTACACTTCCCCCTTGAGAGTTCATTCAATCTCAAAGCATATGGTAGCATAATAGCAAAGAAGAAGAAGATGATCAAGAAGTTGATGTGATATATCTAAAGTATTTACCAGTATAATTACACTAAATCACTTTAAAAGAGTAAATAGTATACGCTTTCATGATTATGGGTATCAATAAAAAAATTAAAACTATGATCTCAACAGTTAAACTACCTATAAAATTTTCAACCTCCTGCTTTTGGCAACATGGCTTACTCACTACCAATGGCCGCAATGCGCCCATACCGCTGCTCAATCGATCGAAACGACAGTATATAAATGTTCTTCAAGCCGGTACCGGTATTCCGGTAACTCGGTGTTGGTGGCCTTGGTGGCCTTGGTTTACCAAAAAAAGATTTTATTTTCGAGGACAATCTTTACATTCTATTTAAATTCGATCAAAGAATAAAAATCCAACTTTACTAGGCTCAGCAAGTTACTACACCAGATGGGCCAGTTAAAGGCAGTATAAAGGCAACCAATAGTGGAAAAACGTACTATGCATACTACTCCATTCCGTATGCCAAGCCCCCAATTGGATCAAAGCGTTTCTTGGTAAGCACTTGTAGACATTCAATCTAATTCTCTAGTTCTAATAAATTTTCCAATTTTTTATTTTAGGCTTCTGAACCGATTGACCCATGGACGGACGTATATGATGGTACAACAGAAAAACCAAATCTGTGTTTTCAATTATATGCAGATTATGATGCAGAAAATGAGGATTGTCTCTATCTGAACGTATTTACTCAACAAGTAAGCACGAAACATTTAATTTCAGACGTTTAGTAAATGTTAGTATGCTGCGAATGGGAATCAAAAAATTAGAACAAGCGCCAAGCATTATGGACATGGTCAGATAGACTTTGACAATTGTTTCGTCCATGTTAGAACTAAACGCCCGAGCAATTCTAATAGCGAAGAGTCATATTTAATACTAGCTAGTCAGCTAGCCGCTATCTTTCTTTCCCTATTTATTATAATAATATATTTTATGTCGTACCAGTGCATTATTGTGATTTTATACCTTAGATACCATCTACATAATGGATTACTTTATGCCCGTGCGGGCATAAAGTACACATTTTGGCCCGCGCTGGCATTAAGAAGCAAAAAACAGTTTTCGATTAACTTATTCTTTATTAACAAAATAACAAAACATAAATTTACGTTTATATATTATTTGGTTGTTGGTTGTATTTACATAGAACTGGCAATTCTGGAAGGTTCCGCTGATAGCTAAATTTCCTGCAGCAAAAGTTTACTCATGGTCCATTATCTGGGTCTCTAGTTTCTGTAAGGAAATGCAAGATCCAGATGGTACGCCTGCCAACATCCTTGAAACCTAATTTTTTGAGGATATGCTATCCTCTAAATATCCTTCAGCAACTGTGGTACTCTTCAATCCACCATGGCGCTTCAGCGTAGTCATACTTACTCCAGCTTCTGCTAGAAGAGTTGCCGACGTTCGACGTAAACAATGACCAGTGTGACCAGGTTTTTCAAACCCAGATATTTTGCAATAATACAGGGAATTTTCCCAAATGTGTTTTTTCCAACAGGTTGTACAAACCCGAACAAACCCGCAAAGACACATAATCTGTTATAAGTTTCAAACTATTCATTCCGTCTTGATCAATAATGGTGAAAACTCTTTTTTGTCAGTTTTGGTTTCTGGCATCGATACAGCAAAGACTGATTTGCACCACGAGTACTAATAGATATATACCCTCGGGCGACTTACGAACCATCGGGCCAGAGGCCCTCGGCTTTGTAAGACTGTCGCTCTCAGGGCATAATCATCTACTTAGTACGCTTGATACATAAATAACTATAATAATATTTTCAAAAATTCACTAAAATAGTTCTGATGCATTTTTTCTTAATTCTCTTCTTTAGGATCCCACGGCACAAAGTCAAAATTTACCAGTAATGGTCAATATTCATGGAGGTGGATTTATAGCTGGTTCCGGTTTAGAATCGACATCATCAACTGGGGGGTTCTCACCAAAATATTTATTGGAAAATGACGTAATTTTTGTTTCTTTTAATTACAGACTAGGAGTTTTTGGTAAGCAGCTACTCAATTTTTTACTGTGGTCGTTTGGGTTTATTCTTAGTTTCAAATTGAAGCAATTCTTAATCTTAGGTCTTGGAGATTCCCCAAGTTATTGCGGGAGGAAAGATGACAAACTTCCTTACTTTACAGAAATAATATCGCCTGAGCTGCTTTATCAAGCTTCTATACAGGGTGTTTCGGGAGGAAAATATTTTGGGAACATGTTCAGAAGGTCAAAATAAGAGAAATTAACCCATATGTTTTAATCCGATTCTTAACCGTCTCTGAAATAATCGGTTCTAAAGTTTTTTTTGTAACTATTTTTTATTTCAAAAGCAACACCAATAGATACTAGTAAAACAACAAAATTCCACTAATTTAGAATGTTTTCGAAAATACCCCCACCAACTTCAATACAAGCTGCAGCACGTTTGTTAATCGCTCGTGTTGCGCGTTGAATTGCTTGGGGATTGTTTATAATGATATTTGCAGCATTAAAAATTCGATTGTGTAGTCCTTCCACGGTTTCTACTCGTGTTTCGTATACTAGTGATTTCATCCACCCCCAGAGGCAATAATCCAGTGGGTTTAGGTCCGGTGACCTTGGTGGTCAAGCTTGAGGTCCTCCTCTGCCAATCAAACGATCAGGAAAACGATTATTCAAGAAATTACGCACCCGGCGACTAAAATGAGGTGGGGCTCCATCGTGCTGAAAGAACATTCGGTGTCGAATAATTAGCGGAACATCATCCAACATGTGTGTTATATGGTCTTCCAAAAACCGTAAATATCCATCTCCAGTAAGACGCTCATTCAATACAAAAGGACCAAACAACTGGTCGTTGAGCATTCCACACCACACATTAATACTGAATCGATGTTGAAAGTTTCGTTCAAACGTGGCATGAAGATTTTCATCTGACCACCGATGTTCATTGTGACAGTTATTGATTCCATCGCGGGTGAACTGAGCTTCATCGCTAAATAAAATGTATTTATGTATGTCTCGATTTTGTTGGATCCATTCACAAAATTGAACCCTTAAGCCATAATCACCTTCTTGAAGATGTTGAACCGGTTGAACATGGAAAGGCTTTAAACCGTTTTTTCTAAGTGTCTTCCAAACGCCCACATGTGATTCTAATCGAAGTTCTTTCGTAATCCGCCTCGTACTAACACCTGGGTTCTCTTCAGCCATATCCAGAACATTCTCTTCATTTTCCACATTTAGACCCGCCGCTCGTTCAGAATCAATCATTACGCTTGGAAACATTCCTGTTTCCTGAGCATTTGCAAAAACTTTTTGAAACACTTTTCGATTAGGAACTCTTCAATTTGGAAAACGACGTCGGTATTCATCAACAGCCCGTAATGCGCTACCATTACAGAAACCATACATGAATATCATATCAGCATACTCCCTATGGGTGAATGTGTGAGTCATTATGTATGGAACCTTTTCTCTTTTCGAGTCGAAACGCTCAGAATAAATAAAACTGACAACCATGCTTGTCAATTAAATTAGGTATTGATTGAAATACCTACAAACTGGAGTTAGAAATACAAAACTTCTTAATTACTCGAAAACTTTACAAAAAAAACTTTAGAACCGATTATTTCAGAGACCGTTAAGGATCGGATTAAAACATATGGGTTAATTTCTCTTATTTTGACCTTCTGAACATGTTCCCAAAATATTTCCCTTTCCTCCCGAAACACCCTGTATAAACGTCTGAGTAAATCGGATATAGCTGACTTATTTTTCAGTTCAGGTCAGGAATGGGTTGGATTATCGCATTTTGGTAACATTTACGATTTTATAGGTTTTCTTTCGACTGGTGACGGTATCATTCCCGGAAATGCTGGACTTAAAGACCAAATTTTGGCTCTAAAATGGGTTCAGAAGAATATTGCGTCTTTTGGCGGTGATCCAACCAGAGTAACCATCTTTGGACAATCGGCAGGTGGTGCTTCTGTCGGCTATCACATTCTAAGTCCCGGATCAAGTGGTAAGATATCTTCTAAATTATTTCCATATGCTAGTAAAGTAAGAAATGAACTTGGACCAATATTTACGATGTTATATGCCAAAAAATGCAGAAATGAAAATGAATGCTTTCTAAATATTTAACTGTATAGCTGTTTATTTTATAGGTTTATTTGCTGGAGCTATTTTGGAATCGGGTACCCCACTATGCCCATGGGCATATCAAAGGAATCAAACAGAAATCTCTTTCAAAACCGGTGCGGTAATCGATTCACAATTTGATTCTTCAAGGAATTCTAATGACTTACTGGATGTTTTGCAGAAAGCAACTGCTAGGGATATCGATAGTGCCGCTCTGACTTATGCTAACTGGGTTAGTAGTCAAGATTAAATTTTTTAGATACCAGAAGTATCCATTTCTGTTCAATAATATAATATAAAACTATAAGATTTTTAAAAATTTGGAATTTATTAATTATCGATATTCAGATGAAAAAGACCATTTCGCAACAGCTACTATGAGCTAGCTTTCCAAAAATGTAGTTGTTCTTTAGTACCCTTTGCATAGAACATAAAAACTGCTATTTTTCATCTATTTCGGCTATAAATGTCTCCTAAAACTTGCAGCAGCTCTAAAATCAATGGTTTGTATATGACTAGGGAAACTAAAGTTACAGATTAAACAACCTATGAACGAAATCGTAAACATTAACGATCACATGCTGGCCGCCAGTATTAGTTCGAAGCCATATTGTCTTGAAATTAAGACGATATTTGCTGCTAACATAAAAAAATCAATTTTACCGTCCTAAAAATTAACTGTAACTTAACCCCTTTGCCTAAAATAGACTATTATTATGTACTATAGAAATTAGCTGATACTTTATAGAAATGTAGAATAGAAATATTTGTTGCTAATTGCGGTGATGTTCATATATTTTAGGATTCTGGACAACCTGGTGCAATAGGAAGAACTCAGCTTCAACAAGGTTTTTACTTTGCTCCAGTGGTTGAAGCCGCTAATGATAATCCCTTCATAACAGAATACCAGTACGAGTCGCTAGCAACGGGTAAATTCAATGCAGTACCTATTTTGATTGGTGTATGTTCGGAAGAAGGCTTAATCAATGTCGACCGTAAGTGTTTTGTAAATTAAGATTCAGTGCATTAAGTACCTATACATTAGTGATTTGGCTGATGTGGTGTTTCTTAACCAAATCTTATTCTTTTCAGAATATCTCCAATATTCCCTTGCAGGATACGACTCTGATCCCACTTATTTAAATCCACAAAATCTTCACATAAGCGACTATAGTACATGGCAACAAGTGGGGAATTTACTAAAAAATAATTATTCCCCTACCAGTTCTTTTACGGAGTACCCTCTTGGAGCAATTCGGGTAAGTTTATGATATTTATATTTAGTGGAGTCGTCCTGGCGAAATAAACGGCTCGAAAATCCCTTGACGAAATGGAGTAATTTTTTTTCCCCAATCGATACAGTAGGATCCCCTCAACAATCTGAAATGATTTGTGTAGGGCACACCCCGTAAATCTAACCTACAACGGGAAATTGAAAATAACTCAGCAGGTTTTGATGCTACAAAAAAAATGTAAGAAGCAAAATTGAAGAGCTTGGCAGAGCGCATAAGCTCGAATAAACCCGATCCCGATATCTTAATGAGTTCGCGAATTAACGCGATTTTCAACTGCAAAAACAATAAAATTTCATTAATTATATCTCGAGAAGGGGCGGAGTTGGGACATCATTTTTGCGCGAATTAACGGGTGATGTTGAGTACTTTGATGGGCCGGAGGCGCATAATATCTAAAGTATTTCGGATTTGCACTTATTAGCATTTATGTAAAAAATTTCAATCCCCCTTACTCCCCTCCTAATTACCCTACCAACCATAGCCTCCGGCCCATTAAAGTACTCGATATCACCCGTTAATTTGTGGAAAAATGATGCCCCAACTCCGCCCCTTCTCGAGATATAATTAATTAAATTTTCTTGTTTTTGCAGTTGAAAATCGCGTTAATTCTCCAACTCATTGAGACATCGGGATCGGGTTTGTTCGAGCTTATGCGCTCTGTCAAGCTCTTCAATTTTGCTTTTCACATTTTTTTTGTAGCATCAAAACCGGCTGAGTTATTTTCAATTTCCCGTTGTAGGTTAGATTTACGGGTCGTGCCCCCCCTCCCCCCATGCGGCGCGCTACACAAATCATTTCAGAATATCGAGGGGGTCCTACTGTATCGATTGGGATAAAAAAATAGTGATTTCGTCAAGGGATTTTCGAATTCCGGAACGACTCCACTAATTGCTTATATTAACGTTTTAATTATGATTTATATTGCTATATTAATGTTTTAATTTTTGGAATCTAGAATCTTAGTGAGAGTATTATTAAAGAAAAGATATACTCATTTATGACTATTGATCATTGCGAACCAATTAATTTGTGAACTCATGCCTAAGGTACTAATATCTAATTTTAAAGAGTTTTTCATAGTCCTAGATTCCCATTATTATAATTTCTTTTCATTAATAAAATATTTTACGGGTTATCAAAAGAAACATACGTTCTGTAATTAAACATCTACTAAATTATTTGATTTTTAGTATTTTACGGAACAAGACTTTATTAAATCTAGCACAAAACATGCTCAGCTGCAGTCATCCTATTCTGACGTTTTCTTCTACCAGTTCTCTTATACTGGAACAATGGGTGGCAATACGCAACAAAAATATCCAGGTATAATCTCACCTTCTTTTTTATTTTAAATATACCGGGTGATGCATCATTGCGATGAACCTAGGAAATCCCATGTAATTTTTGAGGTGGCTGAATATTGGCTCCCCTGGACATTTTATAGAAAAACTCCGTTACTTACTTTTTACTTTCTCGAGTCCAGATCCAAAATTTCTGTTTACAATCTTTCTACCCATTATCGGGCTGCGTCTACGGCTTCCGTGTTAGCATACCATAAGTCATCAATCGATGGCCATTGTATACATATTCTTAGATGGTCGGTGGTCTGTACTCCTCCACAGTCGCAGGTCATCTCGTCATCATGTCCCATGTTCCACCTTGTCAGGTTAGACGTGACGGGGCCAACACCAGTCTTAATGCGATTCAGGGTTCGCCATGTCTTCCATCCCAGGTTCATCCCTCGGGACGGTTGTTGTTGGAGTGGGAAACTGTGTTGCGCATTAATATTTTTAGATTTTAGACGACTGATTCCGTGGGGTTCCTCAAGGTTATGGAGAAGGTGTCTTTCATCAAAGACCTGTTTGAACCTTTCAACATATTGAGTTGCATCGCGTCGATCTTCTGTGGAGGCAAAGCCCGCAACCTGGTACAGCAGGGACAACAGGGGCGAAAGTGACCTGTCCGACATGTTTAGATCTACTCCACACTGGACAAGCGTATTATGCTGTCGAAAAACGCAAGGCTTCCGCCGTCGTCCTCAGGACGCTCGGGTTTTCACCCCATTTGCTCCCTGCATTAAAACTTGACGAGACCGACATGGTATACTCATGTGTCGAGTTTGAATACATTTTGGTGAGCCAATCCTAAGCTATTCAATTAAACGTGATGGCAAAAGCGCAAAATTCTCATAGTTCAGGTAATACAGCAACACCAATTTCTATGACGCAATTGCCAAAAATTGGCGTAAAGCTAAATATAACGAATAATGAAAACGTTGTAACTGTCGTAAATGAGAGTTTCGTGGTTTTGCCATCACGTTTAATTGAATATTTTAGGATTGGCTCACCAAAATATTCAACTCAGCATATGGGTTTACCAGGTTGGCCTCTTCCAGAAGTTATAATGAGGGTAGCCAATATTCAGCCACCTCAAGAATTTCATGGGATTTCCTATGTTCAACTTAACGATGGTATTAGTAGGTATTGGGTTTCATGAAGTTTTGATTCACGCGCATAGGAGAGAGAAATGATTTTCTCATAATCAAAGTAGCTAATTACAAATTTACTAACGAGGAAACTTTGATTATGGGTTAATCATTCCTGTCAATATCATGTCCCAATCAAGGTAAAACTTGTGAAATGGTTTTAAAATATAGGTGTGTCAAAAATCATTTAATTACTAATTAATTAATAACTACTTACTTTATTATTTATTATTATTCTATCAATATTTCCCACGATTAATAGATATTGTTATTTTTATGGTTTAGGTTCTCTAAACGTAACACACACAGAAGAGTGGGGTTATGTCTTTGGCGGATATCCCATCGAATATTATCCAGAAAGTGACCAACTCGTACACAATAGGATAATGAGGATATGGACTAACTTTGCTACATACAAGTAAAAGAAAAAACAATAAGATAGTTTTTACCTTAACAATGAAACACTATTTGATGACGATTCTTGTTGTTCATGTAACCTGAATTTATTTAATGTCGAAGGCCAACCGTGCAGGTGCGAGGCTTATGATGAAAAATAAAATTATAAAATAAATCGGACGTTGTTCCATTGTTAGGTAGAATACTTATCTAGTACCTCTAGGATTGTTCTTGTGCTATACGAAGATAATATTTATTTACGAAAATGCCGATTTTAAAAGGCTCATCGTACCTGCTTATATTGCATTGAAAATATAAAATGTATAGCATACGTGTCCAAGATAAGGAGGGCCAGTACAGCGATCTCGGAAACCGTAAGAGATGCGAAGTTGGTTAAATGGAGGTAAAGTTGCGTGCCTAATAATATGCCGTTTAGAAAGTTTTAAAATTCCGAGTGGTTCCGGAGATATCCGGAAAAACCGAAATTCTCATAAATCGTTTTATTGTTTTCCTGGGGTTTTTTGAGATCGAATTCTAAAGTAAATTTCACTATTGCATTGCCACTTTTTCCGCTCTATCTAACACCGTTAATTGTTTTGTAATCCGACGAGTCGTCTTCGAAGGGCCATTATCAACTTTCTTTTTTTAAATACGGTCCTGTTTTTCTGATATTGGTCAAATTCCAATATTCTCCCGAATGCAACGATGTATGACACATTGTGGTTTAATGACGTTTCGAGGGTTTTTTGAACAACATCAGGAAATTTTGGGATACGGTCCTGTATGTCTTCTAATTTTATAAATAATATCACATAAGTAAGCTCTAAAGTTTTATTTATGTTGGACTAGTTCAATAAATAACAAATAATTTAATAATAAACCACACATAAGTGAAGAAAATACAGATACATTCTTTCAAACTTTTGTTGATTCGGGATTTAAAAGAAAAGTAGGCTCTTGAAACAAAAAATTAAGATGGTGACGCGAGATTTGTTTCACTTGACATTGCCATTGTGATCGTTTGAGAGCGTTTTAAGAGGTTTTCTATTTTCCAGAAAATATGGAACATAAATTTACAAATGCTGAAAAGATTGATATTCTATCGCATGTTTCATTTTATCTGAATAAACTGTTGTGGCAGTTAGAAGATGTTATTTTGTTGGAAATCATTTTGAACACCTGATCATGTAGTTCCTTACTTTTTTCGTTGTTCGTTTTATTACTGTTTTGGAATGATTTTTGTTCACTTATCTGTGGTTTATTATTAAATTATTTGTTATTTATTGAACTAGTCCACCATAAGTAAAAATTTAGAGTTTACTTATGAGATATTATTTATATAATTAGGAGGAATACAGGACCGTATCCCAAAATTTCCTGATGTTGTTCAAAAAACCCTCGAAGCGTCAAAAAAGCTATCAAATTCCAATATCAGAAAAACAGGACCGTATTTAAAAAAATAAAGTTGATAATGGCCTTTCGAAGACGACTCGTCGGATTTGTGTGCAATTTACTTTAGAATTCGATCTAAAAAAAACCAAGGAAAACAATAAAACGATTTTTCAGAATTTCGGTTTTTAAACGAAATATTATTACGCACGTAGATCCCTGTACTAGTCCTCCTTATCTTGGACACGTTGTATATAAATAAGTTGATCAATATTGTTTTTCGTCATTTAACAAATCATACTTAATTAAAACTGACCAAATGCATTCAAAACATTGCTCAAATTATATAAATTAACTGTAAACTATAACAACTTTTAGAAATCCAACGCCAAACCCGGAAGATCTTCTTCAAAATCTAACTTGGCCGAAAGTACAGCCTGGCTACTTCCAATACATCAACATCGGCAACTTCACTGACACTGGCCTAACAATCGTTCTGGGTAAACCTAGAGAGGATGGAATGGACTTCTGGGACAACCTGTATTATACGTATGGAACTAGACCATTTGACTCTTACTAAAAAAATATAATTTATTGGAATTGTATTGAATGTAATAAAGTAATGACAAAAACGTTATTTTAGTTTATATTCCTTGATGTGTCATGTGTTCTTTAAACTATACGAAAGTATTATATAAGTATATATATTATAAAAGTTGGATATCACATAAGCTATACAGGGTGTTTCCTAACCTCTCTGAAAAAATGAAGAAAGTTTAAACCTCACCTTATTTTAAGACGAAAATGAGGTATAAAAGTTTTTCGCGTGTAGCTTCGTTTTGGAAATACAGGATTTAAGAAGAATATTGTATTTATAATTATATTAATTAATGCCAAACGATATTCTAATGATGTTTGTAAAATATAAAGGATTAGAGCACATTAATGTGGTCCAGGCATGACGGGGCTCCTCCTCACTTTGCATTACGTGTTAGAAAGTATTTAGATCAACAATATCATGCTCGGTGGATAGGTAGAGTAGGACCTCACCCATGGCCACCCCGCTCGCCGGATCTGAATCCATTTGATTTTTATTTCTGGGGTCACCTTAAACAACTCGTTTATATTACTCGTATTGAAACTGCCGAAGACCTTCGACTGCGTATTATTGATGGTTTTAATACGATTCGCGCCAGTCCCGAAATTGTCCAACACATAAGAGACTATTTAGCATGTCGTGTACATGGATGTTTACTGGGTCAAGGGGGGCATTTGCAGCAATTTATTTGACGATCGTTCATATGAGTTCATTATTCAAAGTTTTTAAATCATATGCATTATCCAATCATTGGCATTAATTAATAAAATGAAAAATACCATATTTTTTTTATCACCCTGTATTTCGAAATCTTTTATATCACATTTTCGTCTTAAAAGAAGGTGAGGATTGACCTTTTTTATTTTTTTAGAGAGGTTAGAAAACACCCTGTATATGTTGTGAAATTATATTTGTCTCGACAGATTGGGTCAAAATGCGAGGCGAAAAAAATATAATTTTTTCTGCTACCTTATTAGAAAGCATCATTTTCAACCCCGAAATAAGGAAGGAAAATGGTTCTTTCCCTCCCTCTAAGTTTCATAAAACTTGTAAGAAGCAAGACTTTTATTTACTTCGTTTATATAATTTCGAAGAAAGAAGATTTATTGAAATCTTTACATACATGGTGTTATGGAAATGACGTATTATATTTAAACCGGCAATTCCTGAGATAAAGCCAAATTGAAGAAAAATACCCATAAATGGCGCTTTCAATTAATTCAGCGGTAAAAGTGACCTGACGTCAAACCAGAAAAACACCTGTGTGACATTGCGATACATGTAAGTAATCAAGGAATTCTGGCCGGTGTTATCGTATGTACACCTTAAACTCTTTAGACAAAATAAAATAATTTAAACACTTTTCCATTCTGTAATACCTTTTTGTACAATTAATTGAAGAACATTTACGACGAACTATGTTTTAAACAACCCGACAAAACAAATGGAATAGTAATAGCCACGTACGTCACTAGGTCAAATGCCAAAAACCCCTTGACACCATACATCGTCTGAGCGAAATAGTTTCATATAGCGCCGCACGCTTGCGGCCTGTTAGTTGAAGATCAACCAGCGGCCGGATACGTTGTGTCTCGTCGATCACCAACACACTCTCAGCAATCCGCTCTGTTTTTTTAATTTTACGCGTGTATCTTGCCCGTCCATAAATAATCTTTGAATATTGTTTTTATTGACGCGTTTCTTCTGGACGTCAAATTTCGTCGCGTGTAATAAAATCTAACTAACCTAGAACATCGCAGACAGGTTGGGGATTTGACTCTCTTTTACAGATATTTTCATGGAAGGTGCTCGGCTGACCTTGCCCTCTTAATTCCGCCCAGAGCGACGAATAGCAGAAATACACGACGAACCACCGCCGCCCATCCATATGTGGTTAAGCTTAGTACTCCTCGAACTTCACTATTTAAGAATTCTTTCATCTGGAGGACTTCATCCTTGTGGAACGACCTTCCCGAGGTCGTTTTTCCCAACGAATATAACCTCCAAAGATTCAAAACCAACGTGAATCGCTTTTTGCGCACATGCACCACTCCCAGAGTGCCCTAAAGGATTTTTCCTATAGTGCTTGTGTTTGACCATAAAAAAAAAAAAAAAAAAAAAAAAATAATCTGTATTATTGTATTTTCAAAAGCTATCTATCGGTTCTGTTTCACTATTACTTTATCCCACTTTTAAAACGGTCGAAAAAAATATGTTGCGCTTCTCTAGGACACCCAAGGAGTCACCCATTTAAATATAATACGTCATTTCCATAACATCCTGTATAAATGTACAGGGTGCTCGACCTCTTAAAATACTAATTCAGATTGAATGGTACTACCAAGAAAACGAAGGCTCTTCATTGATAGGATGTCACCACCTGCAGACCGGCGTTGAACTCTCGTCAGTAGATGGTAGGTACAGTGTTACCAGCAGCGATATTTTTTTCGCAATAAATTGGATTCAAATTCCGTAATAGTTGAAGGTTCTCCGTAATAATAAACAAACCGGAACAAACCCAATTAACCTTTTAAAAAAGACATGATCTTTCATTCAAAATCACTCGGCTTCTGTCTCGTTCGAAGCATAATTCTTGAAATTGCTAAGCAATAATTACAATAAATGTGCAGATCTATTCATATTCATTTGACTATGAAAAATTTTTTTCAGCACCGCCGATGTTGACATTGTTTCCTAAAAACAAAATGATAGCCATAAGTTGGCTTTCAAAACCCTAACTATTACTGGAGCATCAAACATCCGAAGCGTTTTCAATTTTCCAGCCAAATAACCTAATATATTTTTAAAGGAAAATGCTTTGAAAATAAATAATACCTAAGAAAAACGAGCTTAAAAGGTTCGTTGTATTCCTTTGCCCCAAAACCTTATAATAAATCGACCGTAACCTGCCGCATGGCAGAATATTATGTTGTTTTAGGATACCTGAATGACTATGTGATGGCCATAACTAAAATGAGTTTCGTATTAGCACGAATTGTGAAGTGTAATAATATAATATAAATATTTATTGGAAAATCATCTCCTAACAAGTTAAAAATGCCTTGTATATGTTGCGGGCAATGACGGTAATTGGGCATTCACGTTAATGGCCTGCCCTTGACGTTAATGCCCATTTTTCCAAGCCAATAAGGTTATAGACCGGGCATTCACGTTATGGCCCGTTGTGAGCGGCCAATGTTGTTAATATATATCAACAACCTAGGCCGGTCATTAACGTGAATGACCAAAAACTGTCGGACAACGTCGTTGATTGAAGTTATTTTGCAATTTTTCATAGCGCGAGCTTTTTCGGTTTTTAACAATGTTTGTTTCGCCGCTTCAAGCCGCTTCTTTCGCGTTTCACCCCTTTTGAGGGGGTGTTGCCCTGTTGGGAGGAAGTAGTCTTACCGTGTCCAAGAAAACTACCGGATTTCGGCCTTTTTTCGACTCACACACTCCACTACTAGTCTTAAAGGAACTATTTTCCATTGATAGAAAGTCACCACCTGCAGACCTGTTTCGAACTCTTTTGTTCTCATATCTATACTTCACTGTATTATCAACGCTATTCGAGAAATAAGAAAGAAAAATAACGCGTAGTACCATCTCTAAGCAGTGCCACACAATCTGAAGAGACGTTATTTGAATAAATCAATTACATTTTAATTAATTACACATTTGAAGTATTTCAGAGATATTTCTGAAATGAGGTGTGCTGTGTGGTGCAATCCATTAAACATTGATGGATTTCCGCATTAGACAGGCGCTTCATGCCAGGTACCTCCTCAGTTGAATCCTACCACTTTCAGCACTCGTTAGGTAATATACCATTCAAGCAGTACCAATTAAATTATTATATATTTACAGAAAGCATACTCTTCATTTATGCCCGTAAAAATAAAATATTAGTTCCATTAGCTAGTAAATTTTATTTTGTATATATCTCCTGATATTTCTTTTCTTCACAAAGCCACATTTGTTCGGTTAAGTAATGAAAAAACGTTGAAAAAAGTTATTTATTTGCTTCTCGACAAATCCCATATTATCTTGTTTGCAGTCAACTCAGCAAATCCTATCTTTAGGCTTCTTTAGTCATTAGTCTCTTTAACTAATGAATACGTGGCTTCGGGCTTGACCTTTTATTTTTTAGCTGACTTCATAACAATTTATTACATTAAGCCTGGTAATTTTTATTTTTGAAATGAAACCGTAATGTTATTATATATTTCATACTGCTTAATAAATCCTTGTTTACATTATTAATTACCAAAAAATCCAACCGGAAAAAATGGCTATTCAGATTGTTCAATTAAAGTATTTTTTATATAATATAGTGTATTATTCACGTGCAATAATGAAAGTTGTAACGAGGATCTTGAGATGAATAAATATCCAATCAGTACTGTAAGTAATATTATATGCAGGATGAGTCGATGGGAACGTATCAAACTCCATGAGTGTATTGCACTAATTTGATGTATTAGAAATATGTCGCCTAATTGTAGAAAAAGACACGAAGGAATTTTTGTAAGCGGGACGTACGTACATTATACCACGATATGAGTGGAGTACGTAGCCCGAAACGTCCATCCGTTTTGCGCTTAATAAATGATAGGTAACTGTAAACGTTCTCCTTATCTGCGCGTTTCACGTAAGACATTTTTTGATAACCCCCGTATAACCAAGTTTCCCCTTAAGTTTTATTTGAATTTAATTTAATCAGATTATTAAGTCGACGGCTATTTTTTGGAAATTTAATTTTGTCCCCATTTTTGAATTCTATCCAGAGGTGAATTCCCCACCCAGGAATTATTTATTTAGAGCCAATCTAACTTTCTTAATCATTAAACTTTGAATATATGTGTGAGTGCTGATCGACACTATCAATAATGTCGCCAGTCTTGATATCCAATGAAAAATTCATCATAATTTAGAGACTTAAAGTATTTTCGAACGCAATTTTCCCGATTATGGTTTTTCGAATCGAATAGGTGTTTTTCGTCAGGGATGCCAGGCAATTAATGACATTGCCGACTTGACACGCACGTGTCAGTCGGTCTTGGGTGGGCCCACCATCCTTTCCCCGCCAACTGGAAGCTGTCAGCGCATGAAGAAATGAGGGCAATAATTTTGTCTAAGAAGTAAATGACTTATTTTGATTTAAAAGTATAGTTAGTTGAACGTAGGACGAGGCCTAACTTTTGTTCAAGCTATACTAAACTTATTGCTGTATTGGCTCGGGCGTGTCCAATGAATACAATAACAATGCAAGTTATTATATTGAACACGGAGGGCTTTCACTTATTTAATTTTACTCTCTGTTGTCATTGAGGGTTGATTTAAGGGTTAGTTCTTGCGTATGTCGAGTAACGCGACCCGAAATACTCATAGTTAATTATTTACATTTTATGTACAATTTATGAATTAATCTAGACTAATACTCAGGTTTTCAATCCAACCTATCATTCATCTATCACGTACTCAGTTTTAAATTTTAGTATTTACACTTTTTACAATATAACAAAGCTAATATTTTTTCTCAACTAAAGAGAGCTCAAACTATCCTAATAATTTCCAAAAAATTATAACCCGCGGTAGAGGCTTGTTTATACTCGCCGGAAACACGAGTGTTTGAAGATATTCCAGTGTTGTTTATACTCGCCGGAAAAACGAGTATTTAGAAATAAAATTCACTGAAGGAAAGATCCGCGGTTTGACTTTTCTCGGAATTTTCGGTGATAAACACTCTAAAACCTGTAGCCGAAAATACGGACCCCCCTTCTTATGTAAAAATTAATAAAAGGAACTAAATCGCGTTTGAGTACGACTCTGGGAATCCCCAATCGACGGTATACCGCGTACTTGAAGAACCCAAAACCGACTGACGACTCCGTCTCTCTGCCTCTGGCCCGAAAAGCCGTTGCCGTGATTCCTGCTGACATTGCAAATCATATGGGGGTCTGATTTTGCATATCAAAAACTTACATCCGTTAAAAATTATTATTATTTTATGAAATACAAAAGAAATCCTTTTTAGGTAACATATAAGAAAATATGCTCCTATGTACAGTTCTGTTCATTAAAAACCCGTACATCTAATTTGTCCCGGTGTAAGTCGTTCGTTTTTATTTTTGGCATACACTTTTAAAATTGCATGGTGGCAATTGTTGTTAGACGTCTAAAAGTCAAACATTTAAAATGCCTCGTCAATTAACTATTGTAGAGAAGGCACAAATAGTAGCAAGAATCCAAGACGGATGGTCAATTCGTTCCATAGCACAATTATATGGCAGAAATAAGAGCACAATCCAAGAAATTAAGAAACGCTGGCAACAAGAAGGGTCATTCGACCGACGAGAGGGTTCTGGAGGTCCTAGAATTTCCAGTATTGAAGAAGATGCTTTGTTTCTAGGCCACTTAAGAGATAATCCCTTTCAAATGGTGAGGCAAGCTATGAAGGCCACAGGATTTCCTGGCTCTCGACCTACGGCCAGTAGAAGAGTCAATAAATCAGAATTAAGAAGCCGCGTGGCCGATAAAAAAAAATTAAACTAACAGAAGAACGAAAGCAATCGCGGTTACTGTTTGCATTAAATTATATATATCGCGAACCTCAATTTTGGAATAGGGTAATATTCCGGATGAAAAGACTTTCCAATCTACATACAATGGATCAATTCGAGTGTATCGACCAGACCGAACAAGATTTGAAGAGCGTTATACCAGTGATCTTGCTTTTAGACCAGGGCGCTTTTCTGTCAATGTATGGGGTTGGATAAGTTACTATGGGCTTGGGGTATGCTGGAAATTGGAGGAAAGGTTCAATGCTGAAAATTATCGTCAAGTTCTAGAACATATTATGCTTCCATCTGTTCGCTCCATTTATCCAAATAATTATTTTATTTATCAGCAGGATAATTGCCCAGTGCATACTGCAAATGTTGTGAAGGACTGGTTTCACAACAATAATGTAGAAGTATTACCTTGGCCTTCTATCAGTCCGGATATTAATCCGATAGAAAATGTATGGGCTATAATCGTAAAGAAAATCTATCATCGAAATTTTTTTCCTAAAAATTCTAATGAATTGTGGGAAATTATACATCAATGCTGAGAAGAACTTGACCAAAATATTGCAAGAAATTTAATAAACTCTATGCCTAATAGATCGGTGGTGATCGAAAAAGAAGGTTCAATGACCAAATATTAATTTTTTAAATCTTTTATAATTCTTGTTTAATATAATTTTAGTTTCTGTTACGTTTTTCTTTTATTTACTTCATATTATAATCCAAATTTGCATTTTTGGCATAATCTAACCTTTAACATAAATGATAACCTAACAATAATAATCAGTCACAAAAGCCTGTTCTAAATAGCTTAAATAATAGAGAAACTAATTATAAGACTTGTACGGGTTTTTAATGAACATAACTGTACATGTTAAATTATTAAAAAATAATCTGACGTAAAAATCCTAATAATTTTCTTGAATTGGAAGAAGCTAGTTTTACAACAAATAATGCAGCTAATACTAAAGAAAGAAAGGCATGAAGCAATCAGAAGACTAACAAGAGCGGACGAAGCAGAAAATGTTCAGAGGTCGATGGTGATATTTACAAATTTTTACCATACAAAATAAATTAATATTTATTAATTGTATAACATAATGCCGCAGCTAAACTAAATCCTAATAAAATAACCTATCCAATATCCGGTATAAAGTCCAATATGGCTTTCCATATTCCTTTAATCTATGCATAACATATTAACATACTAAAGTGATAGACTTTTAAAGATATTGGATTTCCCCACAGTAAGCATATATCGGCCGTCCTTCAATATTGCTGACAAAGGAGGTTCGCAAGGGAGTAAGGGAGTCTGTTACGGCTCCCATTAAATTATATTCAACGAAATTTGGGCATAATGCACCGTTTCAAATCGATTTGTAGACGCTTGGAATCACGGATTGGGAAAATATGGGGTTTATTATTAAAAGGTAGATTTTAGGCAAGAAAAAATAAAATATTTCCATATAATTCTTCAGAACAATAAAAGAGGTAAAATCAGAACTTAGTTCTTTCTCCCGGTGACAATGATTACTATGATTACCATCGTAATTGTTAATATAGCGCTAGTTAACACGCCTAATAAATCAATACGATTTAGTGCAAAACTACAAGCCGCGTATCTCACGCTGAGTAGTCCAAACTAGAAAGGCGTTGTACATTTTCTATGAGAGCGTGAAGAACGCCCGTATTAGTGGCGTCTGTGAGTCGGACGAATATCGAAATATTTTCAGCCGGAACAAGAGTACCCCCCACGCGTTTGTTTTCGAGGGTGCTGAACACGATGGCGGCATCAGAATTTCTCTTTTGGGTTGCGCAACCCCTCAAAACGGCCAAAAAACACCGCCCATAGGGGTTAAACGGGCTTCAAGAGGTTTCCCTGCAGTGAAACACACTTTCCCCCCGTTTTCGAGGATGCTGAGCAAGGTGGTGGTGTTGGATATCGCGTCCGACCCCTTCCAACCCCTCCGCCGGCCAATACTCGCCCCTGAAAGGGGTGAATTTTTATTTTTAAGTATCAGCGGCAAATATATATTCCCTCCGTTTTCGAGGATGCTGAGCACGTTGGTGGTGTTGCATATCGCGTCCGACCCCCCCCCCCCCCCCTCTCCCCCCGTTTCCGACTATGTTGCGAATGGGGAAAATAGTTGGACTTCTCTTTTTGGCGGTAATGGTCTCTCATTCCAATCCAACTGAAAAAATATAATCATATATAGTTTGCGCGAAAAAAAAGTTTATTTTTAATTTTTTAGAAATTTTTTTTTTTTTTAATTTAAATTAAATAAAAAAGTCATAAAACAGCAAGTAATTTAAAAAAAATATTTTAAACACTAATTTTTTTCGAAACTTTTTTTTATTAAAATTATGTCGTTCCATAATGGGGGCGAGTATTGGTCGGTGGAGGGCTGGAAGGGGTCGGACGCAATATCCAACATAATCACCGTGCTCGGCATCCTCGAAAACGGGAGGAAAGTGTGTTTCTCTGCAGGGAAACCTCTTTAAGGGCTTTTAACCCCTCTGGAGGGTGGTTTTTGGCCGTTTTGAGGGGTTGTGCAACCCAAAAGAGAAATTATGACACCACAATCGTGTTCAGCATCCTCGAAAACGGGGGGGCGGGGGGGGGGGTACTCTTGTTCCGGCTGAAAATGTTTCGATTTTTCGGGGTTTTTTTGGACTCACAGATGCCACTATATAGTTTGACACTAAGTGTGCAACCATTAACCATAGATTTAAATGCACCAAACTAGAAGGGGCGTTTTTCATTTTCTATTAGTGTCAAACTACACGGGCGTTCGAATATCTCACGCTCTATAATAGAAAACGTGAACTGCCTGCCAAGTTTGGAGCATTTAAACGCATGGTTTATGTTCGAGCGTGGAAGACGCAGCATGAGATACTCGACACATAGAATAATATTTAGGTTTGTCAATAGAATGGACACTTCCATGTTAACAAACCTGTTAATATTGGTAAGCCATCTATCGGCGACGGCAGTTATATTACACCATTTCCATATTAGAAACCTGTAGTTCAAATTCAATTTAAGAAACTCTCGACAAGATGGCGCTGCTTTTGAGGGTATTTTACTAGCGCCTTCGCCAGATTTTTTGAATAATATGCACCCTTGATTTTATTAAAAAATCAGGCAAATAGCTTATTTATGAACCCATTTTAAAAGCAAGAAAAAAAAAGGAGAAATCAGGAAACAAAATCGAAATCTTGGATTTCCTAGTTCACCTGTTAATTACAAATATATTATATCTCTTGCTTTCAAAATATGGATAGAAATATGCTTTGCTTGATTTTAAAAAGAAAACGCATCCAATGGTTCATAAATTTGAAAATATTAATATATTTGTATGGCCGAGTCACAAACTGACCCCTCAGATTAAGTTAAAATATCTTTAAAGCTAAGTGGTGTAAATAAATAAAAACCTTCCACAGTTCCTTCTTTTATATTGGGTTGAACCTGTGGTTGAATATTAATTTCGTCAACTATTAAAATACAATGTTTATCGAGAACAGTTGAAAAATTTTTGACTTCCGCTTTCAAAATAGTGAACACTTCAGTATGTAGTCCTGGGCGTATCGGGATTCTGTTCAGCAGTTTCATTGCCGTTAACCAATATCCTTGTCCTCAAGGGTATATCGTCGTAGTTTTGGCTTCTTCTCGATATTGATTCTGAAAAAACCTAGCTTTAATTCTATCCATGCTTGAGATAACTTTCTGAAGCACTGCAGGACTGGTTAGTTTTTCAGTCATTCGAAGTTTTCTTCTTGTCAATACACCACCTTTCTTTAATCTTTCTGCCTGCCTCTTAAACTGGATAGCCCATTGATAGAGTTCTCGTGCCTCAGGACTTAAGTCTTTAATTTGGCCCACATTCACTTCTGCTAAGAGCGAAGAACGTTCTAAAAAAATATATATTCTAAAATGCAAATAACAAAAATGATTTCAGTCTGTTCTGTCTTCAACAATATTCTCATATTTTATTGTTAAACGCTCTTTAATTTATATTAGCGACGTACATATACTTACTCTATAATCTATAATAATTTTTTAGCAGTTGCTTTTAGTATTAAACACAGAGCGGGATACCCACCGTATAAATTAAAATTATTTTATGCAACTTAACTTACTTTTGGGGGTTGTCATAATATGTACTTTCGAGGAAGTACCGATATGTTCACGTTCTTCAGTATCTAGTGGGACAATATCCATCTCTATTGAGATCCCCTGCTTAGTAGTACAGGGATCCACCTCCTGTTTTGTATATTCAATTAACGTTTGATCCGGTAGAACAGGTAATACCTCTTCAGCACTAGCAGAAGTAGGTAGGAAGGTCACGTTAGCTATTGGATAATCAGTAATATTTTCGAAAATTGGGTGTATAGAAGCTGAAACCGTCAATTTCTACTGCAATTCGTTTTCATCTACGATTTTCGAATTATTCGTTGGAGAGTGCAGTCGACATAACTTGGTGGTATAAATTGTATTTTATACAGATTCAGCCTTATTTTAGATGGTAAAAAGATATATCGGTTCCTATGCAATATTGCGAACAAAGGAGCATCTCGAGGGAGTAAGTCGGATCGTGACGTCTTTAATTAAATTATATTCATGGAAATTCTGGCATAATGCACCGTTCCAAAGCCATTTGCAAATCACGGATTTATGAAATATGGATTTTATTATTAAAAGTAAATACGTACACTACGCCAATTAATAATCAAATATTCAGAAGTTAACGCCATAATTAATAGACTGCGGTTTCGTTAATAATGAACAATTTTTTGATTGATAAAAAATAGATTCTAGAGTTTATAACAGAGCAGCTTACGTCTTGATACGACTAATTATATGGGGTAGCGCATAAAACCTAGATGCATATAAAATCTCTAAATTTTAAATTTGACATATCTCACATAAAAATTAAGTTATATTTATTTTTTAAACTAAACCAAGTAGAGGTATATCTGGGTTAGGAACTTGCTCAAAAGTAACGCCATGCCTCTCGAGGTATAGTATTTGCAGAATTATATCGTTGATCTTTTGACTGCAATAAAACATCATTATCCCTTCGACCATAAAATAAATAAGGAAATCCCAAATTTTAAAACCTTTTTTAGCAGAGCCGTACCAGGTATACAAATTTAATTTATACCTATGCCTGATGCATATATAAATACAAAGTGATTTTTAATAATTTTAATCTTTGGTGATTTTCCGGCGAGTAATTTTTAGTTAGGCTTATTAGTGGTAGAATGTGACGTCCTTGGAATTGTGCTGATGGGGGGGTATCTTCAAGTGTCATTTTTAAAAGAAAGCATTTATCTACCGATGCCAAACTAGTAATTAAAAATGTGTATCAATCGTTGTTGAGTAGAAATTTTAATTCGATGGATGCTTTAGCAGATACGTCTATTTTGACAAAAACTCTTTTATCTTCGGTAAGAGACATAGTACTTAAACCTCTTAATCCTAGAAAAAATCGGAGTGATTCTGGCACATTTAGAAGCATTGACGAAAATGACATGGATTTATTAAGAAGAAAGATTTACCAAATGTATGAGGCACAAACTGTACCCACTTTGATTTCCCTCAAAGAGCGGCTGATTAAAGACGAAACAAATATCTCTTGCAGCCTTTCAAGCGTAAAATGGGTTTTAAATACCGAAGCATTGATAAAAGACAAACATTAATGGAATCTCAACGTTTACGGGAATGGAGACTTAAATATTTAATAGCTGTTAAACAATTTAGAGAAGAAAATCGTCCAATTATTTACCTTGACGAAGCATGGTTCTATACCCATGACACTCCAAGAAAAGGTTGGGATGATTCTTCCAAAAAATGCCAACCCAAGGCACCATCAAATAAAGGCAAAAGAATCACAATATTACATGCTGGTTCAGAGAACGAGTTTGTTTCAAATTGTCTGTTACTTTCAGCTAAAAACATAGCAGATTCTTCTTTAGATTACCATCAAGATACCGACGCACAACGTTTTGAAGATTGGTTTAAACAAAAACTCCTTAAAAATACACCTGAAAATAGCGTCATTGTAATTGACAATGCTAGTTATCATAGTCGGCAAGCAAAAATCATTCCCAATTCTAATAATACAAAAGCAGAAATTCAAAATTTTATGATTGAAAATGATTTATATTTTGAAGAAACTTACAAAAAACGAGAACTGCTACAAGTATTAAAAGCTTTAAAATAAATAAAGAACACGAGTGTGACAAACTTACAGCAGAAAATGGACATATCGTGTTGCGTCTTCCTCCGCACTATTGTGTATTCAATCCTATTGAGCTAATATGGCACCAATTAGAATCCAATATTAGGAGAAATAATATTTCTCCTACATTAAATGCATCTGTAGTAGAATTAATTAAAAACGAAGTCAGAAAAATTTCTGCAGACAGCTGGAAAAACTGTGTACAGCATGTACTTAAGGTGGAAAATTCTTACAATTGTATGATTACAAATGTTCAACACTTAATTATAAGTTTAGGCTTAGATGAAGATAGTGATAGTGATACAGAGTTAAATTTTAATAGTTATACTTTTAAATTATATTATTTTCAATTATCATTAATTGTTATCATTATTTTACATTTATTATAGGTACCTAAAACTAAAAATACCTATCTATTTATTTTAAATTATAAAAATAAATCATGTGGTGTGGTATACATTTTGAAGCCGGCCCTGATCCCATTTATTGAGCTTTGAAGAGGTTGAGGCGTATACAATAGGATTTAATCGAGTAGTTTATTTATGGCAGTAAGAGTCAAGGGTATAATTCTACAACAACTATACTAGATGCGCTAAGCAACTTAAAAAATGTATTTTTATTTTTCCCATGCATAGATACTATTAAACCCTACTTATCTGGAATCTTTGCTTAGAATTGGAGCAAAAATTAATTTACATGTAGTTCCTGAATACACGACAAAAACGTAACTTAATTTTCATGCTGCCTGTCCTGCCACCACTAAATATCCATTAGCAAATGTTCCATTTTCAAAAATCCAGTTAACGTGACTACTCTGTTAACCAGATATACTTTTTTTAAAACTATGCTTATTATACCGGAATAAAATTCGTTGTCGCGGTTTTTCGTAAAAAGGTTTTTTGTGCAAAAATGATTAAACTTTTAAACAAAAGTTATTGTATTAAAACTATACCTATTGTTTCGAATATGTTTTGCAATGTAATTATTGTGGCGTGGTGTGTGCTGTGTACCGAACGAAGATAATAATTTTAGAACAGACATAAAATATTTTTTTCTATTTGGGTTTCATAATGGCTACATTATGAAATGAAAAAAAATTTAATAATCTGTCACTTTATGGAACTGAAATTTAATTTTTTTATGTTGGCAGCAAGCAGGGTTCGAATTTTAGCCTACTTCGATATTGTTGAAATTAGTTCTCTAGGCATTATGGATTCGATAGAAATTTTTTATAGAAAACTTTAAAATACTAACCTTTAACCTTGCAAATAGATCATTTTTACTAGATATTTATCTGAAAAACCTATACTCGGAAATATATAACATGCTGACGGTGTCCGTCACCTAATTTCTAGTCACAACTATAAAACAACATAACCTTTAAATAATAGAAATCATTTCCTGTGCATTAATTGTTATTCCTGTCAGATTCTGTGTCGACACAATATTTTGGTATTTTGGTATTTTGGTTCTTCCTGACTCATTTTTATTAACTTTAATAATATATTTCATAAAACAGTTAACTATTATATATTTATTTTTAATTATGTCGGATGGGAAGAAGCTTCGTTGTGTTCAATTGTTTCTATCATGGCATATTTGATACTTGTAACATTTTATTAAATTCTAAAAGTATTGCTAACCCAAAAAGAAAATACCTATTAATTTAAATGGAAAAATCTACTATATTTTTTAAAGTTTTTCAGACTTTAAAGACCCAAATGGAAAAAGTATTATAAAATACACGGTTCATAAGACAATTAGAGCACTTGTACTTTAGAAAACTCCTCACTGCGCATGTCGTCATCTAAATAATCGCGTGCTCTAAGATATTGTCTTATGAAACTTGTATCTTAATATACTAATATAGTTTCAGATACGCTGTAAAGATCCTATGCAGCACTTTAAGATTCCTTCCTCTATTTGCACCAACAACTAAATGAAGACGTTTTAAAAATTGCATAGTTATTATTTTTTATTATCTTTTATTTCATTGACCATCTTAGAAAAATAAATACAACTTGGCATAGTGTGGTAGAAATAAAAAATGGCCGATTGGCGCCATCTTGATAAGTAAAATAGGTTTTTATGAATCTCCAAGCATCCTGATACATTAGCAGGACAATCTGTATACTTCTAGCGAAAAACATATAATTTGATGTATAACATTCGTTAACCCTAAAATTTTAGTAGGTACACAAAACATTGGTAATGCCATCTATAAAATTTTGTAAACGTAATTATGTTTTTGTCACAATACCGTTAATGAGACAACAGTTTCAATGTTGTTTTTTTAGCGAAGCGTACCAATTCCGTTCTCGTCGAGCGCTGTTTCGGGTAAATAACAAAATACTGAAAATAAAACAACACTGGAGTATTATAAAGTTAATACAGGCAAAACAAAAAAACCCTTGTCGTTCGCTAAAGGGTTTACAACTATTACATATTAATTAGAAAATTTTGCATTTTAAAATCTAGTTGATATGCTGTTGAAAACGCGACGACATAATCAGATATTCCTTGAAAAGGTGTTAACAGGACTGTGACTAAACTACAACCACTTGTTTAGGAATTTGAAACTTTTCCTGAAGCAATAAATTTGATGGCGTTGTGTTTAACGCTACAGTAATGGGAAACTCAAAGATGAGTGATTTATTGTGTGTCTATTTCACAGTGGTTAAGGTAACAGTAAAAGAAATAATGGTCTGTTCTAAACGACAAATATAGACTTTTTCCCTTCTCTTTCTGTCAAACCCATCCTTAGAGGAGTTTCTTATAATCACGGTTCGTCGGTAAGGTCTGATAAAGGGAGAATGATTTTTTCAACGCTATCAAGTGCCCAGAATGATAGCGATGCAAAAATCCTTCTCCTTTGTCAGACTCCGTGATACGGCGAAACGCGTCTAAGAATGAGTTTGACAAAAGGAGGAAGGTGGTTTGGTCCTATCTTAATTTATTTTATTCAAATATGATAGTTGTGATTCTTCAACCTAATTGGGAATTTTATTTTTGTAATAAAATAATGTTTCAAAAGCTTCAGTTTTAATTTTATTGTTTTAATCAAGAGCGATGCTCCGACGAGAAAAACACAATAAAACTTTTTTATGTACCATTGACCAGGCTAATTAGAAAAAACATTTCTTCATAAAATAACCTGTATACATTAAAATTGTTATTTTGTAAACCAGTCAGAAAATCGACGCATTCTAGATAGTTGTACAAACTACTGCCAGCTCTCTCTTTGAAAATATATCCGAACCTGGTTCCTACGTCTTTGATATGCACCTTCCGACTTTTTTGTTAATCGTATGTTTCTCTAATCGATTATAAATTTAACAGACTATATATTTAACGATTTTCATTGACATTAGTTCAGTAACTTTAACATAGATGTCGGCAGGTTGCAGGTGATGACTATTTACTTTCCTCGCGTTTATTATTGATGGCATGCTTTATCTTTTAAATCAGGCCTTGTGCTTAACACAGCATGTAAATCGCACTTAAATAAATTTGAAACCCTCACCAGGGAAAATGTCAAAATAATCCTGTTGCCCTAATTATCCTCTTTTATTTGGTTAATGTTAACTGAAGGCGATAAATCCGATATTTAGTTTTGCTGATGATAGCACACTTACCTCATCTTTCTCTTTGAATGCACAAACATCGGCTGCCGACGCACATCTTCGCAGACAGCATGAAATATCACGCCTCAACAGAGACCTGGAAAAATTATTGGCTTGTAACCAAGTCGAATTTAACGCTAAAAACCCAGGCAGCAGTTTTCTCTAAAAAGGTTAATATTACAGAACCGGATATAGTCATGGACGGACACGCAATACCACTGGCATCATCTATTAATTTGCTGGGCGGAAATATGTCTTGGTATAACCACTTTGTGGCAATCACCAAGATAGCTTCTCAGAAACTTGGTGTACTCTTCCGAACCAGAAAATTGTACCCACCTCAACAACTTTTGACACTATACAATGCCCAGATTCGACCATCACTAGAGTACTGCTCTCATGTCTCTTCGGCTACTGGACTCCATCGAAAGGAGGGCCATTCGTCTGATTGGAGACCACGAGCTGACGAAGAACCTCGACAGCCTAGAACATCGAAGACAGGTTGGGGATTTGACACTCTTTTACAGATATTTTAATGGAAAGTGCTCGGCTGACATTGCCCTCTTAATTCCGCCCAGAGCGACGAATATCAGAAATACACGACGAACCACTGCCGCCCATCCATATGTGGTTAAGCTTAGTACTCCTCGAACTTTATTATTTAAGGATTCTTTCATCTGGAGGACTTCATCCTTATGGAACGACCTTCCCGAGGTCGTTTTTCCCAACGAATATAACCTCCAACGATTCAGAACCAATGTGAATCGCTTTTTGCGCACACGCACCACCGGTCTTCATTTTTGGGATTAAGCTGGAGTAATTAGTATTAAATAGTTTATATTTAACAAAAGGATGTACGGCTATTGACCAACGAAATTCTAATTTCCTTCACAACAGGACCTCCCGTCCCCAACCTGGACTGATGGCCATTAAAAAGTCTACAAATATTTCATTAAAAAATGAAATTGTAAAAAAATCATCAATAAATCTTTCGTTTCATTGTTAGAGAAGAAGTTTTTCTAGTGTATGTCGCAGGATAACAAATTAGAGAGGATTTATAAAAATAAACGGTAACATTAGGTAAAAAATACATATTTTATTTAGAAAATAATAAATACTATAATATTTACACACGCATACATTAATAAACTCGATTTATAAGTAACGATATAAAGAAATCTGTATTTTCACAAGAAAATGGAAACTGGCCAAGCTTAAATAAGATTGCACGTTGCTAAACACTGTACCACAGATACAAGTTCAAACAATTTAATAAAGTAAGAGAATCGTGACACATGGATTCAACAAGATAATTTACTTACTTAATGGCATTGTGGGTATGTTACAAAGGGTAATAGATATAGTGCAATATTCAGACTTCAGTGTTAGTTTGTTCTTCTTGTCTGACATATCCACGATTATTAAAAAGAATTCGAGAAGAAGAAAAATTAACACCTGGCCAACAATGTAGGGAAATTTTGGAAGCTAATGCAGCTAAAATTTAGATGATCAGGAAATAATTATGTTTTTCGTTTTCGTTTTACTGAATCTACACATAAAGGTCGTTTCATCTGGCCAGCATGTTCAAGAGAAATGAAGTATAATCAAAATGTTATTATAACACATTTTCTGAAACAACAACAAAAAATTATAGAGAATCTTGGATATAGAATACTAACTATGGCTCTAAAATTTAGTATACCCTCCACTCTTTCCTTGCTGTTTCAAATATTGCAATTGAACAAAGGAGGGTACGTAAGAATCAAGCAAGCTCTTGGGTTCCCTCTTGAATAAACCGTCATCGTATTTGTGGTGCTGCGTTTTACCAGAAGGTACGACATATTGAACGTCTTTAATGCTCATGTGCTGTTTTGAACCCGAACTTTTGTTTGGAATAACTCTGGTGTATTTAGCAACAGTTGTTGTAACGGGAGGTAACTGCGGTTCGGAGCTTGAAATGGACTGTACTTCGGTCTGCTTCTGGTCGATGGGTATTGAGTTTGGCGAATACAGTGGCACGTAGGAAATATATTGGAACGCTGTAAATAAGAAAAATAGTTTAAGCTATATTGGTCTATAAGGAGGCACTTAATGTTAATTTTTCCTTGAAACTTCTGGATAATACTGAACAAAAAAACACTTAACACCACTTACCAAATTTTGTAGTTCGCTAGGACTTCTAAGTACCATTGATTGGTTACAGATTAAGTAAATTTTGAAGTTTAAACATTTACTTACTTTTCGGATCAATGACAGACTCCACAGCAGTACTTGGTGACTGATATTGCTGAACATAATAATATTGCGGTTGTGGAGCTTGTGAGTGATATTGTTGAGGTTGAGATTCTGTTTTTGCTATAGAGTTATCAGTTACATACTGTACATTTTCGTACTGTTCATATTGTTGACCAGGCTGTTGGTACTGTTGACTGGGCTGTAAATACTGTTCAGTAGGTTGCTGATACTGTATTACATATTGCTGTTGTTGCTGATGTCCCTCTGGTTGCGTATACGCGTAATCCCGAGGTGGTTGTTGTTGCGAAATGTACTGTTGGCTAGGAGAAGAATATACCTGGGTATTATCAGAATCCTGACTTGATCCTGTTGCATACTGTTGTTGGTAGACAGCCTGTGGTTGAGTATATGCGGCAGAATATTGCGACTGCTGTGCTTGGTGCGGTGACTGTTTTACTTTGTAATAGGTTTGAAGATATTGAGGTTTTGGTTGAACTGCAGCGTAAGAGGGAGCAGTACGTTTTGGTACGAAACCAAATTTAGTTGGTGATGGTCCAGCAGCACTGCTAGCCTAAAATAATTGTTTAAAATGCCTTATTTGTATTTAAAATAGAACAATTAGTATAAAAAATGTTTACGTAGATCTTAGCATGATATACAGGGTGTTATGGAAATGACGTATTATATTTAAACCGGCAATTCCTGGGATGAAAACAAATTGAAGAAAAATATCCAAAAATGGTGCTTAAATTTAATATGCCCTAACCCCCACACACAACTCCTCGGCACATTCATATATGAACATATTACATTGCCCAGCTGGGTAATCAACAGATGTTCAGCAATAATTTTGCCAAAATGTTTAAAAGTGTAAAACTTTAGTTTCTTAAAAAAATAAATATTTTGCTTACTTAGAAAGTAAATCCAGGACGCGATTAAGGAATCCAGGGCACAGACACTTTCAGTTCTTTTTTCTATGGGAAAAACTTTATGCTCACGTGTCCTGATGATAGTGTAGGTGTGCATAATAAGCTTATCACTAAACCCCAACACAAACGCATAATTATACAGGAAACTAATATTATAGAAGGAAATTCGGCAATTTATGATCGTCGCTTATAAAACATCGAAAGCGGCAACGCTGTATTTTTAAATATTACCCCTAATCAACTGTTAAAGAAGCCGGCCGATATCGATCGAGAGAACCAACGTGTTATTTATTTTTAAAATTTTTAGTGGTGCTACATGACCTTATGTCAAACCAAAAATTACCACGTGGTGCCCCTGTTCGGAAGGTAAACACAGCAACATATGGCAGTGAATCTTGAACAGTGTTGACATATCTTCAGGGTAAACTCTTTAGTCAATAACCGTTTGACAGATTTAAAGTTGTTTATTTTTCAGGGTACATTATTATAAACTTTTACGTTCAGTTCGCTGGGAAACAATCTCTGATTTATAAACTTGAATTGACTCGAACGAACCGCCGCGGAGTTTATAAATGGTCAGGTATGTTCTCATTTGTTCAATTCGAACGACACCCGTCAGATCTGGACAACTTAAAAGTTTATAAATGCCACTTACCCTTTAGAAAAAAAAATGCAATTTTATTTACCTTTTAGGACTTATTTAAAACTTAATTTATAAAAAACACAAACTACTCACATCACAAAATCACATTAGTTTTCGCGTCACAACACGTCTAAGTACCGTTCAATCTGAATTAGTATTTTAAAGTGCTACAGTATAGACAAAAAATACGCCCTTATTGTCTGGGAAATAATGTATTTAACATCTAAAAATTTTAAAAATAAATAACACGTTGGTTTTCTCGATCGATATCGGCCGGCTTCTTTAAACAGCTGATTATGGACAATCGGGCTAATATTTAAAAATACAGCTTTGCCACTTTCGATGTTTTATAAGCGACGATCATAAATTGCCGAAATTCCTTCTATAATATTACTTTCCTGTATAATTATAGTCTCGGAAATGGCAACCGCGCTGGCTCTACTAGCTAAGAGTTCTCGGAAAGAAAGTTCGGCTGGTCCGAAGGGGGACCAGACCATTTATTTCAAAGGGTAATTCCTGCCAATTGTTAACATAACTGTTTCATTTTATCTTTAGTAAAGGGTTAGTGGCCCATAGAAATTAGCGTTTTTATTATTTCGATTGCGAAATGATTAAGTGCTCTTGTTCTATATGTGTTTATTGTAAAGTGTAATTATGCATTAGTGTTGGGGTTTAGTGATAAGCTTATTATGTACTCCCACACTATCATCAGGACACGTAATCAGCATAAAGTTTGTCCCATAGAAAAAAGAACTGAAAGTGTCTGTGCCCTGGATTCCTTAATCGCGTCCTGGATTTACTTTCTAAGTAAGAAAAATATTTATTTTTATAAGAAACTACAGTTTTACACTTTTAAACATTTTAGCAAAATTATTCCTGAACATCTGTTGATTACCTAGCTGGGCAATGTAATATGTTCATATATGAATGTGCCGAGGAGTTGTGTGTGGGTTTATGGGTGAATTACCCCACTTTTTAAACGTTCGATTTAAAAAAATATATGTAGCACTTCTCTAGGACACCCCATTGGATATAATACGTCATTTCCATAACACCCTGTATTTTGAACTTGATCGACCAGAAATCATACATTTTCGATAATCCTACTTACACTCTAAAAGAAAATACTTACTTTTAGCTGAACATTTAGCATGGATTTTTTATTTGAGCTGAAATCTCTTTCAATGTCCTCCAAGCCAATTTTTTGTCCTCCATTTTTTGGGCCGCTATAAGTACCAGCATTTACCATCACCGCCAAACAGCCAAGTAAAAGAAGTATTCTCGTCTAGAATTTCAAATGAAGTATAAGTAGGTGCTAAGACATTTATCTAAACTCTCGCTTCCAGTAAAGAGTATTGAAAATCGGAAAGACATGGCAAATGTTACCTTTAAAATCTTAAATGGAAAGGGGGATCAAGTGAAATATCATTTTAAAAAATCCGCTTAAATCTCTTTCCAATAATAACCTGATTTATTCTTTTTTAGAGTAGTTTCCAAGAAATCGCATTCCCAAAATGGAAGTGTAAAATAACAATTTTTATTATCTACTACACAATTCAATATACATATTACAAAGCTTTAGATTTTAGTGAATTGTTCTTTAAGGTGAAATTGGTTTTCTGTTGAGTAACGCTAAAATAATTATTACTCAAGATACATAAATGATTACTTATAGCATTCACAGAAATTAAGATTACAGATAGTAGCAGCTAATTTTGCAAGGTGGATGAACTTATTAGAGAAAGTACTCTTATTATTCTAATCATAACCCGTTATGGTCCAAGGTACTGTGCTGTGTGGACCCCATGAATAATTAAGTATTTTTTATGCTTTATGCTTTTCTTACAAGGTCGACAAACTAAGAACCGAAAATTTGTCACACCATGAATAAGGATGTATAAAATGAATGGTCTACCATATTTATTATAAAATATGTTTTTTATGTAAATAATTACTGATAATAATCTTAGAAAAATATTAAGGTAATGTAACAAACTAAATTGAATAACTATGTTAATAATTCCAAAATATGTAGAAATTTTCACTCAATTTGTACTGTAATTATAATGATAATTACCATTTATAATACACAATAAATTTGCATAAAATTGCTTATAATTCTTTCGTCCACAGACAAATGCTCTTTTATCAAAAGAAAATTATAATTATAATAAACAAGGCTTCCAAAGTGAGACTAGCAATGATGATAGCCAACCTCCGACATGGAGATGGTACATGAAGAAGAAGAAGAAACAAGTAACAACAAATGGCCATTGTCATCTTAAGAAGATGCCAGAGTCAGCCGAAATCTCCGATTTGACCCCTGTTCGTTTCATGTTTTGAAGGCACGAGGCGAATTGGATCTTCCCTTGCAATTAGAAGAAAACGTCCAGCGTCCGCCCGTAATCGGTACGCTGACAGAAACAACAATAATCGGAAGAAAGAGACTGCACGTGATCGGGGTCTATACTCTAATTTTCTACGCTGAAAAACGCTTTTTAACGAAAGATGTCTAAATTTTGTTAACAACTCGAGGAAAGTCCATCATTTTTTTCTATATGGAACATTAAAAAAATTAAATCTAAAAATCTTCCGAAACAAAAAAAATATAGACTTTCCGCGAGTTCTAGTTCTATTAGAAAGTTTTATTTCCTTTGACATTTTTTTCCTAAAACAGAAAGAAGCGCTTGGGAAGAAAACTCGTTTACAGGTACTCCGGAATCCTGTTAATATAGAAGATCTAATATTATATATATTTTTTTTTCTATGATCAAACACAAGCACTATAGGAAATAGTATATTAAAGTACAAGTTTTATAAAGCATGATATTTTAGCACGCGTCCATGTTAGGAAACGAGCAGCTTGCGGCGAGTTTTCTAACATGGACGATAAGAAAGTTGATACTAACTGATATACAGGGTGTTAAAGTCAAAACTTCATTTTTGTAATAATTACTTTGAGAGAAACTAACGTTTTTTTTTACAAAATTTGCAATTATGGTTTTTTTTGGGCCAGAAATTGATTTTTTTAAGAAATTTTAATGTACTATGGGGCGCTGTCTGCGGCATTATTTCCACATTTATTAGGTCATAACTTTTTTGTGCCTAAGTGTATTTAAGGTTTTAATGAAAATAATACTTTTCTCATATTTAGTGCGTAAAAAAGGTATACTAAGTTTAGGTCCCCAGAGTTACCGTTTTGGAGATATTTGCATTTAAATTCTTTAGTGCGTTAGCTCAGGTAACAAAATAATATTTTGTTACTTCTTACCAATTAACTTTTACATGATAATTAATATTCTAGTAATGGTAATTGTGAATAATAAATATAACAATTGGATTGTTCGTTAACTTACTTTAATGATAATAACTTTGACCCTAGAAAATATCGAGTCTGAAGAAACCAACAGCAATGAAACCACAAACACAAACGATAAAGTCACCTGCCCAATTATTATTAATTTGCAAACAAAATTTTTTCCTTAAAGCCACCTATGAGAGAACAAATGAAATTTAGAGATGCAGTTGTTATGAAACCTCCATATTGTTATTAAATAATAACAATTTAATTGATTGATAGCTTTGTAAGAAACTGTTTAATTTTTGAGTTTATCGTAGGTTTGTGTGTTCATTGCTGTTGGTTTCTTTCGACATGATATTTCCTAGGGTCATTAAAGTAAGTTAATGAACAATCCAATTGTTGTATTTATTATTCCCAATTACCATTACTAGAACATCAATTATTATGTAAAAATTAATTGGTAACAAAATATTATTTGCTTGCCTGAGTTAACGCACTAAACAATTTAAATGCAAATATCTCCGAATCGGTAACTCTGGGTGACCTGAACTTAGTATACCTTTTTTACGTAATAAATACGGGAAAAGTATTATTTTTATTAAAAACTTAAATACACTGAGGCACAAAAAAGTTATGACCTAATAAATGTGAGAAAAATGCCGCAGACAACCCCCCTACTACATTGTACCGGGTGATTCATTAAGGGTGACGAGCTACCGTATCTCAGGAACTAATAGTCGTACGAGTTTAAAAAAAAAAGCCATTAAATGAAATCGGCCAAGAGAAATTGCTGGAAATATTTTTTAAATTCATATATCCACCGCTAGGGGGCGTAATTGCTTCGATCGTATAAAAAATGCAGTTTTCTTGAAAATTTTCCAAATAAGTTGAAAAAAAAATACTACCACAGTAATACTTCGATAATTGTCCATCTTTTTGGTTTAACACTTTTTATTGTGGAACGTAAAATAAGGGCGGGAGGGGATGGTGAACTTTTCCTTACTAAAATGCCTATAGATTTGGTTAAACTTAACGGAATTTAGCAAACTAGGTCTCGTTTAAGAAAGGAGGGTATATTGAACAAAATAAAAGACAACTACGTCATTCTGGTTCTTGCCCCCCTCGCTAGGGGGTGTGTTTTACAAGTTTAACCGTATTTTAAATTTTGCTTCGAAATCTTAAATGGAACAGTATGATTATTTTATTAGATTCGAAAAGTAGACTAAATTTGCAACAAAATATGTTTAAGCCGCATGTCGATATCTTCATTCGTTTAAACGTTATCACTTAAAGAATATTGCATTAACAAATTTATTAAAGAAACAAAATAGATAATTCATAATCGAGCATGCCATGGACAAATAAAAAAACAATTTAGCCCAAAATTAAATGCTCATCTTAGAAGGCCGTGAAAAGACTTGGAAGACAGTTTCCATGGAAACGGCGATTTTTAACAAATGGATAGTTTATTCTTTGACATTTAAATTAAATTTTTAAAATATGCCGTATACGAACGAGGAGGCTTTTGATATGTTAGCAGTTTATTTTGAATGTTTGCAACATGACGTTATTGCCGAGAACGAATACGCATTTAGATATCCTGCACGACGTCATCATTCAAGAAATGTTTTCAAAAGATTAGCGAAACGATTGAAGGAGACCGGACATGTCCAGCCAGTCGCAGCTCCAAATAGAGTACGGAGAGCAAGAAACGAAGTTAATATAATAAATGTGTTAGCTTATATTACTGCCGACCCTCATTTAAGCATTCGAGATTTGGTAAGAGATCTAGGATTGACATATTCCTTAATTCAACGTATATTAAAAAAACATAAATTACATCCGTACCATGTAATATTACATAAACAATTAAAGCCAGCCGATTTCGACCATCGACTGGACTTTTGTTATTGGCTATTGGGGATGGTCAACGGAAACAGAAATTTTTTATTCCAAATATTGTGGACTGACGAGGCAACTTTTTCCAGTTCAGGGAAAGTTAATAATCACAACATGCACTATTGGTCAGAAACAAATCCTCACCGGTTAAGGGAAGTTCAATTTCAAAATCGATGGAGTGTAAATGTGTGGTGCGGGATTTTGGGTGGAAGAATTATTGGGCCATATTTTTTTGATCAGCATTTAAATGGCGTAACTTATCTACAATTTTTGGAAGATGAGTTACCTATACTGTTAGAAGATATTCCTTTGGAGGACAGAATGAACATGTGGTTCCAACAGGATGGATGCCCAGCCCATTATGCTCGAAACGTCCAAAAATTTTTTAATTTTCAGTTTAGGGATAAATGGATAGGTAGGAACAGCATTTTTCCTTGGCCTTCGAGGTCTCCCGACGTTACGGTACTGGATTTTTATTTATGGGGTAAGCTTAAAGACCTAGTTTATAAAGATCGTCCAACAACACCTCATGATATAAAAAACAGAATTCGTGAAGCCATTAGCAACATCTCCGCCGTCGAAATTGAAGTTAGTGTATTATCCACAACTGAAAGACTTAATTTATGCGTTGCCAATAACGGTGGACACTTTGAACATATAAAACGTTAAAAAAATGTCAATATTGTAATTGTTGTTTTCCTGCTTGTTATGTTATATCATTATTGTTATGATTAAATTGAAATGAGAATGAAGTTTTAAATTGTGTTTTTATTTGTCCATGGCATGCTCGATTATGAATTATCTATTTTGTTTCTTTAATAAATTTGTTAATGCAATATTCTTTAAGTGATAACGTTTAAACGAATGAAGATATCGACATGCGGCTTAAACATATTTTGTTGCAAATTTAGTCTACTTTTCGAATCTAATAAAATAATCATACTGTTCCATTTAAGATTTCGGAGCAAAATTTAAAATACGGTTAAACTTGTAAAACACACCCCCTAGCGAGGGGGGCAAGGACCAGAATAACGTAGTTGTCTTTTATTTTGTTCAATATACCCTCCTTTCTTAAACGAGACCTAGTTTGCTAAATTCCGTTAAGTTTAACCAAATCTATAGGCACTTTAGTAAGGAAAAGTTCACCATCCCCTCCCGCCCTTATTTTACGTTCCACAATAAAAAGTGTTAAACCAAAAAGATGGACAATTATAGAAGTATTACTGTGATAGTATTTTTTTTTCAACTTATTTGGAAAATTTTCAAGAAAACTGCATTTTTTATACGATCGAAGCAATTACGCCCCCTAGCGGTGGATATATGATTTTAAAAAATATTTCCAGCAATTTCTCTTGGCCGATTTCATTTAAGGGTTTTTTTTTTTAAACTCGTACGACTATTAGTTCCTGAGATACGGTAGCTCGTCACCCTTAATGAATCACCCGGTACATTAAAATTTCACAAAGAAATTAATTTCTCGTCCTAAAAAAATCATAATTGTAAAATTTTGTAAAAAACCGTTGGTTCCTGTCAAAGTTATTAGCCAAAAACAAAAATGAAGTTTTAACTTTAATATCCTGTGTCTCAGTTAATATCAACTTTCGGATATAGGTAAGTATAATTAAATCCTAATATTCTTACGTAAGGAGTCTGTGGTTTTTCCGTGTCCCATTAATTAGCGGACACCCTGTACCCTGTGAAAATGATAATGCTGCTAACAAAAACTTCAATTCTAGTTTTGCGCCCAAACCGTTTAATGTATCCATCCGAATAAAGAGCACCGGTTTCATTAAGTGTCATTTTGTCTTTAAAATGATATATCCTTTTTTTCATTAACTATCGAAATAAAAATTAAATATGGATTTCAGGTAAAGTGGCCTCTGCTGGCACAGTAGAGAAACATTTTTATAACAGGATGTAGTGTCACCTGATGTATGATTCGAACTTCCTGTATATTTTTAACCAAAAAAAAAGAAGAAAGAAGCACATAAATTTTTAATGAACTGGTATGAGTCAGTCAATTATTATCAGGATATTAGGGAAAGTTAAAAGCGATCTATCTATCTCGTTTACAAGATTTCACGGAAACTGCCAGTTATCTGATACAATACCTCGATTGTGCTAATTTTAAAGTACCTGAAGTAAAAACATTTAATTTACAAGGAAACAAAGTACACTGTTCTGTCAGATCTACGGAAGTACGATCGCGTTGAACGTCATACTCGAATGAACACTTCTTTCTTCGAAATGGATGCCGTAAAAACAATTTTTTATGCTTCGATTACTATTCATGTTTGTTTTAAGTCGGTTTTAATGTCTGAAATGGTCTCAATGTAGACCGTAGTCAGTGGCGACTCGCGCCAGAGAAATGAGAGGGTTGCTCCTATTTATATATATAATATACAGGGAATATAGACTTAGTGACGCTGCCTGGCCATTTAAAAGATGTCAACAACTAAAAAATATATTTGTTGTAGTAGTCGCTTATAGAAGATGCCGATCTTTCTAACGAATATATTTTGATGTATCTATCACTCTCGGTTATATCGGAAGTTAGAATGAACGCCGCGTCATTTTAAATAGAATACCCTGTATAATTTGGCATTTTTAGAATTTACATAAAAATTCAACTTTTGTTAACAATTTCCTATTCTTCTCTCTTTCTCCAATCGTTTTCGAAATATAATTTATTAATATAATTTTTGATATAGAAACATATCAAAGCTAATTTAACTTAAGAAGTAATTAAATGGTTTGCCGTTATTAATAGTCGAGCTGCAAAATGATTACTTGGCCAGCAAGAGTTTACAATTGGTCAGTAGAAAAAAACATCGAAATGATTACTTCAGAGGTCGCAGGGCACTGTCAGTTTATGTAACTTTCTTGTGTTTTCTTTTGCCGAATACAGAAGGAAATCGGCTACAAAAGGAGTAGCGGGGGCGGGTTTTCACTTGTTTCCCCAGGGCACTGTCACGATTCAGAAATGTTTGCTGTCCATAAGTTGCTGACCAACTAGCCAGAAGAATATTTTGCTAACCAGTTAAATGATACCCATTTAACTTTACTTTGTAATTAATGTAGCTAAAGGATTTAAAAATTTGAATAATTTTATTAAAATATCTACACATTTTTATTTCATTAGGATACGAGACATTTTTTTACAGGGTGTTTTAAACATTTTACTTTTCTGGTATAATATACTAAAAACACCTACACGTATTTTTTAGTAACTAAAATACAAGATAAGATATAAATATAATTCTACACATAATGGCAAATTAAAATATAGAGTGTTAAATTTTTATCTATATTTTTTAATATTGACATTTTGCCCTTCGGATAATTTTTTCTGATTAGCCTGGTTAATTCTATATAAAAGCGATATTTTACGTGATTCTTGTCAGACAGCAGCAAATTTAAAACAAAGCAATCACCTAAAAATTGACAACGTCTTATTTTTTATTGACAGATTTAAATGTGAATATCTGGATAAAACATTTTATGTAATTTATCAGTGCAATCCTTGTATGCTATATAGCACACCCTGTATAAAAATGCTTTATGGATAATCATATAGGCGGTAGTCGGTATAATCATATGTTCTATTCTATAGGATTAACTTTTACTTTCAAACTAAGTCAGTTACATTAATTTTCATTTCCTTTATATATCAAACCCTTAGGCTGGTTCAAGTAAATTAATAGTTTTATTAGGCAGCGAAACGTTTTAAATATTTCTGGGTGTAGCTTAACTGCTTCTATTTGTTTAATGTCATCTAAGAATTATAAAATTAGATCATACGAGATTTCTATTTCTGCTGTTAAATCCTGCGAGTTTTTGATGGAACCATAATATACGGTTATTATGTCATCTTCTTCCGCATTTTTTAAACACATTGCTTAATTGGGTGAAAAGTTTCCATGAAGGTGAAATTGTATATATTATTATAATGGAATTTTGAGGAGTTTTAAGAAAGTTGTATTTTATCGACCCGTATAACGCCAGAATATAAGGTATAAGACCTGTATTTCACAGTTTTATTAATTTAATATAAGAATGTGTTTATAGTTGTAAGGAATTTTCAACTACAGGCACAAGAATAAAAGCTATCGTGACTATTATCTTATTACCTACCACTAAATAACCTCTAACATGAAATTATGTGCCTTATTTTGAACAGAATGAGGTTGAGAAATAGAATCATTGGAGCACTTGAAGCAACCGTGAATCAAAATTAAAAATTGCAGTTACCGCGGTTCGAAGTTCTTCAAGAAATAGGGAATTTATGGATAGTATTAGGGTAGCCCTCTTACTAATAAGTCTAATGCTATGTATGACTATTTAATTTAGAATAACTTGTTAAACATTTACGTGGATATCGGGTTAATAACAATGAAAAAAAAAAGACTTATCATCTTTTACTGATACTATTTTTCCTCTTAACTTCATCAACACTGGTTTGCCCTCGAAATAGTCATCAATATTGTTTATCCTGTAGAAAATGGCGTCCCCTGGGGTGCTTTTTTCACATTTCTGTGACATAGCCAAATCCGGACTATATGGCGGGAAGATGGGCACAAGAGATCTACACTCGAGGAGGATGTGGGAGTTTAGTTGCGTTGAGAATGTGAACTTTTTTGTGACGAGACCAGGTCACTGGTAATTTTGTTAACGTATTTTTGTAGGTAACTGCTATTATTTCAGTAGCGTTTAGCTTCTTGAGGAAGACTTTGTTAAAAATTAAAATTGCAACGTCTTCATCTCCCATCGTATTGAAAGTACGGCGGTATACATTATGAATGAAAATTTTTTACTCCTTAAAAGAGTATATCAATTAATTACATAAATATTAGAGCGATGCTTCTCATGATTTGAATAAATCATGGTTTGTTCGGGTTTGGTCTATGTTTTGTACATGTTATTGGTTATTCTATTGAAAAAGATTTAAATAATTTTTTAGTATTGTTTAATTAAGTTTGTGCTAATTTAAGAGCGAAAGAAGGAAAGTTTTGAATTTGAAATTTATTCACTATTAATTTAAATTTATGACGTCAATAGTTTTATGAGACCTATACAAACAAATTAAAAATAGAAAATCATGTAAATTTTAGTAAAAAGTATAATTTTGTTCTATAAATTTTAGAAAGTATACAAATTTTATTGGACCCACTCGAATTCCGCCGCTGACGTTTACAGGTGCCAAGAGGTTGTCATGAACTCCCCCGTAAGCAAGTAGCAGGCCATTAATATACATACAGTGTGTGTATATAGTCTGGAAATAGCTTAATAAATTTGGACGCGTTAATGTTTTTTACAAAATTTGGATCTGGCTTATAGGAGAAATATGGAAGAATGACAGTACTAACTGTCAAAATGGCAGACGGGCGCCATCTTGATAAAGAAAATTAAATGGGAAGAGTCTTGCGATACATCATTTTAAAGGTACTATCGAGTACTTTACGGTGCCAGAATATTACTTCTACTGTATTCGCAATGAAAACAAAATGGCGGCGTTTTAAAAATTGCATAGTTATAATTATTTATTTTCCTTTATTTCATTTACCGTCTTCGAAAACTAAATGCAACTGGATACAGTATAGTAGGAATCAGAGAGCTACACTTTTTTACATATTTCATGGTGCTCAAGTTCAAAATGGCGAATGGGCGACATCTTGATATAAAAAATTCAATAGGAAGTGGGGTCTTGCGATATATCGTTTCATTATATATATTCATTTACCGTCTTAGAAATAAAAATATAACTTGGCATAGTGTAGTAGGAATCAGAGAGCTATCTATACTTTCTCGCATATTTCATGGTGTTGAAATTCAAAATGGCGGGTGGGCGCCATTTTATTTAAAAAAAATGAATAGGAAATGGGGCTTGGCGTTACATCATTTTAAAGATCCCATAGAGTACTTTACGATCCTTGAACATTGTATTCCTACTCGTATGCAAAACAGCGTAGCGGCTTTTTAAAAATAATATTTACAATTTTTTTTCTTTCTATTTTAGTTTAGATTTTACAACTTGGCATAAAGCAGCGAATATTAGCCAGCTGACAAATTGACTTTCTACAAAGTTGTAAAATCTAAACTAAAATATCTAAAGAAGAAAATAGTAAATATTATTTTTAAAGAGTCGCTACTCTGTTTTGTGTACGAGTAGGGATCGTAAAGTACTCGATGGGACCTTTAAAATGATGTAACGTCAAGCCCCATTTCCTATTCAATTTTTTTAAATAAAATAGCGCCCACCCGCCATTTTGAATTTCAACACCATGAAATATGCGAGAAAGTATAGATAGCTCTCTGATTCCTACTACACTATGCCAAGTTATATTTTTATTTCTAAGACGGTAAATGAAGTAAATAACTAATATCTTCCTGTTTAATTTTTTTTACCAAGATGGCGGCCATCCGACATTTTGATAGTTACTGTCATTCTGCTAACTGCCACACCTAAATTTTGTAAAATAAATTAGCTGGTCAAATGTTAGCATGGGGGGAGGCGAACATTAAAGAACCTCACTATATATGGTGTATTAATTTTATTAAAATAATCGACAAGAAAGACACAAGAAAGTTACATATCTCGAGAGTTTCCTGAGGAAACAAGTGCAAGCTCATCTCGATATACCTTCTGGTGCCAATTATTATAAATATGATGTAAAAATTTTTGTGGGAATTCATTAGATTGCTCAGGTAGATAAAATATTTTCGGGGGAATTCGTGATTTCAAAGGGATCAGCAGGGAAATTCATTAACTTGACAAAAATTATTTGAAAATTTACAGGAGAATACCAGAAATGCATTGCAAAGGCGAAAGTTTTTCAACATGTATGTTCTTATGATAAATTTACAGAAAATTCCTTTTATTTTCTAAGGATCGCATCACATGGCACAACCACAATACCGTGTGTTTCATAACCTATTTATCAAAGAGCAACTGGCGATACTAAAAACATCAAACTAAACCGATTAAGTCATAGAAGTTTTCGAAATATTTCTCGTTCTAGAAATACAGGGTGTTGAAAATAATAGTTTATTTTCCAAAATAATCCATTAGTCGAAATCGGTTCAATATATCGAATTGAAGGTTGGTAATATGATGTTTCTATAAGTTAGAAATGAGAATTTGTAGAACTTTTTAAGTTTTATAATCGAGGGCGCTAGTTACACACACTGGGTTTAATAAATCTATGATTTTTACCTGTTAATAAGTATTTTTAATCCAAGATTCTCAAAGAAGGGCAATTTCTAAACTAAAAATAATAATAATAATACTTCTTTATTTCAAATTATATTCTACAAAGTAGGATGAAAGTGAAATGACGTCATAAAATGGAACGGATTTACATTCCTTGTCTAAAAAAGCAACTAATGTATAAGGTTCAATATCTATTAACACTTTTTTTAATGTTTTTTTCCACTTTGACACACTGGTAATAGATTTTTTATCATTCGGCAGCTTATTTAAAATTTTGATACACATTTAATAGGGATTCTTTTCGAAAATAAACTTTTACTTTCAACACCCTGTATTTCTAGAATCAGGAACATCTCGAAAATATTTATATATCTTTATCGGTTTAGTTTGATGTTTAGTATCTCCAGTTACTCTATAACCCATAACTTATGAGACATCCTGTATATACAGGGTGTCCGTTAAGTAATGGGACATGCAAACACCACAGAGTGTTAAAGTTAAAACTTCATTTTTGTTTTTCTCTAATAGCTTTGACAGAAACCCACGGTTTTCTACAAAATTTGGCAATTATGGTTTTTTTAGAATTAGGAACTGATTTTTTGGTGAAATCTTAATGTACAATGTAGCTGGCTGCGGCATTTTTTGCAAATTTATTAGGTCATAACTTTTTTGTGCCTCCATGTATTTAAGTTTTTAATGAAAATAATACTTTTCTCATATTAATTACGTAAAAAAGGTACACTAATTTCAGGTCGCCCAGAGTTACCGTTTCGGAGATATATGCATTTATATTGTTTAGTGCCTATTATTAATTTGCAAACCACTCTTTTTTTAAAGTAACCTATGAGAAAACAAATGAAATTTAGAGATACAATTGCTATAAAACTTCCATGTTGATATTTGTTTGTTGATTACTGTGTTTCGGCATTGTTACTTAACTTAGGATAAACTCAAAAATGAAACATTTTTTACACAGCTATTTTACAATAATCAACAAGCAAATAACAACATGGCGGTTGCATAGCAACTGTATATCTAAATTTCATTTGTTTTCTCATAGGTTACTTTAAAAATAAATTTTGTTAGCAAATTAATAATAGGCACTGCATATATCTCCGAAACGGTAACTCTTGGCGACCTGAAATTAGGAACCTTTTTTACGCCGCATGCAGCGCCCCCTACATTGTACATTAAAATTTCATTAAAAAAATCAGTTCCTCATCCTAAAAAACCATAATTGGCAAATTTTGTAAAAACCGTTGGTTTCTATCAAAGTTATTAGAGAAAAACAAAAATTAAGTTTTAACTTTAACATCCTGTATCTCAGTTAATATCAACTTTCGGATATAGATAAGTATAATTAAATCCTAACAATTTTACGTCAGGAGTCTGTGGTTTTTCCATGTCCCATTACTTAGCGGACACCCTGTATATTTCTAATAATTTAATATTTATATCAATATTATTAGAGGTCTACAGATTTTCTATTTTTTGCACTCCCGGGACTCAAGAAGGTCTTTTAGCTCCGGCAAACATGAAAGTAAAGTGGGTCATTTAACCCCTAAAGCGTATTCTAGCAAAATATAATTAAAAAAAGTTATAATGTAAGTAAATAACTTTTTCTTTCAAAATATAATTCTTATAAAATATTCAACTGGTTCTTGCTTTAAGCTGTGACATTATCAGGTGTTATATTTATACTTACTAAATATCATCTTATTTTAGTAATACTGTTCCAGAAAGTGCTTTAATCATTCGAATGGCTATTGCGAGTTTGTTCAAACGAATTACAAACCTAAGCAAACTCCATTCAGGATTAAATTAGTCACTTGGTTTATAATATACTAATATGAGCCAATGTTAAAATCAAGTGTTTTCATTTCCAAAATATAATACCATATTATCAGCGTGCGGATATAAAACCAAAAAAAATTTTCTTCCTTTTTGAAATATTCAGGGAATAAAAATAGCAACCCTTAATCAAATGGCACGTAAACTTGTATGATTACATGGTTGAGAGCCAGAAATTATTAATTCTTCTATTTGTATAAATTAAAAGTATGTTTAAAATATTCCATGAATGCTATTAAAGGTATAATTAAATAAATAAAACAAGTGAAATAACACTAAGAAAGTTTATCAAATAAGATCGATGATTGACTATATTATGTAAAAATCCTCCCCACAACATAATAGGACCTTATATCTTAACGGCTAGCTCAAACCTTCCCCATTTTACAGTTCATTAACACAGCACTAAAAATCACTAAGAACACTATCACTTACCATTATCAAAAAAGTTATCCGAAACAAGTGGAGTGAGTGCAATAATTGAATTGGCGGACGATATGTGTCCGGCACTGAATTTAAAAGCTTTCACGCAAGGTGAAGGTGTTGAGCTTTGACGAAGTCATCGTTTGCCCTACCTTACCTGAAAAGATGTAACGGTAAAAAGCCGGCGTTATGTAATAATACAATTATTCGCTGTCGTCCTATAAGGGCTATCAAACCCTTCGTTAATTATTGTGCAATATACGGTTGGTTTTGCTGGCAATCCCCTTATAGTGACTTTCAATATTCATTGATCTTGCATTGATCAGAAAGAAACTCCGAAAATTCCGTTGCTACGGACCAAACTTTTCTAGTTCCTCGTCATACATCTCCTCTTAGCGATGTGAACCCTGCAAGAATTTTGAAAGACATATAATCAGAATGCCAGGAACCTATGCGACAACAAGAAGTTTTGGTAGTTCTCACTATCATCTTTTTCCTAATTCTCTGAGTCAGCCTCTTGCTCTGAACCAGAATTAAGATTGTTTCCATTCTCAGTTTCCATTATATTATACATTTCCTTCCCTTGGCACGTAACTTGTTCAATAAATGCTTACTTTTTTATCTCCATTTACTGTAGAGGTAAAACCTAATGATTTTTTTGGTCATTTATTTCGAAATGTTCTGGGAATATAATATTCAGAATCAACACCGTCGTTTGCGATTTTGATATAAATAGGAAGCAAGGAATTAATATTATATGACAACACCGGTCCTTGTAAAATACTGCTCTTATAGCATTATTAATTGCCGAAAGTAAATAGAAGAAAAAAATAATATGTTATATTAAATGCACTTAATGATATTTAGCAAATTGTGTTAACATCGCTTTAAAATTGTAACATATCAAATATTAAATCTATTAGAACAAAGGTTCAATAAATTAAGCAGTTTACTTTCTCGATGAAAATGCAAGATACTTTTTATTAATTATTATTATTTTTTATTATCTGCTTTTAAATCAAATAAATGCCTGTATCTCATAATTAGACTGGATTATCAACACCCACCATACTGGTATCTACGTCGTGTGGTGTTGTAGTAGTATATTGCATTACCAATATGGAAATAACGGCTATTCCGTATGCGCGTGAATCCATTTCTGGACATGTAATGAGCAATATTTTTTATTATACTCACCTGGAATCAACAGGAACAAAATATATAGAAAGTGACTTATTAGCATTCTAATTATTGTTTATTTTTAAAACAGTTAAAAGGTACAACTAATTTTAAAGTTAGGTAATTCAAAGAAAAATCAATTTAGATAGGAACCTTTATCATTGTAATTCGTATTACTGTTAAAGCTTAGTCCCTTTTGGAAGAAGGCATTGTTATTTGGCGCACCAAAAACGAGACCTGGAAAAAAATAGTCCGTATGCTGTTCTGAACATGCTATGTTGACAGGTGGAAACGAGGTTTTCAGGCTTGTTCGTATAATAAAAAATAAATTTACCGAATGTATATTTGGTTATTTTATAAATTTCATACTAAAATTCGACAGGGTGATACCATTTCACCAAAACTGTTCACAAATCTGATAGAATACATGTTTGAAAAGATGGACCTATGGAGAAAGGCTCAGTCACCTACGTTTTGCTGACGATATCGTGATGATCACAGATCGATTAGATGAGGCAAATAAAATGATCGCACAACTATGCGCAGTCTCTCAAAAAGTAGGCTTAAAAATTAACATTGCCAAGACTGAATTTATGACAAACTTAGTGCCCAGCCAAAACCTAATGATGGAAGGAAAGGAAATTCAATACATAACATCTTATAAATACCTAGGACATGAGCTACAAATGGGTAGAGATAACCAGACTTGCGAATTAAACAAAAGGATAGGGCTGACCTGTGCTGCCTTCGGTAGGCTGAAACACGTAATAAAGGCAGATATATCGATGTGTCTCAAGCGAAAAGTGTTTGACCAATGCATCATCCCGGTGTTAACATATTGTTCAGAAACACTCACATTAACCCAGAGAACTGTAAATAAAATAAGAACAACCCAACGAGCCATGTAGGGGTCCATGTTAGGAGTTTCACTACGAAACAAAATCAGAAATGAAGAACTACTCAAAAGAACAAAAGTTAATGACGCGATTGAAAGAATCACATACCTAAAATGGAACTGGGCCGACCACTTCGAAAGAATGTCGGACAACAGGTGGAGAATACCAGAGATGATGCATACTGAAACCGAGGACGATCGCCGACCCGATGGACAGACGATCTAAAAAGGATTTCCCCGAACTGGATCCAGGATGCCCAGGATCGAGCTAAATGGTCTAGGTTCAGAAAGGCTTATGTCGGACAACAGGTGGAGAATACCAGAGATGATGCATACTGAAACCGAGGACGATCGCCGACCCGATGGACAGACGATCTAAAAAGGATTTCCCCGAACTGGATCCAGGATGCCCAGGATCGAGCTAAATGGTCTAGGTTCAGAAAGGCTTATGTCCAGCAGTGGATGAGACAAGCTGCTATATGATGGTGATGATACTAAAATTTTGACCAATGAGCCTAAAGGCTTCAAACTAAGCTTTAGTAGCTTACCAACAGCAAAAAGTCTTATCTAACTTTAAGAAAACTTAGTTGCACGTACAATTTATCATAACCAAGTCAAAATCTGACTGCCTCCCCTTGCTAAGTTATATTGACTGACCTGAGTTGAGCAAATTTGACGTTTCCTCATTTTCATATAGCTAATGTTTCGTCACTTGCTTTATTAGCTTTGAAGTTCGATTTTTTTTTAAATGTTATAGGTATTAATTATGTATAATGGGTGAGAAAAAATGGCACGAGAATAAAAAGATTTATTCTATTTGAGTATTATATTATTAAACTAAGTATTCTTTTTTTTTGTGTGTATGTGATAGTGAGCTGTGGCACGCTTGTAGCCTTTAAGGCGTTTATTTTTTAATAACTGTTTACAAGAAGTATTAAAAACTGAAATACATCATGATGTGAAATAATTTCAAGAGAAAATGATGTAACTGTAATAGATACCGCCTTATCCTAGCAGAATAGATAATTATCATATTTGTTAGAGGATGCCTGGAATTTATCAAGAAAGTAAAAGTCATAAATTGGATGTAATTATTGAAAATCCATTTATTTTAATTACTGTTAGACATCTTTAATACACCTTAAGAATTAAATAGATGAAAGAGCGATAATAGCTAGCATTATGCCACAATAGTAGCAAATTACACTTTGATGTACACTGAAAGAAAACTATCAAACGCCATTAAAAATTATGTAATTATTTCAAATCGTATCCCGTAATATGCCACCAATAATATCAGTTAACTATTTCAACGGCTGTTAGTCTGAAGATAACTGATAGGATAGTAACTTCAGGTCAGCTAACCTTTTGTTCTATACTATACACTGAGAGAAGATTTTTTCCACCGTTATAAAAATTTTAACTGCGATAACAAAAAACAAGATGTAAGAGTAAAATTGATTTTTCCGAGTATATTAGTGCTATAGTACTAAAGTCCTGCAGTTACAGCACAGGATTGTTCTTATGCTTGTAAAGCAACTTACTTCCGATTGAAAAAATACTTTGCTGGGGCAATAAAGATATTTTTTGACGCCCAGAAAAAATCCAGGATATGTTTTGTTACATTTTAAATGTTTTATTCAAAATATGTTCTACAATATATATAAAATTCAGTACAATATATCGTTCTGTTTAGGGTTATTTATATATTTTAAACATTTAAAAATAAATTTATTAAAAATTAAGCACTAAAAACGAAAATTATATGAATATAGTTTAAATTAAGTGGTAATATAATCAATATAAATCATAGGTTGGCTATAGTTCTAACAATATACCACATGTCAAACCAAGCTCAACAAACGGGTATAACATAAAACTATATACAACTTTTTAACAGTTTTTGTTCCTCACTCTCACACTCAATTGAAACGATATATCAATCGCTATAGCAGGTTTATTTTTGATATGTAAAACTGAAGAGAAAATAATTAAGTTCTTTAGCAAACTGCCGCTATGGAATTGAAGGTTCGTGTCTGCTCTGCTCCTGTCATCGACAAAATAAATACGGTCTCGTTGTGTTTTATGTAGACGCAAGACATAAGGCGCAACGTATAAGAAAATTGGTTTACTGCAACAGATAACTCCGACAGTGGCCCAGAGAACTATAAGAGTTTCGTGGTTTTTCCGTAACATTTAATTGAATAGCTTATGATTGGTTGGCTTACCAAAATGTATTCAAACTGGGCACATGGGTTTACCATGTCAGCCTCTTCACGAATTTATAATGCATTTTTTCTATAAAAACCACAGGGGAGCCAATATTCTGCAATCTCAAAAATTACATGGGATTTCCTATGTTCAACTTAACGAACAAACCCGGTATTTAGAATAGGCATTAAGATTAGAAAAGTGTTTAACATTATTTGTCCAAGACGAATCCTTAGTATAAATTTCAGTAATTTACATACAAATAAATGCTTTGGGGCAGGACAGGAAATTTTTTTTTTAAAACTGACACCATTATTCCATTTTACTCAATATACTATAACACATTAAGTTTTTTAAGTCAACTGTTAGATAATATTTTTAATTTTTTTTTCTCATTGAATAAAATTATAATTATTTAACTTTGTCACAGAATTTTCTAAAAAAAATGAAAGTGCTCTTCTTATACCCACGATTCTAACGCGACATTTAACATTAATAGAGAGTTTCTGCCACTCGTAATTTTGCCCTTATAATACTTGGCAGCAAGTAGGTTCGAATTTTAGGCTTACTTCGAAATTAGTTTTACTAGATATTTATCTGAAATACCTATACTCAGAAATATATAACATGCTGACTGTGTCCGTCAACTAATTTCTAGTCACAATTATAAAACAACATAACCTAAAAATAATAGAAATATCTTCCAGTTTACGCTCTATTTCTAAAGTTTTATTAAATAAAGTACTATTTTTATTTTTAATTCAATATAGTATTATACATATTACTTTATATATACATATTTATAGTTACTGTAGACATTTCCTGGGAATTAATTGTTATTCCTGTCAGATTCTATGTCGACACAATATTTTGTTCAATAGTATTATTTATTATTTTGTTCAATATATTGAACTTTGTTCTGCTCGCACCATAACTCAAAGATTTGCATATTATTTTTAAAAGTTTTTCTAGATTTTATTCTGCAATTTATCGTATTTCTGCCGGAGTACAACTTTCTTCCTGACTCATTTTTATTAACTTTAATAATATACTTATTTTTAATTATGACGGATGAGAAGAGGCTTTGTTGTGTTCAATTGTTTCTATCATGGCATATTTGATAGTTGTAACATTTTATTAAATTGTAAAAGTATTGCCAACCCACAAAGAAAATATTAATTCAAACAGATTTTTTAAAATTTTTCAGACTTTAAAGAACCAAATAGAAATAGTATTATAAAATACACGGTGTCTTAATATACTATTAGTTTTGGTTATATTATCTGATTCCAGAACGCCCTCTAGATCAGTTGCCCACACAAATATATTAACAATATATTGCTAATACCATCTGCAATTATGTCCTCGCTATGGGCATCGAAGGGGGCGTTGTGCGCAGTTCGGAAATTTCCTTGCGAAAGTAAACATTCGACAGGACCGGATTTCAACTATTTTAATGTAAATTTCACTGATTAGGTAGGAAAAATATTGCAATCAAAATTTCGATTTATTCCATGCATACGATTTCTGACGATATGATAATCCGACGGTGCCCTGATTAGTGTAAACTTTTGCAATATGTAATATTTGTAACAATCGACGCGATGAGCTTTATTTTAACTTTCATCCGACGTCCTATGTTTCTTAACCTCACTTTTTTCTAAACCAAAAATTTAGAATGAATTTGAATGACTATATTGAATATTTTAGGAATTATTATCAGCTACTAATGCACCAAATTAAAAATACATTAATATTAGGGTTAGGTAGTGACCACATATATATTATATTGTATACGAGTGACACTCTCTTCTTTTTTTGCAAGCTTTTTAGTGAAATTCGGTTCCAATGATCGGATAATGTGATAAGCAAAATATTTTCGTATATATGTACATACCTGAAATACTTTTTACCTGGTATTGATCCACGACTTTTACAAAAAGCACCATGCACTTGTCTCCTTTCATCTTAAACAAAACAAGCCACTAACCTACCAAACAGTGAATCGAATCACTACAAATTAAAAACTCCTTTACAAAAATTGTTGTTAGGTAATGAAAGTTTATAAGCACTAATATACCGACAACAATGTGGATGAAAAACTTTTTATTCTGTAATCTGAAAAAGCATCCAGAACCAGTGAGAATTAACGAAGACATCAAAAGAGAAAAAGTGAGAGTTGAAAAGGGAGTCCGCCAAGGAGACACAATCTCTCCAAAACTATTCACCTTAGTATTAGAAGACATATTCAAAACCCTATCATTTGAGAAAAAAGGGTTAAACATCGACGGATCCTTCCTGAACCATTTACGCTTCGCAGATGATATAGTATTGATCAGCAGTAATATCGAAGAGTTAATGGAAATGCTCGGACAACTGCTACAAGCATCCAAACACATTGGCTTAAAGATGAATATAAGCAAAACAAAAATTATGAGTCCCGAAGAAACGGAGACCATCATTGATAACCACAGATTCGAGACCGTCGATGAATACATATATCTGGGACATAAGATTAAGCTAGGAAAAGAAAATCAACTGGCAGAGATTGCTCGCTTAAACATGTCCTCCGAAACACAGATATCCCAATAAACTTAAAAACAAAAGTCTATGAGACATGTATCTTGCCTGTGTTGACGTATGGACTCGAAACTACGACCTTGACTCAAAAAAGTACCAATCGACTAAAGACCACCCAAAGAGCAATGGAGCGTGCTATGCTGGGTGTTAGTCTTCGAGATAAAATAAGGAACGAGGAGATCCGAAGAAGGACAAAAGTCACAGACATCATCTCAAAAATCGCCAAACAAAAATGGAGATGGGTAGGACACGTGGCCAGACAAGACTCAAATAAATGGACCAGTAAAATAATCAAATGGAGACCTAGAACTACAAAGAGGAATATTGGTAGGCCACAGAAGAGATGGATTGACGATGTCAAGAAGGTGGCGGGGAGAGGCTGGTTCAGGACAGCACAAGACAGAGAAGCATGGAGAAATATGGAAGAGGCCTACGTTCAGCAGTGGACAAGTGAAGGCTGAGAAGAAGAGAAGAAGATCCAGAACCAAAGATGGCGACGAATAACAACAAACAAATTATGTCGGGCCGGCTCTGACGCGATCGATAAAATTTCCACCCTACTTTGCAAACTCTATAGGCCCGCGCCATCTCCCATAGCGGGGACACTTTTTGTATTTTTTAACGTTCGTATTGTCAATATACTTTTTATATATTTGTGGTTGCCCAGCAGCATCGGTTTTAAAAATTAATAGAAGCTACAAATTTTATACAAGGTAGTTGTATATAATATGTCTTAAACTGTCTGTTTATCATTTTTCGTTAACTAACAAAACGAAAAGACACTAATAAAAATAACGGAGATTATTGTAAACTTGACGCACGGTCCAACTGTAGGTATCTCACAATCTCTCTATTGAAAATTAATGTCGTTAAAAATATGTTTACGTACCGGCCATTTTAAGTTCTTTGTCATATTTAATTATGCCATAATTATACGCTGGTCCAGTTCAAAGAAATACTTATAAATTATTTATAATTTTTTTTGCAACGAAAATTATTAGTACTTTCTCTGTCTAGGTTTTTTATACTAGCATAGTCGAATGTCCTCAGCATGATGGATTATAATATGTGCAGTTTGTTTGGTCAAACAAGGTGAATGTTTAAATAAACCGGAATTAGAATGTATAGATAGATACATTTGAAGTTATGATGATGAACATTACTGGGTCAATACAAAGTGTTGCTATCTGGACAAATTCTAAGTGGAAAAGTTCATATACTAGTATGTCCTAAAATGCGTTGTTTTTGATATACAGGCTGTTAAAGTTTTTTTTTTTTTACTTTTATCAAAAATCTCGAAACAAATTTTAAATATTACACTAAATTTTGGTAGTGGATACCGAGGAGAATTGTGACAGAGTAGACTGATGACAACGACGATTTCTCGGAATCTATGGCCGCTAGCGAGCTGGCAACAGCGCACGATTATTTGTTTATAGACGCGCTACTTGTAGGGGTGTTACGGAACAGCTTTTGTTCGTATCTGTCTGGACCTGTACCTGTTTCAAACAGAAACCTGTTCCAAAAACCTGTTCCAGGTCCAAACTAATCCGCCGGTATAAACCGGCAACATGTGATGTCTCTTCACAATTTTAAAATTTTCGCAACAGTTAAATATTTTATAATTTTACCATAGCTCTAGCACATAGGTAGATGAGTTCTGCGCATCGTTGAAATATAAATTTTTGTTTTCAGTTGCGGTTTATTAAGAGTATACCTAATTTTTTGCGTTACATATTAGTTAGTACTTTGTAGTAAACCATGATAAAGCGCACCAGCGTAGTGTGTATATATTTTTTTTAGTTGTTGTTTACAACACTAACTGTTGTTTTATTATTTTTTATAAATATTTATTTTCGTTGATGTAGCCGTTCCAATGAGTAGCTATTTATATGTTTTATTTTTTGTTAATGTATTTTTAAGAATAATGATTTAGTTTTCATCCATTTAAAAAATAAAATATCCCAATTCCATTTCTCTTTAATTTTTTTGTGATTTATTTTACATTTAATTTTTCAAAATTCGTTTAAAATAAGCTGCCACAGTGTCAGACGCTACCCCACGTTTAAATGTCAACCTAGCCGCTGGTAACCGTAACATATCGATTTAAGCAAAGCAAAGCAAAGCATTGTATTTATATCATGATATTACATTCACGTGGTTATGCTATTTTTTCTTATATTGTGTGGGTTTGGAGTTTCAAAGCGTGGCATTGTCGTCTTGCTGTGTTTGCATCTTGTTTCAAAATTCGCTTTGTTCTTACAACCTAAGTTTCATATAATGATGCCATAATTACTTATAAAGGATTTAATACTGTTATATTAATGTAGTTCCCACCAATATGCCAAATGATAATTAAAGTAATTTTATGCAAAAAAACGTGTGTTTTGTTTATAATTCATATAAAAGTGATTGTATCTATTAAATATAGTCAATATACACAGCTGTCACAATTTACTTGGTACCTCTCATAATTTACCTCGGTGTTATAGGAGTTGTGACAGTAGTTTTCGTGGATTTTTTCAGAAACCTTATAACTTTTATTGAATTTGATGACTGATGTTTTTAAAAGAGTCAGGATTGAGCTACATTGCGGCTTACAATTTATAATGGTGGTATGTTCCTTTATTGAGATATGTTCTTTTAAGTAAAAATTGTCACAACCCTCCTCGGTCTCCCCTATATTTGCTGTATTCGAGTTTTCCTTAACCATGTGTTAATATTTTAGGGGTGAAACATATGTAACTAAATTGAGGAAACAATTTTGATGAGACGCGGACTTTGTGATTTTTTAGGTTTTTTAATATTAGGAGGATCTTCCATTAAGCAGAAATAACATAATATAATCAGGATATCGCTTTGAGATTGCATAAGAACATTTCCCATAATATTTAACTTATTTATTAACAGGCAATGTATCATACCAGTATATAGCTTGAACTTTTGCAAATGTATTTGCAAATTAAGGTGAGTGGATAAAGAAAATAAGGAAATCAGCTCCGGTATCTTCCTTATAGATTACGCCGCAGTAATTATTTTATAATTTATTTAGTAGTAACTTGGAAAGTGAAATATTTAGATAACGATTTAGATTAATTTTACTCTGTTAGCAGGCTTCGATAAGTATTGATGTTGCTAATTATTAGTTGAGTCTTAGCTAAAAGAATAATTTATTATATTTAATTATATTACTGTTATATAACGAACTACAGTCTGAAAATAATGAATACCTACCTAATTCAATATTGTATTATAGAGGGTGTTTCGGGAGGAAAGGGAAATATTTTGGGAACATGTTCAGGAGGTCAAAATAAGAGAAATTAACCCATATGTTTTAATCCGATTCTTAACCGTCTCTGAAATAATCGGTTCTAAAGATTTATTTTGTAACTATTTTTTATTTCAAAAGCAACACCAATAGATACTAGTAAAACAACAAAATTCCACTAATTTAGAATGTTTTCGAAAATACCACCGTCCAACTTCAATACAAGCTGCACCACGTTTGTTAATCGCACATGTTGCGCGTTGAATTGCTTGGGGATTGTTTATAATGATATTTGCAGCATTAAAAATTCGATTGTGGAGTCCTTCCACGGTTTCTACTCGTGTTTCGTATACTAGTGATTTCATCCACCCTCAGAGGCAATAATCCAGTGGGTTTAGGTCTGGTGACCTCGGTGGCCAAGCTTGAGGTCCTCCTCTGCCAATCCAACGATCAGGAAAACGATTATTCAAGAAATTACGCACCCGGCGACTAAAATGAGGTGGGGATCCATCGTGCTGAAAGAACATTCGGTGTCGAACAATTAGCGGAACATTATCCAACATGTGTGTTAAATGGTCTTCCAAAAACCGTAAATATCCATCTCCAGTAAGACGCTCATTCAATACAAAAGGACCAAACAACTGGTCGTTGAGCATTCCACACCACACATTAATACTGAATCGATGTTGAAAGTTTCGTTCAAACGTGGCATGAAGATTTTCATCTGACCACCGATGTTCATTGTGACAGTTATTGATTCCATCGCGGGTGAACTGAGCTTCATCGCTAAATAAAATGTATTTATGTAGGCCTCGATTTTGTTAGATCCATTCACAAAATTGAACCCTTAAGCCATAATCACCTTCTTGAAGATGTTGAACCGGTTGAACATGGAAAGGCTTTAAACTGTTTTTTCTAAGTGTCTTCCAAACGCTCACATGTGATTCTAATCGAAGTTCTTTCGTAATCCGCCTCGTACTAACACCTGGGTTCTCTTCAGCCATATCCAGAATATTCTCTTCATTTTCCACATTTAGACCCGCCGCTCGTTCAGAATCAATCCTTACGCTTGGAAACATTCCTGTTTCCTGAGCATTTGCAAAAACTTTTTGAAACACGTCGACGACGAAAGACGTCGGTATTCATCAACAGCCCGTAATGCGCTACCATTACAGAAACCATACACGAATATCATGTCAGCATACTCCCTATGGGTGAATGTGTCAGGCATTACGTATGGAACCTTTCCTCTTTTCGAGTCGAAACGCTCAGCATAAATCAAACTGACAACCATGCTTGTCAATTAAATTAGGTATTGACAAGCAATGAAATACCTACAAACTGGAGTTCGAATTACAAAACTTCTTAATTACTCCAAAACTTTACAAAAAAAACTTTAGAACCGATTATTTCAGAGACGGTTAAGAATCGGATTAAAACATATGGGTTAATTTCTCTTATTTTGACCTTCTGAACATGTTCCCAAAATATTTCCCTTTCCTCCCGAAACACCCTGTATAGGGTACAATTCGAGAGATTTTTATTAAAAAAATTAATCAAGTTTCGGCTTGCCATTATTCCAATAGATCTATGCCGAACGATAAAATTTATCGTTAGATATATTCAGCCCAAATCGATTTTTTTTAATTAAAAGATTATTGTTGAAAAGCTATGTTGGTAGATATATTATTTTGTATAATACTTGATTGAAAAGATACCCTGTAGTTGTTCATACCTTTTGCATGAAATAGTTAATACCATCTCTGATGTGATCTTTGCTGCTTGAATAGAAGTTAGTTATCGCTTTACCAGCACTCCTTATTTTTAATAATAATTCTTTTCACGAAATAGAATCATTTTATAATGTATTGGACAAAAATAGTACTTATATTAATGTACAAGTTTTATAAAACATTATATTTTAGCACGCTAGGGACAATTGTAATAATTACTTTATAAAACATGTATTTTATAATATTCTATTTTACCTATTTTTTGATAAAAAATCCATATTTAAAAAAATAATATATAAGTTCATATAAATTTTGCTTCTTTAAATGTAGCCTTTGAAAAATTACCTATGTCTGCCATTTTTTCATGAAAATTTTCTGAAAAATTAAACAATAATTTTAGCTTAAATGGCACCCATTTTTTTTTTATGATGAAACACAAGCACTATAGGAAAAATCCTTTAGGGCACTCTGGATGTGGTGCGTGTGCGCAAAAAGCGATTCACGTTGGCTTTGAATCGTTGGAGGTTATATTCGTTGGGAAAAACGACCTCGGGGAAGGTCGTTCCACAAGGATGAAGTCCTCCAGATGAAAGAGTTCTTAAATAATGAAGTTCGGGGAGTACTAAGCTTAACCACATATGGATGGGCGGCAGTGGTTCGTCGTGTATTTCTGCTATTCGTCGCTCTGGGCGGAATTAAGAGGGCAAGGTCAGCCGAGCACCTTCCATGAAAATATCTGTAAAAGAGAGTCAAATCCCCAACCTGTCTTCGATGTTCTAGGCTGTCAAGGTTCTTCGTCAGCTCGTGGTCTCCGATCAAACGAATAGCCCTCCTTTCGATGGAATCCAGTAGCCGAAGAGTATGTTTGGGTGCAGAGCTCCAGACATGAGAGCCGTACTCTAGTAATGGTCGAATCTGGGCTTTGTATAGTGTCAAAAGTTGTTGAGGTGTGTACAACTTTCTGATTCGGAAGAGTACCCCAAGCTTCTGAGAAGCTATCTTGGCGATTACCACAACGTGGTTATGCCCAGACATATTTCCTCCCAGATTGACGTCCAGCAAATTAATAGACGAAGCCAGTGGGATTGCGTATCCGGCCATGACTATATCCGGTTCTGTAATGTTAACCTTTTTAGATAAAACTGCTGCCTGGGTTTTTTTTAGCGTTAAATTCGAAATTCGGTTACTGTCACCCCAAGCCAAAATTTCTTCCAGGTCTTTGTTGAGGCGTGATACTTCATGCTGGCTGCGCAGATGTGCGTCGGCAGCCGATGTTTTTTTCTTTGAACATCCTATGAAATAGAGTTTACTCAAGGAATAATTGAATATTCTATAATATACAAGACTTTCCATCTAAAAAGCAATGTTCCAGACTAACCCTGTATGATATTAAAAAAGGATTTATTATTTCAAGGTAATTTTAATTATATGGATGTGACAATTTTCAAACAAATATCTTCAGTTGTTTTCGAATATTCCAGACTTTTTGAGACCCTATATAAAATGGGTTAAAAACAAATAATGTGGCGTTAAGAAAGCAAAACTCAAGATATACTAAAAAAGTAAAGAAGAAGGTAGATTTAGCAAAAGGGAAAGGTTCAATAAATTATTTTATTATCGGCAACGTCAAAAGTTTAGAGGATTCGTATAACTGATTAAAGGTAAATTAAATACGAGTATTTTGTATTGAAGTGGAGAAAATAAAAACTTGATTTATGAATAAATTTTAAACAATTACTTTTTCTCAAAGTTTAATAGCACATTGCTTATTATTTTATGAGTTAGCAAAAGTAGCATTTTGTCTGTGTCATAGACACACCTAATTTAGAGAGAATAAGTTTTCCAAAATTTCATCGATTTTAATAGTCTAAACAACAAGATGTAAATTATTTGTCTCACAAAATGCTTAAACGTTTAATAGAATCATTTTAAATGATCAAAATAACAATAATAAGTATAAAGAACCAAATACATTAAGAGAACGTTCGTGATGGCGATCAGACGTATCTCTTGTATACAAATTCAGTCGGACCATCGACCTAAACTATGGATACGTACCACTTATGGGATGCGTCCAGAGCCGAAATCAGTCATAGCGATGTAACGAGTTTAAAAAATGCGAGAAAAGAGATTGTTTATTTCCCAGTTTATAGTAAACATTTTAAAATCTAAACAGGAACTTTTTATTATTAAACTCAAGAAAACTTAAAAATAGCATACATTATAGAAAATGTTAATGGAAAATAAGAAAACGAGCAAAATAGTTAACAAAACATAGTTATCAACAAATTTTTTGTTAACCAAAAGTAAACATTCTTAAATTTAAACAGGAACTTTTATGTAACTATAAACATGAATTTAAAAAAATAATCACCTATTTTCTTACTTTGCCAGTCGCGTAACGAAGCTTACATTTTTGAAGGGCACACAGTGGGCACCTGATAATTTAAAGTGGAATAATTTGACAAGCCATTTTAAATATCTACTTATTTTATGCTCGTAGATTGAGAAAGATGTAACGAAAAATAACTCTTGGTAATACTGTTTGTTTTAAAAAAGGACAAGAATAAACCCGAACAATAAATACATATTTGGGTGATTTTTTGCTGTTTTTTTTTGGTATCGAGACACGTGGTAAAAATTCATTATTCACAAATAATAAATTTCTAGAATTTTTTTGGTGGCTACTACAATTTTTTAGCTAAACCTGTGCCCCCCCGTAGTTACGTCCCTGCTAAATACCCTACCTGATCACATGTAAACGGCTAGGCAGCCGGTCGAGCCGGCGGTGACGTCATCGCTTGGTGAATTGGAATTTCAAGCGATTCACTCGATTATTAAAATCGCTCGAGTATCAAGTACTCGATTATTAAAATCATCGGTTTTTCCCAACACTACATAGACCCTCCAGGGTTTGTTCCATCGGTAGTGGACTAGAAGCAATTTTAAAAAATAAATTGGCCTAAAGTAGGACGTGTGCGCGCTATTAATCATTTTTAGAAAATTTTAAATTATTAATGTCGACCAATAATTTAAAATAACTTTAACAGGCGTGGATGATCATAAATCAAACTTAAACATGGTTACTCCGGTTAAGGTACAACTTGATGACTAGATGTATTGTAAGTTCATAGAAAGGTAAACTATTGTGTTAAGACCGCTTAGACGTGTAGGCTTAATTGGATGCCCCCCAAGGGGCACACCGATTTAGATTTAAATTGGTTTCTACTGTATTTACTTCTTGTTCTGAACCAAAATTGAACAAACTGACAACTTATAAGTACCTTGACAATCAGAAGTTGACGCTAAACTTACCTTTTTAGGACATATGGAATACTATAGAGTTTCAGCAATATAATAAAATTAAAAACATATATCGAGCATAAATATTATATTCTATCTTCTCGATATGATTTCGCTGTTCGGCCAAGTAACGAAATAATTTATCATTTTTTGAATATGGTTTCCATGTCACTAAACAATATATGATTTTAACAACAGAAAAATACTATCAGATGAGGAATTTGATTTTGCTGCTACTCCACCAGAAATTCGAGAAGCTGCAAAAATAGTAGAAGAAGATCTTCTGCTAACTAAAAGCCGCCCGAGATATGACAATGCATATAACTGTTTCAAAGAATGGTATACGGGAAAGAAAGTTGAAAATCCTGGTTCTGATTGGCCCTACTAGCTTATTTCAGTGAAAATGCCAAGACAAAGAAGATATCAACGATTTGGTCAGAATATTCATTGCTTTAACATATCAGTGGCAATATGCCAATGTAATATTTAATGTAAATAAGTAAAACCAAAACCATGTTAATGTCATTAGATTTATTTTAAAAAATAAAATAAAAATTCATTGTCGTTAAATTTGTGTAATGAGTTTTATGTTGGTGTGTTCGTATATTAATTTGAGATATCGATTTTTTTAAAAATTACAAAAAATTATTTACTTTCCACCCGGATGGAAAGCAGAAAACGTCAACTTTCCATGTTTCTAAGATAGATGAAATGTCATTTATTATATGCATGGTTGTAAATAAATATATTTTTTAATTTTTCAAATTTTCTTGGCTTGACTAAATGATTTTTATAACTTTTTTTACAAATGCTGTTCATTGAATAATATTTTGAACAATAATTTCTGATATTCTTACACTGGATACTCAATAAACAGAACTCAATTTTTTTCACGTACACATTTAGCCCTCAAAGACAGGTATTAATAAAATGATTGACCAAATATTTTTTATCATTGTAATGTGGAACGGAAGGTACTTAAATGAATTGTACTTAAATTACTTACTAAAAGTTTGCAAAAAGAGAAGGTACCGGATTATGTTAATCTTGACAGGACGTGTTTCTTTAAAAGCATATCAATTCACCTGTCTACTCAAGAATTTCTTGCATAAAATATTCTAAAGAATGTGGGAAAATATTTTTTCTTAAAATATTATAAAGTTCGTCTCCAGTTCACAAAAATGTACTTTTACTTTAAATAAAAATGAGTTACTGCTGTAGTATTTATTACTAAGATCTTTAAATTTTCTGACAGTGACTTTGCCCCTGGTACATTGTTGTAATGGTTGTTCCCGGAGTTATAACCTATGAATCAATAATTATTCTACTAAAACAGGATTCAACACAATAATGTTTTTTTTTAATAATCACCTAAAAACTGTAATCTCAGTGTAGTTATGTTCTAATTACGTCCATTTTTGGAACGAGATCTCTTGGAAACTACTACCTACCCCTCTCATGTACACCGATGGATCAAAAACCGCCAACGGTGTGGGCGCAGGTATATTTGGGGAAAGGCCCAGGATGAACATAAGCATTCCTCTGAGGACCTACGCCACAGTATACCAAGCGGAAGTTCATGCCATACGAGCATATGTACTACAAAATCTTGAAAAGGGCTACCACGACCAGAAGAATTACATCCTTTCGGACCGCCAAGCTGCTCTTAAGGCTCTGAACTCCAATCGGTTTACTTCAAAACTTACACTGGAGTGTCATACCAACCTAAAAGTACTGGCGGCCAGGGGGAACAAGGTGGAACTCCGGGATACTAGGAAATTAAAAAGCGGATGAACTAGCGAGAGCCGGATCTGCTCAAAGTCTCAGGGGCCCCGAACCGGCCTTTGGAATATCAAAACAGGCAATACAAAAACAACATTAGATAGATGGTCGGAAAAACCACACCTATCTCGATGGCAAGAGTTACCTGGTCTAATACACGCACGGGCCGTAATGGGAAAACCATCGAAAATACTATCGAATGGGATACTAACCCTGACGCGGCCCCAGTTGTAACAAGTGATGGGTCTGCTAACAGGCCACTGCCACTTGCGAAAACACCTTCAACGGATAGGGCTAAACAACGGATCCATTGAATGTAGACTCTGCGGCGAAGAGGATGAAACCACCTCACACATAATATACCGCTGCGTAGCGCTGTCCCGCAGAAGACAAAATATCTTCGGGAACATACAACGCGGTGACAACCTCCCACATGACAAGCTTGGTAGAAGGTTACTGGACCTCATAGAAGGAACAAACATCTTCTAATAAGATCGGGGTACACAATAAGCCGAAAGACTGCAGTGATTTGAAGTTCGGCCCTTTAAACCGACCCCCGCCTTTAACCAACCAACCCCTCTCATGTTAATTTTAAGGCTGGGTTTGAAGAAAAATTGAATGTTTTGTGGGATTAAATTAAAAATTTCAACAAATTTACAAATCTCCCAGTCAATCATAAGAATGGAAAATATTCCCAGTGACCAACTACAATAATTTTTTAAAATAAACGATATGATGATACGAAAAAAAAAAAATAGAAATTATATAATAATATTATCTAAAAATCATTGACTAGACCGTTAGCAAATAATCTTTGGATTCCTTAGCACATCTGGTCAACAGGAAATATTACAAATACATAATTTTCACTTTCAGTCTAAGAAGCGGAGAAATGTAGCAGCCCCACCTTTGTTATGCCATAAAAGTATGAATATATGTTGTGGAGATAATAACTAATGGTGCAACGGATCCTATTAAAATACAGGGTGTTTCAGTTATAAGTGCTTTATTTTAAACGAGTACAATTCCTGAACTGAATGTGTTGTAGGTGTAAGAATCGATCGGTTTATTTTGTAAACTTCTTCTGGGCTGGCAATTTTGAAAGTAATTTATATCACAATTTATATGAGCAAGTCCTTAGACAGAAAATTTGGGGGCCTTCAACCCGCACAATAGATACACGAAAAGGGAAGGGTGAGGGGGGCGATGTAGATATTCAGAGCTCTATGAATATTTTCAAGAAGGGGGATAAACTCACGTGCCAAAGAATCGGTCTTTACGAAAATTTTGATACAGTTTTAAGCTTAATAACTTTTTTATTTTTAGTCTGATATTAGTACTATTTTTAGCATTGGTTATTCGACGTATAATACAAGGATAATCACAATGTTGTTTTTATCTAATAATTTTAAAATACCCTTTCGAAGTCAAGTTCTTTCAAAATACTAATTTTCATTCTAGTAAGTCGCAAATGCAAAATGATCTTGTTTGTCAATAATTTAAATTTTTCCATAATTTCTGACAATCATTTCTTCATCGTTGGAAATCGTAAAGACCATCAAACAGTAGCGTTCATCTTTAAGGGTTCAGCGGGAAATTAAAAGAAAAATCTAAGTAGATACTAAGTAATTTCATTTTAGTAATATTTAAAAAGGTTTGTAATTAGAATAAAGTTGTATTAATAAACATAGATATTTTTATTAATAATAAATTGATTGGAGAGTCTATCAGGCCATAAAAATATTTCGTTATAAAGCAATGAGGTAATGGTTAGTTGGTTGGTTGGTTGGTTGATTGGTTAAAGACGGGGGTTGGGTATAAGGCCCGAACTTCACTGTAGCCTTCCGGCTTATTGTGTACCCCGATTTTGTGAGAAGATGTTTGTTCCTTCTATGGGGTCCAGTAACCTTCTACCAAGCCTGTCATATGAGAGGTTTTCACCATGTTGTATGTTCCCGAAGATATTTTGTCTTCTACGAGACGATCAGAATTGAACACTGTTCTTCTTTTTAATAAGAAGCAACTGAGAAGTATCATTTTAAGGAAGGTCATTTGAAGTAAATGTTTTAGTGTTTTAGTATTGTTAATAGTATTTTACGCTAAAAATTGCCTTATGAAAAATGAGAAGTTTTTAATTTGGCCAAAGCAGGTATTTCTTATTTTTTATTCAATTGTTTCCAAAAGTAGTGAAAGTCTTTAGAATTTATTTTGAAATAAAATTTGATATCTTTACATTTAAGGTAATTTCGGCTAAATAATTTTTTTAATTTCTTCCAAATCTCTAAGACTAACGTCACTATTTAATGGATTTTGATGATGTAGAAACGATTGTCAACATGTTTTTGTTAAAATCTAATCATCATCAATATTCCCATATGTTACGTAAATTCTGCCTTTTACTGTATGTAACTATAACTCTATAATTTATTATTGTACTAAATGTGTATAAAATATTTAAAAAATATTAAAAATTATTCGTTTTAACTCGAGCATAATTATTTAATACGATGATCCAATATCTACACTTTTAAAACTTGTATCAAGGTTATAAGGTACATAAACACCTCTTTTACATAACGTGTAACAATGTTCTTATTAATACTGTAGAAACGTCCAGCTGTAAAGTCGATGTTACGTTTGCAAATTTGAATATAAAAATCTTCTAAATCCAGTTGCTCTGCAGAATTTTTCGAAAATGTTTGTATCAAAGTCAGGCAAACTTCACTTAGTTTCTTCCTTTCGGCAATTGAGGCATCACATATAACGGAGACTATGATGGGTGAGAACTAAAACGAATAAAGTACATGTGATAAGAAAAGCCAGTTACAAAAATGACCAGGTTTCTACAAATACAGGGTGTTATGGAAATGACGTATTATATGTAAATGGGTGACTCCTGGTGTCCTAGAGAAGCGCTACATATTTTTTTTTAAATCGAACGTTTAAAAAGTGAGATAATTCACCCCTAAACCCACCCGGTTACTCCTCGGCACATCCATATATGATCATATTACATTGCCAAGCTGTGTAATCAACAGATGTTCAGGGCCAATGTTGCCAACTGTGTAAAAAATGTAAAACTTTAGATTCTTATAAAAATAATATTTAGTTTACCTAGTATCCAAATAGAAGTGAATCCAGGTGCCCGTACACTAGTACATATTCCAGGACACAGACATCTTCAGGTTTTTGTTTTTTTCTATGGGAAAAGCTTTATGCTCATCACGTACCCTGATGATAATGTGGAACTGCATAATAAGCTTATACCCACTAAACCCCATTTGGCCTCTTATTTCCAATCTATCGGAACATTTGCACTAAATCACTTTTAAGAAACACACAGACACCCACGAGTTTCCAATTAGTTATTTTGAAGATATGCACTTATTATTAGATTACACAAAAGCAATAAATACTAACGCATAATTACACTACTTATACTAACACACACAATAACCTACCGTACACATAAAACAACAGCACTATAGGATACAAATTATTTCGCAATAGAAATTCAGAAATAATAAAAACGCTAATTTCTAATGGGCTAATCAAATTTATTAATCCTTTACTGAAGAAGAACGATCAAATAATTATGTTGATAGACCCTTCCTTCCCATACTTCCATCCCTTTAAAATAAATAGTCCCGTCTAACAAGCGCGGTTGCCATTTCCATTTATACAGAAAAGTATTACAGAAGGAAATTCTGCATTTTATGAATATAACCTTATAAAACATCGAAAGTGGCAACGCTGTATTTTTAAGCATTAACCCTAGCCGCTGCAGTCGCAAGAATAGGCAACCCGATTGTCAAAGATCAGCTGTTTAAAGTAACAGAACAAACCCGAACAAACCCGGCCGGTTTCCTACTGTTTTTTCAAGCAGATTTGTGTGTTAAATTTTGTGTTACTACTTAAACCCGAGTTTAAATTATTAAGTTATTTGTTCTTTTCGCGACGGCAGTGCCCCAGTCCAGCAGTTCAATATCGATCGACGGAACCAATGTGTTATTTATTTTTAAAATTTTTAGATGTTAAATATATTAATTCCCAGACCACTCAGACAATAAGGGCGTATTTTTGTCTACACAGTAGCACTTTAAAATACTAATTCAGATTGAATGGTGCTTAGATGTGTTATGTGATTTTATTGTGCCGGTTTGTTTTTGTTCAAGTTACCTAGGTACTTGGTGTTTTTTTATAAATTAAGTTGGTGTTAAATAAGTCCGAAAAGCTAAATAAAATTGCATTTTTTTTTTATAAAGGTTAAGTGGCATTTATAAACTTTTAAGTTGTCCAGATCCGATGGGTGTCGTTCGAATTGAGCAAATGAGAACATACCTGACCATTTAAAAACTCCGCGGTGGTTCGTTCGAGTCAGTTCAAGTTTATAAATCAGAGATTGTCCTAGCGAACTGAACTGAACCTAAAAGTCTATAATAATGTACCATGAAAAATAAACAACTTGCAATCTGTCAAACGGCTATTGGCTTTCTAAAGAGTTTACCTTGAAGATATCACAACACTGTTGACATATGTTGCTTTGTTTATCTTCCTGACAGGGGCACCACGTGGTCATTTTTGGTTTGAGATAAGGTCATGTACAGGGCATATTAAATTAAAGCGCCATTTTTGGATATTTTTCTTCAATTTGTTTTCATTTCAGGAATTGCCGATTTAAATATAATACGTCATTTCCATAACACCCTGTATAGTGTTACAAATAATAAATTATAAATTTTTGCAACTTCGTTTATAAGTATAGTTCTATTCATAAAAAAGTCGTACACAAATTAAAACGACAGCTATAACACGTGCGTAACTCTGACTAGTGTCAATCAGAATCTATTGCAGTTTATAGCGTTATCTAAAATGCAATGAGTTGGCGTCACCATTATAAATTTTGCAAGTGCTTGGTGACAATGCCCGACACACTCAAAAAATTAAAACGATACGTCAGTTGTCTGTAATTAATAAAATTCGTGAAATGCTTGTGCAGGTTTAGAATATAAGTAGTAACTCAGTAAGGACTCAGTAAAAAGTAAAGGTGGTTCAGTTCGTCTCCTTTCAAACCCTGAACAGAATAAAAATGATGGGAGGAACTTTATGCTAATATAATATCAAATATAATTAAAATAATGCCGAATTGTCAGATTCTTAATGCAAACCCAAAAAAACATTATTCTCAAAATTGTGTCAATAAAAAAATGTAGGGTTATGCGTTCTTGGTCTTGTTCGCGATAAAGTAAGGCGTTTTCTACAGTGCAACTCCATAAACAAAAATTGTGGAAATTAAATACAAGCTATAAAAGTTATATTAATACGTACCAAATATATTACATTTATTATACCACTAAATAAGATAACTATCAAAATGACGTTGTGATTTCCACGAAGCATATTAATAATTATGAAATATTCAGCAAAAGTTACATATGCCAACTGAACTCCAATGTTTAAAAAAATACAAAATAACTTGCTTCCGTAAAGTCTATTTTGAATTTTGGTAATGTTTACGATTTCTTCAAAGATACATCTGGCCTCTCTTATAATTTCGTGGCTCGTGGAGGGGTTTCTTTTCCTCGATGATTTAAGTATTTCTTGTAAGTTCCGATATTTTTGTTTAATTACCAATACAAAATTGATATAAATTAAAAGCAGAATTGTGGATTGAATGAAATATATAGATCTACAGACAATAAATGTAATTGCTTGTGAATAACTCCAAAATCTGATTCTGAATATGGTATGCACTAAGCAGAAAATACAGACCAATATGAACTGAATACAGGGTTGTCTCCAAAGAATTTTCTCTATCGTTAACACCGGGATAAAATGCTTCATATAATATTCTAAACAAAATATTTTATTAAAAAATATTTCCCAAGTTTTTCTTTCATGTACTGAATCAATTATCGGCCAAAAAGAACAAACAAACCCTAAAATATTAAAATTTGAACAATTACTCTAAAAGTACATATCTAAGGCTCTAAAGCAAGAAACACTATTTTACTTTTATTTAATTTAATCGACATTCTATCGTATTGTAATTGGGCAACTATGAAATAGTGTTATAACATACGTAATTAAATAAATGAGTTTACAAAAATAACAAACTAATAAATATACTTGCAAAAGTGGCCAAAACAGATTTCAAAGATAATTTTATTCATGTCCCAAATAGCAGTTTTAGACACATTATGGTAAAAGTATCGTACCTATCGTTTCTGTTTCCGATCAAAATTGGAAACTGTTGGCAACAAAAATGGAAATATTTTCGGAACGTATACATTTTAAATGGCACATTTACAAATGTTTCCAAGTGGTTGGTACTAGCTGTGACTTTCGGTGTTTCGATTGTGCATCGAAAATGTTTCGGAAATGTTCGAAAATATTTCGAAACTGTTATTTTGCATTTAATTAATGCAATGCATGCGCAAAAAAATTGTTTTCAAGTGTGGGTGATATTGTATGTGAATATGTCAAAATGAACAAAATAAGGAAACAAATAATTAGGATACCTTCACTGTTGTAAAATAAAAGAAAAACAATAATTTCACCATGATGAATTAGTTATAAGTATATTTTATTTCATATACCTAGTTATTGCATATAAGAACCCAAAAATCCTTGTCGCAGTAAATTTTATCGTGCAGTTTAGTAATTTGGCTTTATATTTTTAACGTGCCCTCGATTTATTTGCATTTTCAGGAACAAAATATACTTTGCCAAAATAATAAAAATAAAAATATTTTCAAAATTTTATTTATTTCTTTTATAAATCGACTTAGCTAGAATTAATTCAAAAAAAGGCCGCTAGAAAGCAATAAATTATTCTGGTCCAAAATGGACTCACACACAATTTCTAGTCTTCGGCTTCTATGATGTACATCATGTAGCTATAATTTATAGAAAATGTGTCGAAACATAAACACTGTTTCGATAATGTATCGACCGAGTGCGAATCAAACGTAGCTAAAGTAAATTTTACCTTCACGTTTGTTCGGTGTACATACATAACCTAAAACCAAAATTCATATATTTTTTTAACTGTTTCTGTTCTGAACCGAAACTAAAAATGTACTCCGTAGTTGAAACTAAAGAAAAACATCTGTTGTTGTTAACAGCTCTGCAAAAATTATAGGTTATTATGGCAAGGTAATGCACAGAAAAATAAAAGGTTTATTAGGTGATGGTGAATGCCACAGAAAAACAAGATTTTGCTTTTATGCACAGAAAATAAAAGTTGGGTATTTGTTTCTGGAAGTTTCAAAAAATATTTCCGTCACAAATTTTGTAAATGATTGGATACCATTATTTGGTAAATATTTCGAAGCAAATAAATCCCAATCTGTTTTGACCAACTTAATTTGAAAATGTATGTGTTACCAAAACTTTATAATTTTAACTAAAAATATTTCGAAAAATATTTATCATAGCATTTAACGACAACGTATAGACACTATGGTTTGTAAAATATTTCGAAACAAGCACGTCTTTAGTGTTTCTAGTAACTGGATTCGAAAATGTGTCGCAAAAGTTTCGTAACGCATGTGTCTCGACAAAACTTTATAATTTTAATCGAAAATGTTTCGAAACGTTTCTCACAAAGGAGTGTGTGTCCAATTTGTGTCTAAAAATGCTACTTGGGGTGGATATTCTTAAAGCAGTATGAGTTTTTTGTAAACAACTCTTAATGTATTAAAGACTGCGATAGGTTTATATTAGAAAAATATTTCCGCATCGAACGACATAAAAATATAGAGGAGCTCCAATTGAAAATAAGAAAAATAAAGTGCTTTTAAATTCGAAAAGTTTGACACTAAATTCTGTACATCCTACACAATGTGTCAATCAAACTTGGTTAACAAGACTATAGAAGATGCGGGAGGTGAGGTGCAAGACCCTGTATAATAATATAAATAGAAAATACAAACCTGTCCAGCATATAATATATTCAAAATATATAAAGCATTGAGGTAGATCTGGCATTGATGGAATAGATCCACACCATATACATAAAGACCATAATAATGCTACCACGCCAGCATACATTAAGTAAATATCAGACAAGATCAAACATTTCTTTTCAAAGCTATAGAATGGAACTAGTCCCAAAAAGTGGCAGCAAAAAGCAATTGGACGAAAAAATAATATATTGTTCCTGTTGAAACGAAACATAGCCACGTACTGTGTAACTGTGTCAAACTTTTAATCGATAGAAACAATTCATTATGATTAATGAAATGAACTAATGATAGTAAACAAATTCTTATTAATAATATATTAAAGTTAATTTGTAATAGAATAGTTTTTATTATATAGAAACTTTTTGAAAGAATAGGGATTTTCCCAAAATGATCCAGTGTATATAGTGGTATGGTATCTGGTAGCTACATATACGTTTTACTTAATTATATAGAATTGATTTATAGAAATAGAGGTTCTAGTTATATAAACTCCTGGACAAAATTAACGCAACATCATAAATTTGCTATATTTTTTATGCCATTTTTTTTTCTGAATTTATGATCCGATTTGAATGATTTTCTTTTGCATTGTAGGTTGCTTCCTTGACAATGTCATAGTTTTCGCTGATTATGATAAAAATTCAATTTTCGTTTTATACTGGGTTTAATAAAAATGCTATGTTTTTCCTGAAAATTCGCATCACCCTGTGGATTATATTAGCAACCGGTTGCAGTTGACAGTAAACGGTAGGTCCATCTTTCCCCAACATTTACTTCATTATCTCTGTTATTAAAGGTTTCAAGATTAAAATACTCGTCGGGCAACTGGGCATACGAAACGAACGTTTAGTAAGCAGTTACCGAATAGTTTTTATCAGTATGGCGAATTTTATTTGACCATTGTAACTTTAAAACAGAACATCTGCTGACACATCGCTTGCAATGTCAGAAAAAGTCCATACCTAGTCTATTTGAAAACATATTAAAGTCTAAAAACATTTACGCTATAAAACGGTGTATCTCCTTTAATAACAGAGATAATGAAGTAAACCAAAAAAGAAAATGTTTGGGAAAGATGAACCTACCGTTTAACGTTAACTGCAATATGTTTCGGTTGCTAATATACTCCACAGGGTGATGCGAATTGTCGGAAAAAAACATAGCATTTTTAGGACACCCAGTATAAATCGAAAATTAAATTTTTATCGTAAACAGCGAAAACTATGACATTGTCAAGGAACCAACCTACAATGCAAAAAAAATCATTCAAATCGGATCATAAATTCAGAAAAAAAATAGCATAAAAAATATGGCACTTTTATGATGTTGCGTTAATTTTGTCCAGGAGTTTATATCCTACAGAAAATTATTCTTGGGCCATTGACCTTTAAGCTTCCTCCTCCTGTATTTGCTCAAAAAACATAATTGGACAAAGCAAATATTAGAATATATTATAATAAAACTTCATAACATTTAAATTACAACAAATAGCAATCAACTATAATTGTTTTCTCCTGACATTTTAAGAAGCTATAATGAACTAAACTGAAATATTCTAGAAAGTTATCTAGTGTCATGTTTCTAGGTTATTTTTCCTTGATTGTAAATTAGTCGTGAAGATCAAAACAAACTTCTTGACAGTCCAAACGGATCAAGGTTCTTTTGATCAGTCGCTAAGGCCGTCAGCCAAAATTTTATCAAATCAACTATTCCACCTCTAACACGTTCCGATGGATCAGTAGCATCCACAGCCCGAGACAAAGCAAACTTACTTGCTGAACTATTTTCTTCGCATTCCACTGTAGATTTACAGGAAAGAACATCACCCAACATTCCTACAGTTCAATCCGAAATGACCGAAATCGTGTTCCGTCAGCGTCCCGTCAATCGAATCCTGAAAGTGCTCGACGTCAAGAAAGCTTCTGGTCCAGACGAAATTCCTGTTATAGTTCTCAAGAGATGCACCGACAAACTGACACCGGTACTTTGTAGACTTTTTAACTTATCCTACAAACAAGGAATATTTCCATAGTACTAGAAGACGGCGCGAGTCCAGCCTGTACCAAAGAAAGGTAATAGAACCCTGCCTACCAACTATCGACCAGTCGCATTGCTTTCAGTTATATCAAAAGTAATGGAGAAAGCTATTAATCAACATCTTCTAAAGTGCCTGGAGGGTTTCAACATTATCAGCAATCATCAATATGGTTTTCGGAAGTCCAAATCAACTGGAGATCTTCTAGCCTATGTCACCCATCTTTGGAACAACGCAATCGAACATCATGGGGAGTATCGGGCTGTTGCACTGGATATTTCTAAAGCCTTTGATCGTATTTGGCATGAGGGACTTCTAAGTAAACTGCGATTTTATAGTATGCCGTCGATTATGTACATGGTTGTCTAGCTTTCTTAAGGACCGCTCTCTGCAAGTGGCGATTGACGGATTTCTCCCAGACACCTTCACCATCAATGCCGGTGTTCCTCAATGGTCCATTTTGTCTCTCACTCTCTTCTTACATTAACTACCTTCTAGTGAAAACGAAAAATCCTATATTTAGTTTTGCTGACGATAGCACACTTATCTCATCTTTCTCTTTGAATGCACAAACATCGGCTGCCGACGCACATCTCAGCATACAGCATGAAGTATCACACCTCAACAAAGACCTAGAAGAAATGGCTTAAGGTGACAGTAACCAAGTTGAATGTAACGCTAAAAAAACCAGGCAGTAGTTTTCTCTAAAAAGGTTAACATTACAAATCCGGATATAGTCATGGACGGACACGCAATCCCACTGGCTTCATCTATTAAGTTGCTGGGCGTCAAACTGGGAGGAAATATGTCTTGGCATAACTACATTGTGGCAATCGCCAAGATAGCTTCTCAGAAACTTTGTGTACTCTTCCGAACCAAAAACTTTTGACACTATACAAAGACCAGATTCGACCACCAATACTGTTCTCATGTCTGGAGCTCTGCCCCCAAACATACTCTTCGGCTACTGGATTCCATCGAAAGGAGGGCCATTCGTCTGATTGGAGACCACGAGCTGACAAAGAACCTCGACAGCCTAGAACGTCGAAGACAGATTGGGGATTTGACTCTCGTTTACAGATATTTTCATAGAAAGTGCTCGGCTGACCTTGCCCTCTTAATTCCGTCGAGAGCGGCGAATAGCAAAAATACACGAAGAACCACTGCCGCCCATCCATATATGGTTAAGCTTAGTACTCCTCGAACTTCATTATTGAAGAATTCTTTCATCTGGAGGACTTCATCCTTATGGAACGACCTTCCCGAGGTCGTTTTTCCCAACGAATATAACCTCCAACGATTCAAAACCAACGTGAATAGCCTTTTGCGCACACACACCACTCCCAGAGTGCCCTAAAGGATTTTTCCTATAGTGCTTGTGTTTAATCTTAAAAAAAAAAATTTCATTAACTTACTTTATAGTTACAGCGTAACTTAAATGTCACAAAATATATTGCCATGATTTTTTTTGCTAGAGCAACATAAATATAACGAATCATTGTCCACTTACAAAACCTACCATTGAATAATGATTAGTATTGTTTCAGAATACGTGATAATATAGTACATTACGTATCAAGGGCCGAAAGGAGGCTTTTACGGACGAGATGCGGAGATGGCCGACCGAGCCGAAGGTGAGGGAAGCCTCCGACGGCCCGAGATGTGTACCGTATTTTTTTTTACAAGTGCTCCGAAGCTTTGATGCCAAATAAATAAAGAAATGCTTCAGACAGTTTTCCTGTCTACATGACTTGAAAACACTCGCGCATGGAGAATGTAACTATCTATTTATTATTTTTGACAAATAGGCTCGGTGGCCTAGTGGTATAGCGTACGCCTTGTGATCTGAGAGTCGCGGGTTCAAATCCCGCACTCGGCATCTCTTGTTTTATTTATTTTTGTGTGCCCGAGTCTTTGAGGCCATACAAATAAATAAATTTTTCAGATATTTTTCTAAAACATCTTAAAAATTAACTGCCAATTTAATTTATATATAATCCTCTATTTATTATCGCTTGTAGTATGGCTCGGTGGGTAGAGTGTCCGCTTGGCGATCTGAGGGTCGCGGGTTCAAATCCCGCACCGACAATTCTGGTTTTATTTATTTATGAGCACATGGTGCCTCGAAGCGGGCGGGAAAAATCTTTCCCGCCCGCTCTCTTGGAAAACGCCACTTTCGGTGAAGAGAACATGCATGAAAAGAGGCACTTTCGGGGCACATGTAAAAAAAAAATATTTTACGATATACCTAGAGTCTAGACGGTAGAAAAAAAATTATAATTTAAAAAATTGTACAAAAGTAATGAAATACATAAATAGTTCTCTCAAGAAACCTAAAGCTAAGCGCTTATCAACATTATAAAAACGCGCAGCTGTGAAAGTTACATCACGTTCACATATTTGAACATAAAAATCCTCCAAATCGAGTAGTTCTTCAGAGTCTTCTACTAATGTTTGTTTTGACATCAGGCAAGTTTGACCTAATTTGTTTCTTTCGGCGGTTGCTCCATCGCATACAATACAGACTATCATGGGTAAAACCTAGAAAATACCGAAGATGTTAGAGAAGATTTAACGAAGGATCTAGAGAGGATTCAACACATTTGGTTAATAAGTTATAAAAAAAGTTACGAGAGCATACTTTCCTGTCCTTCCTGACAATCCTGAGAAAGATATCGTGCCCCAAATACGCATCTATTTACATTTCTTATTACAACTTCTAAACAACCGTGTATATTTTAATGAAATTTCGTAACGTTGTATAAGCCCATATAAACTAAGAACATTATATTAGAACCATTCTTGTTTAAAGTTAAGAATTTAATATGAAGCAATCTAACAGTAGTTTAATTTATGGACATATACAATGAAAATCTCTGGAGGCAAGGAAAACGTTTGAAAGAGTTGATCGTAGCCATATCCTGGGCGACAAACCATTGTGGATTTTATTGTAGTATTCCAGCTTATTTCAATAATTAATGACAACAAATCAATTTCTCGAAAATTGTTGAGTAACTTTTTAAGAGAACTACCAAAAGTATCTAAGAAAATTTTAGTTTTCAAAAATTGACATCTATCAAAAATTTGACCATATAAGTGCAGTGCCAAGTCGGTTCTTGGCTTCCCATGCGTGTCTTTGGGGCCCGATATACAGGGTGTTATGGAAATGACGAATTATATTTAAATGGGTGACTGCTGGGGTGTCCTAGAGAAGCGCTACATATTTTTTTTTAAATCGAACATTTAAAAAGTGGGGTAATTCCCCCCTAATCCCACACAAAACTCCTCGGCACATTCATATATGAACATATTACATTGCCCAGCTGTGTAATCAACAGATGTTCAGGCACAATGTTGCCACACTGTTTAAAACTGTAAAACATTAGTTGTTTATAAAAATAAATATTTAGCTTACTTAGAAAGTAAATCCAGAACGCGATTAAGGAATCCAAGGCACAGACACCTTCAGTTCTTTTTTCTATGGGAAAAACTTTATGCTCATCACATGTCCTGATGATAGTATGGGAGTGCATAATAAGCTTATCACTAAACCTCATTCGGCCTCTTATCTCCAATCTCGGAATATAACCGGCATAAAGTCGAAAGAAAAAAAAAACAGAGTGAAACAGAACAAATTGCACTAATCACTTAAAGAAACAGACACCCACGAGTTTCAAATTAGTTTTTTTGAAGATATGCACCTATTATCAGATTACAGGAAAGCACTAAACACTAACGCATAATTACACTTTAAATTAACACTACCGCTCACATAGAACAAGAGCACTTAATCATTTCGCAATAGAAATAATAAAAACGTTAATTTCTATGGGCAATTAACCCTTACTAAAGATAAAATGAAACAATTATGTTAACAATTGACAGGAACTACCCTTTCAAATAAATGGTCTAGTCCACCACCAGACTTTGTTTCCGAGAACTCTCCGCTAGTAGAGCCAGCGCGGTTGCCATTTCCGAGACTATAATTATACAGGAAAGTAATATTATAGAAGGAAATTAGGCAGTTTATGAATAGAACCTTATAAAACATCGAAAGTGGCAACGCTGTATTTTTAGATAGACAATAGACACGTGAAGATCGGAACAGGTTCAAAGGTTAGTTTCAACATTTTTAGATGTCGAATACCATTGTATGAAAAAATTATATTATTTCCCAGACTACCAGCTGATAAAATCTTATATAATAAGGGCGTATTCTTGTCTAGACGATAGCACTTTAAAATGCTAATTCAGATTTAATAGTACTTAAATGTGTTCACGAGATGCGCGATGTGAATTTATGTGACCTTGTTTTGGTGTTTTGTGACGTTTTTTGTTCGGTTACCTGGTGTTTTTTTATAAATTAAGTTGGTTTTAAATAAGGCCGAAAAGGTAAATAAAATTGCATTTTTTTTCTTCTAAAGGGTAAAGTGGCATTTTAGTTGTACAGATCCGACGGGTGTCGTTCGAATTGAACAAGTGAAAACATACCTGACCATTATAAACTCCAAGGTGGTTTGTTCGAGTCAGTTCAAGTTTATAAATCAGAGATTGTTTCCCAGTGAACTGAACGGAACGTAAAAGTTTATAATAATGTACCCTGAAAAATAAACAACTGGAAATCTATCAAACGTCTGTTGATTTTCTAAAGAGTTTACCCTGAAGATATGACAACACTGTTCAAGATTCACTCACGTTTTGGCCATATGTTCTTTCGTTTACCTGGCCCCTGGCAGAGGCACCACATGGTAATTTTTGGTTTGACATAAGGTCATGTACAGGGCATATTAAATTAAAGCGCCATTTTTAGATATTCTTCTTCAATTTGTTTTCATCTCAGGAATTGCCGGTTTAAATATAATACATCATTTCCATAACACCCTGTATTTGTTAGGAAAAAATGAATATAAATATCAACTGTATTATTTTGACCTCCCCTATACCTCACTAACCGAATTTATTGTTATTTGCATTATAACGCCAATAAAAGTATCATTTTTCACCTACTAAAAATATAACATTTGATATAATCACAACGATGAACTTTACTTTAAGGCTTGTAAGTGCAGAAGAGGCGATCACGTGAGCAGCTGCTATAGAGATATATTCTAATTGATATCCACAACTAATGTAAATACAAAATACTGCGGTTCCATACAGTTTATTCTGAATTCTGGTAATATTTATAATTCTCTCAAAAATGTATCTAGCATTTCTAATACTTATTTTGATATTAGACGGGTGCTCTTTTTTCGTAGATCTGACTATTCTTTGCAGGTCCTGATACTTTTGTTTGATAATCAATGTAAAGTTTATATAATTATACAATACATGAGTTGAATGATAATGAATTACGACTTTATAAGATGTAACGATAAATGATTCTGTATCAGTCATTGCTCTATACATTATTACATTTTGCAACAAATAATAACAATTTATTAACAAAAATTGAAAAAATGGCTGTTTCCAAAAACGTTCTTCTTCGGTTGGTACAAGTATGAACTGTTTCATAGAATTTTCCAGGAGGAATATTTTTTCAAAAAGCATCTGCCAATATGTTTTTCCTGATACCGAGATAATTATTGGACACAATATCGCTATGATTCCTAAAATAAAGATTTGATAAAGATATATATATAGAATAAAAAGTACAAGGCTGGTGCATGAGGAGTTTTAATTATTTCTGAAGACAACCGGATATGTTTTGGACCACTCATTATCATCAGAGAGGCCGGCAGGGTGTTCAATGTTCAATATCTATGACAAACACACGTAATTCGGAATTGGAAGGGGGGTCACCCCTCAGACCTCCCACCCCACTGGGTGCACCACTAAACAAAAGTATACTCAAAAGACACCGTCGGATGATTCACAAGACTAAACAGCTTCAAGCGATCTGAGTTATTTGTTATTTCAGAGTAAATTTTGTTCCAACTATATTATATTAGTAATTGACTTAGTGGAACAACTATATTTTCTTTTGATTTTGTGAAAATAATTAAGACAACTGAATATATCTAAGAAAATGCAACAAATATTTTATTTTTTAATAAACTTACAATGTTGCTGTTTATCTCCTGACCAATGTTATATTAAAATTACAATATTTTCCAATAAATACAGACCTGTCACACATGATATGCCTTCCATATATCTATATGTTATATTTATTTTCGTACACGCTAAAAGATATGCATATAACAAACCAACAAACAATAGTAGTGATATCAGAATTACGTAAAAAAAATAAATACCAGAATATATCAAGCATTTCTTTTTAAAACTGTAAAGTGGAACAATGCCCAGAAAATGGCAAAATATGGCAATTGGTCGAAAAAATAAAATATTATTTTTATTAAAACGAAACATAACTTTAAAACTTTATTTTCAACTTGCTAGCCAACTAGAATAATGTATTCTGCTAACAAACATATATCCATATTTGAAATAGACTAGAAACTATAAACATTTTTTAATTAATTAAGAAGTTTTATTATTGATTTGGCTGATAATGGTTAATTGTTTGTGCTGAAAGAACTGTTAGTAACGCCATATACAAAGGAAATTTACTGCATATTTCCATTAGAAATTAGGAAGTTAATAAGTATTTTGGTAAATTGCACTTATTTTCAAATATATATACAAGAAAATATAGCTCTCTGTTTCCTACTACACTATGCTAAGTTGTATTTATTTTTCTGAGGCGGTAAATGCAGTAAACGATAACAAAAAAAACTAGTAACTATACAGTTTATAAAACGTCGCCATTTTGATTTTGGTGTGAATAGATAATATTAATGACCCGCACTGTATATATAACATAGAAATATATACAGGTTTATCAACTTTACTAAAGAGGAGTGCGGTGGCAAGACTGTAACTAAAATTTCTGACGATTTTAGTAACACGGCGTAAATTGTAAATATTAATTGCTTTAAGTAGTATGTAATATCTGTGCTTATATTATATGTATATACATATATTTTGTCAGTTCATACAAGTTTTATGTGTCCTGTACCAACCGTAATATATTGCTAAAATGAAAAACGTTCAGTTTTAGTCGTAGATCATTAAACCATTATAATATTTTCATATAATATTATACACAGTGTTGAAAAAAGGTCGGTACCCCGGAATAACTCCGGTGCATCGCATTGCAGCAAAAAATGTCTAGGGAAAAATTTGTTCGTGTTGAACAAGGAATAGTTTGCAATTTAAACCACCCCCCGCCCCCTCAACCCCAGGGCGTGGGTGGGGGTAAGTTAAGATTTTCAAATGGAACCCCATATTTTTATTGGCGTATCGTGTTCTCCGACCAAAAATAAACATCTTTTGTCCGAAACATTTCTTTATTCGGGCCCATCCTTCACCAATTATCACCATGAGAAAGACAAAATCAGAACCGGGCGAAAATCAAGTTTTATCCCGGAAATACTCTTTTTCTCTGTCTTGTACTAAAAAATGCTTGTTGTTGTATTCCAATAAGAGTATTTCCGGGATAAAACTTGATTTTCGTACGGTTCTGATTTTGTCTTTCTCATGGTGATTATTGGTGAAGGATGGGCCCGAATAAAAAAGGGGGTGGGGGTGGTTTAAATTGCAAACTATTCCTCCTTCAAAACCAAACAACTTTTTCCCCAGACATTTTCCGCTGCAATGCGATGCACCGGAGTTATTCAGGGGTACCGACCTTTTTAACATCGATACCAGTGACTGTGCCACCGAGGATTTGAAGACTGACTCACATTAATAGTAATACAAATTCATCTTTAAACAGAATGTTAAAGTTTGGAAATTCCTATTTTATCAATATAGATCCATTTCACATGCTTCTTAATACCATTGAGACATGACTTATATCTGTTTTTAAAGAAAAATGTTCTTCTTCTTTTTCTCTTTTTTTAATGTATAATCAGTAATTGACAAGAAGATGATAAATATATGGTGATATAGTTGCTACAGTTTTATAACTTGTATAAGGGTTACAACGTACATAAACACCTCTATTACATAACGTTTAACGAAATCCTTATTAATACTATAGAAACGTGCAGCTGTAAAGTTAATGTTACGTTTACAAATTTGAAGATAAAAATCTTCTAAATCAAGTTGCTCCGCTGAGTTTTCCAAAAATGTTTGTTTCAAAGTCAGGCAAACTTGACTTAGTTTCTTCCTTTCAGCAATTGAGGCATCACATATAACGGAGACTATGACGGGTGAGAACTGAAATAAATTAAGCACATTGGATGGCAATAGCTATACGAAAAAAATTTTAAATTGCAAAATACTGTATTAACGCTGACAGTACAGATTGAATACGACGTCTTATGGACTGGCCCTAAGATAGATGAATATTAACTTCTCTCAGGAACCTATTAATTGTACTTGTTATGTAATTAAATCCTCCTTTCTAAAACTATGAAAAATAGGTTCCAATAAGTTTTGATATCGATGTTAAGACACCATTAACGTTAACGTTAATCTTTATCCTAGAATCAGATTTCGGAAATATACAGGGTGCACCAAGTAAAGTGGCCTATCAGAAGTATCTAGAGAACTGAATGAGATTTTATTTTGAAAATTTGGTTGTAGCTATAAGAGATGGTTTTCTACGTTTCTAAAATATTTTGGATAATGCGGTATTGCCGGATCATACCGAAAGTGGTAGCAACTTCGGAATTTTAAATGAATTACCCTATATATAATATATTTTTTGGAATCTAGGTAAAAATCTAGAACAGTTTTCTGTATAATACCATCTTTAAGAGTTTTTGAATTATAAATAATCTTGTGATTTTTTAACGCCGTATCGGGACTTGAAACGAAAATCATATCTTTTTAGCAGTTATAGCTAGAAAGCTGAAATTTTGACAATAGTTTCACAAGACCATCAAAATTTTATTATTTTTAACAGTATTTAATTGGCTTTATGCAGGGCGTCTCCATAACAATATTTCTGAGGGAGATGAATTATTGCAAAAATCTTCTGTTTTTAAATGAGACACCCTGTATTTGATATGTTTTGCTAATGGAGGATCGAATTTTCTATCTAATGATATTTAAGTGTTCCTATACCTATCTTCAATATTTTCGGACTTATAGCAAAATTTAAAAATTATCTTATAAAAATATATTTTTTGATAGTTGGCTGTGGAATGGATTCAGAAACAAAATAATTAAAAATCCGTTTGACATGTCTGTGTTATTGTAAAAATAGTTAACAAATGAGCAATTTATTAATAAATAAATAAATGAACAACATTTAAATTACGCATCAACGCCAATAAAATAACCAAAAACTCAATTGTTGACTCTTAAACATTCATGAATTGTGGTGATAATATGTTCGTTTGTCACCTTTTTCATTTCTTCCCCTTCTAGAGACCCCAAAGCTGTTCTTAGTCGATTTTCTAAATCTTTCCTTGTTGTGACGGGTGTCTTCTATACTATTTCTTTAATCCTATCCCATAGATACGGGGGGGGGGGGAGATCCGGAGACCTTAGGGCCATTTCCAGGGACCTGCTAGACCAATCATAGGAGCTGTATCAGGATGAAGTTTATTAAATTTTCTGCAAGTTCTAGATAAAACTCTACCACACTCCCCATGAATATAAAATAAACTCTAAGCTCAAATAATACAAGACATAACGTCAAATGGATTTTTCATTAATTTGTTTCAATGAATCCATTCCACAGCCTACTACCAAAAAATGATCCTCCATTAGCAAAATATATCAAATACAAGGTGTCCCATTTAAAAAAATAAGATTTTTGCAATAATTCATCTCCCTCAGAAATATTGTTATGGAGACGCCCTGTATAAAACTAATAAAATACTGTTCAAAATAATTAAATTTTAATGGTCTTGTGAAACTATTGTCAAAAATTTCAGCTTTCTAGCTGTAACCGATAGAAAGATATGATTTTCTTTTCAGGTCCCAATACGGCGTTAAAAATCACAAGATTATTTATAATTCAAAAACTGATATTATACATAAAACTGTTCTAGATTTTTATCTAGATTCCAAAATAATATAATATATAGGGTAATTCATTTAAAATTCCGAAGTTGCTACCCTTTCGATATGATCCGGCAACACCGTCATCCAAAATATTATATTAACGTAGAAAACCATCTCTTATAGCTACAACCAAATTTTCAAAATAAAATCTCATTCAGTTCTCGAGATACTTCTAATAGGCCACTTTACTTGGTGCACCCTGTAGATGGACAGTTCTTTGAAATTTCAATTTTTGTAATTTCTTCTGAAAATATGTACCGTAAGAAAACACGAATCGATGTTTGAAATTAAAATGTACATATATTTTTTTTTTAAAGTTATAAGGGGTGAAAACGTTAACTGAAATAAATTCTGTAAGGAGAAAATTTCAAAACATAACTCCCTAATTTTTGATTTAATAGATATTTAAAGCCAATCCCCGAAATTTTATTCGCCAAAGAATAAGAATATCGTATGATAACACCCTGTAGAATCGAAACAAAGCCGTTTAGGACCTACGATTATATAAACTTGTTATCTTACAATTGAGTAGGGAATAACACCTAATAAGTTTAGCTACATTACTTAATTAATAGCACTCTGTAAAAAAAATTTTTTTAAATCAGATTTAAAAAAATTTATAAAATATAACGCTTACATTAATACATACCATATATATAGCCTTTAATACAACATTAAGTATCCCATCTATAAATGTGACGCTGTAAATTCCCCGAATAATAGTAATAATTAGCAAATATTCAATAAAAGTCACATATGCTAACTGAACTCCAATATTTAGAAAAATACAAAATAGCTTGCTTCCGTAAAGTCTATTTTGAATTGTGGTAATGTTTACAATTTCCTCAAACATACGTCTGGTCTCTCTTATAATTTCTTGGCTCATAGAGGGGCTTCTTTTCCTCGATGATTTAAGTATTTCTTGTAACTTCTGATATTTTTCTTTAATTACCAATGAAAAATTGATATAAATAAAAAGTAAGATGGCGGATTGAGTGAAATATATAATTCTACAGGCAATGTACGTCATCGATTGCGAATAACTCACAAATATGATGTGATATCCAATATTGATGTGATATCCAATATACACTAAGCAGTAAAAACAGACCAACATAAACTGAATACAGGGTCGTCTCCAGAATTTTTTCTCTACCGTTAATACTTGGTTGAATTGCTTCATATAATATTCCAAACAAAATATTTTATTAAAAAAGATCTCCCAATTTTTTCTTTCATGTACCGTATCAATTATCGACCATAAAGTACAAACAAATCCTAAAATATTAAAATTTGAACAATTATTCTAAAAGTAGTTTTCAAAGGCTGTATTCTACATCAACAAACACGAATATATGATAATGCAAATTCTAAAAACACCACATTTGATTTGAACAAATAACATAAAAAGTGAAATCCTGGAACGACCTACATGAGGTATTTAAGGATTTAGGAGTTCTTTTTTTACATGGAACTATTATTTGCTCGTCATATTGAATTAATTAATTGGTTTTGTTCCAAGAACTACTAGAGATCTTTAATATGTGGCTCTGTACATAAATAAATAAGATGATAAATTGAGATGCAAATGTAGTTGACACAGATTTCAAAGACATACAAAATCGAACCTACATGAAGAATTCAGTTAGTACGGATATCAATTTAATTAATAGAGACTTAAACCATTTAAAATAAACTACAATAATATAATGAAATAAATTGAAAATACCCACCAGTCCAGCACATAATAAATTCGAAACATATAAAGGTTATAGGTAGACCTGGAATTGATGGAATAGAACCATGCCATGTACATAAAAGCAATGATAATGCCAGCACACTAGCATACGTTAAGTAACTATCAGACAAGATCAAACATTTCTTTTCAAAGCTGTAGAATGGAACTATTCCCAATAAGTGGCAGCAAGGAGCAATCGGACGAAAAAATAATATATTGCTCCTGTTGAAGCGAGACATAGCTATTACGTTTTGTATAACTGTGTCAAACTTTTAATCGATAGAGGAAATGCATTATGATTAATGAACCTAATCGATTAAAATTAATTTGTAGTATAACCGTTTGTATTCTTTTGCATGAAAACATTCCTTTAAAAAATTATGAAGGAACAGGGATTTTCCCAAAAAAGTCTAATATATGATAATGGTATAATCGTAAGGGTAGCTATTTAAAGAACTTACGTTGTACTGCTCAATTATTGTTGGTTTTCAAAGAAGGATCGAGGCAGATGAAGACTAAAACAATGACTTGTACGTGCTTTAGGTATATATTTTCGCTATGAATACACAACATCGTTATATTATTTGATAACTACCATTATTTTTATTATTATTTAAATAATCAATAAACGATATTTTCCAATCTCTACATAAAATAAACATTTTTCTACAATTTTAAAACTTATACAGGGGTATTCACGTTATTCGAGACGACATATTATAGCTAAGCTATTTGTTTTGGATAAAAACAAATATTCAGGGTAGATAGGGGCCTATTTGAGGTACATTTTAAAATTATTTTCATAATTTCAAAATTTTATAGGGACGGGAACTATGTTTCTGAAGAATCCTTGAGACATTTGCTTGGCTAATGTTAATATTTTGCGCAATTTGGTTTTGACCGATATGAGGATTTTCGATTACAGAACCAATTACAGCAAATTCATTTTCTTCGTTTCCTGTCACAAGTTTCCTTTTAGTGGGTTTTTTATACTGAACACTCCCAGTTTGTTTAAATTGAGTCAACAATCTTTCGAAAACCTCTCTATTTGGATGGTTCCTGTTACGACATTTTTGAGCGTAAACTCGGGAAGCAAGTAAGCAGTTTTGCAGACATTCTCCGAGAATTAAAATCGTTCTTCTTTTGGATATCTTATCATTTTAAGTAACTAATAAAATAAAAAAAACAGAAACTACCACTATTATAACTAAATGACGATTTGCAGCGAAATACTTTTAGAAATAACTGACATTTACTGTAAACCCTCTGATTCTCTAGAATCTAGATCTGATCTGTCAAAATGTCATAGGCGACTTGATTAATATTAAATATATTATAATTAGCCTGCTTTGTGTATATATTATAATACTTTTTGATAGACAATTAAATTCTACATCTGCTAGTGACATAAAATATGGAGTGTTATATTTACATTAAGCAAGTTATTACCATTTCAAACTTGTAATTATTTAGTAGTACTTTTTGGACATCGTGTGTAAGTTAGTGAATTTTTCATAACTGATTCACAAAACTTAATCAGTGAGTAAAGTTCACTAAGAAATTGGGTTTAAGAAACAAAATACATGTTGAGAATTTAATCATTAAAATTGTTACTACATTTTGACAAAATATGAAATATTTCACAAACCGTAAGTTTTAAGTACGGTAAACCTTAATGAAAGTAATATTTATTTTGATCGTAGGAACCGAAAATGAAATAATATACTGGGCATTCCGTTTAAAAAAATGCAACTTTGATACGTTTCGTATTTTTTGGACAACCTGTACATTATGAAAATAATTTTAGAATGTACCCCAAATAGGCCCATATCCACCCTGAATATTTGTTTTTATCCAAAACAAATAGTTTAGCTAAAATATGTCGTCTCGAATAACGTGAATAACCCTGTATAATAGCCAGAGTATAAAAATAAATAGTTCATTCAAAAACCAAAATCTAAGCATTCTCGACTTATTTTTATACAGGAAACAATCTAAGACAAAATCATAAGCTAAATTCACGAAAAAATAAGTCACATTCATTATCTTATCAACAAATAGTTTAGCTAAAATATGTCGTCTCGAATAACGTGAATAACCCTGTATAATAGCCAGAGTATAAAAATAAATAGTTCATTCAAAAACCAAAATCTAAGCATTCTCGACTTATTTTTATACAGGAAACAATCTAAGACAAAATCATAAGCTAAATTCACGAAAAAATAAGTCACATTCATTATCTTATCAACAAATAGTTTAGCTAAAATATGTCGTCTCGAATAACGTGAATAACCCTGTATAATAGCCAGAGTATAAAAATAAATAGTTCATTCAAAAACCAAAATCTAAGCATTCTCGACTTATTTTTATACAGAAAACAATCTAAGACAAAATCATAAGCTAAATTCACGAAAAAATAAGTCACATTCATTATCTTATCAACAAATAGTTTAGCTAAAATATGTCGTCTCGAATAACGTGAATAACCCTGTATAATAGCCAGAGTATAAAAATAAATAGTTCATTCAAAAACCAAAATCTAAGCATTCTCGACTTATTTTTATACAGAAAACAATCTAAGACAAAATCATAAGCTAAATTCACGAAAAAATAAGTCACATTCATTATCTTATCAACAAATAGTTTAGCTAAAATATGTCGTCTCGAATAACGTGAATAACCCTGTATAATAGCCAGAGTATAAAAATAAATAGTTCATTCAAAAACCAAAATCTAAGCATTCTCGACTTATTTTTATACAGAAAACAATCTAAGACAAAATCATAAGCTAAATTCACGAAAAAATAAGTCACATTCATTATCTTATCAACAAATAGTTTAGCTAAAATATGTCGTCTCGAATAACGTGAATAACCCTGTATAATAGCCAGAGTATAAAAATAAATAGTTCATTCAAAAACCAAAATCTAAGCATTCTCGACTTATTTTTATACAGAAAACAATCTAAGACAAAATCATAAGCTAAATTCACGAAAAAATAAGTCACATTCATTATCTTATCAACAAATAGTTTAGCTAAAATATGTCGTCTCGAATAACGTGAATAACCCTGTATAATAGCCAGAGTATAAAAATAAATAGTTCATTCAAAAACCAAAATCTAAGCATTCTCGACTTATTTTTATACAGAAAACAATCTAAGACAAAATCATAAGCTAAATTCACGAAAAAATAAGTCACATTCATTATCTTATCAACAAATAGTTTAGCTAAAATATGTCGTCTCGAATAACGTGAATAACCCTGTATAATAGCCAGAGTATAAAAATAAATAGTTCATTCAAAAACCAAAATCTAAGCATTCTCGACTTATTTTTATACAGAAAACAATCTAAGACAAAATCATAAGCTAAATTCACGAAAAAATAAGTCACATTCATTATCTTATCAACAAATAGTTTAGCTAAAATATGTCGTCTCGAATAACGTGAATAACCCTGTATAATAGCCAGAGTATAAAAATAAATAGTTCATTCAAAAACCAAAATCTAAGCATTCTCGACTTATTTTTATACAGAAAACAATCTAAGACAAAATTATAAGCTAAATTCACGAAAAAATAAGTCACATTCATTATCTTATCAACAAATAGTTTAGCTAAAATATGTCGTCTCGAATAACGTGAATAACCCTGTATAATAGCCAGAGTATAAAAATAAATAGTTCATTCAAAAACCAAAATCTAAGCATTCTCGACTTATTTTTATACAGGAAACAATCTAAGACAAAATCATAAGCTAAATTCACGAAAAAATAAGTCACATTCATTATCTTATCAACAAATAGTTTAGCTAAAATATGTCGTCTCGAATAACGTGAATAACCCTGTATAATAGCCAGAGTATAAAAATAAATAGTTCATTCAAAAACCAAAATCTAAGCATTCTCGACTTATTTTTATACAGGAAACAATCTAAGACAAAATCATAAGCTAAATTCACGAAAAAATAAGTCACATTCATTATCTTATCAACAAATAGTTTAGCTAAAATATGTCGTCTCGAATAACGTGAATAACCCTGTATAATAGCCAGAGTATAAAAATAAATAGTTCATTCAAAAACCAAAATCTAAGCATTCTCGACTTATTTTTATACAGAAAACAATCTAAGACAAAATCATAAGCTAAATTCACGAAAAAATAAGTCACATTCATTATCTTATCAACAAATAGTTTAGCTAAAATATGTCGTCTCGAATAACGTGAATAACCCTGTATAATAGCCAGAGTATAAAAATAAATAGTTCATTCAAAAACCAAAATCTAAGCATTCTCGACTTATTTTTATACAGAAAACAATCTAAGACAAAATCATAAGCTAAATTCACGAAAAAATAAGTCACATTCATTATCTTATCAACAAATAGTTTAGCTAAAATATGTCGTCTCGAATAACGTGAATAACCCTGTATAATAGCCAGAGTATAAAAATAAATAGTTCATTCAAAAACCAAAATCTAAGCATTCTCGACTTATTTTTATACAGAAAACAATCTAAGACAAAATCATAAGCTAAATTCACGAAAAAATAAGTCACATTCATTATCTTATCAACAAATAGTTTAGCTAAAATATGTCGTCTCGAATAACGTGAATAACCCTGTATAATAGCCAGAGTATAAAAATAAATAGTTCATTCAAAAACCAAAATCTAAGCATTCTCGACTTATTTTTATACAGAAAACAATCTAAGACAAAATCATAAGCTAAATTCACGAAAAAATAAGTCACATTCATTATCTTATCAACAAATAGTTTAGCTAAAATATGTCGTCTCGAATAACGTGAATAACCCTGTATAATAGCCAGAGTATAAAAATAAATAGTTCATTCAAAAACCAAAATCTAAGCATTCTCGACTTATTTTTATACAGAAAACAATCTAAGACAAAATCATAAGCTAAATTCACGAAAAAATAAGTCACATTCATTATCTTATCAACAAATAGTTTAGCTAAAATATGTCGTCTCGAATAACGTGAATAACCCTGTATAATAGCCAGAGTATAAAAATAAATAGTTCATTCAAAAACCAAAATCTAAGCATTCTCGACTTATTTTTATACAGAAAACAATCTAAGACAAAATTATAAGCTAAATTCACGAAAAAATAAGTCACATTCATTATCTTATCAACAAATAGTTTAGCTAAAATATGTCGTCTCGAATAACGTGAATAACCCTGTATAATAGCCAGAGTATAAAAATAAATACTTCATTCAAAAACCAAAATCTAAGCATTCTCGACTTATTTTTATACAGAAAACAATCTAAGACAAAATCATAAGCTAAATTCACGAAAAAATAAGTCACATTCATTATCTTATCAACAAATAGTTTAGCTATAATATGTCGTCTCGAATAACGTGAATAACCCTGTATAATAGCCAGAGTATAAAAATAAATAGTTCATTCAAAAACCAAAATCTAAGCATTCTCGACTTATTTTTATACAGAAAACAATCTAAGACAAAATCATAAGCTAAATTCACGAAAAAATAAGTCACATTCATTATCTTATCAACAAATAGTTTAGCTAAAATATGTCGTCTCGAATAACGTGAATAACCCTGTATAATAGCCAGAGTATAAAAATAAATAGTTCATTCAAAAACCAAAATCTAAGCATTCTCGACTTATTTTTATACAGAAAACAATCTAAGACAAAATCATAAGCTAAATTCACGAAAAAATAAGTCACATTCATTATCTTATCAACAAATAGTTTAGCTAAAATATGTCGTCTCGAATAACGTGAATAACCCTGTATAATAGCCAGAGTATAAAAATAAATAGTTCATTCAAAAACCAAAATCTAAGCATTCTCGACTTATTTTTATACAGAAAACAATCTAAGACAAAATCATAAGCTAAATTCACGAAAAAATAAGTCACATTCATTATCTTATCAACAAATAGTTTAGCTAAAATATGTCGTCTCGAATAACGTGAATAACCCTGTATAATAGCCAGAGTATAAAAATAAATAGTTCATTCAAAAACCAAAATCTAAGCATTCTCGACTTATTTTTATACAGAAAACAATCTAAGACAAAATCATAAGCTAAATTCACGAAAAAATAAGTCACATTCATTATCTTATCAACAAATAGTTTAGCTAAAATATGTCGTCTCGAATAACGTGAATAACCCTGTATAATAGCCAGAGTATAAAAATAAATAGTTCATTCAAAAACCAAAATCTAAGCATTCTCGACTTATTTTTATACAGAAAACAATCTAAGACAAAATCATAAGCTAAATTCACGAAAAAATAAGTCACATTCATTATCTTATCAACAAATAGTTTAGCTAAAATATGTCGTCTCGAATAACGTGAATAACCCTGTATAATAGCCAGAGTATAAAAATAAATAGTTCATTCAAAAACCAAAATCTAAGCATTCTCGACTTATTTTTATACAGAAAACAATCTAAGACAAAATTATAAGCTAAATTCACGAAAAAATAAGTCACATTCATTATCTTATCAACAAATAGTTTAGCTAAAATATGTCGTCTCGAATAACGTGAATAACCCTGTATAATAGCCAGAGTATAAAAATAAATACTTCATTCAAAAACCAAAATATAAGCATTCTCGACTTATTTTTATACAGAAAACAATCTAAGACAAAATCATAAGCTAAATTCACGAAAAAATAAGTCACATTCATTATCTTATCAACAAATAGTTTAGCTATAATATGTCGTCTCGAATAACGTGAATAACCCTGTATAATAGCCAGAGTATAAAAATAAATAGTTCATTCAAAAACCAAAATCTAAGCATTCTCGACTTATTTTTATACAGAAAACAATCTAAGACAAAATCATAAGCTAAATTCACGAACAAATAAGTCACATTCATTATCTTATCAACAAATAGTTTAGCTAAAATATGTCGTCTCGAATAACGTGAATAACCCTGTATAATAGCCAGAGTATAAAAATAAATAGTTCATTCAAAAACCAAAATCTAAGCATTCTCGACTTAATTTTATACAGAAAATACAAAACAAAAACATAAGCTAAATTCACAAAAAAATAAGTCACATTCATTATCTTATCAACAAATAGTTTAGCTAAAATATGTCGTCTCGAATAACGTGAATAACCCTGTATAATAGCCAGAGTATAAAAATAAATAGTTCATTCAAAAACCAAAATCTAAGCATTCTCGACTTATTTTTATACAGAAAACAATCTAAGACAAAATTATAAGCTAAATTCACGAAAAAATAAGTCACATTCATTATCTTATCAACAAATAGTTTAGCTAAAATATGTCGTCTCGAATAACGTGAATAACCCTGTATAATAGCCAGAGTATAAAAATAAATAGTTCATTCAAAAACCAAAATCTAAGCATTCTCGACTTATTTTTATACAGAAAACAATCTAAGACAAAATTATAAGCTAAATTCACGAAAAAATAAGTCACATTCATTATCTTATCAACAAATAGTTTAGCTAAAATATGTCGTCTCGAATAACGTGAATAACCCTGTATAATAGCCAGAGTATAAAAATAAATAGTTCATTCAAAAACCAAAATCTAAGCATTCTCGACTTATTTTTATACAGAAAACAATCTAAGACAAAATCATAAGCTAAATTCACGAAAAAATAAGTCACATTCATTATCTTATCAACAAATAGTTTAGCTAAAATATGTCGTCTCGAATAACGTGAATAACCCTGTATAATAGCCAGAGTATAAAAATAAATAGTTCATTCAAAAACCAAAATCTAAGCATTCTCGACTTATTTTTATACAGAAAATACAAAACAAAAACATAAGCTAAATTCACAAAAAAATAAGTCACATTCATTATCTTATCAACAAATAGTTTAGCTATAATATGTCGTCTCGAATAACGTGAATAACCCTGTATAATAGCCAGAGTATAAAAATAAATAGTTCATTCAAAAACCAAAATCTAAGCATTCTCGACTTATTTTTATACAGAAAATACAAAACAAAAACATAAGCTAAATTCACAAAAAAATAAGTCACATTCATTATCTTCGTATCATCGTATATTATGAGACTTTGCTTTGAAATGTTATGGCAATTTATGAATAAAAACAACTTTTCTAAATAGATTATTTTTTAAAATACCATTTATTTCTGTGTATGGTAAATAGGAGAAGTATTAAAATTTTATATTTAACCTGGTTCACTATTTATGGTACATTATACTACACTTTTAAAAACTGTATAAGTGCAATAAAATACATAAATATTCCTTTTACAAAACGTTTAGCAAATATCTTATTAATATTGTGGAAACGAGCAGCTGTAAAATTGACGCTACGTTTGCAAATTTGAATATAAAAATCTTCTAGTTCAAGTTGCTCGGCAGAATTTTCCAGAAATGTTTGTTTCAAAGTCAAACAAACTTGACCTAGTTTCTTCTTTTCGGTAATTGTGGCATCACATATAAGGGATATTATGATGGGTAAAATCTAAAAAGAATAAAGTACGGTGAATCGAACTAGAAAAAATTTCTAAATTTATTAAATTTCAAAATATAATATTAATGCTGACAGTTTCGGTTAGATCGATTAGAGATGAATTCAAGTTGTTAAGGATTGATCCTAAGACGTTTAAGGATTAATCTATTAATTGTACATACGGGAACTGAAGTAGAATGAGACCGCAATTAATAACCTAGTACTTAAAACTTATTTTAAAACTTATAATAATTATTAATTTAGTTATAAGAGTGGCAATTCTCAACTTAGCATCTTCCCCCGCGCCGGTTCAATAGATGGAACAGCTGGCCTAGGGCCCGATAGCATAAATCGAGAAAAGGAAACTAAAGTTACCAGGCACACTTTATAGAAAATTGTATTATTCGCAAACTTTTGTTCAGGGCCCCTGCGCATTACAAAATAAATATAAAATCAATTGAAATATCAAAAACCATAAAGTCGTCAAATCCCTTACAAATCAAAACGACACAACTTATAATAATTATTTACTTAAAATGAGCATTTCTACACATTCGAGTATTTAATTTCTAAAATAATTGCCTATTTCCAAATGTTACGTTAAAATTTATTAAAAAATTTAAAATTCTCGTGAGAACATTCACACGTTTTTGAAATTAAATTAATAGAATTATAAATCTTTCATTAATACTTACCAAATATACAATATGTAGTATAATAGTAATGGTAACTACCCATTCGAAGCTATTATATTCACTAGTGATTTTGATAATCATAAAATATTGACCAAAAGCCACATATGCTAGCTGAACCCCAAAATTGAGAAAAATACAAAATAGCGTGCCTCCGTAAAGTTTATTTTGAATTTCAGTAATGTCTACAATTTCCTCAAACATACGTCTGGCCTCTCTTATAATATCTAGGGTCATGAAGGGGCTTCTTTTTTTCGATGATTTGAGTAGTTCTTGTAGGTTCTGATATTTTTGTGTAATAACTAATGCAAAATTGATGTAACTAACAAGAAGAACGAATGATTGAAAGAAAAATACAATTTTAAAGGTCATACTCGTAATTGATTGTGGAAAACTAAAATATCTGATGTTTATTGCAGTTTGCACTAAGCAATATGAGGAAACTATCATAAACTGAGAACCAGGCTGTCTCCAGAAAATTTTTTCTATCGTTAATACGTGAATGAACTGATTTATATTACTTTCCAAACCAAATATTTTATTAAAAAATAGCTCCCAATTTTTTCTTTCGTGTACGGAAACAATTATGGGCCATAAGGAACAAATAATCCCTAAAATATTAAAATTTTAACAATTATTATAAAAACATAAAGAGGTTAACATAAATTTGCAAGATGGTTCTTATGCGTATTATCATAATGTTATTAATATTAAATAAATAAATTCGAAATATTCGTATTAAAGTATACAAAACTATTTCAATATAAAGATCATATTTAAAATTTTTGAATTAAACTACATTAATCAAGAATTGATAGAAAATACCAACCTGTCCAGCATACAATACGTTCAAAATATTTAAAAGGAACAGGAATATCTGTAACTGATAGAACTATTCCTTGCCATATACATAAAGACCATAATAATGCTACAACACTAGCATATATTAAGTAAATATTAGTCAAGATCAAACATTTCTTTTCAAAGCTATAGAATGGGACTATTCCCAAAAATTGGCAGCAAGAAGCAATTGGTCGAAAAAATAATATATTATTCCTGTTGAAACGAAACATAGCTACGTACTGTGTAACTGTATCAACATTTTAATCAATAGAAATAATGTATTATAATTAATGAAATGAGCTGATAAGAGTAAACAAATTATTATTAATAATGTAAGTTAATTTGTAATAGAATAGTTTTTATTAAATATAAATGATACATACAATAGAACTATCATGGGTAAAACCTAATCAATTAAGTAGATTTTACGAAAAGTTTGGGAGAGGATTCAACACAATTGCCGATACTTGGTGGAAATCCATAACTAATATTATGAGAAACAATAAAACTACGTTATATTTCTTTTCCACTATATTCTTAAAAATTACATGTTTCGCTATCACTGTAGCTTCTTCAGATTTAGAATGAATGAATATTTTTCTATATCTAACAAAGTGTACAGTCTTAAAATATTATTACAGGTATAAAGATGGTGTAGGGGATATAATAGTAACAGTGGGATTTTCCAAAATGGTCAGTAAAGTGATTATGTAAATTATTTTATATATTTATTTATACATGTAATAGCGGATTAGTGAAATAAATTTGACAAAGGAGAATTGTTAAGGTCTATTTGATCATTCAGTAAAACATCGGTATTTTTAAGTTTATTTATTTCCATGGATTCTAACAGATTAAGTTTTTTATTAAGCTATTAATCATCAGATTTACACTTCCAGTTATAACTTTTAAACAACCCTATGTATTTTAATGAAATCTTGTAACTTTGTATATCCCATATAGACTAAGAAACTTATACTAGAATCAGTCTTGTTTTGTTTAAAAAAATCAGCCATTTCCGAAATATTAATCAAATGTTCATACAATTTATTGATAATTTATTACAAAATTTTCAAAAGTAATTTATTTACCGCCAATTTTATTATCCATCGTATATTATGAGAGTTTTCTTGTAAAATTGTGGTAATTTCTGAATAAAAACAGCTAAAAAAAATATTTTTAACATAACATTTATTTCTGTTTATGGTAAGGAGGAAAAATAGTAAAATTTGATACTTAAACCGACTTACTATTATTTATCGTATTGCATTTGCTAGAGTCTTAAAAACTGTATAAGTGCTATAAAATACATAAACATTTCTTTTATAAAACGTTTAGCAAAACATTTATTAATATTGTGAAAACGTGCAGCTGTGAAGTAGACGTTACGATTGCAAATTTGAATATAAAAATCTTCTAAATCAAGTTGTTCTGCAGAATTTTCCAGAAATGTTTGTTTCAAAGTCAGGCAAGCTTGACCTAGTCTCTTCTTTTCAGTAATTGTGGCATCACATATAACGGATACTATGACGGGTAAAATCTAAAAAGAATAAGGTACTTTGGATCGAATTAGATCAAATTTTCAAATTTATTAAATTGCAAAATACAATATGGATGCCGACAGTATAGATTAGAGATATTTGTTAACGATTGATCCTCATACGAATATTATCTCTCGTTTAAGGATTGAAACATTGATGTACTTATTTACAGGAACTAAAATAGAATGGGACTACCTCCTTTCTAACATTTCTGAGAACAGGTTTTAATATACAGTGTGCCTACGTAAGTTGGCGGCATATTGGAAACTTTTTTATTATTAATTTTACGAAAAAAAATTATTCTTCATAAAAAGTTCTGCATGGTCCAAAACCTAAAATGCAACCACTAGATGTTAAATTTTTTCAGTCGTATACGCGGTTTGTCAAAAAATGTGATATTTGCTATAAAGTACCTTTATTTTTGACAATATCGAAAACTGTTATAAAGAAAAGATGTTTAGAATTAAAAAAGCTTTCAAATGTTCAACATTGTTTATTTACATTAAAAAAATATTTTTTATAATTTTGATAAAACAATTTTAACGATGCATTTAAATGAATAACTAGTTGTATGTATAATTTACTTTGTTACAATAAATACTAATGAACAATCTCTATCTTCAATTTACTAATGCCTCCACATATCCTCCATTTCTGTTCATACATGTAACAGTTCTATTACAAAATTCTCTTAAGACATTGCTAACCATATGGGGAGTTATATGACCAACCGCTTCTGCAATTATTCTCTCTAAATGGTTAACATTTTGAAGTGGCCTTTGAAGGTAAACCTTTTGCTTTAAGTAACCCCACAAGAAAAAATCGAGTGGGGTTAAATCTGGAGACCGCGGAGACCAAGGAATTTCCGAAAAACCATGAAAAACTCTTCCATTGAAAATATTTTCAATGGATTGACGTACATCATAATATGCTGTGACATGGGGCACCATCCTGCTGGAACCATATCTGCTGACGTTCAAGTAAGGGATGGTTGTCAAGAAAATGATCCGCATTCAAGGTTTCTCGGAAAAAAACAGGTCCAATTAATTTTTATACATTCCGCACCACACGTTTGGTTTGAACGAATATTGGTCCTGAGTTTTCAACGTAAAATGTGTATTTTTATCACTCCACCAACGACAGTTTTGGCTAGACACTATCCCATTTGATAAGAATGTTGCTTCATCCGATAAAATAATACACCATGACATAAATGCGTTATCTACTAAGATTCCCTGTATGTCACAACAGAATTCAAATCGTCTATCATTATCTCCTGGTCTTGAATTTTTTGAGGATTTTAAGGGTAATATTTGTATTTTTTTAGAATCTTTGAAGCTGTATCTGTTTTTATATGAAGATGCCCGTTTTCGCAAAGGATATTTAGGATGCTCAGTTGCAGAGAGCATTACTTGCAACGCAATGTCATTAATTTGTACCATGCTTTGGCGTTTTTTGCTAAATTTATTATGTACATCTCCACAAGTCTTAAATTTATTAAATATTTTTCTAACAGTTTCATTGTGAATATTTTTATCTGGATGTCGGAAATTAAAAATGTCTGCTGCTTCTCGAAATGTTTTATACTTAGCACCCACTATATCACAATCTCAATTTTCTCTGCCAGACTTAATGTTGGTGGCATGTCTAACTTTTCATAAACAAATACGTCTGCCAAACATAAAACTGTACAATACGGATCTCTGAAAACAATGGAAAACACTGTTAGACTGCCTAAAAAAAGTGTTTGTACAGTGGCACTTTTTGAAATACGATTGTTGACGTTTTTTCGAATTTTCAATATTTAGATAGTTCGCAAAGCCTACTTTAAATATCAGTTTTAAAAAATGTCAGTGCATTCTAGATTAATTATGCATTAGTGTGCAAACTACGCAATCGCAGAGAAAATGTAAGTAGGAATTTTTTTTTTTAATGTAAATAAACAATGTTGAATATTTGGAAGCTATTTTTAATTCTAAACATCTTTTCTTTATAACAATTTTCGATATTGTCAAAAATAAAGGTACTTTACTCTAGAGAAAAAATCACATTTTTTGACAAACCTCGTATACGACTGAAAAAATTTAACATCTGATGGTTGCATTTTAGTTTTTGGACCATTCAGAACTTTTTAGAAGAATAATTTTTTTCCGTAAAATTAATAATAAAAAAGTTTCCCATATGCCGCCCACTTACGTATATGGAATTCTAAAATAACTGCTTATTTCGAAAGATTTTTTCAAAATTTATTAAAAAATTTAAAATTTTCGTGACTACACCGGCATTTTTAAGCAAATCAGCGACTTGTTTTTTCTTTGGTTACCATAGAAACATGAAATATTTATTCTCCATGGTATACCGGGTTAGTAAAAAGTACCGGAACGCTTCAACATCTTCAAAGCAGCTAAAGCTGCGTCTACAACACTCGGCATTTGGAGGTTTCTGGGCATGCGGAATTGAACAATGATATCGGCAATGTTGTTTGTTTTGCCCTACACGTGTTGTTATCTAAAACTATACTGCAATGATTGAATTGGGTACTGTCAAAATAAATGAGATATTCCGTTTTAGATAACAAAACGACTACATGTAGCAACATTGCCGATATCATTGTTCAATTACGCATGCCTAGAAACCCCCAAATGCCGAATTTTGTAAGCTCAGCTTTAACGGTTCATAAGATATTTAAGCTTTCGATTCAAAATACGATCCCACCAACTAATAGAGATAAAATTTTGAAATCTTGGGATCTCACTAAACTTGAGACGCCCAATTCATTGCAATAAAAATAAATCGGGCATTCTGTTTGAGATAACAAAACGACTACATGCAGCGTAAAACTGGGAAACGTGTCAACAGTGCCAATATCATTGTTCAATTCCACATGCTTAGAAACTCCTATTTATAAACGCAGCTTTAGCGGTTCATAAGATAATTAAACATTCCGGTACTTTCTGCTAACCCTGTATATATCTGGACGATATTAATAAGTGGAATTATGTCAAAATAATGACACATGGAATTAACTTCGACTTGAATTGTCAAATAAAAATTGATTTTTTAGGTGTGAAATTGTTTTTACTGGATTCCCCACATGCTTGAATTAATAACTGGAACTTTTCTTCCTCGTTCACACTCCATGCACTTGGGAGATTGCAAGTCCGAACATTCGAAAACAGGTCTTCTTCAATAGAGGAATTGACAGATTTTTAAAGCGATTTCACGAATTTCAAACTTTAATTAGGAATTTCAATCACACCTAACTTTTGTTGTTCAAAAGAAAGGATACATCGTGTGATATTGTAAAATTGTGGCATGTAAAAATTTAACGCGATTATTCTTTCGATTTGCGCATGAAAAAGAAATGCATTTTTCCAAGAATTTTCCAGCAGCAGTTATCCGAAACCCTAACAAATCCGATCAAATCCTATATGTATACACAAATTTTGAAATTAAATTAATACTTACCAAATATACAGCATTTATTACACTAGCAATGGTAATTACCCATCTGAAGCTATTATATTCACTAGTGATTTTGATAGTTATAAAATATTGACCAAGAGCCACATATGCTATCTGAACTCCAAAATTGAGAAAAATACAAAATAGCGTGCTTCCGTAAAGTTCATTTTGAATTTTGATAATGTCTACAATTTCCTCAAACATACGTCTGGCCTCCCTTATAACTTCTAGGGTCATCAAGGGAGTTCGTTTTTTCGATGATTGGAGTAGTTCTTGTAAGTTCTCATATTTCTCTTTAATAGCCAAGGCAAAATTAATGTAAATGAAAATTATAATAATTGATTGAAAGGAAACTACACTTTTACAAGCAACAAGCGTAATTGGTTGTTTAAAAGACCAATATTTGACCCGTATTACAGTTTTCATTAAGCAGTATGAACAGACCAGCATAAACTGAAAACTAGGTTGTCTCCAAATTTTTTTTTCTTCCGTTAATACTTGAATGACCTGATTTATGTTGTTTTCCAAGTCAAATATTTTATTAAAAAATATCTCCCAATTTTTTCTCTTATGTACGGAAAGAACCATCGCCCATAAACAACAAATACTTCCTAAAATATTAAAATTTTACAAACAGCAGATTACAGCAATACTAAGCATAAATTTCCAAGATGATTTCTATGCATGTAATGTTATTAATGTTCAACATATAACACCGAAATACTAGTATTGAAGTATACAAAAACTATTTAGCAAGTACCGATTCCAATTAAAGAGTATATTTAACACACTTAAATTAAACTACGATCAGCAATAATGAAATGAATAGAAAATACAAACCTGTCCAGCATATAATGCGTTCGAAAGATTTAAAAGGTTCAGGAATATCTGTTAATGATAGAATAACTCCCTGCCATATACATAAAGATATTAATAATGCTAGCACACTAGCATATATTAAGTAAATATCAGACAAGATTAAAGATTTTTTGTCAAAACTATAAAATGGAATTAGTCCCAAAAATTGGCAGCAAGAAGCAATTGGACGAAAAAATAATATATTGCTCCTGTTGCAACGAAACATAGCTACGCACTATGTAACTTTGTCAAACATTTAATCGATTGAGATAATTCATTACGATTAATGGAATGAGCTAATGACAGTAAGCAAATTTTTATTATTAGGCATATACCCAAAATTTGAATAAGTTTGGACATTGAGAACTGTATACAATCAAAAAACATAATTAAGGAAAGTGATACGCAATAAATGAAAATAAATGTTTATATAATTTGTTAATTTTGTGGGCGCTATTTGCGGATCATGAGTAAAACTATTAAGGGTTTTTAAGAGTTACAGATATATATTTTTGCAATAAATACAGTACATCGTGGTATTATTTGACAACTAATATTATTATTATTTAAACAATCAGAAACCCACATTTTCTATACATAAACATTTTTCTACAATTTTAAAACTTGTATGAAAGCTATAAAATACATAAATACTTCTCTCAAGAAACCCAAAGCTAAGCTTTTATTAACACTATAAAAACGAGCAGCTGTAAAGTCCACATCGCGTTCACTTATTTGAAGATAAAAATCTTCCAAATCAAGTTGTTCTTCCGAATTTTCTATTAACGTTCCTTTTAAAGTCAAGCACATTTGACTTAATTTTTTCTTTTCAGCAACTGTTGTGTCACAGATAATAGAGATAGTGATGGGTGAAACCTAAAAAATACGTTAGCTATGAAGTAGGAATTGAGAACTGGACTTGAAATATAATCAGGAAACAATACAGAAACTTATACAATATCAAGAAATAAGGAATGTACTAAATTATCGATATCGATATGCGTGTGCGCAAAAAACGATTAACGTTGGTTTTGAATCGTTGGAGGTTATATTCGTTGGGAAAAACGACCTCGGGAAGGTCGTTCCATAAGGATGAAGTCCTCCAGATGAAAGCATTTTTAAACAATGAAGTTCGAGGAGTACTCAGCTCAACCACATATGGATGGGCGGCAGTGGTTCGTCGTGTATTTCTGATATTCGTCGCTCTAGGCGGAATTAAGAGGGCAAGGTCAGCTGAGAGCACTTGCCATGAAAATATCTGTAAAAGAGAGTCAAATCCCCAACCCGTCTTCGATGCTATAGGCTGTCGAGGTTCCTCGTCAGCTCGTGGTCTCCAATCAGACGAATGGCCCTCCTTTCGATGGAATCCAGTAGCCGAAGAGTATGTTTGGATGCAGAGCTCCAGACATGAGAGCAGTACTCTAGTGATGGTCGAATCTGGGCTTTGTATAGTATCAAAAGTTGTTGAGGTGTGTACAACTTTCTGGTTCGGAAGAGTACACCAAGTTTCTGCTGAAGCTATCCTGGCGATTACCACAACATGATGCCCAGCAAATTAATAGATGAAGCCAGTGGGATTGCGTATCCGTCCATGACTATATCCGATTCTGTAATGTTAACCTTTTTAGAGAAAACTGCTGCCTGGGTTTTTTAGCGCTAAATTCGACTTGGTTACTGTCACCCCAAGCTAGAATTTCTTCCAGGTCTTTATTGAGGCGTGATACTTCATGCTGTCTGCGAAGATGTGCGTCGGCAGCCGATGTTTGTGCATTCAAAGAGAAAGATGAGATAAGTGTGCTATCATCAGCAAAACTAAATATCGGATTTTTCGTTTTCATTAGAAGGTCATTAATGTAGAGTAAGAAGAGAGTGGGAGACAATATGGACCCTATAATGAACCACTTTTAATCTGCCACAGTTGGTTCTAATTGTGAGACGAGAAATATACTTACAAACATGAAGAGTTTTTAGGCAGTGGATTTGTCCCTTTTAAACAATTAGAAGGGTGTCACCTGGAGGTACTACATATGGACCTCTAATCATTCTAGTGAAAGAGAAGTCAACACAACAATGGTTTTTTCTTAATAGTATTACTTCCATAGTGGGAACACGATTTCTTTACAGCTATTATTTTAAAGATATTTACGACCTTTAAAATGAATAAAATGATGTACCACTTGATCCGCTTCCACTTTAAGAAGAAAAGCGTCTCCCTTTACAATATAATTGACGTATTTTTTCGATTTTTAGTATTATTTACTAGAAGCCAGGTATTGAGGGTGGGTTATAGTTTTTAAATTGGCAATCGATTTATTGAAGGCAACCAGGAAGATACTATAATTAAAATTTAACAAATATAAATTTGCAAATGCCACTAAACGCAAAGTTTTAATGGGGATACCAAAAATTTGATACCTGCTTAACTTACCAGATATATACAATTTATCATAGTTGCAAGACCAAATATCCATTTCATATATGTGGTCGAGTCAATAACAATTAAAAGATATTGTATGATTGCCATATATTCCAGCTGAATTCCAGTGTTAAGAAAAATCCAAAGTATTTTGCATCCGTATAGTTCATTTTGAATTTTGACAATTTTCATAACTTGTTCGAACATACATCTGACTTCTCTAATGTTCTGCGTTCCGAAGTTGCTTGTTTTTCTGGTGTATGTGATAATTTTTTGTAAATCCTGATATTTTTGTTTAATTACCAATGCAAAGTTGATATAGCAAAAAATCACTAGTTGTGAATTAAGGAAAAATATTAATCTATAAGTAATAGTTCGTAATGTATTTATACCAATCCAAATTTTAAAGTTTATTACAGCTTGCACTACCCAAAAAAAATATACCAACAGAAGATGAAAAAACGGCCTTCTCCAAAAATGTTTTTCTATTGTTGAGACCAGAATAAATTGTTGCATGTAATTTTCCAAGCAAGATATTTCATTGAAAAGCATTTGCCAATGGTTTCTTTTATGTACCGAAATAAATAATGGCCACAATGAAGCTGTAAGTGCTAAAATATAAAAATATTGATAACGAATTCATATTTTCTTATGGGTATCATTTATCTGGTTAGCAAAATAATCTTATTTTTGCGAACAGAAAAATGTAAGCGGTCAGCCAAAATGGCTAGTTGGTCAGCAACTTATACACAGCAAACATTTCTGAATCGTGACAGGGCCCTGGGAAAACAAGTGAAAACCCGCCCCCGCTACACCTTTTGTAACTGATTTCCTTCTGTATTCGGCAGAAGGAAACACAAGAAAGTAGTTACATAAATTCACAGTGCCCTGGGACCTCTGAAGTAAACTGCTTCAAGACATGTTTGTTTCTACTGACCAATTGTAAACTCTTTCTGACCAAGAAATGATTTCGCAGCTCGACTCTTAATAACGGCAAACCATTTAATTTCTTCATATATAATAACTTTTAACTAAAGAGGAATACAAATTGCAGTCTATAAAGGATCTAAATAAGTCATTTTATAGGGTCTCGCAAATAATTTTGTTCCGCTATTGATGTGCCACACTATCATACGTCTGCCGTTCACACTGGTTATTCTAATAAATGATGTGATTTCTAAAAAAATACAGACCTGTAATTGAGGTAATAACTTCAAAATATTTTAACAAGGGAGATAGTTCTAACAATGATAATCGGCATCCATACCACGTATTTAAACATAGTAATAATGTTACCAAAGCTGCGTATATTATGTAAACACCAGGATATAACAAACATTTCTTTTTAAAACTGTAAAATGGAACTAGTCCTAAAAACTGGCAACAGACAACAGCTGGGCAAAGAAATTGAAAATTTCTTCGGTTTAACCGAAACATTATGTATACTAACAACGATCTTTATAATGAGTAATTAGAAATGTGAACCCTCGACAACAAAAATGCACTATGCTCAAATATCGAATGGACATAAACAAAGAAAAACATTTCTTAATTTATTAAAGAGTCTCAATCAACAATCGATCGTCTAATGCTCAAAACACTATTGTCATTACCTATGTAAAACAAATTAACAATTTAATTATTCATATTAATTAACACATGGTTCATCAATATTTAATTAATACAATCAATAAAATTCAGAACCATTTCTCCTGAAATACCGAATTACTAAACTAAAATCAGAAATACTCTAGAAAAATGCCTGAGTGTAATATTTCTGTTGATTATTTTTGTTTGAAAATTTTTCTAGTTTACTTTATTTAGGTAGGTATTCGTTTTATTAACGATTTTTTTTTTTTTTTTATGATCAAACACAAGCACTATAGGAAAAATCCTTTAGGGCACTCTGGGAGTGGTGCGTGTGCGCAAAAAGCGATTCACGTTGGTTTTGAATTGTTGGAGGTTATATTCGTTGGGAAAAACGACCTCGGGAAGGTCGTTCCACAAGGATGTAGTCCTCCAGATGAAAGAATTCTTAAATAATGAAGTTCGAGGAGTACTAAACTTAACCACATATGGATGGGCGGCAGTGGTTCGTCGTGTATTTCTGCTATTCCGAGCACCTTCCATGAAAATATCTGTAAAAGAGAGTCAAATCCCCAACCTGTCTTCGATGTTCTAGGCTGTCGAGTTTCTTCGACAGCTCGTTGTCTCCGATCAGACGAATAGCCCTCCTTTCGATGGAATCCAGTAACCGAAGAGTATGTTTGGGTGCAGTGCTCCAGACATGAGAGCAGTATTCTAGTTATGGTCGAATCTGGGTTTTGTATAGTGTCAAAACTTGTTGAGGTGTGTACAACTTTCTGGTTCGGAAGAGTACCCCAATCTTCTGAGAAGCTATCTTGGCGACTGCCGCCATGACTATTTCCGGTTCTGTAATGTTAACCTTTTTAGAGGAAACTGCTGCCTGGTTTTTTTTAGCGTTAAACTCAACTTTGTTACTGTCACCCCAAGCCAAAATTTCTTCCCGGTCTTTATTGAGGCGTGATACTTCATGCTGTCTGCGAAGATGTGCGTCGGCAGCCGATGTTTGCGCATGCAAAGAGATGAGATAAGTGTGCTATCGTCAGCAAACCTAAATATCGGATTTTTAGTTTTCACTAGAAGGTCGTTAATGTAGAGTAAGAAGAGAGTGGGAGACAATATGGACCCTTGAGGAACACCGCCATTGATGGTGAAGGTGTCTGAGAGAAATCCGTCAATCGCCACTTGCAGAGAGCGGTCCTTAAGAAAGCTAGACAACCATGCACAGAATCGACTGGGCATACCATAGACTCGCAGTTTACTTAGAAGCCCCTCATGCCAAACACGATCAAAAGCTTTAGAAATATCCAGTGCAACAACCCGAGACTCCCCATGATGTTCGATTGCGTTGTTCCAAATATGGGTGACATAGGCTCGAAGATCTCCAGTTGATCTGGACTTCCGAAAACCATATTGATGATCGCTGATAATGTTGAAGCCTTCCAGGTACTTTAGAAGATGTTGGTTACTAACTTTCTCCATTACTTTTGATATAACTGAAAGCAATGCTGACCTCTCTGACCTTTCTTTGGAATAGGCTGGACTCGCGCCGTCTTCCAGCAAGATGGAAATATTCCTTTTTTGTAGAATAATCTATTGCCACGACATTATCGCATTGACTCGTTACTCACTCACCCAAAATACTACTGAATAATGATAAAAATTTTATTATATTTTATTATACAGGGTGCTGATAAAGTCTGGAATAATCGATTTTTCTTGAAAACGCAAAACTTTTTCGAAAAACGCTCGTACCCGTCGATTTTATTTTATTCTTTGAAATTTTTTGGCGTTCTTCAATATTATACCGGATGCGCCAAAAACGCTAGGCAAGTGTCAACTTCACTTTTTCAAATAGAACACCCCTTTTTTTCTCCAATATTCAGATTCCTCTCTAAACTCTAGACAAGTTTCATATAACATATTGTATGGCTAAAGTCAACAGTAATTGAAATACAGGGCCCACAATAAAAATCAAGGTATAATTTTAAGGTCTAGGTATTTACCTTCTTACCGGTTTCTACATAATAACTTAGTTACGTAAATGTCAAAACATTTAATATTTACTCCAAAGTTGTCACTTTTACCCCTAAAAATGTTTCTAACGGAAGCTGAGAGAATCGAAATATTAATAATAGTAGGATGTGGAGATCGAAAGAGAACACAAATAGAAGTTTGTGAGTATTTTAATGATAAATATCCAAATAGAGAACACATAAATCAGGCAACTGTTTCCAAAATTGTTAAGAAGTATAATGAAGTTGGTCACGTTAAGGATAAACCTAGAAGTGGACGACCTAAAATTTCCGTCGATGTCAAACTTGATATTCTAGTTTCGTTGGAAGAGAGACCACATTCGAGCACAAGAAGCATTTCTCAAAATGTTCAAAATATCCACGATTCAACGGTGGCAAAGTTCCTGAAAAAGGAAAAATGGCATGCATATAAATGTCAAGGAGTACAGGAACTTTTGGAAGGCGACCCTGACAGAAGGAATGAGTTTGCGAAATTCTCATGGATAATTACTTGATTAACGATGCATTATTTCCGAGTAACATAATTTTTTCCGATGAGGCTACTTTTTTCTTGGATGGCATGGTAAATCGTCAATATTGCCGGTATTGGTCCAGCGAAAATCCCCATTGGTTCCGAGAAATTCATACCCAGCAGCCGAGAAAAATTAATGTATGGGCAGGAATAATTCGGGATACTGTTATAGGACCCTATTTTTTTGAGGAAAATTTGACTGGCCAAAGATATTTGCAGTTTCTTGAAGAAGACCTCGCTCCAGCGTTGATTGCCCTATTTCCCGATCGGAACATTCCTGACTCACATGATACAACTATGTGGTTTCAGCAGGATGGTGCACCAGCCCACTATTCGGTCGAAGTCCGTAGATACCTGAATGAGTTATTTCATCATCATTGGATAGGTCGACGGGGTGAAATAGAGTGGCCTGCGAGGTCCCCCGACTTAACGCCATTGGACTTCTTTCTGTGGTGCTATATTAAGGAAAGGGTTTACAAAAATAAACCAGAAGATATTGATGTTCTCAAAACGCGTATAACAACAACCATAAGACAAATTACCCCAGAAATTGTACATAATGTACAGTTAGAATTTGTTGAGAGATTGGGACATTGTAGAGCCGTAAATGGACACCATTTTCAACACTTACTCAAATAATTTTTTAGATTGTTCACTGTATTACCAATTTCCTGTTAGAATTTTTTTTCTAGCCTAAGTATTTGTCATGGAAAACAAGCTTTAAAATTATACCTTGATTTTTATTGTGGGCCCTGTATTTCAATTACTGTTGACTTTAGCCATACAATATGTTATATGAAACTTGTCTAGAGTTTAGAGAGGAATCTGAATATTGGAGAAAAAAAGGGGTGTTCTATTTGAAAAAGTGAAGTTGACACTTGCCTAGCGTTTTTGGCGCATCCGGTATAATATTGAAGAACGCCAAAAAATTTCAAAGAATAAAATAAAATCGACGGGTACGAGCGTTTTTCGAAAAAGTTTTGCGTTTTCAAGAAAAATCGATTATTCCAGACTTTATCAGCACCCTGTATGCCTAATCAACAGAAGAAAAACTACAATTTAAGAAGTTGTACAATTGCAATGAAATACATAAATATGTATCTTAAGAAACCTAAAGCTAAGGCCTCATTGACATCAGAAAATGCACAGCTGTGAAGGTTATATCACGTTCTCATATTTCGGTCATCTACTAATGTTTCTTTTAACATCAACTAATTTGTGCTTTTCGGCGGTTGCTCCATCGCACATAATAGAGACTATCTTGGGAAACACCTAAAAAATACATAATGTAGAAGATTTAACGTAGGATACAGAGGGTCCGACACAATTGGTTAATATGTAATAAAAATGTTAAGAATAGTTTTTAGGTGTTACTTTTGTGACGCTCATGTTTCTTCTACAAGGTCTCAGATAGGTTAGATAATATTTCTGTGTACAGGTGATATCAAAATAATATTAGAACAAGGAGATCAGGCCACAAAGATGCTTATTATACATATACAGGGTGTATTTTTAAAACGACCTGCGCAGGTCAACTTCTTTTTTAAATGGGAACCCGTTTTTCTTTTTCGCAGGTTCCGAACCTTCATTAAACAACAAGCAACTTTCATCCCAAACATTTTTTTATTCGAATCGATCCTGAACTCAGACAAAGTAAGTGGCAAAATGAAATCAGAAACAATTTTGAGGTTGAAACTAATTTTCTTATTTTAATAAATGTTCAAAATGCTCCCCGCTTCTTTCCATACAAAAGTACAAACGACTCTGAAACCCTTCTCGCACTCGTTCTAAAATTTCGGGAGTCACATTTTCTCTACAGGCAGCGGCGATTTTTGTCTCAACTCCTGAAGATTCTACGTCCTCGTACGACTCACAATCGACTTGATGAACCCCCAGAAAAAGAAATCCATTGGCGTTAAGTCTGGTGATCTTGCTGGCCATAATACGGGGCCGAGCCGCCCGATCCACTGTCCAGGAAAATGATCGTTTAACCATTGGCGAACAGGTACCGTGAAATGAGCCGGGGCTCCACCTAGTTGGTAGTGTAACAATTCGTCGTTGAAAAGTTCAGGATCGATTCCAATAAAAAAATGTTTGGGACGAAAGTTGCTTGTTTTTTAAAGGAGGTTCGGAACCTGCGAGAAAAAAACGGGTTCCCATTTTAAAAAAAAAGTTGCCCTGCGCACCACCTGAACACCGCAGGTGAAAAAACCTACGCCATTCGATTTCCACCTCAAAACTACGAAAATCATCTTAGGAGGTCGGAATCAAAAAAATGCAATCTGAGCGAGAAAAAGGGGTATTCGGGTTTTAAAAAGACACCCTGTATATAGGGTCATACAATCGAGCGTCAGTCTTCCATAGCTCCTATACGAATTAAGTTAGGAAATTAATTCATATGCGGATTTATACACTATCATAGGATATATTTCAGGAAAATATTTTTCCATATATAGGGTGGCCCAAAAAAGTGTGATAACATAAAATTTTATTTTTTAAAATGGGACACCCAAGATTTTATTATATATTTAGGTTCGTATTGGTGTCCTCGATAATTACCTTAAATGTTATTTAATTTTTTTTTGTAGTTTATGAGCAATAAATTAAAAACTAAAAAGTTTTGGAGTCCTGAGAAGAAAAATCAAAAAAACATTCTAAAATTATTTTTTTAACCATACTATTAGGTGGTCTTTATAACAAGGGCTCTAGAGATACTATTAATATTATCTGTTTTATACAGGGTGATCATAATAAGGTTCCCAGAACGACACATTTCAAAATCCTTTTTGCCAAGATTTTCAAATGAAACACCCTGTATATTTTTGGCTATTCGATGTAAAATTCGTAAGCAATTTTTTTTTGCAATACAAACATGACAAGTGATTTCCAGCAGTTTTCGAAAAAATTCCAAAATTCATAAATTATTTTGTTTAAATAACATAGGCTAATAATTTCAGTATATCGTCGTTGCCGCGACGAAAGCTTCTATGTGACAATTTTTCAGATTTTGACTTTTTTGCGCCATTGTGTCAAGAATCATCATATCTACGACTTAACGAAATCATCCATGTGAATATATCAAAAAATAATGTAGTTATAACATAAAACTAAAACCTTCTATGTGCGTTTAATACAAAATCATCCCGACGAAATCTCCTATGTGTTTAATATTTCACATAGTAGCTTCCGACGTGATACAGAATGTTGAAATTATTGAAATTGATTCTGAAGCTAACACATAGAAGGTTTCTCGAAAACTCGTTAAAGAATTCATGCTTTCCCGCCAATTTTGTGAACGTATCGTTTGTGTACTCCAGTTAGCTTTTACCTTGATTTTACTGAAAAAAATACGAAATTTTGAGTTTTAAAGAAGATCTCTATGTGACAATTGGGCTAATAGGTAAGTACATGCATTTTAAAAATATATTTAAATGAATGCGGATGGTCGACCAACCAAATTTATTTTTTGTGAGGTTACGTTAAAACTCTAGGTATTCTATTTTATAGTTATTTATGTATGAAAGGAATTACAAGGGTCTTAATTATCTAGGGAAATTGCTGTCCCTCGGGCCACCCAAGGGCCTCTGGCCCGAGGGCGAAGCCCTAGATAATTAAGACTTAATAATTCCTAAGGAACATAGGACTCCTGACCGAATTTAATAACATATTATTATTGTCTATTTTTAAAACGGAATAAATGGCATTTAAATTCACATTCTAGTTGTCAGTCGTTTGACTTTATATTAAAAAAGTGTCTTAATGCCCTCTACTTTTCAATAATTTCCCAAGGGAGTTATGACCCTCTTCATTGGTCGCGTAACCAAGATGATATAAAGTAATAGTATCCCGGTCAGAAATAAAACTCTATTTTGATTTTTGTTTTATATAGCAATTTATATTCACTGTGAATAAAAAAGAGCATTCGCAAGAGATTTTTTATAACTCGTATTTTTTTGCGAAAGTCACTTGTTGACCAAAATAAGGTGACGCAAATCCTTACATAATTACATTTTGTTACAGAAAATGTCTCGTGGAAAAAAAATGTTGCAGCTCGCTCTAGATCAGACAGCAAATAATATACAATCGATATTCATCGAGGAAGATGGTAATAGTGCCCACTGCGTCATAGCACCAGATAACGAGCTCTTGGAAGCGATTAATTCTGTCCTAGATAATCAAGATTCTAAGAATGAAATCTCTATCCCAAACAAAGTCACAATCATTGAAAATGTTCAACTAAAGCCACCTGATCTTATAGCATTGCAGCCTGTCTCATTGTCTGAACAAATCTATGAGAGACAAGAGTTGCAAGAGAATGGTGAATTGTCTAACAGTGACAATATCATTATTATTGGGCAAAATGAAGCAGCTAAAAATCAATACTTAGAAACCGGTATTGAAAAAGAAGATATAGAGGAGGAGAATATGCAGACAGATAGCGTTGAACCGGATTATTCCAAAAAAGAAAAAACCAAGTCGCAAGAAGAAGAAACCTTTGAAGCATCTCAATCTTCAGAAGAACCTACCAGAGGACAAAGACTCAAAAATTCTTCATTACTTCAGAAAAACAAACGCCTCCAGGGTCTAGATTATCTTGGTTGTAACCGAAAAGGCAACGAAATAAATAAAAATATACCCAAACATAAACGTAATATTAAATTACGATGTCTGCATACATCCAAAAAGAGAAAAAGTACCAGATCTTTTTTATGTGGATGCTTCACTGAAGATGATAGACGTATAATATTTGAAAAGTTCTGGAAACTGGAGTCCTGGGCTGAGAAAAAAATGTTCGTGAAAGGTTCGGTAACAACAAGACACATAAAGAGAAGGAGAAAAAATTTATTGAATCCAACCAAAAAACAAGAAGGTCGTGACATATATCTACAAAAGACAGATGGTGAGAAGATCAAGGTTTGTCGTGCATTTTTTGTCAACACCTTATCAATCGGAGAAGACACATTCAAAAGGTGAACAAAGAATAATTTTAATCTAGAATTACCAGTTTCAGATGAATTGGAAGCACCACGATCATGTGATGAACCTAAAGTAAATCCCAGAAAATTAGTTAGTACCAGCCTGGAGTCGAACATAAAAAAATGGCTAGATTCTCTGCCTAAGGTTCCAAGTCATTATTGTCGTTCTTCATCAAAAAAGATTTACTTAGAGTCGATTTTTCGTTCCTCTAAGCATTTATACGAAGTGTATCAAGAGTGGTGTAAAATGGAAAGTATTTTCCCTGTATCGGGTTTAACCTTCTTCAAGAAAACTCTGGACAAGCAGAATATAGCCATCCACCATCCGCGTAAAGATCAGTGCGATACATGCACTCAATATAAGACCAAACAACTGCCCGAAGAAGATTACTTGGACCACTTAAGGAAAAAAGATGAAGCAAGGATAGCAAAGAATGTAGCAAAGGAGAGTGCTGCAAACAGAAAGATTGTATTAACCATGGACTTGCAAAGCGTACTACTGTGTCCCAAAGTATTGGCCTCTAAACATTACTACAAACAAAAGCTGCAGTTGCACAATTTCACCCTCTATGTGCTGAATAATAAAGATGTGTTCCTATATGTCTGGCACGAGTGTAATGGTGGAGTAACGGCTAACGAGTTCGTATCTTGCATCCGGGATTTTATTGATACGAAGAAGAATGACTTCGACCATTTTGTCTTAATTTCAGATGGGTGCTCCTACCAGAATAGGAATAAGATTCTCGCTAGCGCACTCAGTGACCTAGCTGTTAGATATAAACTCATAATAGAGCAACTTTACTTGGAGAAAGGGCATACTATGATGGAGGCAGATAGCGTCCACGCTACTCTTGAAAAATATTTTATTCCGCCTATAAACTCTCCAGGTGATTAAAGACAGCGAAAATGAGAGCTGCACGCCCAAGTCAGCCATATACTGTCAAAGTCGTAGACTACTCATTTTTTGTAAACTTCGAAAAACAAGTTTCAAATTTGAAATCCATACGACCTGGAAGTATTGGGGGACCGGTGGTAACTAATATAAGAGCTTTAAAATACATGCCAAATGGTGATATCTTCTACAAGTTAAACCACTCAGATGAATTTGCTATTTTACCCCAAAGAAAACCATTGTCCACAGCTGAGCCAGATCAGTTATATCGAGAGCCACTAGCGATTGCAGAGTCCAAATATTTGCATCTACAAGATCTAAAAGATGTTATAGAAACAGACCATCATGCATTCTACGACAATTTGCCCTACAGGAAGGATAAAGAAAAGGGAGAGAAACGAAAACAAAAAATGAAGGAAACGACGAGCTTAAAACAAAAAAATAAGAAATAGAGAAATGTTGCGATTGTGTTTTTTTTATTACGTATTGTATTACATTTAAATTAATAAATCTCTTTCATAACATTAATTTCAAAATTATTCTCATGTGCGATAACTCCTATGTGCAGACATGGTGTCCACCGAAATCTCCTATCTGTATGGCATCAGCTTAAAAATATACATTTTTAAAATACTGGTATCATTTAAGTTTATGTTTGCATGTAGCTTTTTCATATCTTCATATAGGTGAACTGATCTAGAGAAATATTTAAATTTGATTAGCAAAATTAGATTTTATGATGTTTTTTGTGCCTACTGAAAACTTTTGTTGAATGCACATAGAAGCTTTCGTCGCGGCAACGACGATATGTTGAAAATGTCTTCCAATTTGATCTGTGCATAAGTAAGCATGTTCTTTAAATAGTTATTTTTGTATCCAGGGTGCGAAATACTACTTTGGTGATCGAGAACGACAGTTTTTTGACGCGGCACAGCCCAGGGTATATTTACCGATTGGTATCCAGGATGATAAACCATTATGGCTATTTTGTGGGATTTCCAACTTATTGGAATCACTAATGCTAACAAATCGATTTTTTCCGAAAATTGTTGAAATTAAGACAACCTTTTTTAAAGAGATTTTGTCAAAGGTTATGCCACTTGCGGCGAGTTTTCTAAGGGGACATAATAGCTATAAATATGTACTTATACTATTTTTCTATTTTAGTTTTTTTAATAAGAAAAATCCATATTAAAAAAAAGATTTGCTATATAAATTTTGTAAATATGTATGTCAAAAGTTTACGTTGGTAATACTGTCAAATTATGGTTTTATCAAAGTAGCCTTTGTCATCTTGTCGCGAAAATCGAAAACTTTCATATAAAATTATGGTAATTTCTAAAGAAAAACAGCTTTTCTAAATAAAATATTTTTTAAAATAACATTTATTTCAGTTTATAGCAAGGAGGAAAAATAGTAAAATATTATATTTAACCTGACTTACTATTTATGGTTTTTCATCTGCTACAGTTTGAGAAACTGTATAAGTGCTATAAAGTACATAAATATTTCTTTTACGAAACATTTAGCGAATCTCTTATTGATATTGTGGAAACGCGCGGCCGTAAAGTTGACGTTACGTTTGCCAATTTGAATACAAAAATCTTCTAGATCAAGTTGTTCTGCAGAATTTTCAGGAAATGTTTGTTTCATAGTCAGACAAACTTCACTTAGCTTCTTCTTTTCAAAAATTGAGGCATCACATATAACGGAGACTATGACGGGTAAAATCTAAAAAGAATAAAGTTGGTTGGATCTAATTAGAATTTTTTTTTACAATATTAATGCTGACAGTATAGATTAGATATTTTTTGTTTTCTTAGATAATTTTATTTTTTTTGAAATTATAGGTAGTATAGTTTTGGTCACTTTGAAATGAAATTCACGCATTCAGTTTACGTTTCGGTTTTCGGTTAGTTTTATTATGTATAACAGTGAAAATATTAAAAAATATACGTTGTCCAGACTCACGCGCACTAATTTTGGTTACGTTTATTTTTTCTTTGATTGATGTTGAGTTATGAATGAATGAATGTGGACTAATTGATTCATACAACTCAACATCAATAAAAAAAACCTAATGTAACCAACATTAGTGTGAGTGAGACTTGACTAGGTATGTTTTTTTTATTAATTATGTTAACTGTTATAAATAATTAAAACTAACATAAAATAAGAAATTTGTAACTAACACGCTCTAAAAAGGTTGTTGCTTTCTATTTTCTCTAAATGCTTTATTTATTTCTGACAAATAGTTCTGATGATGGCTCAAAGTGACCGAAGCTTAAGACATACTACCTCTAGTACAGATTAGATGAATTCTAGTCGTTAATTATCGATATCGAATATTATCTCCAGTTGAAGAGTTGAACTATTGATTGTATTTGTTAACAGGAACTAAAGTAGGATGGGACTATCGCAATTAATAGCTTCCTTTGTAACTATTTTGAAAACAGGCTTTAATATTTTTGGATATTGATATCAAGAGAAGAGAGTATTCCTTCACCTACCAAGTATGTAATTTCTAAAATAACTGTTTATTTAGAAAAATGTTATCAAAATTTATTAAAAAAAATTTAAATTCTCGCTTTTGGACGATATTGATAAGTGGAAATATGTATGTCCAAATAATGTCACAATGGAATGGACTTTGATTTGAATTGTCACATAAAGATTGATTTTTAGATGATTTTCTTACTACCATGTATCATGTTTTCTGCCGAAAGTACATTTTCAACAAATGGAACCGTTGCAACCCAGCACGTTTGGTACTGGTCTTTAAAATCCCGAATTCAGAATTATGACGAGAAGACAATATTTCACAAAAGTGAACGTGTGGTGTGCGATATCCATCCATGGCATTATAGGGCCATATTTTTTTGATAACACGTGCAATAGATTATCATATTTAGAAATGCTAGATACATTTTTCAATGATGAACTCGAAAATCTACCATTACATTTTCGACAAAATATGTATTTTCTGCACGATGGTTATGCAGCCAATTTCGCTCGTGATGTTAGAGAATGGCTTGACCGCAGATTTGGTCTAAGATGGATTGGCAGGAATGGCCCAGTTTTGTGGCCCCCAAGAAGTCCCGACTTAACCTTGGCCGATATGTTTTTATGGGGCCGTTTAAAACAAATTGTTTTTGCAACCGCAATACCAAATGATATTGAAGTACTGAAGGGCAGAATTATCCAGGCTCTCCAATCGATATCTCAGGAAGAAATCAGAAATTCTTTCACTTATTTGAGAAAGCAATTAGAAAAATGTGTCGAGTATGGGGATGGAGTTTTTGAATTATGAAATCGTTGTCGTATTCTTTTCATGTTAATAAAAATGTTCGTATATCGTTATTATTATAATTACTTCATTAAATAAAGACATTGACAACAAGTATTACCTATTCATTATTCAAGTAAAAACGTTTATTAAGAGTGACTTTTTTTCGTATCTTTCAATTTGTAGTCCATTTGTCCTCTTGTAAACCCAATCCGTGGACATACTGTACACAAATTTTCAAATTAAATTAATAAAACTACAAAACATACATTAATACTTACCAAAAATACAACATTTACAACACTAGTAATGGCAACTACCCATATGAAACTATTATATTCAATAGTGATTTTGATAATTATAAAGTATTGACCAAAAGCCACATATGCTACCTGAACTCCAAAATTGAGAAAAATACAAAATATCGTGCTTCCATAAAGTTTATTTTGAATTTCGGTAATGTATACAGTTTCCTCAAACATACGTCGGGCCTCTCTTATAATTTCTTGGGTCATGTAGGGACTTCTTTTCTTCGATGATTTAAGTAATTCTTGTAGGTTCTGATATTTTTGTTTAATAGCCAAAGCAAAATTGATATACACAGTAATTATAATGATTGATTGGAAGAAAAATATAATTTTAAAGGCAACAAGCGTAATTGATTGTTTGAAACACCAATATTTAACCCGTACTAGAGTGTGCACTAAGCAATACGAACAGAGCAGCATAAACTGAAAACAAGGTTGTCTCCAAATTCTTTTTTCTACTGTTAATAATTGAATAAATTGATTCATATTGTTTTCAAACCCAAATATTTTATTAAAAAATATTTCCCAATTTTTTCTTTCATGTACGGAAACAACTATCGGCCATAAACAACAAATACTCCCTAAAATATTAAAATTTTAACAATTATTCAAACAGCAGATTACAGCAATACTAAGCATAAATTTCCAAAATGATTTCTATGCATGTAATTTTATTAATGTTCAACATATAAAACCGAAGTATTAGTATCTCAGTATACAAAAACTATTTAGCAAGTAACGATTACAATATAAAGAGTATATTTAAAACACTTAAAATAAACGACGATCAGCAATAATGAAATGAATAGAAAATACAAACCTGTCCAGCATATAATGCGTTCAAAAGATCTGAAAGGTTCAGGCATATCCGTGAATGATAGAATAACTCCCTGCCATATACACAAAGACATTAATAATGCCAGAACACTAGCATACATTAAGTAAATATCAGACAAGATTAAAGATTTCTTTTCAAAGCTATAGAATGGAATTAGTCCCAAAAATTGGCAACAAGAAGCAATTGGACGAAAAAATAATAAATTGCCCCTGTTGAAATGAAACATAGCTAAGAACTGTACGTAACTGTGTCAAACATTTAATCGACAGAAATAATTCATTATGATTAATGAACTCAGCTAATGATAGTAAACTAATTTTGATTAGGAACTCCCATAATTTGAATATGTTTGGGCATGGGGAACTGTCTATAATAAAAAAACATAATTAAGGAAATTACTTGTGAATACGACAAATGAGAGTATACAACGTGTCCAAGATAAGGAGGGTCAGTACAGGGATCTTGGAAACCGCAAGAGACATGAAATCGGTTAAATGGAGGTAGAGTTGCGCATTTACTTGCCTAATAATATGCCGTTTAGAAAGTTTTAAAATTCCGAGTAGTTCCGGAGAACAAGGAAACGAAATTCTGAAAAATCGTTTTATTGTTTTCTTGGGATTTTTTGAGATCGAATTCTACAGTAAATTGCACCTTTGCATTTCCACTTTTTCCGCTCTATCTAACAGCGTTAATTGTTTTGTAATCCGACGAGTCGTCTTCGAAGGGCCATTATCAACTTTTTTAAAAACGATCCTGTTTTTCTGATATTGGAATTTGAGAGATTTTTTTCTTCCGCATGCAACGATGTATGATACATTGTGGTTTAATGACGTTTCGAGGTTTTTTTTAACAACAGTACAGTACAGTTTCAAAAACAGTAATAAAGCGAACAACGAAAAAAGTAAGGAACTACATAATCAAGTGTTCAAAATGATTTCCGTTATTCTCTAAGCACAAATAACATCTTCTAACTGCCACATAACATTTTTTTTGAGATAAAATAAAACAAGATAGAAAATCAAGCTTTTCAGCATTTATAAAATTATGTTCTTTTAACTCCCGAACCAACAGAAGTTTGAAATAATGTTTCTGTATTTTGTTCACTTATTTGTGGTTTATTATTAAATTATTTGTTATTTATTGAACTACTCTAACATAATTAAAAATTTGGAGCTTACTTATGAGATATTATTTATAAAATTAGGAGAAATGCAGGACCGTATCCCAAAATTTCCTGATGTTGTTCAAAAAACCCTCGAAACGTCATTAAACCACAATGTGTCATACATCGTTGCATTCGGAAGAAAAAAAGCTCTCAAATTCCAATTTTAGAAAAACAGGATCGTTTTAAAAAAAAGAAAGTTGATAATGGCCCTTCGAAGACGACTCGTCGGATTACAAAACAATTAACGGTGTTAGATAGAGCGGAAAAAATGTAAAAGTGCAATTTACTTTAGAATTCGATCTCAAAAAGACCCAGGAAACAATAAAACCATTTTTCAGAATTTAGGTTTTCTCCGGATATCTTCGGAACTACTCGGAATTTTAAAACTTTCTAGACGGCATATTATTAGGCACGTAAATGTGCAACTTTACCTCCATTTAACCGACTTCGTATCTCCTACGGTTTCCGAGAGTTCATTAATATGTTACTAATTATATCAAGGAATGGACATTTTTTTTTTGTTGCAAGCAACATGTTAATTTTCCGAGCTCTGTATGCAGATCATGAGAAAAACTATTACGTGTTTCAGATATATATTTTGCAATGAATACACAACATCGTCTTATTATTTCATAACTACTATTATTGTTATTTAAACATACGGTAAAACACATTTTCTATCTCTACATATTATAAACATTTTTCTACAATTTTAACACTTGTATGAAAGCTATAAAATACATGAATACTTCTCTCAAGAAACCCAAAGCTAAGCTTTTATTAACGCTATAAAAACGAGCAGCTGTAAAGTCCACATCGCGTTCACTTATTTGAAGATAGAAATCTTCCAAATCAAGTTGTTCTGACGAATTTTCTATTGACGCTCCTTTTAAAGTCATGCATATTTGGCTTAATTTCTTCTTTTCAGCAACTGTTGTGTCACAGATAATAGAGATAATAATGGGTGAAATCTAAAAAACACGTTAGCTATGAAGTAGCACATTTAATCAGGAAATAATACGAAAACTGATACTACATAATAAATTAACGAATAAAAATAATAATAATAATTGCAGGGGACCGAACAAACCCATTGGGAGGGATGTTTCCCTTAAGATTTTAAATGGGAAGAGGGATCAAGGGTAAGTTGTTCAAAGGTAAGTTAAATCCTTTAACAACAATACCATAATTAATTATTTTTTTTAGTACTTCCAAAAATGAAGAATTTTTAGGTAGTGACTTTTCCCCATTTAAATAATTAGAAGGGGGTCACCTGGAATGACTACCTACGGCCTAATTATTCTACTCAAAGAGAAATCAACATAGCAATGTTTTTTTCATAATAGTCCTTATTAGTTCCATATGTGCGTTTTCTTGGAAACTAGTGTTCAAGAAACAAATTAGTATGTTAATATTGTAAATATATTTAAACGACTGGAAATGTGCAACTTGGCCTCCTTCCCATTTAAGATGTTACAGGTAAGATCTACCCCTCACAGAGGGTGAAACCACGAGGCTTGCAAATATTATACAGTGTGGCCGTTTAAGTGTGCAACATATGGGAAAGTTTTTTATTACCGATTTCTCAGAAAATTTTATTCTTGATAAAAGTTGGTGAATGTTCGGTAATCGTATTTGGTGCACTTGGAATGGTTGCAAGTCAAATGACGTACAGGGTACGACAAAAAATATAAAACTTATACAAGAATAAAGTACCCCTATTTCATAAAATTCAGCGAAATGTTATTAAGAAAAGGTGTTTATAATTAAAAGTTATGCATAGGTTTGAAAACGTGGCCTCATAAAATAAAAAACAAAAAATTTTTGAAAATATTAATTATTTCCCAAAAAAAATTTTTTTTTATTATCACCCTAAAAACCTTGATAAATTAAACAAAGTCAAATCAATTTCACACATCTTTGTTCAAATTCAAGCATATTTGTAAAATTAACTTAGCTTTTTAATTTATTAAGGAATCACAAACTTCATGTTTGTTGCAAGGACATTAAACACAACTTTAATATACCGTAAAAATTATTTTTAACAAGATAAAACATTAGTAATGATAATTTTCAAATTAAAAACTCCCATTTAAAGTGCAAAATTTTTATTTAAAATGTTTATTAGAAAATTGTACAAAATAATCGACAAACATGAAATTCTACTAAAAAAATGGCGTTGTGTGGCATTATTAACAAATTATCAACGCGTCTCCGTATGTCCACCTTCACGTTCAATGCATTTAATTGTCCGATCATAAAATTCAATAAGCGTGGATCGCAAAACACTTGCTGGAATATTTCTGCAATGAAATCGTATCGAAATTTCAAGCTCCCCAACATTATTAAAGGGTCGATCCTTGTACACTTTTTGCTTTAAATATCCCCATAAAAAAAATCTAGTGGAGTGAGATCTGGCGAACGAGGAGGCCACCGTGGATCGGTATTTCGTCCTAACCATTTATCACCAAATTCTCCATTTAACCATTCAGAAACAATTCTAGCAGAATGAGCCGGACAACAATCATGTACAAACCATAATTTACGTCGTTCTTGTATACTCATATTATCCAAAAAATCTGTTAGTTCGTTTTCCAAAAAATGTAAATAGGTAGCACCAGTTAGGTTTTGGGGAAAAAAGAACGGCCCTATTAATTTGTCGTTAATAATACCGCACCAAACGTTTGTTTTTTGGTAATACTGGTTTTTGTTGTCAATGACAAAATTTGGATTTTCGTCCGACCACCACTTACAATTTTGGGAAGAAACAACGCCATTTGTAGTGAACGTGGATTCATCCCCAAAAAGTATGTGTCTATGGAAATCACGTTGATTTTCTGTTTCTCCTTGAATCCACATGCAGAAATCATACCGCAAGTCATAGTCTCGTCTTTGAAACTTGCAAATAAACATTGGCTTATAGGCGTGATATTTATGTTTTTTAAGAATCTCCTTAATAGAGGTTTTTTTTATACCCGTATAAGCATGCACTTCTTGGGTGGATCTTCTAGGGTTTTCAACAACTGCTTGAAGTACTTCTAATTGATTTTGTTCAGTACATATAGTTTTGGTACGTTCATTTTTATATTTATACTCTAAAGACCCTGTCTGTTTAAAATTATTTAAAATTCTGCTTATGGTTGAATAATGGACTTGTTTATCGGGATGTCGTTCATTGAATATAACTCCTGCTTCACGCACTGTTTTAAGTTATCTCCACATATTAGCACTAATTCTGCCTTTTCGGCTAACGTTAACTGTACTGGAGGAGGCATTTGAGATCAGCTAATAACAATAATTATTTAAGAATGAATAATGCCACCAAACTGTCATAATGTTTACTTTTTAACCCTTATTTGTTTTTTTCCAGGTATCTGCGACTATTTTAGTAGAATTTCATGTTTGTCGATTATTTTGTACAATTTTCTAATAAACATTTAAAATTAAAATTTTGCACTTTAAATGGGAGTTTTTAATTTGAAAATTATCATTACTAATGTTTTATCTTGTTAAAAATAATTTTTACGGTATTTTAAAGTTGTGTTTAATGTCCTTGCAACAAACATGAAGTTTGTGATTCCTTAATAAATTAAAAAGCTAAGTTAATTTTACAAATATGCTTGAATTTGAACAAAGATGTGTGAAATTGATTTGATTTTGTTTAATTTATCAAGGTTTTTAGGGTGATAATAAAAAAAAATTTTTTTTTGGGAAATAATTAATATTTTTAAAAAAATTTTGTTTTTATTTTATGAGGCCACGTTTTCAAACCTATGCATAACTTTTAATTCTAAACACCTTTTCTTAATAACATTTCGCTGAATTTTCTGAAATAGGGGTACTTTATTCTTGTACAAGTTTTATATTTTTTGTCGTACCCTGTACGTCATTTGACTTGCAACCATTCCAAGTGCACCAAATACGATTATCGAACATGCACCAACTTTTATCAAGAATAAAATTTTCTGAAAAATCGGTAATAAAAAACTTTCCCATATGTTGCACACTTAAACGGCCACACTGTATATTCACAATAAAATTGACATGTTTTCGATTTTTAATATTATTTATTAGAAGCCATATATTAAGGCTGGGAAGTTTTGAATTGGTAATCTCTAGTTACTCAAGTCAATCAGGAAGATACTACAATTAAAATTTAAACCATATAAATTTTCAAATGTCACTATTTTGAAAAAGAAACGTTTTTAGTGCGATAGCAAAAATTAGATACCTGCTTAACTTACCAGATGTATACAATTCATCATAGTGACAATGCCACATATCCATTTCGTATTTGTGGTCGAGTCAATAAAAATTAAAAGATATTGTATGATTGCCATATATTCCAGCTGAATTCCCAAGTTTAAAAAAAGCTATTGTGCTTCCGTATAGATCATTTTGAAGTTTGACAATGTTCACAACTTCTTCAAACATCAATCTGACTTCTCTAATGTTCTGTGTTCCGAAGCTGATTGTATTTCTGGTGCATGTGATAATTTTTTGTAAATCCTGATATTTTTGTTTAATTACCAATGCAAAGTTGATATAGCAAAAAATCACTAGTTGTGAATTAAGGAAAAATACTAATTTATAAGTAAGAGTTCGGAATGTATTTATACCGATCCAAATTTTAAAGTTTAGTCCGGCTTGTACTACCCAAAAAAAAGATACCACCAGAAGATGAAAAAACGGCCTTTTCCAAAAATATTTTTCTATTGTTGAGACCAGAATAAATTTCTGCATATAATTTTCCAAACAAGATATTTTATTGAAAAGCATTTGCCAGTATTTTCTTTTATATACTGAGATAAATAATGGCCACAACGAGGCTGTAAGTCCTAAAATATAAAAATATTGATAACGAATTCATTTATTTTTTTATTATATAGGGTGTTGGAAAAAGGTCGGTACCCCGAAATAACTCCGGTGCATCGCATTGCAGCGGAAAATGTCTAGGAAAAAAGTTGTTTGGCTTTGAAGGAGGAATAGTTTGCAATTTAAACCACCACCCACTCCCTCAACCCCCGGGCGCGGGTGGGGGTAAGTTAAAAGTTCAAATGGAACCCCATATTTTTTATTAGTTTATCGTGTTCTCCGACCAAAAATAAACATCTTTTGTCCGAATTTTTTTTTTATTCGGGCCCATCCTTCACCAATAATTAATCATGAATTATTTCTTGTCTTGTACTAAAAAATACCCGTGGAATACAAACAACTTTTTCCACGGGCATTTTTTAGTACAAGACAGAGAAAAAGAGTATTTCCGGGATAAAACTTGATTTTTGCACGGTTCTGATTTCGTCTTTCTCATGATGATTATTGGTGAAGGATAGGCCGAATAAAAAAATTTTTCGTACAAAAGATGTTTATTTTTGGTCGGAGAACACGCAATAAAAAATATGGGGTTCCATTTGAAAATCTTAACTTACCCCCACCCACGCCCGGGGTTTGAGGGGGTGGGTGTGGTTTAAATTGCAAACTATTCCTTCAAAACCAATCAACTTTTTCTTTTTCCCCAGACATTTGCCGCTGCAATGCGATGCACCGGAGTTATTCCGGGGTGTTGACCTTTTTTCAACACCGTGTATATCGGAAGTGAAGTTCCGCTACTAAGGTATCGCACTGTCATACGTCAGCTGTTCACACTGATTATTCTAATAAATGATGTGATTTCTAAAAAATACAGACTTGTAATGCAGGCAATAATTTTAAAATATTTTAGGACGGGAGGTATTTCTAACAGTGATAACCGGCATCCATACCACGTATTCAAACATATTAATAATGCTATCAAAGCTGCGTATATTAAGTAAATACCAGGATATATCAAACATTTCTTTTTAAAACTATAAAATGGAACTAGTCCAAGAAACTGGCAACATGCAATAATTGGACAAAAAAATTGAACATTTCTTCGGTTTAACCGAAACATTACGTATACTAACAACAATCTTTATACTTAGAAATATCAACCTTCGACAACAAAAATGCACTAATATCGAATGGAAATAAATAGAGAAAAACATTTCCTAATTTATTAAATTGTCCTTATCAATAAATAATCGATCGTTTATGCTCAAAACACAATTGTCGAGTCATTACCTATGTAGAACAAATTGACAATTTAATTATTCACATTAATTAACACATAGTTCATCAATATTTTTAATTTATACAAAATCAATAAAAATTTCAACCATTTCTCCTGAAATACTGAGGTACTAAACTAAATAAAATCAGAAATATTCTAGATAAATGCTTTAGTGGAAAATTTCTAAGCTGATTTTTTTATTTGAAACCTTTTCTAATTTACTTTATAGTTGTAGTATTCATAACTTAAATGGCACATTAACGATTTAAAATCTGTTGTCACGACATTATCGAATTGACTCATTACTCACTATCACAAAATGCAAGTGAATCATGATTATCATTCTTAAAAATATATGAGAATAAATATTTTACTATGCAGGGTTGTGATAAAGAAACGGATCAGTTTTATTTAGAATACTGCCTCCTTAATCAAGAATCGATCGGACCCGTCAAATTTATCTTTTTGAAATGCATTTTTTTTAGGTAAAACAGATATCATACAGGGTGGATAATAAAAATGCTGCTTGTATCAACTATAATTTTTTAAATTGATGGAATGGAAAATCGGTTTTAAGTAACATAGCGTCCGATCAAAATATGTCCTTACATAAGGGTCGAAAAATCTTTGGTTTAAATTATTTTGTTTTAAAAGCTTTCTGTAATTTTAAATTATTTTTTGTTAGAGATAATTTTTATTTGTTGAGCTGTTTAATAAAAATTAATTATTCTTTTGTTCGGGTTTTATTTTTAAATTTTTTTAGTTTCCACAAAGATTTTCTATAATATTTTATTACATTTATACGACTATCTAAATTTTACATTTAAAAAAAAATAAATAAATAAAATAGCTTTAATTATCTAACAGTACAGAAACATACCATTTATAAGACAATTTAACTTAACCTAACTATCCTATACTTAACAACAGCATACAGCTCAATTTAATTTTGTGTTGCTTATATTAACATATACTCAACACAGCTCTTTTAATTTCATTTTTACTTGTAAAAAATAAATCTACTTTGTCATGCAAGGAGTCAAAGCTTGTACACATGCTGAATATTGTCGATTTATGAAGTATATTTGTATTTGGGGTATGCAGGTAGAACAGATTGGTTTTTGGTCTTAGACGTAGTATCGGAGCATAAAAGTTAATTTGACCAAGTAAATATGATGACTCGACGTAGATATTACATATTTTATATGTAGTAGTAATTTGCTGTCATAACTCCTTGCAGGATAAATGTTACCGCTTTATATGCAAGGTATTTTAATAATTTACGTTGCACTGACTCCAACTCAACCATGTATTTGTCATCGTAGGGGTCCAGACAACACAGCAATACTCAAGCTTTGATTTTACATAAGCAAAATACAGAGTTCTAATGGCTTCTACATTGGTCAAATATTTGCAAATACGAAATATAAATCCTAGCATCCTTATGGCAGAGTGACAGATATTCTCTATATGTTCCGCAAATGACAGTGTTCTGTCAAACATTACTCCCAGATCCTTATAGCTATTGCAGGATGATATTGCGTTAGCATTTATATGATATTGATAAATAAGTTTTCTATGTTTTTTAGTAACAGTCATTGTCTTACATTTGTCTATGTTAAGTTCTAAATGGTTATTCAGGCACCACTCCACTATTCTGTCAATGTCACGCTGCAGCGCATAACAATCATTAATAGTCGAGATTTTACGATATATTTTGCATCATCTGCATATAACAGCATATTGCTTAGCACAACCTGCCATACATTGACAAACAGAGCAACGAGCAGTGGAGCCAGAATTCCCCTGTGTGGTACACCTCTAGTTTGTACAAATGTTTTGGATTTATGCCCATTACACTCTACAAATAAATTTCTATTATATAGATATGATTTTAAGAGACTCAGTAATTGATTACTAAATCCCAACATTTGAAGTTTATGCAATAGTAATGATCAACAGTGTCAATTTTTTTTTTAAAACAATACTGCCAATTTATTATTTATAGCTACCTATCTATTTAATTCTTTTCTTCGCCAAAAAATCCTGCAATGCAATATTAAAAAACGAAGGCAGCAGTTTTTTTTAGCCTAGGGGCGGAAAAGTTGTGATTCCAGCAGTGCAATCATCGGTGGGTTTGTTCGGGTGTGATTTGAATCGAAAGACCAAAAGGAATTATTTTTTCCAACCTAACGGAAGTACAGGGTGTTCCAATTTCGATACTTTTATAGGGTATCTCCGTAACTGTTTGTGCTATCAAATAAGTAATGTACTCTTTTTGAGCCAAACTTAAAATTATAAAATCAAAATTTGAAAATTTTCGCTCGTTTAAGAGATACGGGGGAAAATCAAAAAATTGACAATTTCAAAATTACCCTATATTTTCTTAGTTAAAAGAGATATGGAAAAATGTTTTATACAGAAGTTTCTTTATATTGATTGTTGAATAATTTGCCGTTTTCAGAATAAGTATACGGGGTCAGGTAAAAGAGTTATCGGACCTATCCTCATTTTTTTAAATGGAACACCCTGTATATTTTAATCTAAAAATATACTATTTTAAATTCTCCTCTCAAATATATAACACACCATGGATGATATTGGTTTCGTAGGCGATTTATTAAACTTTATTACTTTAAACCAAAGTAGGCCATGAAACAAAAACTAAATATCCTAGAGACAACTATGTTGATATTCTAGTTGTTATTAACATTGAACGTCAATTTAATTTTTTACATATTCATTTGTGAAAAATAATAACATAAAACATTTTAAAAAATTTGATGATATCTATCATCCATGGTGTGTTATAAATTTGAAAAGAGAGTTTAAAATGCTTTCTTTTTAGATTAAAATATACAGGGTATTCCATTTAAAGAAAATGAGGTTAGGCCCGCTAACTTTCTTACCTGACCCCGTATACTTATTATGAAAATGGTAGATTATTCAATAATCATTTTAAATAAACTTATGTATTAAACATTTTTCTGTATCTCTTTTAAATAAGAAAATATTGGGTAATTTTGAAATTGTCAATTTGTTGATTTTCCCCCGTATCTCTTAAGCGAACGAAAATTTTCGAACTTTGATTTTACCATTTTAAGTTTGACCCAAAAAGAGCACATGACACCTATATTACTTTTTTGATAGCACTAACAATTACGGAGAGACCCCTATAAAAGTGTCGAAAATGGGACATCCTGTACATTGGTAAAAGATTTAAACGACCTATAAAATAATGTGTCACGTGGACCCCCCCCCCCCCCCCCCATTGCCCCATTGCCATGATTTTTAGGGTAACATCTACCCCGGTCGGGTGGTTCCACGTAGGCTGGGTATTTGTTCTTTAAAACTATAAAATTAAGTTCAACAACAAAGCCCTACCCAAAAAAAATTTTGCTCGATGTTATGTTTACGTAGGTATTTTTTTTTCTTTGAAACATAATCGGACACCTACACTTGTTCTTTTTTTAAATTATACATCCGTACTGTCTTGTTTAGGAATATTTCAATCGTTTCCATTAGCCCGTATATCAATATGTAAAAGTAATTGCTATGGCTCGACTAATTTATTAATAAACCGTTCAAAGAACTACAAAAGATAAGAAAGTACAAAAGTCGAAAGGGAAAGAACAAAATCACGGCGAGTAACATTGGTCCGTTAATTTAGAGTGTTTTGATGACTTGACCACAATCTAATGAACACGGTGAAAGGAGCGAGCGGGATTTTTTAGTTTTAACGATTTATTAAACGATCTACTTCAACAGAAACAGATCTGATCTGTTCTAGAAAGCCTTTCATTTTCTTAAAACAGTGAATATCATTGTCGTATCTCTGTAACTTTTTCTTACTTTAGGGCGTGTCCTTTATATACGTATATAATATATTACATAAAGAAAGCTATTATCAAAGATTGATTAATATTTCTCTGACGACATTTCTATATTAGTTATTTTCAGTGGTGCATTTATATGCCGAATATATACCAAAACATCGGTACCCTTCAGTTATTTACTGTCCAATAATAAAGCGTTTAAAATATTCCATTAAGCTTCATAGCTTAGCTTCATAGCTGTTCTTAATCAGCTATTCATAAAAATCATTTTAAAAGCTACCCACTGGACAAATATATGCTTAGTTAATATCGCATAAACTTAGCCAAATTTTAAATATATTTCTTGATAATTACTGATTGTCCACTTGCTTAAAGAAACTGTTAATATTGTTCTTAAGAATTTTTAGTAAATAACCTGAAAGTTATACTAGAATTATAAAAAAAAATTTCTTTGCCTATTAAAATTTCTTCTCAAAAATTAATCTTATCATTAATTAAACTGTTTCTTGACAGTATTCGCGAATTAATGTTCGATCTAGATATATACAAAGTAAGCTACTTTATGTTGAGTCTCGCATTTATTATATGACAATGAATCTAAAAAATGCAAATGGATAATATATTTTTCAAACTAAAATTTGAATTATTTGTGAATGCTGTTGGGAAGCAAGATCTTGATTGGGACGAACAACACCTTTTGTGCACAATAATGTTCTCAATTTCAAATTGTTATTAGTTGTTGCACTATTTTTGCCAACATTCTGATTTAAATACTCTTAAGCAACACTTTTACAGGAATTATATAAACTAGTCAGGACAAAAACCACAAAACAAAACAAAAAGTTTATTGACAAACGATACAAGATAATATGCTAATAGAACATAAATTATAATACAATGTCATAAGTTATGTAGACGATATAATAAGTAATATGAAATAACTATTTACAAAAGAAATCACAGTATTAAGTCGAGTTATCTATTGTCCATTTCAGCCCTTGATGTTGGTTTATTAATAATAGTAGATACTCTATATTCGTAGTTGCCGTACTTTAGCTATTTTATATGATGTTTGTATGAGTATTTATGTAAATATCAATATTAGAAAATGCAGAAATCCTAGGTAATTATTATTTACCTTCCTAACAACAAAATCAATATAAATTAGTTATCAACGTAAAATCAAACTCACTGAACCCTAACAACAAAATTTTCTCTTTACAAATATGTTACAAATTTATATTTAATAGAACAATTAAATTTTAAAGCTTCCTTTTGAATAATTAACATGGAACTATTGAGATTAGTTAATTTCCTTTTGGTAACATTAATTAATTCTGATATTCATTAATATTGATATTCAATTTACAAAATCAGTCTAGTTCACTGTCCGTTATTTTTTTTGATCTACTATCCATTTTTTAAGTTTTCACCCCCAATATTTATAATATATTTAAAAAACATATTACAAAATGAAGACAAATATGTTTCTTCTTGCGTCTAAACTTGTGGTAAGCATTTTTTTTACTCTTCAGTAAAATTATTTCTTGATTTTAAATATTTTTAACGGGGATGAAAATTTTGAAAATAAATCTCCTTTACTTTAACTGCCAGTCAGCATTATTTCTTTTCGAACTACATCCAATATCACTGCACTCTGAGTAATATTTTGATTTAGTCCGTTTTTGTAAACGGTTTTTAAATTTCCACGGACATCTATGAGCCAAAAAATTCCTATGGAATAGAAACATTTACATTTTACCACTTCCACTGGTACTTTGCGTTATTTCCCCATCTTTTACTTCAATACTCGGCACAAACTGTTGCGTTTTTTGCCTTTGTTTCTGATCTGGGAAATAATTTGTACTAGGAAGATTAGAGCTCTTTTCCTCCGTCTGAGCCTGCTCACCACCTAAATTAAGCGGCTTCAATGGTGAACCAAAATGGACACCTAACTGTGTTTTAATTTTTTCTTGTTGCTCTGGAGAAAAATGTTCCAAGCCCGTAATAATTGCTGGAGCTGTTCTGGAACCACTCTGGAGTCCACCATTCATTAGGAAATGCTGAGCTGCTTGTTGAGCAAGCTGTGAAATATCAGTCAGTTGAAGAGGCTTTTGATGGCCAGCTTGTTGTTCATCTTGCTGTAATTGTTGTTCTTCTTCGTTTTGAGGAGACTCCTCTATTTGTTGAATATGTCTATGCGATTGCCGATATTGATACTGCGGAGCACCATACTGCAATGCTCTGCCTTCAACCGCATTTTGCTGAGAGTAATGATGAGGTACGTGTTGTGTTGAAATTAATGCTTGAGGACTTGGTAAAGCTTCATGATGGGGTACAAGATGCTGTGTTGAAATTAAAGCTTGTGGTGTTGGTAACGCTTCTTGTTGCTGGATGCGCTGTGGTGAAATTAATGCTTGAGGAGTTGGTAAGGCTTCATGTGGATAAAATTGAGTTGATTGAGCTTGTGCCGATGGTGCAGTGACTTGAGATTGACCAATTTCTTGTTGTGGTTGGTAGTGTACGTATTGTGATATCTGTTGTGATTGAACTGGGGCTGGAATGTATTGAGGCTGATGATTTCTGATTGGAATGTACTGGTAACTAAAAGGTAAATATACATAGAATTAAAAAATGTATCCTGATTAGAGGATAATACGATCTAATGGGAATTTTCATTCTAAAATCTCAAATGTGTAATATAATTTGAAACCAACCAACAGACCAGACCATCTAAATATCAATAAACTTTATTGCTAACCACTAGAACTTCACGAAAATAAATATTGATCAGCTGATCACTTCTCTTTATAACCTGCCAATAGGCGGCATATTTTTTAATTGACTTGTTGCACCTTAGATGGCGCTGATTGCTTATTTTGGCTCCTCATCTTAATAACTATAATACAATTTCAATATTTGTATATTTTTAATTGGTCAAGCCTTACGTTGGGCGCCATTTTTATCAACATCGTGCAGGAAATAAAAGTATTTTTACTCACATATTATATAAATTATTTTTTAAAGAAATTGATGTTTTAATTACGTTAGTTTCTTAAAAAAATAAAATAACTATCACTTATTCGATACGGTTCGTAATTTTATATTAATATACTGGGTGAAATGCTACAATTAATTCGACTTTAGTTAAAGAAAACATTTAAGTTGGCGTTAAACGATATGTTTTACATTCTATGAATAAAACAATGAGTTTAGCCTGCACGGTTAATAAATTCATGATGGCACACGACCGGCAGTTTTAGTAATACAATGTGAATATTATCTTTATTATGTGAGTGGTTTATAATCTTAAATTTTATTTAAGATATTGAAAAGCCGTATTGTTCTTAATGATGGATTTTCCAATGGAGGGAGATAAATGAATGGCTTAAAATTAAATACAGTCGAGCAAAATAAAAATTTTTGATTGCACCTTCAACTTTTCTATTTCTCACTACTTACCCTCCACCTTCTCGAAACAGTTCCTGAAATTTATCACCCTCTGATGAGGTCAAACAACAAACCCGATCAACCCCATCGCCATTACCATATCCGTCCCTCATTATTTTTAATTTTTAGTATCCAAAAGCAGGCACGTATGCAGTGGCGGACATATCGTAAGACCAACCTGGGCAATGCCCCGGGGCCCAGGCCTTAAGGGGGCCCATTAATCAATCAAATTTAAGATTTTGAAACAACAAACCACTAAAAAAATCTGAAATTAGAAATAGCTTAACTTGTGATTACCGCCAGAATTCCAGATTTCTAATTATTAAAATAACGTATAGTTTAATAAGAATTGTGGTGTGGATTGAAAGTATTCATTTAAACAGTAAGGAGTTTTCGGTTAACGACTACGTATTTTTGGACTTTGTAAACTTAGTCTTGACTATTCATTTCTCGAGTCTGTTTAATCGATTAGGATCGAGAGTAGCTTAACAGCTTGGAAAACAATATTGATATTTTAAAGGCTCTGACTGAGTTAAAGTCAACAAAAAAAGATGAAATTATGAAAGCTTCAAATTTAAAAAAGAATATTGCTAATTTTGACTTCGTTGTAATGACTGTTTTCATGTTCAAAACTCTAAATCAAATAAATTTGGCGTCAAAAACTTTGCAAAAATCGGATATTGACTTACTTGACTACATCAGTTTTAGATCGCGTATACAAACATATTTCTAGAAGGGATCCCGAAGTATATAACAACATTAAATCCGAAGCAATAGACCTTGCCAAAAAGTGGAATATAGAACCCTCGTTTCAAATAAAAAGACAACCAAGAGTAGAAAGGCACTTTGACGAACATTCCTTAGATTACCAATTTGAAAACAGGAAACAATATTTTAAAGTTAAAATTTATTATTTTACTATTTACATAATTTGCAATCAAATTTTCAGGCATGCTTTCCGTTAAAGAAAGTTTCCAGGTTTTGGAACCACAAAATTTGCTGAAAAGTTGAACAGAAGCGATTCGAGAAAAATGCAAAAATTTATCAACTAAGTACCCCCACCTTCTATCTGCTAGTTTTGTAAATCAATTCGCTATGATGTATGATTTAGTTAAACAAGAACTTAAGTTAGATATAATAGTCAGGCAGTTTTTTGAAATTATAATAAAAAAATATGCTTATCTCGACGGTGATTTTTTTGAAGTTTACACAGCAATCTTATTATATTTTAGCCTGCCTGTTAAGGTTGCGTCTTTAGCGCTCTCTTTTAGTAAATTAAAATTATTAAAGAATTGTTTGAGATCTTCAACTGGCGAGGAAAGATTGCATAATTTAGCTATATTGACCATAGAATATGAAGTTGTTTCAAAACTAGATATAACAGATTTAATAAATCGGTTCGCAAATGCCAAAGTAAGGAAAATACCATTTTAGACGTCCGTACCTATATGCTTATTATATAATAGTTTCCTATTTTATTTCATTATTGCTGTTGTTATTAATTATTTGTTCTTATTAAAGAATATTTTTTCAATAAGTACATTTCATTTCTCCTACGTGTTTTTTTATCGTGAAGGGGCCCATGAACATATTTTGCCCCGGGGACCCAGTCTCACTAAATCCGCCACTGCACGTATGAAGTAAAATCATGATCTATCTACCCCAGGCTCGTCTCCGAAACAGTTTAATGCATAGGACTCAAATTATGGACAGTGTAAATATTTTCATCTTTTCAACTATTTATTATTAATTTACGATTAGTTTTTTGTGATTACCGTGCTTGTGAATTCCCATGGAAATAGTTGAGCAGTTGCTGTGCGACGTTGCCGTGTTGAAGCATGCTTGCAGGAATGTACGCCGGCTGAGCAATTATGACCATTGCAACTGGCATTGGCTGATGCTGAGGAACCAAGTTTGGTTTCCTTATCAGGAGCTAAAAATTATAAAATCAAAAAAATGTTACAGGGCTAGTTGTAGAAATTGCCTTAAAGCGACGTCCACACATAGGGTTTTACCTGACGTTTTATGTATTCAAGTTAGACAGTGTTACCAGGTGGAAAAAATTGGAAATCACCAGAAATGGTTATTAAATATCAATATTACCCCTCAAAAAGAGGGTAAAGCATGCTTTTATGACCGTAATAGGCAAGAAATCATCGTAACAAAAAATAGTTCGATTATATCCTACTGTTAACAAAAATATGCAAATTAACTAGAAAATAAAGAACCAAAAATCACCAGAAATCGGACTTCTTTAAAAAGTCTTCACCAATTACCAGCTTATTTATAAAATTACCAGATCTGGTGAAATTTCACCAGACTTGGCCACATTGTATGTGGTGTGGACGCTGCTATTAAGACGTCAGGCAAGTCATTAGGTAAAACTGTGGACTCCTCTTAAAGTTTGATTCACCAACTTATAGTTTTTCTTAATGCATATTTTAAAATAGTTACTTCTTGTTAATGCTAGAGAACTTTAAATCATTAAAGAACATAGAGGAAAATATCGTTGTGTGCTAAAACTCTTGTAACCTTGTTATTGACTGGTAATTAAACATACACCATATCAAGGCATCTTTTAGTCATTTTAAACTGCGTATCCATGTCTTTAGTGAATTTTTGCTGCGTATCCATGTCTTTTAAACAGCCCTATTTTTCTAATATTTTTTCTGACTCTAATTATTTTAAAGCATTTTTAGGTATCAGTCATCACTGGTATCAGTTCAGTAGTTTTTAAATTACTAAGTAATTAAAAAAATTGTGGATCCATTTGATGTTTTCTGGGTATTCAAATAACAGGCTGCGTATCCAAATGGATACTCAAAAGTACGTTAAAAGATGCCTTGCACCATATAATTCGTAAATTCCAGAACAAAGTCCTAAGAACAACGTTAATGATCCTAGGCATTGCAGATAGACAGACCTCCATCAGGACCCGTAAGTTAAATCTATTGACAAAGGAATTAAGAAGACTGTCTAGAATCACGAAAAGAGACTTAATTGACATGTGAATGTGGAAGCAATACAACTTCCAGGCAACATTGGAGTGACGGGGACGAAGCATACATCCGTTTGACTTGGTAATAATATAAATAGAGCTTGTTTAGTTCAAATGTAGGTTAAATTAAATTAATATATATTATAATAGAATATATAATATATAAAATTAATAAATTAGTTTGTCCGTCTTTAAAATCTTACCTCTTGCTGATGTTGGTAGGGAGTAGCTTGTTGCAAATGCTGAGTCCTTGGTTGATACCGTTGTTGATATACTATCTGTTCGGGTTGCAGCTTATCTCCATAATGCGTTATTTGCTGATAACTTAACAAATCTGGTTTGTGCTGGGAATTTATCGCATTTGCATTATTAAATGTTTGTTTGGATTCTTCATCTTTAGAGCCTGCATCAGCGGTTGCCGAAGTTAAACAAAGGGACAATATAACCTAAACAAATAACAATGAAGCTTAAATATATATTGGAACAAGTAGAAATAAAAAGTCTATGCTTGTCAGGTGATATTAATATCAAATACCAATATGGAAAATTATTATTTCCAGACTACCCGATGATCCTTATACAATAAGGGCGTATTTTTGTCTACACAGTAGCACTTTCAAATATTATTTCAGATTGAATGGTACTACCAAGAAAAGGAAGCCCTCTCCATTGCTACACCTACACCTACCCTGTACTGACGAGAACAAATAAGTTCGAAACCGGTCTACAGGTGGTTGCATCCTATCAATGGAGAGGGATTCCTTTTCTTGTTAGTATCATTCAATCTGAAATAGTATTTTAAAGTGCTACTGTGTAGACAAAAATACGCCCTTATTGTATAAGGATCATTGGGTGGTCTGGAAATAATAATTTTCCATATTGGTATTTGATATTAATATCACCTGACAAGCATAGACTTTTTATTTCTTAGATGGATTTTTAAATAGTATCATTGGTTTGTTTGTAAGGATTGCTATAAAAAATAACAATCAGTAAATTAACTTAGGTAACTTGCTGGCAGATTTTTTTCGATAGGTATTGTATACACTACTTTCCAATTTTTATTTACATACACATACATTTAAAGGAAGTTCTTGCTTAAAATCTTTTGAAGTATTTCAAAAGTAATAATATTATGAGTTTTTTCGGCCGATTCAATTATTTCAAAAGGAAGAACTAAATTTTAGAACGACATCCACGATAGTTGTTGACATATTTACAGTGGGCTTTGTTCGACTTGGTTCCTGGTATTAAATTTTATATTATAAAATTTAAAAAACACTAAACCGAGAACCGTTTTTATTGTTATATGTGCTTGCTATAATAATATATAATTCGCCAATTTGTTCATTTTTGATATTTTCTTCATTTATTTCTCTTCTCTGTGCAATAGTCCAGCCATCGCAATCAAATCAATATTAAACAAAATATTTTCTTGCATTTAAGAAAATGTAATTTAGAATAGAATCTTTTAAATATTGACCTTTATATAAGTAAAATTAAGGCATTAAACCGACGTGCCGAAAAAATTCAACTGCTAATTATTCATAAGCTAAACTCCTTTTGAGCGGTTTCTTTATGGCAAATTCGCTTAGAATGTGTGTTTTTTCCAATGTCATCGTGATTCTAAATTAATAAATTCTAGTTACTATTTATAAAATCCAGAAAACATCACAGTAAGTGTCTTTATATCCTAAATAAAACCGAACAAATCCAAAAAACTGCAAATATTGTATAATTGTACATATTATTGGATGTGGGAACCAAACCGAAGTACAAAACTACATTTTGATATGATTATCCGACTGTCTAGAGTTATATTTTATAGTTTTTGTTGTTATAAAATGAATCTGTTTCATGTTATTACTAAATACAACATTTAACATATTTTCAGATCACGACTGGTAGACTACACTGTCTCAATTTCATGGTGAATTTAATTTATCTAAAACTATGATTGTCTTAAAGGTGTGTATTGTATAGTGTTAATAAAGATTGGTGCTATGTAACGACATTTCAGAGCGCAGTCTCAAAAAATATGCCAACAATTACCTTCCATTGTATTTATTCCTATAAAAGAACTGATAAAACTTCAAGACAATCACTTTTTTATTATAAAACATACAGTCCTTTTAACGCAAACCCTGTATATTCACATAAAACAATCCACTGCATTATCCACTTACACTCAGCCGGACGATTCCTTTCATATTTCAGCACGCGGAAAAATACGAATCAAAACACTATCACCTAAGAGAACGAAATGCAGCCAAGCTTAAAGCCCCTCTCTTATTTATAGTGATATACATACGCGATTTTTTTTCGGTTGGAAAGGTCCTCTACTCTTTTGCAGCATCAGTATTTTAGGAAAAAGTACTTTCTTTCAAGGTTGCGTTCATGTGGAATTCATCTATATGCGGAATTCTTTGAAACTCACAAAATTAACGATCCGTCATACAGATTTATGATATGGCGTAGTTTTTCTGTGTCTGCCTTTTTTTTTGATATTATATTGATAGTCTTTATGATTACGTTCTAGTAATTTTGGTATAATTTTAACGGACAATTAAGCACAAAATTTACAATTTTCTCAAGACGACTCGTCCGAGCATACTGTACTAATCAGACTTCTAATACTTTAAATTTACGAGAGTTCAATCTCGAGGATTTATTGTTTATTTTTAGTGATGCAACAATTGTTAACAAAATTTTAAAAAACACATACAGTTTTAGTTATGATTTTTGATGAAGGCCTATCGTCAAATAATAGTACTATATAATATACAGGGTGTTATGGAAATGCCGTATTATATTTAAATGGGTAACTCCTGGGGTGTCCTAGAGAAGCGCTACATATATTTTTTTTAAATCGAACGTTTAAAAGTGGGGTAATTCACCCCTAAACCCACAAACAACTCCTCGGCACATTCATATATGAATATATTACATTGTCCAGCTGGGTAATTGACAGATGTTCGGGCACAATGTTGCCAACATGTTTAAAAGTGTAAAACTTTAGTTTCTTATAAAAATAAATATTTAGCTTACTTAGAAAGTAAATCCAGGACGCGATTAAGGAATCCAGGGCACAGACACTTTCAGTTCTTTTTTCTATGGGAAAAACTTTATGCTCATCACGTGTCCTGATGATAGTGTGGGAGTGCATAATAGGCTTATCACTAAACCCCAACACTAACGCATAATTACACTTTACAATTACACACATAGAACAAGAGCACTTAATCAGTTCGCAATAGAAATAATAAAAACGCTAATTTCTATGGGCCATTAACCCTTTACTAAAGATAAAATGAAACAATTATGTTAACAATTGACAGGAACTACCCTTTGAAATAATGGTCTAGTCTATCTTCGGACCAGTCGTCGAGCTTTCTTTCCAAGAACTCTCCGCTACTAGAGCCAGCGCGGTTTCCATTTCCGAGACTATAATTATACTTGAAAGTAATATTATAGAAGGAAATTCGGCAATTTATGATAGTCGCTTATAAAACATCGAAAGTGGCAACGTTGTATTTTTAAATATTAGCCCGATTGTCCACAATCAGCTATTTAAAGAAGCCGGCCGATATCGATCTAGAGAAACAACGTGTTATTTATTTTTAAAATTTTTATATGTTAAATACATTATTTCCCAGAAATTGAGGGTGTATTTTTGTCTGCACAGTAGCACTTTAAAATACTAATTCAGATTGAACGGTACTTAGATGTGTTGTGACGCGAAAACTAATGTGATTTTGTGATGTGAGTACTTGGTGTTTTTTATAAATTAAGTTGGCTTTAAATAAGTCCGAAAAGGTAAATAAAATTGCATTTTTTTTTTCTAAAGGGTAAGTGGCATATATAAACTTTTAAGTTGTCCAGATACCCGTCAGATCTGTCATTCGAATTGAACAAATGAGAACATACCTGACCATTTATAAACTCCGCGGAGGTTCGTTCGAGTCAGTTCAAGTTTATAAATCAGAGATAGTTTCCCAGCGAACTGAACGTAAAAGTTTATAATAATGTACCCTGAAAAATAAACAACTTGAAATCTGTAAAACGGTTATTGACTTTCTAAAGAGTTTACCCTGAAGATATCACAACACTATTCAAGATTCACTGCCATATGATTCTGTGTTTACCTTCCGAACAGGGGCACCACGTGGTAATTTTTGGTTTGAGATAAGGTCATGTATAATAGGGCATATTAAATTAAAGCACCATTTTTGCATATTTTTCTTCAATTTGTTTTCATCTCAGGAATTGTCGGTTTAAATATAATACGTAATTTCCATAACACCCTGTAGTTCACACACTTGCATTGCTTCAAAAGTGACAAAACACTAGTCTATTAATAGCTAAGGATTTTTAAATCTATCTAAAATATAAAATGAACATGTTACAAATAATAAAAATCATAAAGTGTTAAAAATATTTTTTCTTTGTAAAATAGAGAATCGTAAAATAAGTAAATAGTAATATTTTATATTGATATTGGCGATCACGATTAATAAATCCAATCATCGGCGGTTAGTCGTAGTCGTAATAGTAATCATCATTACTATTTATATTTTAAGCGATTACAGCACAAATGTAAACAACCAGATGTGGTTTATGATTTCTTTTAAAAGGTTCCAAGAAACTATTGAAAGCAGGGGCCAATGTTTGATCGGAAATTTTGGGCAAAATGCACCTGCTGCATTAAAATTCAATTTCTTTACAATTTATAATAATGGCCTCTTGTGTAGCATCACTATTATAGAGGAAAGACCTGACATTGAAGATTGATAATGTTGGGATATAGGGGCACTATTTAATTCTCAGAATTACTTTGATTTTTATATTAAATAGGGCCAAGAACCTATTTGAATACTACAATTATATCATAGATATAAATACCAAATAGTCTAATTGTTTTTGGTTATGCAGATACAATGGATGGATAAAATTATAACTTCCGCTTTAACGAAACATTAAAAACAAAACTTATTCCTACTCTAATTGCTGTGAAAGTTTAACACTTTTCTATTAGTGTTATTTCTCAACTTTATTTTATTGCTCATACTCATCATTTTAATGACACAAATGAGACTTTGATCACAACATTAAACTTTCGTAATTAATGCATATGGGTTATTCTGCCCTTATAGGAGATTTTAATGTCTCCATATATTTTTTCTTGTATAACACTGCCAATCCAAACTGCTACAAAAAATATATATATTCATTTCTAGAATAAAATTTCAGAAATCGTACATTTGGTATAAATAGCTTTTCATAGAAATGTAACTTTATTTATGTACATAATCAACTAACCCTTAAACTGCTAGCTCATGTAATGGTATTCCGCTAAATATGCACATGAAACTATGTAAATTTACTAGTAAATATGAAAATAAAGTAAGTAATTTTTCATGTTTATTCTATGAATAAACATGCGCAAATGATCATTGAGTAAAATTTCCAAAAAAAAACAAAACTTTGTAACCTTCAGTCGTCTTCAGGTGAATACTGAAAAAAGTTACATTTACATTCGTGCTTAAATAATTTTTAACTTCAGAAATCAGATGTATCTCTTGTATACTAAATAGAAATTTTGTTGTGGCTGTGTACACTTTTTAAGAACAATGAAACTACTTTAGTAAGTATAAATTTTACTTATTGATTAGCAGAGCTCGTTCGACCTTGCGGTCATCTTCAATGTCTCTTTATCAGGAATGCAGGAATTCATTGTTTCTGCAATGCCTATTGAACAACGAAGAACTCCTGCAGTCGCCCGGAGAATAGCTGTTATTATGGTAAAATACATATTTAATATTAATTTATTTAATACTTTTTCAAAGTTTCTATTTTGCCAAAAATATCATTATAGCTCCGAATTACCCACACAATGCACAATTTTGACAATTAGAAATCACCATGACGATATGTTGCATGCAAAGGTGCTGTGCAAATTTAGCGTAATATTATGCCATGACATGACATTCTAAAATGTAAAATTATATTTTCGCTCTCTTCCTATGCGGAATTCGCGTCAGAAATAATAAATAAAAAAATCATTAAATATAATGATAATAATAATAAATTTAATTGCCACAGAAGAATATGTACATATTTCTGGTAAGTACCAACAACAGTAAAAGTAGAAAATGTTTTACTCGTTCCTCTTATTACCAAGTTTTTATTTGGCATTTATTATTTAGTTGACAATATTAATTGTGTGTTCCTTAATTTTATGAAGAAAAATTCATATGGACAATAGGTCCGCAACGGCATAAATTCTTGCTACAGGGCTTTTTTAAATCGTTATTCTTTAAATATCCCTAAAAGTATTTTAGATATTATTTTCAATATTAGTATACAGGGTGTTTGAAAATGTGGTAGCTTGTATAAGTGGACAGCTTCTCTCATTTAAATATATATTCAGCAGTGCATTGCTGCCATTTCAACTAGAAAGTATTAGCAACTTTGATAATGTAAATTGAGCCACCCTGTGTATTGTTTTTCTTTCGAATGCCTGTTAATTTCTTAATTTTTTCTATTCCGTTCTCGAAATAATAACTAATTTGACTTTTTTTTTTGGAAAACATATCCTTCAAAAAGTACTGATATTTTTGAACTGTGATAAATTAGCGCACTGAAATTTGGTTGGGAATCAGGTAATACCCAGAAGCCTCTCACGCTGTTCCAAAATATAGTACAGGGTGTTTCACAATATAAATATTTTGATTGTTTGGAAAAATGATAACTAATAAACAGTATGTTTCTATAAATCCAACAATCTGTGTTCTTTCTGTGGGCCTAAAAGCTCTTGAAATTGTCTTTCAGTGTTGCTACATCTGTCTTAAACAGTTTTTGATTTATGTGCGAATTAGATATTTTTGCTTATTTTCAATAATTTTGTAAGCCAAAAAAATTATTTGTATGTCGGGTTTGTTCGGGTTTGCTGTATGGTATAACTTAGATTTGGTTAAACAACCTTAGGCTTTTACGAATTAATTTGTAATTATTATCTGTAATAATCAATTTTGATAAATAAATGCTCATAAGTCAAAAACTGTTCGAGCTGGGTATAGCAACATTATACATAGAATGACGAGCAATTTCAAGTGCTTTTAGGACCAGAAATAAAATACAAAACATACTTCCACCATCAGAATTTCGGTTCGCTATTTGTAATTTTCATGTAGAATTGACCAGGCTAATCAGAAAACATATTCACATGGAAAAATTATAGTGACATACCACTTTTTTGTAAAGATTATCTGATAATAATAATATATTAATATAATAATACAAGTAATTACACCCCAGGTGGTGTGAGGTCAAGAGAGATTATGTTAAAATTATCAAAAATTATTTTAAAAAATGTTAAGTATTACAAATTTGTCTATGCAAGTATTTAAGTTTCACTGTAGCTTATCGACATTTAGAAATTGTATATTAATCAAAGACAACATCTGAAATTAAACTTGAAAAAAATTTAATTGTAATAAAATTTAACTGCTTCCTATACCGGTTATTACTTTTAACATTACGATATAGTTTTATCTTTTAGATTACCTCTACGTATCTATTATTATTTAAATCTTTAGTTCCGGAGACTAATACTTATGTTACGGCGAAAATATTTTAATGCGTGTAAAATGAAAGTGGTTTAATTTTTCCACTACAGGAAGCTCGATATTACTTATGTAATTTTTAAATAATAACAAAATATTTAATTATTAAGATTAATAGAAAATGAATGGCTAAAACATTTAACCGAATGAAATAATTGGTTCAATTTGTGTCGAATTAAGACATCTTCGTAAAACAGAACCGGACAAGGGAATAAAGTTAATCACGTTTAATCATTTTTGTAAAAGCAAATACACTACGGAAATAATTAATTATCGAATATTAACAAATTCACGTCCAAATGAAAAAACTCTTATTTCGTTAGTAATGAACCAATTTTAATAATTTTTATTTTAACTGATAGAAAATAGATTCTAGCGTGCGATTTACATAGAAAAATTGGTTCAAACAGACTCTAGAAAAAAAGGTAACCTTTTGTTGACGGATGTTGAAATAAACTTTCCTTTATAATAGTATATTAAGATACAAGTTCCATAAGACATTATCTTAGAGCACGCGTTCATTTTAGAAAACGACCCGCGAAGCTCTAATTGTCTTATGAACGGTGTATTTTATGAAAAACTGAAAAAAATATAGTAGATTTTTTCCATTTAAATTAATATGAACACAACAAAGCTTCTTCCAATCCGTCATAATTAACAATAAATATGTTCTTAAAGTTAATAAAAATGACTCAGGAGGAAAGTTGTACTCCGTCAGAAATACGAGAAATTACAGAAAATAATCTAGAAGCTTTTAAAAAGAATATACAAAACTTAGTTATGTTGCTAGCAGAACAAAGTTCAAAATGTTGAACAAAATAATAAATGATATTATTAAACATAATATTGTGTGGACACAGAATCTGACATTAATAACAATTAATGCCCAGGAAGTGTCTACAGTAACTATAAATATGTATATATAAAGTAATATGTATAATACTATATTGAATTAAAAATAAAATAGTTTTTTATTGAATAAAACTTAAATAGAGCATAAACTGGAAGATATTTCTATTATTTTTAGGTTATGTTGTTTTATAGTTGTGACTAGAAATTAGTTGACGGACACCGTCAGCATGTTATATATTTCCCAGTATAGATCTTTCAGATAAATATCTCGTAAAAATTATCTATTTGCAAGGTTAAAGGTTAGTATTTTAAAGTTTCCTATAATAGATTTTTGTCGAATCCATAATGCCTAGAAAACTAATTTTAACGGAATTGAAGTAAGCCTAAAATTCGAACCCTACTTGCTGCCAACATAAAAAAATAAAATTTCAGTTTCATAAAGTGCCAGGTTATTCAATTTTTTTGCATTTCATAATGTAGCCATTATGAAACCCAAATAGAAAAAATAACTTAGAGAATCACGCTGTCAATAGCGAACACCCTGTATTTAATGAATACATTTTGTGACGCCTAAAAAGTTATTATGTCTGGAAACTTATTTAGCGAAAGTTTACAATTCTCTAATAATAACCATTTTACTACCAATAGGTATTACCTAATAGGCTTACCTTTCAACTTATTGTATTCTTTTATTTACCTAGTATATAGATATCTTAATTAGTAGCAACTTTCTACAAACTCCTTATAAAAACTCTCTACTTCTCTGTACTTTGTAGTTTTCAGAGTTAATCGATTTACTGACAAGGCGAACATAATCCTTATTCATATTAAAACAAAACCCGTAACAGGTTAAGCGCTGGCGAAAGTTACAAGGATGCTTAGAGCTAACTAACAACATTATATTTCGCTACAATCATTACAAAAATAGATTCTTTTTTTCACGACATCGTATTATATAATAAAAATAAATTAATATATGAAATCGATTTATTGGTCTACGTGGGTCATGTCGTAACATTTTTAAAAGCATATTCAGGAAATGGTTGCCTTTAAAATATATTCTAGTTTGATACAAAATATATTCTAGTTTGATACAATTCAGTGTTGGATTTGTTCGAGTTTGTTCCATTTTTTGAAAATGGTAGATATCGGAACCGGATCCTGTTTTTACAACGAAACGATCTAAAAGGAGACTAAAATCCGCTTGTAGAGCAACAAAAAAATATTCACCATGAAACTGTAAGAAAAATATTTAATAAATTTAAGACTTGTGGAGATGTACATAATAAATTTAGCAAAAAACGCCAAAGCAAGGTACAAAATAATGACATTGTGTTGCAAGTAATGCTCTCTGCAACTGAGCATTCTAAATATCCTTTGCGAAAAAGGCATCTTCATTGAAAAAGGATATAAAAAAGATATAGTTTCAAAGATTCTAAAAAAATCCAAATAGGTATCATCCTTACAGTCCTAAAAAAATTCATACTTTTTAGACCAGGAGATAATGATAGACGATTTGAATTCTGTTGTGACATACAGGGAATCTTAGTAGATAACGCATTTATGTCATGATGTATTATTTTTTCGCATGAAGCGACATTCTCATCCAATGGGATAGTTTCTAGCCAAAACTGATACAATCCATATTTTACGTTCAAAACAAACGTGTGTTGCGGAATGTATAGAACTCAAATAATTGGACCTTTTTTCCGAGAAACCTTGAATGCGGATCGTTATTTGTGCTTTTTAAACAATAAAATAAATGATTTTCTTGACAACCTTTCCTTACTTAAACGTCAGCAGATATGATTCCAGCACGATGGTGCGTCAGTACATTGAAAATATTTTCCATGGAAGAGTTTTTCATCGTTTTTCGGAAATTCCTTGGCCTCCGCGGTCTCCAGATTTAACCCCACTCGATTTTTCCTTGTGGGGTTACTTGAAGCAAAAGATTTAACTTCAAAGGCCATTTCAAGATGTTGACCATTTATAGAGAATAATTGCAGAAGCGGTTCGTAATATAATTCCCCATATGGTTAGCAATGTCTTAAGAGAATTAACAGAATGGAGGATATGTGGAGGAATTAGTAAATTGAAGATAGAGATTGTTCATTAGTATTTATTGTAACAAAATAACTTATACATAAGACTTGTTATTCATTTAAATGCATCGTTAGAACGTTACAAACTTGTGATTAAGCAACTTAAAGGATATCAGTGTTCAATCAAAATTAAAAGATAATTGTTTTTAAAAGTTTATTTAGAATTGTTTTATCAAATTTATAATTATTAAATGTAATGCATTAATATGCAAACTTAAATTTCCAACGTAATCTCAGAGAAATTGTAGGAAAAATTGTTTTTTTAATGTAAATAAACAATGTTGAATATTTGAAAGCTATTTTTAATTATAAACATCTTTCCTTTATAACAATATTCGATGTTGTCAAAAATAAAGGTACTCTAGAGCAAAAATCACATTTTTGACAAACTTCTTATACGACTGAAAAAATTTAACATCTGATGGTTGTATTTTACGTTTTGGACCATGCAGAACTTTTTATGAAGAATAATTTTTTTTCGTATAAGTAATAATAAGAAAGTTTCCGATATGCCGCCAACTTACGTAGACATACTGTATATTTTCTTCTTGATTACTGGAGATATTTTTGAAACATACTGACGTTAATATAATTATTATATTATTACGCAAATGGATTTGTTATCAGAGATCCGAGCAGTGTGTTGGCTTGTTTTGTTCTATATTTATAGTCCTACCCACTAGATGTGTTCACAAATTTGCATTTGCGATTTCCGAATTTGGTTCTTTAAAGAGTTTGAAAAATCAAAAGAAGTATTTTCATTATGGTTTAATCTATTGCTAAACTATCTTTCATGATTTATGGAAAACAGATATCGCACTTTTATGATGCATTGTCGTAATATGATCATGGTCACATAAAAATCGAGAAAGTAAATTATGAAAATAAAATATTTCAAAGGTAAAATAAATTAAGTGACAATTTTTCGAAACCGAAGGTTCATTAAACCATGACGTTACACAATATTAAAAAATAAAAGGATACACAAATGAGACCACAAACTCAAGATTAGCGAAAGTACATATTATCCACTTCTCTCTATACATCACGAAGGAAATGTATAAAGGATATCATCCGTTAATGTCGTTCTGTTTTAATGGTTGAACTCATTTCTAGAATCGTAGCGATATACAGTGTACCATATATTTTTCCATAAAAAGACAGGTTTCTATTTTTCCTCAGTTTTCTCCCCTTTTTTCGCCTGATATGGCCATTCCCGATGGGATACACAGCTTAACGTGAGCTTCGAACCACCACCTCGTTCATAAGCTGCTTCCCCAAAGGTTATTAGCATACTGTTATCAGGTTACTACAGTAAAGGTAATAGTTTTCCCTATTTTCTTCCATGTTAATTAATTCCATGAACATTGCCATCTTGTTTAGATTGTGAAAAACTTGTTTGTATTCCACGGGCATTTTTTAGTACAAGACAGAGAAAAAGAGTATTTCCGGGATAAAACTTGATTTTTACACGGTTCTGATTTTGTCTTCCTCATGGTGATTATAGGTGAAGGATGGTCTCGAATAAAAAAAAAATTTTCGGATAAAAGATGTAATATGGGGTTCCATTTGAAAATCTTAACTTACCCCCACCTGCGACCGGTGGTTGAGGGGGTGGTTTAAATTGCAAACTATTCCTCCTTCAAAACCAAACATCCCCTAGACATTTTCCGCTGCAATGCATTGCACCGTAGTTATTCCGGGGTACCAACCTTTATTCAACACTGTATATACCTAAATGTACACAACCCACTATTACCAATGGCGTACTTAAAGGGGGGGGTCAACCCCCCCCCCCCCCAAATTACTAGTTTTTGGTTGTCTCCCATATTCATATAAAGCACAAATTTAATAAAAGCCCCGAAAAAGATTTCTGGAATAAACCCTCCGAACCAATTTCTTTGTACGCCACTGACCCTTACAGAGGCCGATCAAATTGGGCAATATCCTATATTTACATTTGGCAGCAGCCTTTAAACTAGCCTTTGTTTCTTAAAAAAATTATTTAAATTACTTAAACTACTTGCAAGATCTATTGACACAAGATATATTATAATATCAAAGAAAGTTGTCCTAATTTATTACCCAAATTTGACATTATAGTATTATAATTTCAGACAGCTTGATTGATTCTAAAATGTATTTAATATTTATTTATTTAAAAGTAGACCTTTAAAATGAAAAATAAAACAAAATATCTTTAGGACCTAGGAATGTAACATTTCAAACATACTTTCACAACCCAAAAAAATAAATCATACTGTATAAATTAAAAGGAATTAAATGATGCGTGGTGGCACGAGTTAAAAGACGGCGGAATTTGTAATTTTTTAAATCGAAAGCAAATCTGTGCAAAAACTTCGTGCAGATTAAACTAATTTATCGTATTTAAAAACTATTCTAGCCTGTTATTATAAATCGTGATTTTGCGGTTCGTTTTATAGAAGTCTAATTTTCATAGATTAAGTTTTTTTCTTATTAAACCTGAACTTGGCCGTGCACTAGATATTTTTTTGTCATTGTATTGTTTGGAATTAATATCGCATTTACTATCTAAATTTGCCATCATGAATGAGTGTGGGTTCAATCGATTTCCTCATCAGGATGTACAAGTTGTTATTTTATCAAAAAATATCAATAATTCAGAAAGTTTATCGAGTTAAAGGCTTTCTTTGTTATTTGAAAGCTGTATATACTGCTTTTAACAGTAACAATAAACGACTATTATTTGCTTTGAGCGATATATTTTTTCAGAATTATAATTTTTTTCCGTAAGTCGATTCAACATTTCACAAATTCACATTAGGAATAGAAATTTTTCAACAAATGCGTTTATGACGATACGTGGTATTCCATAAAAATTTATATGCTCTAATTATTTAGCCATCATCATTAGTTTACTATACATGTTGTTTTCTATGACAGGAATATCGTAGGTAAAGGACTGAACCTAGTAGGTACACTTCCTTGATATACTTCTATTTCCAAATATTTCTGTTATTGATTAATTCTAAGTGCCTGTTCTCACCAAAGCAACTGGCAACCGCAACGCAACATCAATGCGACACAGCACTAATGTTTAAATACGCATGTTCCCACTGACTTAAGGCAACTCAACTGAAACGCAACTAAACTACTTACTTGCCATTTGCTTTCGAGCAAAAAAAATTTCGCCTAAATTTAAAAGTTAATATTTTCTGAACCAGATATGACATCGATCTCCGGTTTTTTATGGTTGATAGATTTGTCCCTTAGGAAACAATTGCCAAAGTTGGATTGTCTTAAACTGTCAGAACATTTTATATACAGGGTGTTAAAGAGGACGATGATTTTTGCTCCAATTTCAATAGCATGTAACTTTCACAATAATATTTTTAAATTTTATCACTGTACGTCAATTGAATCACTGGTTCATAGCAAAGAAAGTGATCTGTCAAATTTTTGATATCTGCTATATTTTAAGAGATACCGATTTTTTTGAAAAACTTTGCTTTTTTTCAACTTTTTGTTAGCTAGATCCCACTGTGCGTTGTATCGTGCAAACTTTGCAAGTGATTATTATACCTATCTTATGAAAAGCTTGTTTATGTTCAGTAATAACAATTGTACCTAAACGTTGTGATGTGCAGCGGCGTACTTATAATCACTTATATGTATAATATGCTTTATGAGTATCTCACAATTTATTTGTATTGGAAAGTACTAGCCCCTAGATTAGGCAAGTTTTTCCTTATTTTTTAGTTTTTCATATCGCGCTACATTTACTACATTATACAGTGTCTACAAAATTTTAAAAAAGATAATTTTTTTATTTAATTGTTTGGAAAAATTGATTTAGCTTAATTTTAGGAATAGTGTCGTGTTAGAAGTTAATAAATACATTTTTTCAAACAATTAAATAAAAAAATAATCTTTTTTAAAATTTTGTAGACACCTGCATAATATATCTGTAGCGCGATATAAAAAACAAAAAAAATAAGGAAAAACTTGCCTAATCTAAGGGCGAGTACTTTCCAATACAAAAAAATTGTGAGATACTCATAAAGCATAGACATATAAGTGATTATAAGTACGCCACTGCACATTTAGGTACAATTGTTGTTACTGAACATAAACAAGCTTTTCATAAGGTACAATAATCACTTGCACTTGAAAAAAAGCAAAGTTTTTCAAAAAAATCGGTATTTCTTAAAATATAGCAGATATCAAAAATTTAACAATTTACTTTCTTTGCTATGAATCAGTGATTCAATTGACGTACAGTGATAGAATTTAAAAATATTATTGTGAAAGTTACATGCCATTGAAATTGGAGCAAAAATCATCGTCCTCTTTAACACCCTGTATATAAAATTTTCTGGCAGTTGAAGACAATCCAACTATGGCAATTGTTTCCTAAGGGACAAATCTATCAACCATTAAAAACCGTAGATCGATGTCATATCTGGTTGAGAAAATATTAACTTTTAAATTTAGGCGAAATTTTTCTTGCTCGAAAGCAAATGACCTGCAGTTTAGTTGCTTATGAGTTGCCCGGCATACTAATCGGATCAATGTCGGTCTTTTTCTATTTAACATTTTGTTATGTTAACTTTCGAAATGTATTTATAAAAATGGTCATTGCGAAAAAATAAAAAATAATAACGTCCCCCACCTTAAGTTAATTTTAAAAAATACTGTTTATCCCCTTAGTTATAAACCCCGTTTTACGAAAAAGTGGCGCTTCTATTAGATCGGTAGTTATTAAGTATTTACGATCGCAAGCCGAGCGCGGGGAATGAGCCAGCGCGACGGTTCGAGGCGTCTACAATCAAGCTCGGTGCAGTGTGAATAATTAATATTTCCATCCTTTGCGTAGTTCGAAAGCGTAGTTCTGCCACGTTGTATAAAAAAACTTTTTTATTTAACTATACTTCTTTCTTAAATCATTTTGGTGAGATGGAACTAATTTTTCTTATTCTCCGATAGGGTTTATTTTCTTAAAAAATATTTTTTCAATTAACTTCAATTACACAAACATTAACGATAATAATATTCATGTAGAATGAAACTAAATCACTGTTATACCGACTAGTAAGCCGACAGAGGAGGAAAAATAGATGCCTAGGAACAATTTTTGAAAATTTCTCTATAAGTCCTATTTTAAACTAACATTTAATAGAAATTGCGTTTGTTCATATTTATTTTGTTTAGTTTAACATCAATACTATTTAAAAATTGTCCAGTACTTTCCTTAAGTCGAATGATTTAAATATTATATACCTGCATTACCATTTATATGATAATAAATTAATTGCATTAATACAAATGTTGTTGTACTTTCTTTTCGTTCTGCAGATTAATTTTAATGTTGCTATATTTTTGCGTATCTTATTATCTATTATATTTATTACAGCAAGTAAATTAAAGTTAAAAATAACTTCTTCTCTGATGATAGGTATGGACACCTACCCTGTACTGATGAGAACAAGAGAGTTCGAAACAGATCTGCAGGTAGTGACATCATATGAATGGAAAAGGCTTCCTTTTATTGGTAGTACCATTCAATCCGAATTAGTATTTAAAAGTGCTACTGTGTAGACAATATGCCCTTATTGTATAAGGTTTCATCGAGTGGTCTGGGAAATAATAATTTTTCGATACATTGGTATTTGAAGTTAAAATTAGTAATATTAAAAAAAATGGTTAGCTTTTTGTTCTTTGATCGCGGAGAAAACCTTAGTTACCCTAGTTACTATTATATCGCATTTTGGGGCATTAAGATATGTAAATACATAAATTTCGTACATATGGATTTCCATCAAGTAATCCTTCTCGTCAATAAAGAAAACTGGTAATTCTTTTCAATTTGAAATAAGTATCTCTCCTACGAACATATATAAAAGTTACTGGTTGCTTATCGTTAAAAGTAGAGAATTAGATTATTAAATTATAATAAATTGGTGCAAAATCTGTTAACAATAATAAAATATATTAATTAAAATGCTATAGCAAATATTGTTGAACACTTTCTTCAATAGGTGGGCAGGTAATTTGTTATGGTTGACGTCTGACCGGATTCTGTAGATTTAAATTACTTTGCTTTTTCTTTCTTATCAACATAATTATAGTATTTGTACTTTTCCAAGAAATAGACGGGAAGAATAATGAACAAGATTGAATAAAATAAAAAATATTGTAATAAATACATAAATATATATTCGTAAGTTTCAGAGCTTTAATAATAACTTAATATAACTTTAAAATCCAAGTTCTGTTTTCTGGACCGTTTTTTCAAATTATAGGTAATTAGTTTTGGGTTTCGTTTTGAATGAATGAATTCATTTCAAGGTGACCGAAACCCAAAATTAACAACCTATAATTTAAAATCACAGTTAAATTTATTAGAAGTGTACCGGGTGTCCCACTAAGAATGGCTCTCGGCCGTATCTCTGAAAGTGTTAGTCGTATGGCTTGCGAAAAATATTTTAAATAGGAAAACTGATCATAAGAAATTGCTGGAAATTATTTTCAAGTTTCTCAGTCGAGCGCTAAATGGCGCAACCGTAACGGTAAATCCGTAAGTAAAGCTCAGTTTTTTCAAAAGTTGCCGGGTTAAGGTATATTGAAAATAGCATTTTCGTATACTTTAAGGTTTTATGAAGAAAATTTACTTATGACATATTTTTGTCACTTTTAAAATAAAGTGATGGGGGAAGGTTGAACATTATTTTAAATATATGCCTACAACTCCGGGTTGGCTCAACAGAATTTAGTGAACTTTATTTTGTAAAAAAGAGGTTCCCTTACTCTATACTTTATAAACTATGACAATATGACTTATAAAGTAGGCGCTAGAGGGAGCTATTTTACAACTTAACAAACATTGCGCATTTTTTCAAAAATTTTAGATACAACAGTATATTTAATTTTACTTCATCACAAAGATTAATAAAAGCCTAAAAAACTGGCGAAAACCACAACTTGATATCTTTTTTCGAACCGGAAATATTAACAAGAACAAAAATAAACACGCAAAAATATGATGATATTTAAGTTTCAACGGTACAGGTTTTTCAAAAGTCAAATAGCCATTGGAAAAACAAAATATACCTTAACGCGGCAACTTTTGAAAAAACTGAGCTTTACGGATTTACCGTTACGGTTGCGCCCTCTAGCGGTCGACTGAGAAACTTGAAAATAATTTCCAGCAATTTCTTATGATCACTTTTCCTATTAAAAAATTTTTCCGCAAGCCATACGACTATCACTTTCAGAATTACGGCCAAGAGCCATTCTTAGTGGGATACCCGGTACATATAAAGATACTATACAAAGTAATGCGATCCATAATAAAAGGATCACACATATAAATATTTAGAACCATTATGTATGTAACAAATACATAAAGTTTTACTTTTATTCATGAACGGCAAATTTGAGCGCATGAGCCGAAGGCAAGTGCAGCAATCCCGTATATAAAAAAGTCACTTTATGCACAAGTTTCATACAATATTTTTTCTACGATCGTCTTTCTTTTTCGAAATTGGTATTGGTATATAAAAACTCACTGTCACTTAGGAATACAATAAGTTTTGGATATTTTGGACTTGATTATTCAGAATTAATGTCGATTTTAACTTGTACCAGCATGACCATGAAGTCAAAGATTTAAAAATGTTTTAAATTCGTTGAAAATACGTTAAGAATATCCATTCGCTGAAACTCTTCACTTGCTTTTGGTCCAAAGCAATTTAATAAACGTATTATATTCCTTCTGTAAGATTTTAAACTTTTTTAAAGCTAAGTTACCTTTTACTTGTAAAAAGATTCCCATGTTATGCATTGATTTGCATAAAACATAGGTTTTCTATCGATCGCAGAAAAAATAGTTTACTGGCAACTTGGAGATACCTTATCCAATAATAAGTAACCAAATAATATTAAACAACTATTCTCCAGGTCATAGGCAGACCCCTTCGACCACAGATTTAAAGAGTTTGTGTCGTATTTTGTAGTGTCGGGTTTGTTGTAAGCAAATAACTTTAATTAAAACGTCTTGAAAATGTTAATTTTAAACTAAGTCTTAATTAAAAATCTAGGTATATGATGGTTGTGTGTTCAAAGTAAGAATCCGTCCTAATGTTGATGTCACCCATCAAAAGAAATTAGGCGTATTAATCGTTATACCATTATCTTTTAGGTGTTTGTTCTTAATCTCTCATACTATATTTCGTAACATAAAAATTCTCATGCTTTAATCGGTTTAATTAAAATATTAAATGAGGAGAGATAATGTAGATATTAGTAAGCAATAATAATTTGATTAGGAATTATGTATTAATATAATATAGTAAATAATATTTTAAATTCCATGTGAATTTACAAGAGTAATTAAGGTATCCTGTAACATCTTTTAAGGTAAATTTTTATATTAAAAGGAAATCTTAAATTTAATTTGGTCGAGAAAATTGATTTCTTTTCTCACGCATTGCTCGGAATTTTATTAAAATTTTTATTTTTTATAACTTCTAAAAAAAATCCGTATATCCTAAGAAAAATTTACGATTCTATGAAAAATTGTAAATGAGAACCATATTTTTTCCACCACCGTGCATTACGCAGCGCTACTAATGCGTGAAGTACAACGTATTCGTTATGAGATTTATACGGTCGTAGAAAGAGTATAGTGTGCAATACTTGCGTGAAGCCAACTCGTCTGTTTACAACACTCGCCTATAAATTCTGTTTTAAACACGTCACTGATAAAACCTGTCTTCACGCATTTGTTACACAATGTACTATTATACAATCATGTATAGTTTACCGCAAATAATAAATTAATCTTTAAGTAGTCATGAAATGATGTTCCTTATATACTTCATATTTTTTTATTTGAAATTTAAAATTGCATAATATGATCCAGATGTCATTCCAAAAATCGCCAGAGCCATAATAAAAATATTTTTATATAACTTCCAATAAAATTTTCCCCATCCCACTTTCCAATTGCTGATTATATCCAATGTAGCAGGAACGAAAAATCCCAGCGATGAGAAAAATATGGCACCTATAAGGTCGATTAGTGATCCCAAGTTTTCACCACCAATGATAGCAACTCCTAAAAATGTTTAAATATATATAGATAGGTCACCTAATAATTATTCCTGGATATTGTGCCTTTCTGAAGAAAATTTAATTTATGTATTGTATACAAAGTGTTACTTAATGATTTACATTTCTTTTTTTAAGGGATAATTTCTTTCATCAATTGTAATTTCATACACATATATTTATTAATTCTTCTTGGTTTTTATCAAAATTTCGAAAAGAGTTTCAGATATTATACTAATATTTGGTATAAAAAACTATTACGATATACACGGTGTTGAAAAAAGGTCGGTACCCCGGAATAACTCCGGTGCATCGCATTGCAGCGGAAAATGTCTAGGGAAAAAGTTGTTTGGTTTTGAAGGAGGAATAGTTTGCAATTTAAAGCCCACTCCCTCAACCCCCGGGCACGGGTCAGGATAAGTTAAGATTTTCAAATGGAACCCCATATTTTTTTATTGGCATATCGTGTTCTCCCAAAATACACATCTATTGTCTGAAAAGTTTTTTTTATTCGGGCCCATCCTTCACCAATAATCACCATGAGAAAGACAAAATCAGAACCGTGCGAAAATCAAGTTTTATCCCGGAAATACTCTTTCTCTCTGTCTTGTACTGAAAAATGCCCGTGGAAAAAGTTATTTGTATTCCACGGGCATTTTTTAGTACAAGACATAGAAAAAAGTATTTCCGGGATAAAACTTGATTTTCGCACGATTTTAATATTGTCTTTCTCATGGTGATTATTGGTGAAGAATGGGCCCGAATAAAAAAAATTCTTCCTTCAAAACCAAACAACTTTTTCCCCAGACATTTTCCGCTGCAATGCGATGCACCGGAGTTATTCCGGGGTACCGACCTTCTTTCGACACCCTATATAACCAACATATTTTTACCACAACAAGATTTTTGCCCAAGCCAATGGCGTAAGTAGATACAACAGCTACGCCTTAATATAAATTTAACCAAAAAATATCTTATACTACTGATATTCTCGAAACAATTATTTTATTATTAATTATTTATCATTCAATTATAAACGCAATCATCGTTCTTTGAGATCTTTATAAAGGTGATAAAATTCTCCATAGAATCTTCGCTTTGCGTTAATAGGATGCACTGGTAATCTTGATTTCTGTTTAACCATATACCATTTGGTTATATTAGCGTCTAAAATAATATCTTCTTCATCGGATGAAGATGACATCGCACAGTCCATGTTTGTATCTCGATGTCGAGAGACAAACTGATCGCAAGGGGCAATGAGCGATGGTCGGTGCGCCGTTGTGGACATTACTGTGTGGTGCTATGGTACCAGGCTATGAGCGAGGGCGCTGTGCGGTGCGCCGTTGTGGCCATACACTTAGTTTGTTAAAATTGTATTTAGGCGTAGCTTTACCTACGTCACCGACTTGAGAAAAAATGGTGGTAAAAACGGATGCTTCGTATACAACAGACTTATTATCATCAGCATTCTGATACACTCCATTTAATCCCAGTAAACTGCTACATTTATACATATAAGGAACGAAGAACGGCCGAAATTTATGCCTTGACGCACAACACAATGTTATTACTATTACTATCACTAATACCGCCTGCTTGTTTCCTCATAAATATAACATAAAAAGTTCAAGATTATACGATAAACAACAATCCTACTTACCCGTTACCACCGACACCATCAAAAGCCTTAATATAATTTGAGCGATATTATGTCGACTTTCAGGTATTTTAAATTTCAGTCTTTGCCACAAGATATCGGTAGGTACAAAAAACGATAACATGAACGAGAAAAAGACAGCAGTGGCTATCGCACCTTGAGCAACTTGAGCTAAGCTAAAACATTACGAATTGATTTTATGTTACTAGTAACGTCGCATCTTCAAACTCATAAATGTATTTTAATGCCAATGGATGCTTACATTTTATCATCTGGTAAATTTTTGGTTATAGTAACGGCAGTGTCCTCGCCATACCTATAGTACCCAAAAAATCCCATTGCCGCGTAAGTCAATACGACAACTCCCATTGCTGAATTAAGAACTCCCGCTGGTCCTAATATGTTGGGCTTAGGCATTGAGTTTTCTATAGGCATTACACATCCAATTGCTTCCATGGCAAATAGTACGGTACTAAAGAAAGACGGAATACCTAGAAAATGGGAATTATTCATGTTGCAAAGTAAAGTTTACATGCTTGAATATACACATAGATTCAAAAGTTTTGCATCACTCTGATTTTGGCATGTTAAGATAACTTCAGGAATGAATTTTTCTTCTAAACGTTTATTTATGTTCATCAGTTAAAACGATACCAGCAAAAAAAAATATTATCAAGACATTTGTTTAAGATAACATTTTCAGTATAGTGTTTTGTTGGCGCTGGCCAGTTACATCTTTCGGTTCAGTGTGTAAAAATGAATCGCCGAGTTATATCCGAAATTGGTCGTGCAGGAGTTGAAGAAGGTCATTCCCAAAGATTTGTTGCTGAAAGAATAGGGGTTTTTCAAAGTGATGTCTCTCGTATATGGAATCGCTATTTAGAGACCAATTCTGTGCGCGACAGACCACCACGAAGTGGTAGAAGGCGTGTTGCTAACGAACAGCAGAACCGCTATATTACGTTAACAATTCGGAGAAATCGTACTATGCCAGTCCCACAACTTCAGAAAGATATTACGCATGCAACTGGAGTTCGCGTATCCGTCTCTATACTAAGATGACGAATTCTTGAATCCGGTTTAAGATGTCGGAGACCAGTAAGAGTTCCCCAACTACAATATGACCACCGAGTTCGTCGACTGCAGTGGGCTGAAACGCACCTTTGCTTACCAGAAAAATTTTGGAATTCTGTCCTATTTTCCGACGAGACCAGAATTTGTCTGGTAAACGATAGTCGCCGGATTCGTGTTTGGAGAGAAGCAACAAGAACCGCTGAACTTGCCCATGCTCGCCCCTTGCCTACATTCGCGGGAGGAAGCGCCATGTTTTGGGTAGGCATTATGTCTGACGGGCGTACTGAGTTTTAGTCCACGTTCAAGGCACAATGACTGGCGACAGGTACATTAGGAATATTCTACATCCTTATGTTAGAACGTACGTGGGGGGGGCTGTTGGTATCAATTTTGTGTTTATGGATGGCAATGCCCGGCCCCATCGTACTAAGCTGTGTATGAATACCTAGAAAGTGACGGAATCAATCGCTTACGGTGGCCTGCTTTGTCCCCTGACATGAACCCGACAGAACGTGCTTGGAACATGCTCTCTAGGGCAGTTCGCGTTAGAAGAAGTCCCCCTAGATCTCTTCAGGAGCTTGTGGTCGCTGCTACTGAGGAATGGCAGGCTATTCCACAAGAACGCATTGCTAACCTTGCGCACAGCATGCGGCGTCGTCTTTAAGCTTGCATTGAGGCCAGAGGAGGAAATACATTTTATTAGAAGCTATATTTTTTTAAATTTCACAAATGATAGAATGTAAATAAATTTTACTTTTGTTAAGTTTTTTTTTATTGGAAGGTTTAAAATGATGTGGTAAAATAAAAATTTATAAACCTCATTGATTTTTATTTTAAACTGATCAATGAACTAATATTTAGTCTATTTTCACCATGACGTAATTACTTATTCGAGAATCAGAGTGATGCAAAACTTTTGAATCTATGTGTATTTGTATACGACATAGCCGTAGTTCCGTATAAATTTATTATTAATTGATTCAATTACCTGACAATCCATTAGCCATTTTTATTTTTCCCTTATCGACGTCTCCAATGCCGGAGAATATATAATAGCCAGTTATACTAAAAGCCACAACCAACATGACGTTTGCAATAAAGGAGAACGGAACCATATGTCTTACATTTCTGATCTGACATAATACCATTAATAAAGCCATGATTATAAGTTTAAAAATATACCGATCCCATGATTCGGTTTCAGGATAGTAAAATGAGAAGAGCTGAAAAAATATTTCGATTTTATTGATTGAGATTGTTGATTTGCGGACAACTTGTAACATTTGGTTTACTAAAACATCTCAGGGAAGTTCAAAAGAAAGAATAGCCATTGTATCAACAAGACATAAATCAGATATTAATTACAGAAGCGTTCTTATGTCAGTGACGTATTTGAAATATTCTATAGCGGCTAAATTGTTGATTGCTGATTGTGGACAACACGTTTTATCCTATAAAGGAATTATAGATTTAATCACTAATTGTACAAGTTTCCGTTAACATGACTGTAAAATTTTAAATATTATTTTGACCTTGAAAGAATTAATATTTTCACCATGCATTTTGTATTTTCAGGAAAATTCAGGAAGAATCATATCTGTATATAATCGTGGTAACCTGCTAAAAAAATTGACAGGCGACTTTCTTGTACTGGCATAACTTTTAATAGAAACTACGTACTAACCTTGGTCAATGAGACAGATATAAATACCATATATACTCCTACTCCAAGATAGTATGTTGATATCAAAGCAAATTCTATAAACAGTCTAAAAATGGGAAAAATTATAACAAATTTAATGGGTATACCTCAGTTGGTGAAGACTGACTATTAGACTGAAGCTAGTAGTTATTTTCTAATTCGACCACCGTATTTCTGCCGAGAGGAAGGTATTATATTTCATATAATTGGCAGGCACTAAAGACTTATTAGGAGCAGGAATAAATACAGAGGAGGTCTATGTAAGAGGTGATATAGTTGTTGTAGAATTATACTGATGACTCTTACTGCCATAAATAAACTACCTGATTAAACCCTATTGTATATGCCTCAACCTCTTCAAAGCTCAATAAATGGGATCAGGGCCGGCTTGAAAATGTATACCACACCACATGATTTATTTTTATAATTTAAAATAAATAGATAGGTATTTTTAGTTTTAGGTACCTATAATAAATGTAAAATAATGATAACAATTAATAATAATTGTTCTGCTGCAAGTTTGTCACACTTGTATTCCTTATTTATTTTAAAAGCTTTCAATACTTCTAGCAGTTCTCGTTTTTTGTAAGTTTCTTCAAAATATAAATCATTTCCAATCATAAAATTTTGAATTTCTGCTTTTAATTATTAGAATTGGGAATGATTTTTGCTTGCCGACTATGATAACTAGCATTGTCCATTACAATGACGCTATTTTCAGGTATATTTTTAAGAAGTTTATGTTTAAACCAATCTTCAAAAAGTTGTGCGTCGGTATCTTGATGGTAATCTAAAGAAGAATCTCCTATGTTTTTAGCTGAAAGCAACAGACAATTTGGAACAAACCCGTTCTCTGAACCAGCATGTAATATTGTGATTATTTTGCCTTTATTTGATGGTGCCTTGGTTTGACATTTTTTGGAAGAATCATCCCAACCTTTTCTTGGAGTGTCATGGGTATCGAGCCATGTTTAACAAGGTAAATAATTGGACGATTTTCGTCTCTAAATTGTTTAACAGCTGTAAAATATTTAAGTCTCCATTCCCGTAAACGTTGAGATTTCATTAATGTTTGTCTTTTATCAATGCTTCGGTATTTAAAACCCATTTTACGCAATATTTCCCTAAGGCTTGAAAGGCTACAAGAGATATTTGTTTCGTCTTTAATCAGCAGCTCTTTGAGGGAAATGAAAGTGGGTACAGTTTGTGCCTCATACATTTGGTAAATCTTTCTTCTTCTTAATAAATCCATGTAATTTTCGTCAATGCTTCTAAATGTGCCAGAATCACTCCTATTTTTTCTAGGGTTAAGAGGTTTAAGTACTATGTCTCTTACCGAAGATAAAGGAGTTTTTGTCAAAGTAGACGTCTCTGCTAAAGCATCCATCGAATTAAAATTTCTACTCAACAACGATTGATACACATTTTTAATTATTATTTTGGTATCGGTAGATAAATGCTTTCTTTTAAAAATGACACTTGAAGATGCCCCCCTATCAGCACAATTCCAAGGACGTCACATTCTACCACTAATAAGCCTAACTAAAAATTACTCGCCGGAAAACCACTAAAGATTAAAATTATTAAAAATCACTTTGTATTTATATATGCATCAGGCATAGGTATAAATTGAATTTGTATACCTGGTCCGGCTCTGCTCGAAAAGGTTTTAAAATTTGGGATTTCCTTATTTATTGCAGTCAAAAGATCAACGGTATAATTCTGCAAATACTATATATACCTTCATTGAACGAGGGGTGGGTTGATTAAGTACTGATAACCACGTTAGACTGTAAGTTTCGGGGCTTTAGATGACTCTAGTGAGTGTGAGGGTTAATGGTCCAGTTATAGAAACGTTAATTTTATTTAGTTTTTTTATCCATTTATTTGCATGTTCATGTTAAAGTGCTCGTTTATAATTCGACTTTCACCTTTGAATTAAATCTTTATGTGGACAGACGAGCTATGAAATGGTTTCTTCATATATTACGTAATGACCATTTTTTTCTTAATCCGTTAAAGAATATTTGTGAGTCATAGTTTAAAAAATTGTTCGCTAGAAATGAAGCATAATATCTCCATTTATTTAAAAATAATTTAAAAATTTAAATTTTAGGTTAAAAGAAAGTGAAAACGAAAGTGCTTCATTTGATTAGATTTGTTGTTCCATTCCTTTAAAGCTGGACCGTTCAATATACGGGACCATTGACACTTACTTTGCTATACCGGACCATTTTCTTAAAGGTTTAGGTCCTTGTTTAAATACTTCTTCAGCGGTATCGGCAAAACCTAAACTGGGAACTTTCGCCCTTATGGAGGCTTTCTGAGATGCTTGAATCTAAAAAATGTAGAATATGGAATTGTCATTGTCAAAAGTCAATTTTCAAATATCGACTGATTTCATTCCTTACCAAAATATATACGGCGTGGGTGCATACTATTCCTATTAAGATATTACCAACTACCCCCACCAAAAGTCCAGCATTCTTAAAAGCTCTAGGTACTGCCAGTATACCTGTTCCCAATGAAGCTTTTGCAATATGCATAAAGCCGCCCCAGTAGCTAAAAGAAATAATTTTGAGTAAACCGCAGTTCTTACATAATTTTTTGAGAAAGGGTACTAGGTGGGGTGAAAGTAACCTACTTGACCGGCAGAATGCGTTGCTACTGCAAAAAAGGTTATGGTGCCTTGAAGTCCGTTCATATTTAGGCAGACATGCCAAACTTCAGTGCGATACTGTATTTAGTTTTGTTTTGAGAGCTGATTGTTGTTGACCTGTTTGGCATCATGTTGAGTATGGACAAAAATGATTTTCGTTCTCTCATAAAACATTATCTTTTGAGAGGCAAAACGGCAAAGGAAACAAAAGAAAAATATATGGTTCTAATGCTCCGTCAGATTAGACCGTCAAATATTGGTTTCGAGAGGTTCGTCGTGGCTGCAACTCCACTACCGATCAAGTCCGCAGCGGCAGGCCCTCCGATGCGGTTACAGAGGTCAATAAAATACATGAAATGGTGTTGGCTGACCGGAAAGTGAAGGTGCGCGAGCTAGAAGATACCACAAAGATTAGTACTGAGCGCACACGCCATATTTTGGGCAATATTCTGCATATGAAAAAGTGCCGCGCATGCTCACTTCTGACCAAAAACACGAACGCGAAAGCACTTCGAAAGAGTGTTTGGACTTGCTCATGCGGAATCGGGCGGACTCTTGGCGTCGATTGGTAACTGTTGGTGAAACCTGGATCCACTATTACACACCAGAGAACAGAATGAGTGCCCGGCAATGGACTGAAGCCGGCACGAGTGCTCCGAAGCGGCCGAGGAAGGATCGATGGGTCGCAAGGGTTATGGCGTCCATTTTCTGGGATTGTCATGGCATATAGCAAGAAATTATGTTTTGTAGGAAACAAAATATTTAAGGTATTTTAGATGGTTGAGTTTCCGATTTATTTTCAATACAACAATTAAAATTGAAGCACTATAAAAAAATCCTTTAGGGCACTCTAGGAGTGGTGCGTGTGCGAATAAAGCGATTCACGTTGGTTTTGAATCGTTGGAGGTTATATTCGTTGGGAAAAACGACCTCGGGAAGGTCGTTCCATGAGAATGAAATCCTCCAGATGAAAGAATTCTTAAATAATGAAGTTCGAGGAGTACTAAGCTTAACCACATATGGATGGGCGGCAGTTGCTCGTCGTATATTTCTGCTATTCGCCGCTCTGGGCGGATTTAAGAGGGCAAGGTCAGCCGAGCACTTTCCATGAAAATATCTGTAAAAGAGAGGCAAATCCCCAACCCGTCTTCGATGTTCTAGGCTGTCGAGGTTCTTCGTAAGCTCGTGGTCTCCCATAAAACGAATGGCCCTCCTTTCGATGAAATCCAGCAGCCGAAGAGTTGTTGTTTTTAAAAAATGTTTACGAAAACAGAATAAACGTCTTAAAAAATTGAAAAATTTCTTAGCCTATTTTGGATCGTTGTTTCGAGGGATAAACATATTTGCTGTCGTAAATTGTATATTATATTGATGATCTAAAGCAGGACAAGTATAATAAATTTAGTGCCTATTTTTAAATGGCTACAAAATAAACTTAGAGAAAAGTTCAATTGTATAATTGAGCAGTAGATCCTAGTAACTTACGTATTTGGATGGTCCAGAACTCGATGCTCATATGGATTGTATATTTTTTCAGTTGTATAGTCTTCATTGGTAAATTTGTTTTTTTTATTTTCTACCAACACTGTCCTACAACGGAATAAATAAGTGATTTTTGGAATATACACTATTTGTGCATAAATATTCTTATTATGATAAGAAATAGTATGAATAATGAAACTTGCTTTTAAATGTTTCAATATATTGATTGAATTACTCTACATGTTTCGGCTTTTTAGGCCTTTTTCAAGTGTTGGGCAAACCGGTAGAAAAATCAAGATAAGATTAAAAGGACATCGCAATTCTATTTTGAATAACATAAAAAATTCCGCAATCTCCACACATTGCATAGAAAACAGCCATTTTATAGATACGGACAACATTAAACTATTACATAACGAAAGAAAGGGCCAACGTTTAGATAGTCTAGAATAGTACGAAATTAAAAAGTCTATAAAAAATAATCCCCTCACAACAGTGAGGATCTGGGGAAAAACCCTAACTCTTAGGCAATAAAAAAGTTTATTAGTGACTGTATAAAGATCCGTAATAGATATTTATGTTATAAGGATCATAATAACGATCATTATGGTACTAGTAGTGAGTATTATAGGACGAGACGTCAGCCGAGTCTAATATCACGGCGTGTAACATAATGATTGTTTATGATCCGAGTCTCATACAATATTTTATATTCCGACGATTTTTGTGTTTTTTTTGATGAATTTTAAGTTTTCGTCAGTAAACTAATAGCTTGATTTTAATAAAACCAGGTAACTATAGAAATATTTGTTTGTATTGTCATTGTCAGAATTGAATTTGTAATTTTAAAGTTTATATAATATAATATGGATAATTTGCCATCAGAAATCGAAGAATTGGCCAATAAAGCAGTTGTTGGTTTGTTGCCCGAAAAGTCTAAAGGCATATATGAAAAAACCTGTGCCAATTACAAAACTTGGTGTTCCCAGAAAAAGGTTGTCAATATCGTACACGAAAAGGTACTTTTGGCATATTTCAAGGAAGAATTTTTGCGTCTATTTTTCATTATAGTACTCAGTCCTATAATGAAATCATTATAGTACTCAGTCCTATAAAGCTATAAAGTATGTCATTTTGACACTGAAAATGAAATCCATAATAATGCCATTATGACACGTCGGAATATAAAATAATTTTTAAGTTTAGTACTCATCTTGCAATACTCTTGAAAAAAACCTAAAAAGCCGAAACGTAGATGTAGATTTTTTTTTGGATAACTGGCGATGAGAATCTGCAGACAGGCACCATGCAGACGCGGCTGCAGGGTAGTGTCGGGTGTTTGGCAACTTGGGGGAATTATATGGCCCTCTCAACATCATCTTTTCTGAAGGAAAAGAACATCCTCGTAGGTTAACGAGGGCAGGCCGACCGACTAAACTCACCGCGGAGTGAGGCAATTAGCCTTTGACTCATATTCACTCGATAGTGTTGTCTGCAATCGTGTATGTTTGTCTCTGTATCTAGCTTTTAAGCTATGCGCTTTGTTTGGTGTCAGCTCCTGTAATTTTTTTCATTCGAAGGTAATCCTCTCAATATATTGAAACATTTAAAAGCAAATTTCTTCTTTTTTTACATTAAAATATTTTTTAAATGTTTCATAAAGAACCGACCGCGGAATCAGTCGAATAATGAATCCGTTGATGGCAGCCTACCAAGCCATTAAGATATAACAGACCAACATATTTTCTCATTACTTACTGTGAATTAAAATCTAGACTCACTGTAGAGCTGTTGTTATTGATCTTTTCCGCCATTCCAAATATTTAATTTTTGCTAAAAAAACATAATTTCACGCGTAATTATTGGTTAACATATAACTCTTTCAGCAGGAACTTATTTATATTACAATAAACTGGGGAAAATTCTGTACTTCCCCTATACGTTTTGTTAGGAGATTTCGTAAAGTAGTGTTCGTTTTAATTTTGAAATTATACCACTCCGTTTAACTTAACAACTTTTATTATCGAATAACGAAGTAACGAAGAGGGTTTAGTGATAGTTAATAAATTAGATTCATTTTACAAAGCAAAGTTACCAGGTATTCAAGAGATTACAAGGTAAAACACATTTTCGGTTCATTACGAGGAAGGATAATTTCTTCGCGGGTTAATGTACCTTTGGGTTCGAGAGCAAATTGCACACCGAATCAGAGCGAGTTGTATTTCAGACTGCCCGGACCAGTATTGCCAGAAATTATTTCGGTTGGGTACTAGATTACTGTTAAAAAAGTACTAAAAAGTACTAGTTTTTATAAAATTAAAGTAGTTAATACCTAACGTACGATAATATGTCACGAAAAGGAAGGTACATCATCAGCCATGGCAAAGCTGAGGAGCAAAAAAAAGTAATCGGTTGGTAAAAATACTGAATCATCATTAATCAAAAAGTGGTAGATTTTAGTCCAACGGTACTAAAGTACCAAGTCTAGTACTATAATACCAGACTACTGCGGGTGGCCAGGCGTCGCGCTGAAGAGCGGGACAGTGGAACGGCACAGCAACTTTCGACCAGTCCCCATCGGGTTTCGTTCGTTCGGGGCGACGTTGAGTGGAGACAGAGACGCACAGATGGTAATCAATCGCTGGAAATAGTGTGACGTTACAGCCAGACGTTTGCAAATTATTCTTTGGGGGACCCGGAAGAGCGCAGGGTAGAGGGGGATGTACCGGTTTGCATCAAAGAATTAACCTTTAGTTGCGTAGTTTGAAATTGAAAATAATTTATTAGCGCCAGTGGTTTATTTTATATACAGGGTGTCCGCTAAGTAATGGGACATGGAAAAGCCACAGACTCCTTACGTAAAAATATTAGGATTTAATTATACTTACCTATATCTGAAAGTTGATATTAACTGAGATACAGAGTGTTAAAGTTAAAACTTCATTTTTGTTTTTCTCTAATAACTTTGACAGAAACCAACGGTTTTTTACAAAATTTGGCAATTATGGTTTTTGTAGGATGAGGAACTGATTTTTTGGTGAAATTTTAATGTACAATGTAGGGGGCGCTGCCTGTGGCAATTTTTGCACATTTCTAAGGTCATAACTTTTTTGTGCCTCCGTGTATTTAAGTTTTTAATGAAAATAATACTTTACTCATATTTATTACGTAAGAAAGGTACACGAATTTCAGGTCGCCCAGAGTTACCGTTTCGGAGATATATGCATTTATATTGTTTAGTGCCTATTCAAACAAAAAAATTTTATAGTAACCTATGAGAAAACAAATGAAATTTAGAGATACAGTTACTGTGAAACCTCCATGTTGTTATTTATTTGTTGATGATTGTGTTTCGGCATTGTTACTTAACTTAGGATAAACTCAAAAATGAAACATTATTTACACAGCTATTTTACAATAATAAATAAGCAAATAACAACATAGAGGTTTAATGGCAACTGTATCTCTAAATTTCATTTGTTTTCTCATAGGTTACTTTAAAAAAAATTTTGTTTGCAAATTAATAATAGGCACTAAATAATATAAATGCACATATCTCCGAAACGGTAACTCTGGGCGACCTGAAATTAGTGTACCTTTTTTACGTAATAAATATGAGATAAGTATTATTTTCATTAAAAACTTAAATACACGGAGGCACAAAAAGTTATGACGTAATAACTACTTTGTACATAAAAATTTCACCAAAAAATCAGTTCCTCATCCTAAAAAACCATAATTGCCAAATTTTGTAAAAAAACCGTTGGTTTCTGTCAAAGTTATTAGAGAAAAACAAAATGAACTTTTAAATTTAACACCATGTATCTCAGTTAATATGAACTTTCGGATATAGGTAAGTATAATTAAATCTTAATATTTTTACGTAAGGAGTCTGTGGTTTTTCCATGTCCCATGACTTAGCGGACACCCTATATAAAATAATGGAGTTTTATTTTAATTGTTATAAGTTACTGAATAATGGGTGAGGGATTCTCGAACACTATTTTTACAACAGGCGTTGCAGAAACACATTTATTATAAAAATGAAAAATTCAACTTTCGAAATTCACATCTCATATAACATCTGTTAGGAACTAGTCTTCGAAGAGAAATTAACTTTGGAAAAGGAAATAATTCATTTTTTCCCTCCTAGTGCTATTACATAGTTATCCTTTCTACCTCATTGTACGACAGAAAAACTTCATTTAGCCAACATAGTAGCTCTAATAATAACAGAATTACCAACTTCATTGGAGACTTTTATAAAAATAGTTTTGTAGAAAATTTGCCAAATCAATTTATTTCCCATAAATAATTTAGAAGGAATTACAATAATGCATCTAGTGAAATCAAACTAGATTTATCGATACTTTGTCTGCCAGTTTTGCAGAGTACGTCCAAATTTAAAACATATCTAATCTAGTTAACGATCCATTTTATTTTATTAAAGCAATATTTTTCCGAAAAGTTTTTCTTTTTTAATTTATAAGCAATATACTTACAGTTAACGTAATCACAAACTTAAAGCAACTTCCAAAATTTACGTACTATATTATTTATTCTAAACCAAATAATTTTTTAAACGACGTTCCAATAAATTTGTTGTACCCTGAAGTTCGTTATTAATTTTGTAAAAATCTCAGTTTTGCTTACAAACGTTTAAATCTCAAAAAATTAAATTTGAAGTTGTTGAGGATTATAATCTTGAGAAGTAGCTGGTTATCTCTAAGTACCATATCAATTTGATTAATATGAAAGTCATTCCCTGGCAGTACTCGGGTATGAATTATCGTACTAATGTACTGAGTCGAAGGCAGAAGGTTTAACTGTTCAGAGTTCTTAGAGACAGCAGCAGTAGGAATTATTTTTTATGGATGGCAGAAATAATTGCAAAAACCACATATCTGATATAAAAATATTTATTTTTCATTCATTTACAACTGCATAGTATGTTCCAGATACCATTCCAAAAATCGCCAAAATACAGATGATGATGTTTTTGATTAATTTCCAGTAAAACGCTCCCCATTCGTCTTTCCAATTCACCAGTATGTCTAATGTAGCGGGCACTAAAAGACCCAAGGAGGAAAAGAATATGGCGCCGATTATATCGATTAGCGATCCCAAATTTTCGCCACCAACTATAGCAACTCCTGAAAATTTAAATAAGAATATCAGAACGTCAGATTCTTCACGAACAATTCATCTTGATTTAAAAGTTTCGTTTCGACGATCGTTATAAAAACTATTTTTTTTACGCAAAGTGTAATTAATTAATGCTTTTAATATTAAGTTAAGTTATGAAAATATCATACGCGTCGTTCCTTGCCTGGGCGCCGTATTGTTACCTTACGAATGTCGATAATACTTGAAAACATCAAGAATGGAAAGAAATAACTCCGACTCCGAAGAAGATAACTCATTTCAATGAGCTCCAGACGAAATAATTAATAAGACTAATAAAGCGACAAAAATTGAATTGTAAATCAATTTGTGCAAGACTGTATATTATTAATTCGGAACTAGTTTATTCTCATACTAAATTCTTACCTGTTACGAGAGACACCATCGAAGTCCTCAATATTATTTGAGCTAGATTATGCCGACTCTCGGGTAATTTTTGTTTTAGCCTCTGCCACAATATGTCGGTAGGGATAAAGAACTGTAACGTGAACGAGAAAAACACTGAAATTGCTATGGCAGCTTGGGCGATCTGTGCTGAGCTAAAACAGAGTCACTCAATAAATATTATCATCGAATACCAACATTAACAGGAGTTTAACAAATCATATTCGGATAATGCATGAGGATACTAAGAGAGATGGTTCTATATATTAAAAGGAAGCTTGTAAGTTATACAACAAAAAGCCCAAAAATTCAATACTTTTCAGACTAAGTCAGGAGCGTCCATGAGCATAATGTGTACGTGAAAATACTGATATGTCCGTACCCGATTTCCAGAGTTCTTTTAAACGATTCAAATTGACTACACTTTATTCATTTTACCAATTCAGGAATATAAACAAACGTTAGCGTGTGCATGTGCATGTGATAGCCACATGCTTAACGCATAAATTCATTGCTATTGGTCAAACGGCGATTAAACTTCCGATGCTTGCGAGAACAGAGTCGTTGTTCAGTGTAGGCTAGTATTTCAGGTCTATTCATGTGTGGTTCAAGATTGTACTGTATTATTGTTCTTAATGCGACCCTGTATGCTGTTCACGTGGTTGTACTTGTTTTGGTCTACTAAATTACCAAAATGAATAGACTATAGTTGTTGAGTTAATGCGCCTTAAATAAGATATAAATATCCTTGCATTGACTGTCCATGTAAAACAGAAAGTCAGATATGTTCTACTAGAGGATGTTCCTGTAAACATAAGAATGCAACTGACTTTATAATTATCAACATGATGAAGCGCTTGCACATTTCGCTTCTCAGATTAAGCAACATTTGGCCTCCAAAATCTCCAGACCCCAAATCACTAGACTCTTGTTTATGGGACTGGTTCAAAAATGAAGGAGGTGCAAAATAAATATACACTCGGGATGCACTAATTCGTCATATTAGAAATACTGTAACTGATATTAAAGGAAGATATTCGTGGACTGAGAGCGAGAGGTCAATAGCGATAGTTTGTCTCTACTAAAGCTCCGGTTATTTCCCGGCTCGCCGGTGTAATTAAAACTATGTCAATTGATACATTGTTATTTAGAAAACTAGTCTGGAACTTTACGTAAAAACATACCCCAATTTTGACGTACCCTCTTTATAAGTAACGCGGGGATGAATATGCTAACCAGCAAAGGATATGATAGAGGGCAAATATTAACTTACATTTCATCATCTGGTAGATTCTTTGTTATGGTAATTGCGGTTTCTTCTCCATACCTATAATAACCGAAAAAGCCCACTGACGTAAAGAAAAATACAACCAGCACCATGGCTGAATTAAGAACTCCGCAAGGTCCTAAGAAATTTGATTTCGGCATTGAGTTCTCTAAAGGCATTATACTGCCAATTCCTTCCATCGCAAAAAGGATAGTGCTAAAAAAAGATGGAATACCTAAAATACATATGGATACAATTATGTGTTTATAGTAAGTTGATGGGTGTTGAAAGGAAAATGTCTAGTTAATTGTTATTTAGATTTATTAGATTTAAGTGTATTTAATTTTAATTATTGGACTGCGATATGTTTTGTTACCCTAAATGTGGAGTTTTAAACAAATAAATACAATAAAATTAAATGAATAACAGGAAATTTTCAAGAGAGGATGAAGCAGTAGTAAATTTATAAAAAAAACATTAAACAATGGATATGGCTTGAATGGCATATATCTAATGTCAAAACACAAATATAATATTCCTTAAATTCCAGATGAAAGAGCAGTAATATATTTTTCCATGTTGTTCAAGTGACTGTGCTTTTATTAATATAGAGGTTATTTGGATAATGCAGCACGATACTTGGAGATGTGATTCTACATGTTAAATTAATAGCAGTAATTCATATAGCAAAGAGTTGAAAACTTACTACTTTGCGAGTTAAACGGTAACTTTGTTGATTTTTTTTTTATTTTTAACGTCCTGTATCCTCATACATTAATCGAACACACTCTAAAAGGTCTGTACAAAATCTGAGCACATATTCCTGAGGTCAAAATAAGGCGATTTAAAGCAACTTACCTCAGTCCGAAATTGCTCCGTTTCCGAGATACAGGGTGGTAAAGTTCAAAAATAAAAATGGAATTTTTTAAAAGTACTGAACAAACTTGGTACCTGGGGGTTTTTTGGGATGCGAAACCCGAATACGGATACCTTTTCACTGTGGCCATTAGAGGGCGCTTCACAATGCTCTTCTTATGGTTTTGAGTGGCCATAATTTTTTTATCAGCGCAGGTTTTTCTCTTTTTTGTGAAGGAAATCATTTTTTGAACATTTTGAAACAGAAAAGGTATTCTTGTGAAAATCCGCTAAAGTAAGCCGTTTTTTAGATATTTCGGTTTTTAGTGAACAATTTTATTTTAAAAGTAAATTTAATTACCTACCATAAGCTTTTAGTAATTGTTCAAAACGACCTCCATTAATATAAGTACAAAGGTTAATACAACGTAATGTAGCCAAAGCCAAAAAAAAAAAAAAAAAAAAAAAAAAAAAAAAATACAACGTAAAAAGTTGAAATTTCCTCTTTGCATCAATTCCGCATCGTTCTTTAACATGTTGACTTCATTTTTGTTTGAAAATGTTCGGAAAATTATTTCCTTCACAAAAAAAAGGAAAAACCTGCACTGATAAAAAAATTATGGCCATTCTAAACCATAAGAAGAACATTATGAAGCGCCCTCTAATCGTCACAGTGAAAAGGTAACCGTATTCGGGTTTCGCATCCCAACAAACCCCCAGGTACCAAGTTTGTTCAGTACTTTTAAAAAATTCCATTTTTATTTTTGAACTTTACCACCCTGTATCTCGGAAACGGAGCAATTTCAGACTGAGGTAAGTTGCTTTAAATCGCCTTATTATGACCTCAAGAATATGTGGTCAGATTTTGAACAGACCTTTTAGAGACACCCTGTAGAATAATGGTCAGTCTGATTCCCTTAGAATTTAACTCATAAAATTTGCAATATCCCCTTAGGGTTAAGTTTCGGAAGTAAGTAATTGAACAAATTCATAAGCAACTATTACAACAGATTCTTATTGCTCGTCTTCAAAATACCCTGTTTTCACCAATTTTCGTCCGTATCTATAAGTAAACTTACCCGTGAATCCAGTAGCCAATTTAGCATTTGAATTACTGCCTTTCAGCCCAGAGAATATATAATAACCAGTTATACCAAATGCCACAACCATCAATATATTGGCTATGAAGGAAAATGGGACTAAATGTTTTAAATTTCTTATTTGACACAGAACTACTAATAGTGCCATGATTATAAGTTTGAAGATATAATGATCCCATGACTCCGTCTCAGGATAGTAATAAGACAGGAGCTACAAAATAGTCTTGTTAGTAATGGTGTATATTTAGCAGTCAATAAAATAAATCCGTAAAACGTTTATTGATAATAACTAGTAAGAATAGGTAAATTTCGTTAGAATGCGACATTCACTCATCTAGTGATTGTTTACTATGTTGCTACTTGTACTGTAACAAATATACTACATTTTGAATTTGACAATAACTATTTCTTTCCAAATAACCTCATTCTACGGTAAACCAACAATCTCTTTTCTTATTTTACTATTACGGATCCTCGACAGTAATGAAATAGTTTCCAGCTCGGTACGTAAAAGACTGTAAAAATATTAATTATAGAGCCAGCACCCACCTTTGTTAAAGATACAGATATAAATACCATATACACTGCTACGCTGAGGTAGTATGTTGATACCAAGGCAAGTTCTACAAACAATCTGAAAAAAATTAGTTTATCAATTATCAAGTATTCAGAATACACCGTCTCATTAACCTAAATTTGAACACTAATAATATAAACCTTACTTATGGCCGCTTGCATCACTTGGATTAGGTTCTACTTAATATAAGGGTCACCTTATCTCCAGAATTTGGTTTGCACGCGTTAACACCAGAATTATTCGGTTTATTCTAAAAATCTAACCTCAGTAAAATAGATTTTTTGGAACTAGTTGATGATGATGATGTTGACGACATTAACGTAATCATTTTTGGGATGTCTAGAATAGGGCTGATTATTTGTCTTTTTCACGCCAGGTTAATGTATCCGCCTTTATATTGTCAATTACATTATTGAAATTAACACTAATTGTTGTTAACACCCTATTTTCACTTCGTGTGTTATCCATTACTAGAGCTAACTGAGCTAGTACAGATGCCAAAGCAGAATTACAATGTACACAGAAAGTAACTCATAAATAAATTCTAAATTGTCATGTTGAATGTTGATAATGACAAGACTATTAAGAAGAAAATAATCAGTACAAGAAATCACCAGATCGGCTCTGTTGCCAAGCTTGTGGAAACTCTTACTAAGCTTGATGACGTACAACCCATTTTAATGTAATGTGAACATTTAGTATAAGTTACGCTCTAGCTAAGATTTGAATGCAAACGGGGATCATTCTCTTATAACTAACTCCTAAACAGTTCTAAATACGAAGGGGAGTATTGAAGTCAAGAAAATAATATAATTCTGCTACCTCAAACACAATATGGTCGGGGAATGAAGAGACTCATTACATACAAAAAGAATATCAACATTTTATAAATAACTATAACTGATAATTTCTTCATGCATCAGACTGTAACATTGAGGATACTAGTTCATCGAATAAATATTTATAGGCCTCTACTATATAGCTCTGGCATAATTTGATCTTAATAAATCCATGATCTACGCCAGTAATACAAATACTGACTTCATAGTTGTTCTACTAACTTTTTGACTTTCAGAATAATATTATCTTCTTGACAAGAGGGCCGCACAGCCCAATAGGTCAAATTTTTGGATTCTCTAGAACTTACTTGGCAACACCAGCCCATTTTCTAATGGGTTTTGGTCCCCTTTTAAATATTTCTTCAACAGTATCTGCAAATCCTAAACTTGGAACTTTTGCTCTCGCACAAATTTTTTGTGATGCTTGCACCTAAAATAGCAGTTTATATACTGAATTCAAAGAAAAAAATGTTTAGAATTAATGAATTCTGTCGTAAAATTAAATATTATATGCATTCTGCTCATAATACATTTTTCAAATATTAATCTACGATGAATAAATTCATTCCTTACCAAAATATATACTGTGTGGGTGCATAATAATCCTACTAAAATGTTTCCAATTATTCCCACTAATAACCCGGCACTTTTAAAAGCTCTGGGAACCGCTAATATTCCTGTTCCTAATGAAGATTTCACCAGATGTATGAAAGCGCCAGCATAACTAAAATAATATTAAATGTTTAAAATGTTGGATATTTTTGGGGGATAGATTCCATGAAACTTTAAGATCCTAATGCACTAGATCTGGTCAAATACCGAATACAAATATGTATTCTTTGTTGAACATAGACTCACTACATCAATAATTAACTGAACAAACAACTTAATTGTAAATTATCACATTGACAGAAATTATTTAATAGCATTTAAAGTTTTCTGGTTATATTTGAAATTATGCAACAGCAGGAGGACTTTAATGTATTGTCGTCTATAGCGTCTTATTTTATTACTTACTTATTCGGATGCTCAATTGTTCGATGTTCATGTGGATAGTAAATCTTTTCAGTAATATACTCATCTCTGGATTCACTAATTTCGAAATTCTCTCTGACCAATACGGCTCTACAAATGCAAAGTATGTAAAATTATGAAGAAAAAATATCAAAGTATGGAAGTAGTTCTGATCTCTTGTTTATTTATTTGTTTTTAATTTCTTTTTCCGTAATGATACAATGTGTTGAAAATAGTAAACAGTTTTCAAAACACGTATTTTTTTCATATACCTCCGAAAATACAAATATAATTTTATTAGCACATACTTCTTATTTAAGAGTGATGACTAATCATTTCGGCCGGCAGAAAATCTTCTTTTAAGTCCTGCCAGTGTAATTTGCTTCTAAAAAAAATCCATTTTCTTGCAAGAATTGTCGACTCTCAGACACGAAAATCGCTGGAGCCTGACCTGAGGAATGTTCGTTCACCCCTGAATAAGAAGCATGCGCTGACAATTATTTTATCGTATATTTTTACGTGTAAAAATTAGCTATTAATACATTGTCTTTAAACAGATATTTTTGAAACTATAGAAGTCTTTATCCAAAGTGACGATTATACAATATTAAATTGGTCTAAGAATAAAATACCTTTATTTCTTTTTAAAAATTACCTAGTTATATTTCATAGGTGGTTGTTTCTTATCAGCATGTTTAGAGAGAGAACATAATTCTAAAAAGAGATCAAAACAGCATTTTGAAGTATTTTTAGAAAAAAGGATATTATATTATTAGATCAATTTCACATTTTTTGGCCACAGGATAAAAAGCTTTCCATTTGTTACACTTTCTACCACAAATGCTGTATAACTAAATGCAAAAATTTCCAATTACCATTAATATTTTTGTGTAAAGTTTCTGGAACCGCCGATATGCATTGGACTTCACATTAAGCCTTATTTTAAGGAAACGGATAATTACTTACTGGGAATTAAAAACGTCCAAGCTGACTGAAGATATGTTGTTATTTGTCTTTTCCGACATTTGAAAATGTTAAAACCTAAAATATAATGTAAAGAGGTGATCGAAAACCCGAAACTTCTAAGCAAATAAATTTAAGAAAACTGGAACATGGGCTTACTATATTTTGATGAAATATTAGGTTATTTTGAACTATTTTATTGCCCTATCTTTTTCTAATTTTTTTAGGTCAGATTTAATATTTCTTGTATACAGGGTGTTCCTTAATGACGTGCTAATATTTCAGGGTGTAATTCCTTAGGTCATTTTATAAAGAAAAGTTCATATGAACATATTTCCGCAACGGCTTAAATTTTTTGCTACAGGGTGTTGAATTTTTATTTTTTAATTGGTTATTTTTTAATATCTCCGAAAGTACTTTAGATATTATTTTCAATTTTGGTATGTGTAAATAGGATATAGAACCACAAATTTTAGCTAGAAAAATTATTCAATTGTTGCACCAGTGGCATCCCTGCAAACATGTCCTCTGATATTTTTTACAAAAAAGATGGTACGCCCCTGACATTTGTCCATGTGGATATTTTTTCTGATTTGTTTGGTCAATTTTACATAAAAACAGTCTCTTAAATTTTTCTCGTCAGACGCACCGTTCTTGATTGAAACCACTAAATTCTTATTGAAACTCATTATTTGCAATGATAAAATAATTAATGATAAATTTTGTTTCATAAAAATTGTTGGAAATGGCCACCTTCACTTGAAAGGCATGCTTCCGCCGGTATTCGCATCGAACTGCCCACTCCAACAATTTTTATAAAACAAAATTTATCATTAATTATTTTATCAATGTTAATAATAATTTTTTCAATATGAATTTAGTGGTTTTACTCAAGAAAGGTGCGTCTGATGAGAAAAACTCAAGAGACCGTTTTCGTGTAGAATTGACCAGGCTAATTAGAAAAATAACCACATTGAAAAATGTCAGTCGCGTACCATATTTTTTGTAAATAATATCATCAGGACATGTTTGCAGGGACGCCACTAGTCGAAGAATTGAATAAATTTTCTAACCAAAATTTGTGGTTCTATATTCTATTAACACATACCAAAATTGAAAAATGGTATATAAAGTACTTTCGGAGAGATTAAAAAATAAAAATTCAACACCCTGTAACAAAAAATGTAAGCCGTTGCGGACATATGTTCATATAATCTTTTCTTTATAGAATGACCTAATGGATCACACCCTGAATATACTATACATACATATTACTTTTTCTGAGCCATAGTCTGCCTTTATTAATGTGTTATTATTATTATATGAACATATTATTTATTTACTATGTCATTTGTTCCATTTTTTGAAATTCATATCCGATTAGATCCGGTAGAAAATCCAGCCGAACTGGATAGTAAAAAAGAAGGCCGGATTCGCCGAATACGGGATCCAAATTCGGTTCCGATTGCATCACTAATTATAACCTAATATTCCGCTAAAAGTCATAGCTATTGCCCATTTATTCTAAATTGCCCCCCCTAATTATAAGTAAATGCTCAATGCCAACGTAGATATTTGTTATCTTTTAAGTACAGTGTTATAAAAATATTTAATAATAACTGACAATATGGTAGTGACATACAGAAAAGTGGAAATTGAAAAAGTTCCAGTTCTTCGCCTGAATTCAAATTCGGATCTCCTGCTTTTTGGGTAAATGCATTAACCAATGACGTTACTCTGACACGACTGAATATTTTCCGACCAACATTAAGTCTGATATTTAATTCCTGCTGTGTCTCCTATAGATCTAGTATAAGAATAAATTGGATCCTAATGATCAATAGACATGAGTGAGTTACTCACCCTTATTGGTGATTTGAACTCAACGAAGGATCCAAACTGTATTAACCAAGAATTGTATAATTTTAACGGCGAAACGTTCTTGATTAACGCTTTTGTCCGAAAAGCAGGAAATTCTGATTCATTTCACAACTATGACATAAACTTTAGAAATTTTAAACCTTATCTGCATGCTGATAATGTTTTTTTAGTATTTATAACGATATCAAATAGAACTAGATACAACTTTGCTTTGCCACAACTAGGCTTCAAAACTACTACCTTAAAATATTCTTATTTTTTACAAATTTTAATCTGTAAAATCGTCTTCGCAAAGTTCTTGAATAGCAAACGAAAGCTTCAAATAGTAGGGCAATACAAAAGCTATTGACTTGATATTTTTTTAAAAAAAGTATATCAATCTAATATAAAATCGCTTATACCACAAAGATATCGTTGGTGTACACAAACCCGAACCAACCAGAGAGGATAGGCTTGCTCGAGAACTTTCTTCACATTTTTTAAATATGGAAGAAATGAGACAATGAGCATGCTTCCTTATTGGCTGTGTGATATTTTGTTCATCAATAAGAATTTAGGTAGCTTGGCGCCTTAAAAAAATACTATTTTTACTACAACTTTTGAGATTTCGCCAAATGTATGACCCTCGTTTCATCTACACGTGGTGAAGTTCATTTTATTAAATTAATTGACAGAAAATTTAATCGTATATTTTGATAAAAAAAAAAGAAAATGTCCTTCTTTTGTCTCTTAGAGATTAGTCACTCGTCAAGCTAAGATAATGTGATATAATATACTAGATAATTAAAAATTTCCCCACAAACAAATCCCAGTGAATACTTGCACTTACATGGTTGTTAACTGTTACAAATGCCTCAAATTATTGAATTTTTAATTTTACATTCAAATTGGGTAAAAATAGTGCGTAACACAGATATACTTCAACGTCTCGATAAACAACTGGAGGTTCTGTTCACATTGAAAAAGCGCAAACTGGAATATTTTGGCTATATTTTAAGGAATTACAAGTATCGACTCTTAAAACTCATTATAGAAGGGAAAATCGAAGGATGGAGAGGCCCGGGTAGAAGAAGAATATCCTTCCTGAAAACCCTAAGGCAATGGTACGGAGTGAGCACCACCACATTGTTCCGGTTCAAATATCGTTGATGATTGCCAACGTCCGAGGCGGACAAGGCACCTGAAGATGAAGAAATGTAAATACATCTTCGCATACTCGGCATTCAACATCGAGGTAATTGATGCAGCAGATGCTCTCGCCAAAGAAGTGAGTGACAGACATATAATAATATTTAGGTTCCTCGTATGTCATTAGTTTACAGTAATATTAAAGCTATTTATATGATGAAAGACATACATGACAGTATCATGTATGACAGTCGCCCTAGCCGACACGACATTGACCAGACGGCTAATTCAATTCAATCAAAAATTAAATAGACTTTGACTATACAACGAAACCAATTGCACAATACAGATGGACGCGGCTAGTAACTTATAGCACCTCCAAACGAGTTGTGGCCTCAGGACTTAAGAAATATCACCTCCTGCAGAATCTGCAGAAATGAAGAAAAGAGAGTATTTAAAATCTTCCCATATAGATAGATATCTTTTCATCGAAAGAAGAAATATTGGTTGGAGGAAGTGAACAGCGGGAAATTGAGTTAACTCTGGTTTTAGTGGGTTGTCCAATATCCCAAAATAGAATAAGTATTTGTATTATTCATTCAGTTCTAGTAATTATTTTTGCTTATAACTTTCTAATCACCATATAATTTTTTTAAACAGAACAATAATACTTGCGTTAAAACGTAATAAACTAAGTATGGCACTAAAAAGTTGATTATGCTTAATTTTTTAATTATAAACCAACAAATATTTTTAATAACACATTAAAATTTTTATTACGGTTAAAATTGTAGGTACCTATTTCGTACTACGTATAAAAATACGTACCTATTTTGTACTACGTGTAAATATACAGTGAGGACGTAAAGTAAGGAATAAATTCATTATCTCGCAAACTACAATTTTTTAAAAAAATCGCTCGGACCCTTCGATTTTGTTTTTCGAACGCGCATATTCTGACATAAAATGTAGATATACAGGGTGTTGCAAATAAGAGTGACACAAAAAATTTTTTTTCTTAAATAGAACCCACTGTATATTATTGCATGTACGGATTCTTCGGAAAATCCTAAACATTTTTCATGTCATGTGCTATACCTTAGCCCAAGCGTTTTGGAGTTATTCTCATTCAAAATTTGAAAAGTGGAAAAAGTCATGGAGAAAACAAAGAATAAAATTATTTTAAAAATGTCTTATTTATCGAAAAACCAGTTAGGTGAACTTAAAAATAATTTTTTTAAAGTAAATGTTCGAAGTGTCTTCCGTTGGTCAACTGACAATAGCCTAACCGATCTACAAATTCTCGCTGAACATTTCGAACCATTTGGGGTGTAATTTGCCGAATTTCTTGCCGGATGCGATCTTTTAAATCATCTAAATTTGCAGACTGGCTTTTGAATACTTTTCCCTTAAGGTATCCCCATAAAAAAAAAGTGGTGTTAAATCGGGTGACCTTGGCGGCCACTCAATAAAACCACCTCTTCCAATCCACCTATTTGGAAAAGTATCGTCCAAATATGTACGAACTCCCACAGCGAAATGTGGGGGAGCACCATCTTGTTGCAACCAGATATTATGATGTGGCAAATCGGGACGTTCTAACTCAGGAAAAAGGGTGGCCTGGGCTGGAACAAGTTCTTGTTCTAAAAAACTCAAGTATCTCTCGCCTGTTAAATTTCCGCCAAAAAAGAAAGGCCCTATAACAATGTCATCGACAACGCCAGCCCACACATTGATATTTTGATTAAATTGTGTGTGTCCTTCCCTCATCCAGTGTGGATTTACATCGGACCAATATCGATAATTTTGGGTATTTACGTCACCATTCAAGCAAAATGTGGACTCATCGGAAAAAATTATATTTTTTACAAAATTTCTGTTTACGAAACACATATCCTGTAAACGCTCACAAAATTCAAGGCGCCTCTCAAAGTCCCTTTCCAAAAGTTCTTGGAGAACTTGCATTTTATAAGGATGGTATTTATTTGTATGCAGTATTTTAAGAACTGTTGTTTTTCCAATATCCACGTCACTTGCTACCTGCCTAGACACCACATGCTGGTTATCTTGAACTGCCAGTAAGACTTCTAATTGTTGATTTTCATCAACTTGAGGACGACCAAATCTAGGGACATCTCTTACATGACCGAATTACCTAAACTTGTACTCAATTTTGCTTACTGTTGATTATGATATTGGCGGACGATTGGGGTATTTTTGATTAAATAAGTCAGAAGTTTCTTGCTGTGTTCTAACCCTATCACCGTAGCCCATCATCATCAAAACCCCTATGCGCTGTTTCTCAGTGAGCCGCATTTTAATTTAATTTAGTTATGAAAAAAACGAAATGAGTCTTTTGAAAACTAGTAAAACGTTAGGAAAATACACATAAAACTGATAATAACAGTAACTATTGACATTAATTCTTTTGGTTCTTGCATCATAACTCCAAAGCCTACTTGACTTTTCTTGCGCTTCACGCATGCTGACTACAGGTTTTCCTCAGCGTGCATGAATCAATGCAAGTCTTGATTGATTGCGAAATATCTGATTTTCAAATTTTGAATGAGAATAACTCCAAAACGCTTGGGCTAAGGTATAGCACATGCTACATGAAAAATGTTTAGGATTTTCCGAAGAATCCGTACATGCAATAATATATAGTGGGTTCTATTTAAGAACAAAAAAAAATTTTGTGTCACTCTTATTTGCAACACCCTGTATATCTACATTGTATGTCAGAATATGCGCGTTCGAAAAACAAAATCGAAGGGTCCGAGCGATTTTTTAAAAAAATTGTAGTTTGCGAGATAATGAATTTATTCCTTACTTTACGTCCTCACTGTATGAAGTTCGTGTTATACATCAAATTGGCGCAGTCTAAAAGAACTATCTTTCCAAATCCTTAATATTGCGATAATAACTAGATAATAATACAATGGAGGATAATGCATTATTTTGTTTCGCGGATATTTAGGAAAAGCTCTATTTTTTTCCCTTAAGTAAGGGAGAAATGTTTAATTTTCGGTACATGGAGTAGAAGAAATATTAACGTTATTTTGTAGATTATTTACTACTCTACATCGTCGTTTTTAGGGAGATTTTAATAGAACAGCGTTTATGACAATAATTCAGTTCTTGCTAAGACTCATATGGAAGGTCCTATTTACCCCTATATCAATGTAACTATGGAACTGATTTAATCATGGTAATAATACCGTTATCCATTATAATTAAAAATAGATTTCACTTCGTTAAAGGATTATAGGTAAATATTATATTGATAAAGAACTTCATTATATTTCAACACTTACGGAAAGATATACCCTATTGAAGTTATCTTTCTCTTTGAGAACCGGGGAGATAAAAAATATTAATAACTAGTTATTTCGTGTAAGTAAATTAAATTTGTTGATTAGGTACTAGTAAAATATCGCGTTCTAATTAACTTCTCTATTGAATACTCCATTGTATTGGTTATCAGTAAATTTCAGATACATAGATTGATTCTCCGGAATTTGTAATTATGATAAACCTTTCAGTTGTCTTTAAAAGTGGGTATCTTATGGAGCAGTTATGAATAATAAATCAGATGTAAGAGTAACCTTTTAATCAAATTGAATTTAGGCATAGAAGACGAAGAGAAATAAGCTTGTAGTAGTAGAAAGTAGGAAAATCACTGATAGGAAAATAGTATATTACGTACCGAGGTGGAAAGTGTTTCATTCCTGTCGAGAGTCGAGCATTTCTACAGATCGATGCAAGGATTTAATAATTTATATATCTCTTATCTGTTTGTATCTCCTGTCACAGCGTTCTTTTCTCTGGACTCTAAATATAGAGTTTCAATATAATAAAGGTAATAAACTTATATCGAGCATAAATATTAAATTCTATTCTTCTCGATATGATTTGGGTGTTCCACCACGTAACGAAATATCTTTGTCTTTCTCCGAGCTATCAAATAACAGAATTTAACAAGAAAATATTTATTGTGCATTATAATATGAGATATTTAAAAAATAAAAATTTTCATAAAATATTGATAACGTCAGAGCCCGCAAAGAACAAACCCGGAATTAGTATATTACGTACCGAGGTGGAAAGTGTTTCATTTCTTTCGAGACAGTCGTAAGTTAACGGAGGCGCGAAGCGGCGAGGTTAACTAAATCTCGAGTCAGTAATGAAACTCTTCACCGAGGTTTGTATACTATTTTATTTGCAACCACATCTATTTTGAATTAAAATTATTAATAAAAGATAAATGTCATTTTGACTTTTCCATTGAAAATTAGACATAAATTTCAAATAACCGCAGGTGGTAAAATAACGTGATACAGATCAAGATGGCAATTATCATTTTTTGAATATGGTTTCCATGTTACTAAACAATATATTATTTTAACAACAGAAAAATGCTCATCTGATGAGGAATTTGATTTTGCTGCTACTCCACCAGAAATTCGAGAAGCAGCAAAAATAGTAGAAGAAGCCAACTAAAATTCGCCCGAGATATGACAACGCATATATCTGTTTCAAAGTATGGTGTACGGGAAACAAAGTTCAAAATCCTGGTTCTGAGTCGGTGCTATTAGCTTATTTCAGTGAAAATGCCAAGACAAAGAAGATATCGACGATTTGGTCACAATATTCAAAGCTGAGGACTACTCTATCAATTAGGAAACAAGTAGACATATCTAAAAACGCAAAGCTATTAGCATTTTTAAAAAAGTGTGTTCGTATATTTTATTATTTTGAGATATCGATTTTTTTTAAAATTACAAAAAAATAATTTACTTTCCAGTCGGATGGATTGTAAATAAAAGAGATTTTCGTTTCTTGTGTAAGCCTAGGTTTTTTAAACGGCATGGTTAAAATCCAGAATTTTTTTTATAACTAAACCCACATTTATACTGCTATAGGTACTGCTTTTTATTAAAGTTAATATCAATACATGATTGCCTTCAAAAGATTTTTATGACACTGGTGATGATTGGCAGTTATTAAAGATAATGATATATTTTTTACTGCGGTATGCATCGGTTGCTTCTTACTACCGTTTCAAAGTTGACTGCAGTTAAATCTAAAATTAGGCTTATATAAACATTAAATTTAATCTCAAAACAATTATTGTCGATATTATATTTAATTTTATTTCAATTTTTTGTAATAATTAAAATTTTTTACTATTAATAAGACTATTAGAAATCAAAGATGATGCCCTGGACCTGATTGATAATAATTGTCCTTCCGCTGCATTGAGAAATTATGGAATACGATGAAAATAGAAAATCCCTACATAATTCCTATAAGTCAGCTGACATGGTACGGATCGCGCCAGTTCGACGTACACTTGACCGACTTATTATTTATGTACTTTGACCTTAACATTTCTACCAGCGTTTGTGTATATTCCTACTTTTAGATTTAGTTATAAATAGTTTTTACCTGCCAACAGAAAGTTTATCACTGCGAAGTTTCACTATATTGTGATAAAGCGAGTCAAATTATTTTAGAGCAGCCGGCCAGTACCTAAATGCATTTACTCACAAAATTTTACATGATGATGATTGATTTTTCTTACTAATTAGCGCCTACTCTTTTAAAGCCAGTTTAACCCAGAAATAAAACCCGCATATCGACAGAACATTCAACAATTCAAATAACGACAGTTTTCAGAACCAAAATATACAAAAATTAAATTTACCTCGTACAAATTAAAAATACTACTCAGCTGATGGCTGTCTATTTAATTCTAACCTGACAAGCAACGGCAACGGTTTCTTAATTTAACTGTTGCAGCACATGGGGCGCTACTTGCCTCTATTAGGTTTAAGAAGGTAATACCAGAATACGGAATATTTAATTTTTATTATTTAATAACATGTAGATTTATTAGAAATGTTAAATATCCTAAAGAAATGTTTTCAAATTTTGTTTATTCACATACAGACAAATAAAAAAAAATTTTGTTTGAAATTTTTTGTTTTTCATTTGAATGTTCTAAATTCAGCGTATCAAAAAATTAATTCTTTATTTTGATTAAAGTATATATATATATTATGAGTTTTTACTTACTCAGATTAAATAGGTATTTGATGAGTTTAAAAATACAAAATATTTCCTGCGACTATTTTCTGTAAATGTGATGGCATATTTTAATGTATTTTTACTTTCAGGTAGGTGTATAGCCAGGAGAACAGGATTGTTTCAACTAAATCAGTGTCAATTAGATTTGAGTTCTGTTTAAATATTGCGCAGGAAAATAAATGTTGAACTATTGTTTACTCAGAAGCTTACGAAACGTAATTGTCGATAGTAAATTTTATAGGAACAAACTACCTTGGTTGACAGGTTCATTTACCTATAATAATTAGTCTAATCTTTTTTATGTATGTATGTTTGTAAGTGTTTATCAGAGCTTATTTTTTTATTATAATGTATATGGCGGGTTTGTCGAACCATGTACACAGAAAGAAGAAAGATATTGTTAAAGTACGAATAAAAGCCAATTTATAAACTTGACGTTACGATTGATGGTGCCGTTTGACCAACGAACACTTATAAACAGGAAGAAGACAAACAGCCGTGTTAACAAATCGAAGCAGGTATGAACAAACGAACAAACCCGGCAGCCATTACGTCTGGCATCAGCTGAGCGGATTGCTGAGAGTGCGTTGGTGGTCGACGAGACACAACGTATCCGGCCGCTGGTTGGTCTTCAACTAACAGACGCAAGCGTGCGGCGCTATATGAAACTACTTACTATACACTACTACTAGTGACGTACGTGGCTATTACTAGTCCATATGTTTTTTCGGGTTGTTTAAATCATAGTCCGTCGTAAATGTTCTTCAATTAATTGTACAAGAGGGTATTACAGAATGGAAAAGTGTTTAAATTATTTTATTTTGTCTAAAGAGTTTAAGGTATACATATGACAACACCGGCCAGAATTCCTTGATTGCTTACATGTATCGCAGTGCCACACAGGTGTTATTCTGATTTGACGTCAGGTCACTTTTACCACTGAATGAATTGAAAGCGCCATTTATGGCTATATTTCTTGAATTTGTCTTTATCTCAGTAATTGCCGGTTTAAATATAATACGTCATTTCCATAACACCCTGTATTAATTTTGGTGTTTATGTGATCTGAATGGTACTATCCACACTTATCAACAGCACACTTTAAAATGGTTAATAAGATGATATAAAATAAAATAATATTTACTAAATATGAAGTGACAGGCAAACACGATTTTGATTGGCGGCTGTGTAAACTTTCTACGAAGGTTGCTACGACCATCTACCGGGGAAAGATAAAATTGCTTTATGTTGGCCGTCAAACAACACCGTCAACGTCAAATATAATTGGTATTATGCATTTCAATATGTTTAAGCTGTAACGGCACCGTCAAACGGCGTCGTCAATCGTAACTTTAAGTTTATAAATCCAGCTTAAATCATAATATGGGCTACAACTTTCTCGCATCTCATTTTTAATTGATGTACTTGATTTTATCGTTTTCACTACTGAATTGCTGATCTTTTGTTTTATGACGGTTGTGTATAGATTCGCACAACAATGTCAAGTTTTCGGTATAATTTGATTAAATATCAGTCTGTAGAAAATTGCCGTTATCAATTGAAAAATATTTATTATTTTGCGAAGACCTCCTCGGCGATAAAGCACAAACAACAAATTACTTGTGATTCTATTCCGATTGGCGTAATTTATCTCAACGATCTGGTTTCTCGTCGGACACATTCTTTTCAAATCAGAACTTTTAAAAATCGTATAGCAACAAACACAACAATTGAAATTGCTCCTAAATAAATATACACGAAAAGAAAACCTTACTAAATTTAAATTAAATATACTAATAATAATAAATTTACTGTAAAAAATAGTTATAAGAATTTATGGACTCTATATGTGACTGGAATAACTTTTATTAAGAATAAATTATATTTATTAAAAAAGTTTCTGTGGAATTTACTAAAATATTTTTTAGAATTTGAAACAAACTTGTATATCTCTCCATCTTATGCTTGTCGTGATATTTTAAATTATAGCGAGGACACATATTCTATTCTAGCAATAAATTGGCATGAACAACACAGACGTAAGTCGACTTACGCCTGTTTGTTACTTACTTTACAGGCGAATATGGTCAAATTCGCATTTAAGTTATAGAAACTCTATCTTTATAGTTTTAATTTATACAGGATGTCAATTATAAATAGGAAGTGGAAACAAGTGGCATGTAATTTTAAAGATCGTGTAAATCTGTTTCCTATGACACCATAATTTACTATTTTTTAGGCGCCTTTTTGCCCCTGGTAAAGAATTGGAAAGGTTGTCATCCGAAGCGACTAGCTAATGGAGCCCTAATTATTCTACGAAATGTTTTTTCAATAATAACCTAGAAACCATACATCTCAGTGCAGGAAGGTTCTAATTATTATTCTTAAATGTTTTCCTATAGCAAAATATATTATAAGTAGACGAAAGTCACATTCAAAATGAAAGTTATCACTCATTCAAATCGTTCACATTGCACGAAAAAAGAAAATGCGTCCTTTGATATCTCAAAACTGGGTCTCTTTTTGAGTGCGGAAATAAAACTCCCTGCAGATACCTTTTTGCAAACATTTATTGACAACGCGATTAATGTCTTTATGTTCTGTATCTTCGAGTTCAAATTAATTAATTAAAAGTTTTATTGACACAATAAAATAGATCGATAAATGTACAGTTGGGGAAAAAATCAACGTGCGTCATTACCTTACAGTAAATACAATTCCAGTGTTAGACGGAAATTACAAAACTAAAATATCAACATGTCATTATTTTGATGTGATTTACAAAATTTTCACTTTCCTAAACGAAACTACTTTGCTATATAGAATTGCGTTATTAACTTCAGTTGTTATAAGCACTATTAATTACAAACTTGCTCCATTTTCTGTAAATAGTGTTAAATATTGTATAATTAGTTAGAAAAAAACAAAAGGGTAACGAAACATGCCTCGAAGCAGTTGGTTACCTTTATCAAAGAATATTATTATGTAAATACTAATGGAATTGAAATAAAAATGTAATATTTATTTATTATACAAGGGAAAAAGTATTAGATTTTAGCTCGAGGTTGTGTTGATAAAATTCCGAGAGCTAAAATCATTTCTCCCATGTATTATTTTTGTCTGTGACGGGAAAAACAACGATTTATTTTTGAAAAATATATTATTATAATATATAAAAAGTATGTATGTAAAATTTTAATTTAAAAATTAAGAACTTAGTTGTTGTTTATTAGTTATTTTGAATATTATAAAGTTAAAAATGTGATTCCGAGTATTCTCTGACTCCACCGGAATTAGTAAAAGCAGCAAAAGAAGCATCATATATTGCCAGCTAAATCGCGCAAACTTTACGAAACCGAATATCCAAGATTTATGGAATGGAAGATGAAAAAGACATGCAGTTCTTTGTCGGAAACGGTGTTATCGGCCTATTTTTCGGAATTGGCACAACAACAGAAGCCATCAACACTGTGGTCGAATTATTCAATGATTAAAAGCATGTTACAATCCAATAATAATGTAGACATTTCAAAATATTTCAAACTAATTACATTTCTGCAATAAAATGGAAAAATGTTACACTCCCAAGGAAGCTGCTATTTTTACGATTACAGATATTAGTGATTTTTTAAATAATGCTCCCGATGAAGTTTATTTAATGGCCAAGGTTGTTGTTTTATTTGCGATTGCAAGAGCTTGTAGAATGATATTGAAGATTCGGGAACGTTATTAATTGTGAAAATTAATCATGTAAATAAGGAAATTTGTAGTTCCTGAAAAATATATTAAATTTTACCGAATGTACATAGCCTTTCGCCCAACAGCAGCAAAGGATTGCCACCTATTTTATAAGGTACCTAAACAGTAACTAATTTTCTTCAACTTGAAAATGGGTTCTTCATCTCGAAGATCGTCTGCTATACTTTTAGTTGAATTTTTGATAACAATAAATAAACATGGCGGTTTGAAGTAATCAACGGTCGCTGAAGTGTATGTTGATGAATCGGTAGCACACAGGACAGATATAGCCAATAAAGTGTTTAGAACGTGTGGTAGTGCTGAAATAATATACTATTTGCGCGGCAGCTGTGTCCATGGCAGAAAAAAATATAATTTCAACACCAGAAAATTCGACTATTGTACCGAATAGTAAAAGGAACATGTCATTCATGCGATGGACATTTAATAATTGTATTTTTGATATAAACAAAATGTAACTTTTGTATAATAAAATATTCTAAAATTAAATGTCTACCTTTATTTATGCGTGTGTATACAGGGTGTTAATTAATGAAGTCCTAATATTTCACAGTGTGTTTCGCTAGGTCATTTTATACAGAAAAGTTTATGAATGTATGTCCGCCACGGCTTCAATTTTTTGCTACAGGGTGTTGAATTTTGATATTTTAAATTGTTATTTTTTAATATCTCCGAAAGCACTTTAGATATTATTTTCAATTTTGGTATGTGTTAATCGGATATAGAACCACAAATTTTAGTTAGCAAAGTTATTCAATTGTTCCACCAGTGGCGTCCCTGCAAACATGTCCTCTGATATTTTTTACAGAAAAGATGGTACGCTACTGACATTTTTCCATATGGATATTTTTTCTGATTAGCTTGGTCAATTCTACATGAAAACGGTGTCTTGAGTTTTTCTCATCAGACGTTCTAGATTCAAATCACTAAATTCATATTGAAACTCATTATAATTAACATTGATAAAATAATTAATGATAAAGTGGCCACCTTCACTTAAAAGGCATTCTTCTGCCCATCTTCGCATCGAATTGCCCACTCCAACAATTTTTATAAAACAAAATTTATCATTAATTATTTTATCAATGTTAATAATAATGAGTTTCAATATGAATTTAGTGGTTTTAATCAAGAACGGTGCGTCTGACGAGAAAAACTCAGGAGACCGTTTTCATGTAGAATTGACCAGGCAAATCAGAAAAATATCCGCATGGAAGAATGCCAGTGGCGTACCATCTTTTTTGTAAAAAATATCAGAGGACATGTTTGAAGGGACGCCACTGGCGGAACAATTGAATAACTTTGCTAACTAAAATTTGTGATTCTATATCCGATTAACATGTACCAAAATTGAAAATAATATCTAAAGTACTTTCGGAGATATTAAAAAATAACCATTTAAAAAATAAATATTCCACAAACACCCTGTAGCAGAAAATTTAAGCCGTTGCGGACATATGTTCATATGAACTTTTCTTTATAAAATGACCTAAGGAATCACACCCTGAAATATTAGCAAGGAAAAAAGTAATACTCATCATGTTTCCCGGGAAAAAAAAGTGACACTTTGTTCCCCGCCAAAAAATATTTATAATGCATCAATTACCATTTTAAAAATTAATTTTTTACTTTGGTAAAATAAAGAGGTTTTTATATCTGCGGCTTTCATAATTTTAGTCACGCTTGCGCTTAGCTGCTGACATGGTCATGTCTTATTCGTTCTACATATTCTCGATTTGAATCATACTGATACATGTGATGCCGCACGTTTATTATTTCCCCGACGCAACTGTATGTTATAACTAGTGTTTGAGGCTATATTAAACTTATATTTCTATTCTTATAATCTATAGAAAAGCACTTCCACTTACTTTATAAATAATATGCTCATAACCACTTACAAAATGTTATATCACAGATGATGAATTCAGAAATAGGATACTGTTCTCTTTTAAGGCTTATTCAGCACTTATGTGTCACTTGATAATGTCGACCGCCGAAATGTGAGGCAAATATTTTTTCCCGTCACACGAGTTATTTTGGGACAGGAAAAATGATTAGATGCGCAATTTTACCAACCAACTTTATCTCAGGAATACTAGAAATCCGAAAATATTTTCAGTGTCGTAAGTTGACAAGTTCAAAAAGCGGCAGTGTAAACAAAGCACACGCAGATAACTTGCAATGGTGCATGCTTTAGTGCCGCACCGCTTAACTGCGGGTGCGGTATTAGGCAGGTGGCGATTGTGCGATTGTTCGATCGCTAGATATTTTTGAATATAAAGAATAGTGTTTGTAAACAATTCCATAAAATATTTATTTATTTTTGTGTTTTTGATTAAAATTACATACTAGGCCAATGAAAACGAAACAAGTCCGAATTTTAATATTCATCGTCACCTGAAAGAAAACCTCTGACAAGTGCATCTTGTTCAGGAGGGGGAAAACTTTTTGCTTATATTTTACGTCCTATAACTTCATCCCTCTAGTAGGGGTGACCTCCACCTATAAAATTTTAAATGCTAATATGGGTCAAGTAATGATAGATCATTTTAAAGACCTAGCCTTGTAAATTTGGTTCAGTACTGTTTAGGAAAATGCACTTTTAATCATTGTGATTATGACCCACTAAACCCCAAAGAGTGAATTTTCTGAAAATCAGGGTAACATAATGTAATAATATATTATGTGATGTGTGTTGTAGGAAGCATATTGCGCAGTAACGAAAATGTTTCACACATTGCAGCGTAAGTGCACATACGGAATTCCATGACTGCAACTGCAGTACAACACAAGTTATGTAAGTATACTTTGCCTATAAATAACCACACTGAAATGAAAATCACTGAAACCGCGCATCAGTGTTCACCGTGCATAAAATCGTGTTTAAAGATCAAAAGTAGGCATTTAGATTGAACCATTATAGTGGCGTCTGTTACCCCCCTCTCGAGGGGGGTAAACGGGCTTCAAGAGGTTTCCCTGCAGTGAAACACACTTTCCCCAGTTTTCCAGGATGCTGGTGTTGACACGATGGTGGTGTTGGATATTGCGTCCGACCCCTTCCAACCCCTCCACCGGTCTATACTCGCCCCGAAAAGGGGTGATTTTTTTATTTTTCAAGTATCAGCGGCAAATATGTACATAGCCCTTTTTCGAGAATGCTGAACACGATGGCGGCGTCAGAATTTCTCTTTGGGGGGTTGCGCAACCCCTCAAAACGGTTAGAAACTACCACCCAGAGGGATTAAATGCGCTATAAGAGGTTTCACTGCAGTGAAACACACTTGGATATCGCGTCCAACCCCTTCCAACCCCTCCACCGGCCTATACTCTGCAGGTATACCTCTTGAAGCCCGTTTAACCCCTCTGGGGAAGGGGGGGGGGGGGGGGGGTGAGGGGTTGCGCAACCCCAAAGAGAAATTCTGACGCCGCCATCGTGTTCAGCATCCTCGAAAACGGGGAGGAATAAATATTTGCCCCGAAAAATAAAATTTCACCGCTTTCGGGGGGAGTATAGGCCGGTGGAGGGGTTGTAAGGGGTTGGACGCGATATCAAACACCACCACCGTTCTCAGCATCCTCGAAAATGGGGAGGGGAGGGGGAGGTACTCTTGTTCCGGCTGAAAATATTTCGTTGTTCGTCCGACTCACACTCGCAGTGTTACCAGATTGACGGATTAATCCGTTATTGACGGATTTTTGCTACCCTGAGAAAAATAAACGGATTTTCGACGGATTTCAGACTTCGGACGGAATTTTGCGGATTTTTGAATATGGAAGAATCTTAATGCATGTTTTATCATGATTCAGCTAGTTTTGTTACCGTAAATAGTTGTTACTGTATGAATCATAGACAAATGAATGATGGCCAGCATGATGGGCGTTTTCATTTCTCCAGTTGGTCAACGATGTAACCAATTTTTTTCTTGGGGTTGGTATGACGTATGACATTATTTTGAACGCGCTTGTTTCGCGCGCAGTTGAAAGTTGAAACACGGACCCCTATATCTCTATATACTCGTATTGGTTACTAGGGTTCATGGCGCAGCTACTTCTGAACAACCAGTAACAACGCAACTTTTAATCGATTTATTCAATAATTTTTTATGAATAAAGTACGTAATTCACGCGAAAACGTGAAAAATAATACCTTTTTAGAACAAATTTTCATGAAATTAGATAAGTTTAACTATTTCTACACAAATCGGATTTTTACGGATTTTTGAAAGCCTTCCCCCACCCCTTCCCGAGTATTCTACGGATTTCCCGACGAACCATTCTGGCATCACTACTCCGAGCGATTTACTTATCATGTCATTGTGTTCTGTCTACTGTATATTTTATTTACAATGTGTAATATTTAACTTACATACCTAGATGACAACTAGCGTGCTATTCACTTTTTTCAGAAGTGACCTGGATAAATTCATTTAAAATAATAAGAAAAGTTTTCTCCCTAAGAACAAAACAGGGACAAACTCATTCTATATATCATAATATGTGTCACACCTAACATTATACAAAAATAATAGGTATTACGTCTTGGGTTTCGGTCACTTTGAAATCAATTCAGCTTGCGTTTCGGTTTATTGTACTAAACCATCCTCAGAACTTGGCAAATCTCACTCGCACTAATTTTGGTTATATTTTGTTTCATTGCTTGCTGTTAAGTTTTGAATGAATATACGTGAGAACAAGAAACCCAAGTTCTTACGATGGGTTAGTACAATTACCCCAAGATGTAAACTGAATTGTTGAATTTAATTTCAAAGTGACCGAGGACCAATACGTACTACCTATAATTTGAAATAACGGTTAAGAAAACATAAAAAGGGGGGGAGAACGGCCCAAAATGATCCCGGCGGCTAAAATGACCGATCTATGGTTTTCGTACATTACTATTACCAGCTTAGTTGTCCGACTAGTCATGCCAGTCAGTTGAACCTAAAAGTTTGAGCAGTAGGTGCGTTATTAAAGTGATAACAGCTTTGATAAGATCACAGGAATGCTATATTGTAATTTATTCCTTAAAGGCACATCCTTTTGCCTATATTTTAATATATTTATAAAGTGTTTTAACTTTACTAGTAATCCACAAACATGTCCGAAAGTGAATTTTGCACATTCGGACAAAATAATCCCCCATGGGTAGGGTAAAACGATTCTGGGATCATTTTACGTGCATATATGCATTTTGTTTCTTCTTATCTATTAATATTGCCTACCTATTATAAAAATGTTTTCTCCTTTTTTTTAGTTAGGTATATAATACAGTAAGACTCAACTTATTTTCGACAATTTTGAATTTTTCTTTAAATGAAACACAAATGGCTCATTTAACCCTACCTTAAGGGATCATTTTGTCCAACCAGGTAGGGTAAAATGATCATTTTGCACAAGTTGACGTAAATAACATTATAATGCTTTATTATTAAATACTCTGTACATCTTAGTATGAAAGCATATGACTTGGGGAATTCCATAAAACCGATTATTATTCTTCCTAAATCATATACTAGGATTCCCAGTAATTTTTTTCTTAAAGGGATCACTTTGGGCTCTTCTCCCCTACTTATACAAAATAAAATATCATTAAATATAAAATGTATTTTACGGAATTGTCCGTTATTTATATAAAATCGAGATTTTGTACAACAAACATTGAAAACTAAAATTATATAATATAAATATGTACAATAGTCTATACTAAAATAATTAAGTAAATATAAAACACACATCTGGGAATATTTTTTCCTGGTGCTTTCACTACAAACTTCTGTTTAAGTTGTTCCCTGTACCTATATCGATTGTTATAAAAATGACCATGAATTTTACAAGTGCAAAGTTATATTAACTTATACCATGTGGGGCAAAAGTCCCGCAACGGTCAAATATCTCGCGAGGGGAAGGTTTTTTAAAAAAATGTTTCGGGCAAAAGTTGTATGGCTTTGAAAGAGGAATCATTTGCATACAAAATCATCTCCCACCACTTCACCCCCTCCTGAGGGGTGGGGGTAACTTGTAAATTTTAAATGACCAACCCTATTTTTTTTTGCTGATTAATATTCTCTAAGAAAAACAAGAAACTTTTGTCCGAAAATTTTTTTTTAAAAAGACGAAAAATTTTTTTTTAAAAGACGAATTTCGCGATTGATCCAACGAACAAAATTTGGATATTCCAAAATATTCCGACTTTTTTACGAGAAAATGACGGGGTTTTCAGAAAAATTCGTCTTTTTAAAAAAAATTTTTCGGACAAAAGTTTCTTGTTTTTTCTTAGAGAATATTAATCAGCAAAAAAAAATAGGGTTGGCCATTTAAAATTTACAAGTTACCCCCACCCCTCCGGAGGGGGTGAAGGGGTGGGAGATGGTTTTGTATGCAAATGATTCCTCTTTCAAAGCCATACAACTTTTGCCCGAAACATTTTTTTTAAAAAACCATCCCCTCGGGAGATATTTGGCCGTTGCGGGACTTTTGCCCCACCCGGTATACAATATTTTCATTGGCTTGTAAATAGATGAAAAATCTTCGTCACTAAATAAAGAACAACCTAAAAAATCCGCAAGTCGCATAATTTTTTGTAAAGCGACTTTTCAGAGTAAGCGGTCGATACGACTGTTTACTAGATATAAACGCATCATGGATCAGTCAAATAGGTACGTTATATTTCATTTATGGCATAGTAGCTTCCAGAAACGAGACCAAAAAACGCCAAAGACATAATAGCGACATTTTTTATTAAACGCCAATGAAAGTATCCCCATCCATCATCCCAGTCAACCAATATGTCTAGTAATGCTGGCACAAACAGTCCTAATGTGGATAAGAATATGGCTCCAATTAAATCAATTAACGTACCTAAATTTTCGCCACCGGCTATAGCAACACCTGGAAATGTAAAGTTTTCGTTACAATCAAAAAAATAGATTTAATCGTTTTTTTTTTTTTTATCAACTGTAACGTCACAACAGAAGATTAACATATTTTAACTTTCTTGATTGGACAAGTATTTCGTGGTATATGGCAGCATTAGTTTGCAACCCAAAAACAGAGACGCGCCCGTCCACATATGCAAGGTTGTGAGGCGTATATATAAACAGTATATTGCTAATACCATCTGCAATTATGTCCCCGCTATGGGCAACGAAGGGGTAATAGCGAGTTTGCGCAGTTTGGAAATTTCCTTGTGAAAGTAAACATTCGACAGGACCGAATTTCAACTTTCTTAATGTAAATTTCACTGGTTAGTTAGGACAAATATTGCAATCAAAATTTCGATTAGTTCGATTTAAGACAGCGTTCCATGCATACAATTTCTGACGATATGATGATCGGACGGTGCCCTGATTGGTGTAAACCTTTGGTGCCAAATTCCGTCCGAATATTTTTAACAATCGACACGATGAGCTTTATTTTAACTTTCATCCGACGTCGTATGTTTCTTAACCTACTTTTTTCCAAACCAAAAATTAAGAATGAATGACTATATTGACTATTTTGGGAATTATTATCAGCTACTAATGCACCAAATTAAAAATACATTAATTTTAAGGTTAGGTAGTAACCAAATTTTATAGTAGAAGTTGATGTTTTGTAAAAAACCCATCGATATCCATTCCCAAATGCAGTATACCGTATGACATTTGATCTGTGAGGGTAGGATCTGATGGAAGGAAAATCATTTCATCAAGTTACTTGAATTAACCGATATGGATCTGTCAGAATGCGTATTTTGTCCGCTTGTTGTGCAAGTATATTTTTAAAAAATCGAAATAATAGTCGATTTGTTCATTAATATAAATAATAATATCAAGATAACTATCTTAGTGAAACGGTAGGAATATTTGAAGACACAAGTGGATGAAGGGTATATGTAACATCAAAATGATTTAGAAAAAATCGACTTCAAAGTTTCTTGTTTGGCATGATCATCGTGTACATATTATCCTTCATGCATCAACTTGTATATTATCTGTTATTTACCATTAGAACAATATTGAAAGTAGTTGTAGAAATCCTTCATCCATGTAAAAAACTCAATTTTTTCCAAATGTTACATAGACCCTTCATCCACTTGTGTCTTCATTTATATTTAGGTACTTACAGGTTGCTATTATCACTAATCCGCTTCTTAGTATAATTTGAGCGATGTTATGCTTCGACTCTGGTATTCTCGGTTTAAGTGTATTCCAAGATATGTTTGCAGGAACATAAAATATCAGCATGAACGAAAAAAACACCGCGGTGGCAATGGTAGCTTGACACACTTGAGCCAGTCTAGAAAAAGGAATTTAAGAACTAAATTTATTATTATATTAAGTTTTTCCAGCTGTCCAAAAATATTATTGTTTTGTCTATAAAAGCATCATTGTGTGAATTCTAGGACACCCTTTTTGATCTGTGAAGACGGAGAAGGGATTTTTTTATTTATTTTTGCTCTAAAATGTACCGTTTTCCAAATATTTATACATATTATAACTAGAGGGAAAATAATATTTTGTAACGAGCTTATTTTCTGCATTTAACGAATTCAGCTATATTTTGAATATAGATACAACATTTAAAGAACGGAATATTGGTTAATAATTTTTCAGATGATTAATTTTAGTATTCAACAACCGCAAGAACCTTGTATTTCGCATTAAAACATTTATTACTAAACCAGCTGCTAAATAATTATTTCTGTTTTCTATGTAACGCATTAACTTCGAACAAACAGGGAAATAAAAAATAATACAGAGTTTTTTAAATTAACTAACTTTTTCATTTGAAAAGATGGACCTATAGTTCCTGAAGTAAAGTTTTAGGAATTAGTTAAACTAAGTAAAATGTGTGGAAAAAATAAATGCATTATTGCCAGATCAGGCGCTATTTAAAAAATACTTCTTTTCTTAAACGGCAACACCGCATTTTTTTACAAATTTTGATATTGCTTTAGATTCTAGAAAAAAAAGGAGTGCAAGTTTTTGATTAGAGTGGCAGTTTACGAGCTAATTGTGACTAAACTTAAAAAAATGTTCGAACTGATTTCCTTGTTGGCTTCTGCAGCAACAAATATGTCCAACAAAATTTCTTTTAACATTATGTAACATTTGAGGTGTTTGCGCTGGTTTGTTAGCATAGGCGTCACTAGGGGGAGGGGGGCTTGTAGGTTTGTTCGGGTTTGTCCACCCCAGATTGCTATGGTGCCCACCCCAGTATTTCTGCAGTTCGACGCCATACATACGTCATAGTGACACTTGCCATTAAAATCCTACTAGACTAGCGGCCAGGCCCCCCCTACAAAATAATTCTAGTTACGCCAATGTTTGTTAGCCTCCTCGGTATTCTTTTAATGTTGGAAAATAAATTACGCACCATTAACCGTAAACCGCCATTCTAATTAAAAATTGACACTCTTCTTGTTTTGTCTAGAATCTCAAGATGTATCAGAATTTCTTAGAAAAATGCGGTGTTGTCATTTAAGAAAATAAATATTTTTTAATTAGCGCCAAATCTGGCAACAACGCGTTTATTTTTTTTTCACACATTTTACTTAGTTGAACTAATTCCTAAAACTTTGCTTCAGGAAGTATATATAGTCTATATTTTCAAATAAAAAAGTTAGCATATGTCAAGGTAAAGATTGTTTTACGAAAAATGGATATAACTTATTGACTGCAGTAAAAGTACCTGCGGCGATCCCATTATTTATGACCATTTGTTATTAATATGTGGAAAGGACCGGATTGTAATAATTATAATTAAATATAGGCACATCAGGTAGGTTAGGTTGCTTAATTTATATTTAAATATCTTTTTGTGGTAAAATTTGTTAGTTTTTATTTCTTGCTGGAAGAGTTTAGTTGTATTACCGATATTATTTTACCAAACGTATAAAAAAACAGTATGTGGCATCCATGGAAAAACATTGATGGTGCTTCTTCTAGTGTTGCCGTAAAACAAAAGCTCCGTCAAATAAAGGAAAAAGAATAAGCATTTTACATGCTAGATCAGAAAACGGTTGGGTTCCAAGTGCTTTGTGGCTTTCTGCAAAAAACATTAAAGACTCTTGTGTAGACTACCATGAAGATACAACGGCCGAACTTTATGAGGAATGGCTCAAGAATTGTCTTTTACCAAACATTCCTCAGAATAGCGTGATAGTAATGGACAATGCGAGCTATCACAGTCGCCAATTACATAAAGCTCCAAGCTCAAATAATACAAAATTGGATTGGATGGAATTGGAGATTGAGAACTACATAGCGGCGAATGATATATATTTTGAAGAAAGTTATAAAAAAGTGATGTTTTAGAAGTTTTAAAGACATTTTGTATAAAAAAAGTATATGTTTGTGACACATTGGCAGAAGAAATTGGACATACAGTGCTACAGCTCCCACCGTATTATTGCATTTTTAACGCCATAGAGCATATGTGGCACCAGTTAAAATCACTGGTTAGGTCTGAAAATATTTCTCGGACTTTAAGTTCTAGTGTTGCAGAATTAATACGAAAATGCTTTAATGATATTTCCCCAGGTAGTTGGAAAAATTCAGTCCGTCACGTAATAACTGTAAAAAATTCGTATATTAGTCTGGATTCTGGATCGTATAATTAATCCAATTATAATTAATTTTGATGAGGGTAGCCACAGCGAAACAGAACTATCTATAGAATGACATTATAAATGTAAATAAATATGACTAGTAATATTTTAAAAAAATGTTATTTCATTTGATTACATTAATATAATCATATCATTACTTGTTTTCCTTAGTCCGTCCCTTCATACTTCACTTGTTTATTGCCAAGCTCTTGTCTACACAATGGGACCTACCCAGGAAATCATTAAGTCGTATCCAAATGTCGTGAAACGAACTGTACTCATTTTTAACATAAAACTTACATTTCATCTGAAGGTAAATTTTTAGTGATTGTCGCTTCTGTGCCTTCGCCAAATCGAAAATAACCCAAAAATCCGATAGACGTATACATGGTTATGATAACTGCCATTGCGCTATTGAGTACACCGGGACATCCAACAAAATTTGATGAAGTCATGGAATTTTCCACTGGCATAATAGTTCCAATTCCTTCCATTGAAAATAGAACTGTACTAAAGAATGATGGAATACCTAAAAGTTACATTTAATCTGTATATTTTAGAAAAAGTTTTTATGCGAGAGGCGACGATAATTTCGCCTCTTAATGCATTGTTTTACATTCGGCAAGGTTTAATAATAAAATTATATGTTATGTCAATATTTTTCGTGATGTATTGAAACATTTTGAACATATGAGGTGTTTTTAATTTAGTTCCAATACTTAAAGTTGTGAATCCTTGGGTGACTTTAAGAAGAAGAGTTAATATTAACATATGTCCTAAAGCTCTTCATTTTTGAGCTACAGAATGTTAAAATTTAAATTGATTTAGAGTGACTGTTTTGGTTGGATCCTAAGAAGAAGAAGGGCCAGTGAGGATAAAGTTAACAATTCAGATGAGGTTAGTGTTTGTTTTGGCGGTTAATTACACATTATCAATTTTAGTCGTAAATTGAGTAGATACGTTCGCGATTTTTCTTTCGACCCGCTGATGAAGCTGTTACGTGATATTGTAATGTCCCTTATGAAAATGTCTTTTTCAAGGAACAATGAGGAGGAGGAGCAGGAAATTATTTGTTGCAGAAGGCTTACCCCTCAGATAAGTACTCTACAAAAATATTAAAAAAAAAGACGGAAGAACGGAGAATATTCGCAAGTTGAAACTCATATCTGGACCTGAATTTGCGCTAGCATTCTTAAACAGAGTTTATATTATTGGCCGTGCTTACTGTTGGGAAAAACGTGTAGACTGCCGATAGTTACGTTGATTTTAAAAAATTTTGTAGAGCTTTTTCAAAACAAACATTTTTAAAAACCGAAAAAGCTTGTCCTATGATGAATTGCAAAATAAGCTTGGATATGTTATGGTATCTGAGCACTAAAAAATCCTACTAAATGGAAGAAAAAATGTCATGAGGTAGGTAGAAATAAGATGTTGATAACATATCATCCAAGATATCGCCTCGCCGCCTCTAATGGTCACGAGTCGCCACTGCTCTGCTTAGGATCACCGATGGTGTGAAGTCAACGTCATTATAAATAACAATTTTTATTCTGTTCTTAGAATATAAGTGTCGTTTATATTTATTTTTTCAGATTACATAACTATTTAAAGATTACCTGATACTCCTGCAGCTAAATGTCTATCTTTGATATTAATATCACCAACACCAGAAAAGATGTAGTACCCAGTGATAGCAAACGATATAAATAACATAACATTGGCTATAAACGAAAAAGGTACCAAGTGTTTTAACTCCCTTACTTGAGCGCATATCAGAAGAGGGATTAAGATTATCAGCTTAAAAACATAGTCTCCCCAAGACTCGCATTCAGGATAGTAAGCCGAAAAAAGCTGGAACAGAATTGATAAATTATAAGACAAAGTACGTTTCTCGCTCTTTCGTTGCCTCCCGATAAAATATTGATAGTGATTACCAATAGTAATATAATATTCCAAGTTTCTTAAATCGCACCCGGGTCCAAATTCGGAATAATCTTACGAAAAACTAAATCTTATTAAATTGCGTAGGATTAAAACATTATACAGGGCGTCCCATAATATGTTGGCAATCTCCCGGGTTCAGATAGAACACTTGAAAATTACAGGAGAAGTTCATCTACATATGCCGACATGCATTTAATGTATGAACAAAAATATTTTTCTTTCGAAAACAATTCATTTTATCGACATTGATCAAGAGTACCTTTTTTCAGCTTAAGGTTTAGAGTATCCAAAAAAAATATTATTGTCGTTCCTTCATCATACAGGGTGTAAGAAAAAAGCATTTTTTTACGCCTAGTCCGCCCATGTGAAACTTAATAAGCCAAATGTGTTTAAAAGGGTTTAAGGAGACTCATCTAGTAAACATTATATTAAAAAAATATTAAATTACACCTAGTACTTAAAAAATATTTCCAGAGACATCCATTATGGGTCCCTATCTCCGTAGGGGGTGCCGCAGGAAGAAAAATGTATATGAACTTCTCCTATTATTTTTAAGTATTCTATCTGAATCCCGGAGATTGCCCACATATTCTGAGACACCCTGTATATAATAAATATCGTTGTTAATATATAATATTAAAGTCGACTGTTCAGTTTTACCGGGCTCTATTACTGGTGTCGATAATAGTTTATTACAGATAAAAGGTCAACGAAATAGCGTGAAACGTACTATACTGCTTCACGTTTTTATTAAATATTAAATATGTTTTTCGAAGAAATAGAAAAAACGAATAATACATACCTTAGTTAAAGATACGGAGATAAATACGATATAGACACAATCTGCTAGAAAATGTATACAGAATAGACCACCGTCAACAAATATCCTGAAATTTTAAAAAAATTATTTTGATAGTTGGCATGATAACGCTAAACTAAACTTACTATTTTAAGTTAATAATGTGCTTACTAAAGTAATAGTTTCAGTTATAAATTAACATTAATTTATTGAAATAATTGATTTAACCGTCGTGTTTGAAAGCATGACTGGTTCCTTTTAAGCTCAATGAACTTAATTGGGATTATTTATCCACAATCAAATCCCCTTGCAGCACATACTTTTTCCTTCATTCATGCTTAATATCGCCGAAATTTTGAATATTCCTTATTTGGTATCTGATTAAAAGTACAACTCACTTGGCAAAATTATTATATCTCCTTAAAAATGGCGGACCCAGCCTAAAAACTCCCTCAGCAGTATCAGCAAATCCTAAGCTTGGAGTTTTAGTTCTTATACAAATTTTTTGTGATGCCCTAACCTAAAAATAATATATAATTCTTAACTTTTATGCAAATAAATTATTTATGAATATACAGGGTGTAACTAAATAAGTGTAAAACATTTAAGGGGGTGATTCCTCAACGAAAAAAAGATAGGATCTTTCATATAAAGAAACTTCATTGGAGCATCCCTTGTTAAGATACAGCCCCTTAAAGGGGGTACATAAAATGTGTTTAACAATTTTTTTCACAAGCACTAAAAAAGTTACAATATTGAAATTAACCTGAAATTTTCTACTGCCAAAAAGACTTAGCCAGTAATTTATTTGGTTTACCCCATGGTTGTAAGGGTGGAAAACGCAACCCCTCAAATTTATTTCCAATGTAAGTTTTTGTCTTATTATTTGTTTACCATCTAAAAATTTATTTCCGATAGCCTGTTTCATTCTAAACAAAAAATGTCTCTTGAATTTTTTGCACAAAATAAACCAGTTCGCAGCAAAAAAATATTTTACGAACAAGATACATATCGCCATAAAACGCGCGAATACGTTGCTCAATGCGCCGACGTCTAGACGCATGCGTAATGTCTGAAGGTAGACATATTGAACATTTACTATGATTTCTAGATGTTGTATGTTTTGTTATTAATAGATTAGTTTTGTTTATTTATAAATTTTATGTACCCACTCTAAGGGGCTGTATCTTAACAAGGGATGCTCCAATGAAGTTTCTTTATATGAAAGATCCTATCTTTTTTTCGATGAGGAATCACCCCCTTAAATGTTTTACACTTATTTAGTTACACCCTTTATATATATTATTTGATACGATAGAAGGATTTATGAAGTTAAAATCTAAAAACATTCTTGGGAGGGATTGGATTCTTTATATTTAATTTTTTAAATCTTGATCATCTTAGAAGAACAGTGAAACCACTCATAACGGACACGTCTAATAAGCGGACATCTCTATTAAGCGAACATTTTTTCATAGTCCGGAACTAGGTATATGAAATTTCATGAAAATCAACCTCTCTTGGGCGGACTCTTCTTTGGGCGAACGAGGACAGGCTGTTTTCATACAAAGAGTGCGAAAACCCTCCTTTAAACGGACAAAAAATTGTTTAAAGTATTTGGGAGAAAAGTAAGTACGGTGCAAAAACTCTCTGAAGACAGACCGGCAACCAATCGCGTATGCGGGGTAGCGCGAAAGGACATCGCCGAATGAAAGTATGTGTGATTCCCCGACAGCAGTCCGCAGATTATTTGTGAGTTATAAGGTTAAAATCGTAAAGAATGGCACAAAAATGTCGCGTTTTGAGTCTGAAAGAGAATATTGATGTTGTGGAAGTTTGTAATTTGATAACAAAGATTTGGGCGAATTCATTAACATTGATAGCAATGCGCTATTAGAAGATGATAGTGACCCCATTCCCACCGATTATGTAGTCCAAACTGAAACCACATCACTATCTGATGACTCTGATGAAGAAGTTGAATGCAGTAATCAAATAAATGTCACCAATTATCAACAAGCTATTAGTATGGTAAAGAAATTATAAGAGTATGCAAAGAATAGAGGTGATTCTACAGCAATGGAATTGTTATCAGACTTGGAATTACATTTTCTAGATTGCAAGTATAAAATGCAAACACGTCAAACTACGTTATTAGATTTTTTTTGTACTACATCATAACTAAAACTAGTGTATTTTTGTTATGTTATGTTTATTTTCATATACATATATATAGTAATAATTTTGCATTCACATATTACCTAATAACAAATTTCCCATGGGCGGACACCTCTATTAGGCGGACACATTTAGACGATCCCGTAGGTGTTCGCTTAAAGGGAGGTTTCACTATAGTTATTAAATATTCAAAAAATACATAAATTTCTGGTTTGATATCATGACTTCCGAGTATGTATTTGAATGTTATTTATAGATACAACTAAATGCTTACCAATACATGTACTGCATGTGTACACATGATTCCTACCAAAATTGTTCCAACAAATCCAACCAACAGACCGGCACTTCTAAAAGCTCTTGGTATTGCCAGTATTCCCGTTCCAAGAGATGTTTTCACCATGTGCAGAAAAGCACCTGTAAATCTATAAAAAGGAAGGTTTTTAATCCTATGGATATAGATAAGGCCCCTCAGGTTGGGATGCCTGGTCCTACACAAAATCAAATTTCGTGGAAGTTTCTCAAAGTACATACAATATAAATAAGTCATGTTTTCATAGAAGCAAATATATTTTCTTTATTCCACAAAATTGAAAAATACTTTTCCAACTTACGGAGATATATATAGTCGAACAAACGTTCTAGACCAAAATATATTATTTGACAGAAGTTAAATAGGCAAGAAGTGCGTTAAACTTACCCATTTGGATGGGAAATAATCCTATTCATATATGGATCGTACGTGTCATGGAGACTGGCTTCAGCACTTTTTGGTAATTTCGATTCTCCATTATTTACCAATGTAGTTCTATAAAATATACAAAAAATAATTTTCTGTTAGGCTTCATCATAGGGATTTTAGGAAAATGGATTATGGATTCGGAAAACAGCTTAGGCATGCGGAAAAATTGATTTAAACTAAATTTTCTTTAAATCTTCGAATATTATTCTTCATAAAAAGTTTTGTTTACCTTAGAAACTTAATAATCACCGAAAAAAAGTTGTTGAGAATCGAATTTAATGTTAAAATATAAATTAAAAGCAATCTACAAAGAAAAAATATTTTCATCTATTTTTTCTTATTTTAGATATGGAAAACATTTTTATTAAAAAGCAAGGAAAAAAAATTTTTTTCTATTATTAGGCATCAGCTTAGCCACCATAATTTTTAATGCATTTACAGAGGTTTTTATAAAACAGCGTTTTCAATTTCAAACCGTTCGATTTCGTTGCAGGCTAATGCAATTCTGTATCTAATTCATTATTGCCCACAAGAAGCACAATTTCTACTTTTTATTGGTTAATAAGTCTCATATTTAAGTAATTTAAAAGAGCCGATTCCAAGTCATCCTTAAGGTACAGAATGACATAAGTTATCCTTAACATAAGTTGGAGAGAATATTGAAGTTCTCTTTTACTCTCATCTAAAGGAAGGTATCTTTAATCTTCCATTTAACGCATCAATTGATCCTCAAATTAATTTAAAACATAATTTTTTTAAGATTTACCATACAGTTAAGGCTTCCTTAGCTAAGGTCTAACTTAAGGTAACATTCAAATATCGGCCCTAAATTTTAAGAATCATTTTGACACCTGATGGTGACAAGCGACTTTATGTCATACTTATTAATTTTCCTAAAATCAAAGCTTTCCATATGGTGCCGATGTTTTCACACACATGCTGTATAATTTTAAAACTTGTAATAAGACAGTTGTATTTTGCCGATATTTGGGGTTTAAGTCATTACCGTTTTCAATCATCGATAAGCAGTGCATTGGTGTTCAGACTTTTAATTTTGATCGTAATTAAACCACTAATGTAAATACCCCTTTTCCAGCCAATTTTTTTTTCATTAAATAAGTATTATAGTATGTCTGTGTTTATTTTACCAACTGCCAATAAATTACCAATATTTAATAAATACCAAATAATTAAATACTTTTAGAGGTTAATATACAGAATATTTCATTATTCATGAGTACTGCGATAAGTAATCAACTCAGGATCTCTTTAATATATTTAAATTAATATTCCTAATTATTATAGGCAGAAGAAACAGTAATCTTACCATTATCAGTTTATCTTATTTTTAAATACGCAGGTACCTATTTATGTCAAAAGTTTAAAGAGGTAATAAGATAAACGATAATGTTGCTTTAATATTTTTTTTTATAAAAGAATAAAAGAAAATGTGCCAAAAGCTTATCTGATATTAAGAATAGAAAATATTATTTTATATTTTATTTAATAATAAAATTCTGTTAGTATGATATACAATAATTAATACTAAAAATATTTAGTCATCGTCTTTGTTCTGGATATTCAATGAAACCTTTTTGTACTCAAGAAAAAGAACACTCATAACCGCCCACTTTTGATGTTTCGTTGTATTCTGGTATTCTTTTATCATTGTTGTGTTGTCTTTTTTTTTATGATCAAACACAAGCACTATAGGAAAAATCCTTTAGGGCACTCTGGGAGTGGTGCGTGTGCGCAAAAAGCGATTCACATTGGATTTGAATCGTTTGAGGTTATATTCGTTGGGAAAAATGATTTTGGGAAGATAGTTCCATAAGGATGAACTCCTCCAGATGAAAGAATTCTTAAATAATGAAGTTCAAGGAGTACTAAGCTTAACCACATATGGATGGGCGGCAGTGGTTCGTCGTGTACTTCTGCTATTCGCCGCTCTGGGCGGAATTAAGAGGGAAAGGTCAGCCGAGCACTTTCCATGAAAATATGTCAGATCCCCATCCTGTCTTCGATGTTCTAGGCTGTCGACGTTCCTCGTCAGCTCGTGGTCTCCAATCAGACGAATGGCCCTCCTTTTGATGGAATCCAGTAGCCGAAGAGTATGTTTTGGTGCTAAGCTCTAGACATGAGAGCAGTACTCTAGTGATCAAAAGTTGTTGAGGTGTGTACATCTTTCTGGTTCGAAAGAGTACACCAAGTTTCTGAGAAGCTATCTTGGCGATTGCCACAACGTGGTTATGCCAATACATATTTCCTCCCAGATTGACGCCCAACAAATTAATAGATGATGCCAGTGGGATTGCGTGTCCGTCCATGACTATAGCCGGTTCTGAAATGTTAACCTTTTTAGAGGAAACTGCTGCCTTGAGGCGTGATACTTCATGCTGTCTGCGAAAATGTGCGTCGGCAGCCGATGTTTGTGCATTCAAAGAGAAAGATGAGATAAGTGTGCTATCGTCAGCAAAACTAAATGTCGGATTTTTCGTTTTCACTCGAAGGTCGTTAATGTATAGTAAGAAAAGTGGTAGTGGTAGTAGAGTACACATTCTGGCACCTTTAAAGGAACTTGTTTTCCTAACCAAATTTAAACGAAACCTCAATGTGTATTCCCACTATCAGCCTAGCATCAACAAAATAAAACTTGACCTAACTGCTCATCATTACAAATTTGGGTCTTCTTGAGTAAAGCGTGTTAGTGCATTTCTGACTTCGTCACTGTATATACCGTTCCGTTTCTCTCTAACATGTCACTGTACGAGGAATAGTAGATTATGTAACAATTCAGCAACATCGCTGTAAGATCGATCATCTTTATCATTAACATAGTCCTAGCGACATTCATCGATGCTGAATCACCCAGCATGAACTATTTCACAATGAAGGTCGCGATAGTAAAAAAAAATAGCGAATACATTGTGAGAAAATATGCATTTAAATTTAATTTAATAACTAAGGTGCGTAACCACTTTGACTTTAAGTTTAACGTCAATGTCAAACATGATAAGCATGTGCAAGATATTCAAGAAATGTAACAGATGCTGTCAAAACCTAGGCAGCACAAAATGGATTCCTTTAAATTGACCCAGCCAGAAATAAATTTGGGCAAAACAAAATTGCACAAAAGGGTTTTGCATTATTACGTTGGTAGTATACTTATTTTATAAAGTTCAAATGATCACACTTACGTAGACGTAGTCCAGGCTACGGTGTTCGTGGAACCAGTAAAGCCATTCGATGGACCTGCTGGGCTCGCCATCTTTCAAAACTAAAATAGTGGAAAACTTGTATTATTCAACAACATTAAATAAACTAAGTATCTACCACTAGAGATGAGTTTAAGCAATTATTATTACTTGTGGTATTGAAAAAACCAGCCGGCTTTATTGCTTAAATCATTTCGAAGATATGAAAGGCAAATTAGCTTGTAGTTAAACGTCATATTTCCTTGTCATAATCGACCAATTGTTTGATAAGGAATTCCAGCTTTAACTTTATACTGATTACGTTACCTGATGAGCTTAAGGTTAACTGATAAATCAAATTTGATGCGGAGGCTGAGTCTGTCAAGTGGTAGTGACAGATAAATATGCTGAAAAGCTATTCTCAGTTCAGAATTGCAGGCAATTACCTCATGTCATCTAAACGGATCCAAATATTAATCGAAGACGACAGATCGACAGGTACTTCCAATGAGGATTTCTTATTGGCAACAAAAATTTAAGCGGTTTCGCACATACAGGGTGGCCCATCGAAAATAGTCCAGCAAGGTTTACGGCTGTGTATGTGAAAATTAAAAAAAAAACTCGGATCCGTAAACTTGTGTTTTCAGGGGGACACGTTTCACTATTAATTTGATCCCTGTAACCTCAACCCCCCTAGCGGGGACGGCTACTGCACTTGTTTTTTCAAATGGGAATGGGTATGTTGTGATACATCTTTTTAAAGGGCATTAAAATGGCGCTTCGTTTGTAAATTTGAGCTAGAAGATGTATCACAACATACCCATTCCCATTTGAAAAAACAAGGGCAGTAGCCGCCCCGCTAGGGGGGTTGAGGTTACAGGGATGAAATTAATAGTGAAACGTGTCCCCCTGAAAACACAAGTTTACGGGTCCGAGGTTTTTTTTTATTTTCAGGTACACAGCCGTAAACCTTGCTGGACTGTATATTCAAAAGACGAACATAATATTAATCACGTACATTAGCTTCATGAGGTTATGTCTTATTTGATGTACATAATCTCAATTTGAATCATACTGCTGAGGTGATTACGCGCGTATTTTTATTGGTTGAACTGTAGCTATAGCTAGACCGCGCTATATCTAAAATAAACTATATTGACCAATTTTTATCCACTGAACTCAGTTACTATGGAAACTTATGCGGCATCAATCTACTTGTTTAGGTAATTAATTTTAGTTATATGAACATAAGCATGCAGATTTCCTAATTGTTACAGACGAAAAAAATTTACTGCTTTATGGCTTTCTGTATGTTTAACTTTACAAATCTTCTGATTGCTGCTATATTATTATTTTTAGTTGTTTAAATATTTAAACATAATTAGAACTGCGTGAGATTTTCTAATCTCACCTAAAGGTTTCAATTAAGTAATAAAATATTAGGAATTCTACATGGAACGAAAAACTTAGTTAACTTTACTATAAAAATAGTAAAACCATCATAATTTCTCTATATGTGACTGAAATAACTTTTCTGAAGAACTGCCAGAAAATTACCAAAATATTTAGTAAACCATTTATATTTTTGTAAAAGTTTCGAAAATCTTTTGTAAAATTTACTAAATATTTTTGTACAATTTACTTAAATTTTTTGTAAAATTTACTAAAATGTTTTGTAAAATTTACTACAATTTTTGTAAAAATTTTTGACACATGGTATTCCTAAGAGGTCGCCAATCCAAGTACTAACCATGCTCAATGTCGCTTGACTTGATTGACCACTGCTATTTGTTGTGAATGATGACATCCTGGGAACCCGTTGAATCATATTTATGCCTTTTATTCTTGTAAAAACAGTTTTACAACACTTCAATTAAACTTAGTCATTTTTACAATAAAAAAAGTCTATCATAGTCGTCACTAAAATGTAGGTATCATACGTTTTGAAATATTTAACTTCTAAAGTCATAAATAAATTATTTTCATTTACGTTCGTTGTAAAATTTACAATATATTTTACTTGACTTTACTAAATTTATTATAAATACTATACTTTTTTATAAATTATGAGTATCTGCAATATTATGTTGCAGGTAATACTATATTTTATAGCAAATCGTACAGTAAAATCTTTATTATAATAATTTTCCAAAAGTGTTTGTTCCGTGCACATAAATTTGTTGGGAAATTTACAATATATTTTAATAATTACTTGATTTTACTAAATATAAATTTTAACTACAGTTTTGTGTAAATTATTTACGATATTATATTACGGGCTAATAATAATAAATGTAATTAATATATATTTTATAGGAAATTTAATAATAAAATCTTTACCATAATAAATTTACTATATATTTTTTTTCGTGTATAAAGGATGTTTCTTAATAACACGCTAATATTTAATATTTATTCCTGGATCAATTTTCAGAAAAAAAATTCATATCAACATAAGTCCTAAACGTCTTAACTTTTGAGATACAGGGTGTTAAAAATATTCAAAAAATCTCTTTTTATTAATATCTGTGATACTGCTCTAGACAATTTTGTGAAATTTGGTACACACTTACTATTCATCAAGAAGCATTTTATGATGTGTTTTTTATGCCGACCAGAGTCCTCGGCATTTTTGCAGAAAAGAATTGTACGCCCCTTCTTTTTTTCTAAATAAAAATTAGTTTTGAAATTCTCATTCTTTGTTGAGCAAATGTCGTCTCTTGATTTTTTGTCGTATAAGGTACAGTTTTCGTATAAAAAAATTTTATTTACACTCTGTTATGAAATTAGGTATTAACAAAGATTATCTAGTAGGATAGAAGTAGGTAAGAAGTAGATTATGTTTCGACAGTTGTCTACCTAGTCTATTTGTTATGTATTTAAGTCATTAACCTTAAGAAATTATTTAACAATCATGAAAATCTCTAACACCCTGTATCTCAAAAGTTAAGGCGTTTGGGACATATGTTCATATGAAGGTTTTTTCTGAGAATAGACCTAGGAATAACCTCCTTAAATATTAGCATGTTATTAAGGAAATAAAGGAAATAATTTATTTTTCGTATAAAATAATTTTTATCAATTTACAAAATATTTTCAAGAAGTAAATTTCATCCAGACAGGAGAAAATTTGCTCCTCGATTTTGGAAATTTCAAGACTTTAAAATCTATGGATATTTGATGTTCTTACTAATAAAATTGCAACAGCCTTGAACGCACTCAACGAATAACTGATGCATACCTAAATTATCAATTTGAAAAATCGGTGGAATATGAACTTGATTTGCATATAAGCTATGTTTTGGCTAATTAATCATATAATCTAATATCTTAATTATTTAATTTAACTATTGGAAAATAGTTTAGTTACGTAATTTAAAAAAAGTATTTAATTAACACATTAAATTATTGAAAAATTATTATTTATAATTGTAGACAATTACGATAATATACAGGGTGTTCCAGAATATGTGAGCAATCTCCCGGGTTCAGATAGAACACTTAAAAATAACAGGAGAAGTTCTTATACATATTTCTTCCTATGGCCTCCCCTACGGTGATACAGGCCCATAACGGACGTCCCTGAAAATCGATGTTTTTTAAATAATTTATTAAGTACTAGGTGTAATTTAATATATTTTTTAGTATAATGGTTACTAGATGAGTCTCTTTAAAATTCGCCCTTTTAAATACTTGGCTTATTTAGTTTGCCAGGGACGGACTAGACGTAACACAAAAATGTTTTTTCTTGTACACCTTGTATGATGAAGGAACGACAATAATATTTTTGGATACTCTAAACCCTAAGCTAAAAAAGGTACTATTGGTAAATGTCGATAAAGTGAACTGTTTTCGAAAAAAAAAAATTTTGTTCAATATAATATGGTTTCTTGCATTAGTTGTTGTTTTATGTTTATAAAATTCCCTCATTGTTGTTATGGTTTTTTCACATGTACCGATTTAAATAAGAATATTTATGCAAATGTCAGTTTATGGTAGTGTCTTGAAATTTGCGGGTTTTCTCCTTTGTCTTATGTAGTAATGGAATTTACGTATACTGAATATAAATCATATTGAACAAAAATATCCTTTTTTTCGAAAACAGTTCATTTTATCGACATTGATCAAGAGTACCTTTTTTCAGCTTAAGGTTTAGAGTATCCAAAAATATTATTGTCGTTCCTTCATCATATAAGGTAGGCGAGGCCGTAAGAAGAAACATGTATAGGTACTTCTCCTGATATTTTTATGAGTTCTATCTGAACCCGGGAGATTGCCCATATATTCTGGGACACCCTGTACAGGGTGCACGGATAATACATAAAGATTATACATGCTACCATAGGCACGTTACCTCAAAATTAAAATTCAATTTTTGGTTCGGCAGTTATTGGAATAAGGATGTGATTGTAAAGATATCTAATAAAAAGGGTACTCTTTATTCGAGTCGACAAACCACACCGCTTATTCCCAAAACTAGAATTAAAGCTTTTGTTAGCAATAAAATCAGTATTTCAAATTAAGGGAGAGAAAAAGTATCGAGTTTTGGTATTTCTGTTATAATATAACTAACTACCTTTAGAGTAGCATGTAGATTGTAGAATGATCTCTACAGTAGCAAATGGATTGGTCAAATTTATCGCTTAAATAAACAAAAATTGTTTCACTTGCAATACCAATAACACTTATATGAGGTTCCTATTAAAAATTATATTCTTATAGGTAATAGCTGTTAATTATTTCCACAGAACGCAATTAAATGTATTTAAAACTTTTAAAATTATAATAAAAAAATATTTACCAAATGAAAATGTATGCACTATTAACCAACCTATATTAAACTCATTAACCACTGAAACAACATCTTAATGTTTCGATTTATTAAGTACTGACAAAGTACAAATTCGTTTGAAGGAGGCAATTTTACGTTATCTCATGTGAACATTAATGAAATTCTATAATGTGAGTTGTTAGTACATATATAGCGTCTAAAACAAAATAAACTCGTTAAGTTTTAAATCGACATCTATTAAAAACTATCTATTAAAATTTAAAATGAATCCCGAGGAAATCACATAAGAGAAATGATTGAAAATGACCGCAATGTCTACAGTCAATTTGTGTATGCTGTTGTCATATCAAAGGAACAAAGGATTATATCGGTGATAGCTTCAATCTTCAAACCTAAAGATCTCCAATCAAAAAGAAGCTCCTCATTTTTTTTTTCAAAAACTTTCTGTCCTACCGTGTTTAAATAATAAATTTATTTATTTTGTGAATTTTTTGGCATTTTCTCATATTTAAAAACAGAGGCTTTCAAAACATTTGGAAAAATCTAAAAATTTTCGTTTGGGTTTTTATTTTTTACTGGCTTTGTTCGAGGAGATGTCGAAAAATAAATTTCACTTTCACATTGCTACAGGATGGTATTATCAGGTCTTTAATGCGACGTTTCGTCTTTGGGCCACCATCATCAACTTAATTTCTTTAAATACGGGCCTGGATTTTTTGTTTAAATTATGACAGAGCACCGATCTACGTTCAGTGGTATACAACACTTGTTGGTTTTCCGACGTTTTGTTCCTTAAATTGACCATCGTCATTAAAATAACCCTAGTACGTTCCTGTACCAATGACTGATTGCGGCTCTCTTTCATAATTGAAATAAAAAATCCAGACCCATATTTAAAAAAATTAAGTTGATGATGGTGACCTAAGGACGAAACATCGCGCAGTTTTGCTGGCGATAGCACACTTATCTCATCTTTCTCTACTCATCACTAGAATACTGCTCTGATGTCTGGAGCAATCCCACTGGCTTCATCTATTAATTTGCTGGGCGTCAATCTGGGAGGAAATACGTCTTGGCATAATCACGTTGTGGCAATCGCCAAGATAGCTTCTCAGAAACTTGGTGTACTCTTCCGAACCAGAAAGTGGTACACACCTGAACAACTTTTGACACTATACAAAGCCCAGATTCGACCATCACTACAGTACTGCTCTCTTGTCTGGAGCTCTGCACCCAAACATACTCTTCGGCTACTGGATTCCATCGAGAGGAGGGCCATTCATCTGATTGGAGACCGCGAGCTGACGAAGAACCTCGACAGCATAGAACATCGAAGACAGGTTGGGGATTTTACTCTCTTTTACAGATATTTTCATGGAAAGTGCTCGGCTGACCTTTCTCTCTTAATTCCGGCCAGGGCGGCGAATAGCAGAAATACACGGCGAACCACTGCCACCCATCCATATGTGGTTAACTTTAATAATCCTCGAAGTTCATTGTTCAAGAATTCTTTCATCTGGAGGACTTCATCCTTATGGAACGACCTTCCCGTGAATCGCTTTTTGCGCACACGCACCACTCCCAGAGTGCCCTAAAGGAGAGCGAAATTTACTTTTGGACATCTATTCGAACAAAGTCAGGAAAATATAAGAACTGAAAAGCAAAATTTTAGATTATTCCAAATATTCTGAAAACCCGGTTTTCCCCCAATTTAACCGGCTTCGTATCACTTACCGTTCTCGAAATCCCAATGGTGAGGCCGAATTTGTAACACCCTATATATATCGGTAGAAGCTTCCTTCATAGAATTTAATTAGCTTTTCCTAGGACCCTGCTGGGTTCAAAACATTATTTTTTCTTCAAAACATACTTTTAATTGCTCAAGAAATCCAAAAAAAAATAAAATACATGGTGCTAATACCTGACAAGCGGTAGATCCGACAATGTCGCAGCTATCACCAATTAGTGCAAAACAATTTTTTACCCCTACGTCTAAAATTTGATGCACTTTGATTTAGGAACTTACGAGGGTCGTCCCCGAACTTCTGTGCCATATTGTATTATAATGTGGTTCTTACAATTTACATCAGTATGATAATCTTGAATGCTAAACACTATCATTGGAAAAAGAGAGAGAGAGAAGTTTAAAATTTAGTCTCCTCGAATACTTATAGAGCCAACCCCCTCTAGACACATCCATCAATGTTTTTAAGACGTGCATATGTCTGAATATTGTAATTAGTATTTCCAAAAAACAGTCCAGTCATATTTTGTATTGATTTCAATAGAACGAAGTAAAAAATATTCAAAATTTTAATGTGGCGTTATGAAGGGAAGTCTTCTATTGAATATTGGGTGCCAATTGAGTAAGAAGTGTGAAAAATTACATCAAATCAGTATACTTTATCCTTAAACAAAATTTCTAACCAAAAAGAGCATTTTCTAATCATCATTGCTCCTATAACCCCCTCATATAATAAAAAGTATTTATGACTAATTATAACTGGTCATTCACTGTAAGTGGCCTATTTAAAGATATCGGGAACTAAAATAGATATATATTTGAACTGTTGATACTCGCTAAATGTACTCATGAGTCAATTTAATCACTTAAAAACTGCATAAGATAGAAACATTGTCTGCACTGAGCCAGTGGCGTAACTTCAAAAATTAGATCTTAGATTAGAAATTAGATTAGAGAATTAGATTTGTGCATGATCTTGATGCATTACACCTTACGGGCCCATGCCCCTCTCTCTCATGGCAGTTACGCCTTAGTAATTCCATCAAGAAGGTAATTCTAAACTTAAAGGTAAATTAAAATTCAGGTGTTCCAATTTAAAAAAATTGAGTTATGAGGATATATTATAATATTATACCAGGAAGGTATCATTTTTAAAATACCCTATATAAAAAAAATTCTAGTATTCTTAGGAAATAGAAAGATCCATATTTTTACTTAATTTTCTCAAATTTTCAAACCTTAAACTGCATTAAATACAAAGTAAGGTCAAATTACCTTTGACATGTTTCCTTAATTTTTTTTAATTAAAAATTATTTAATAAATTTTATCTCGAAAATGCTTAAAGATATCGAAAAATGCCAAAATAAACAGGACATTCTATTTAAAATAACAATGTTAAGCCTAACTTCCGGTAATACCAGAAGTGACAGATACGTCAAAATATATTGGTTAAAAAGATCGGTATCTTTTATTGCGAGTACTAATATCCCAAACAAATATCTTTGTTAATTCCTTTCACTTAGATCTTTTAATAGGACACTCGTCGTGAATTACCCTGTATATACTACTACACAACATTTGATTGGCCAAAGTAAATATTGTTTTTATTTGTGAATAAAATATAAGTGCTTACGTCAAAATGTGCATTGTTATAAGTTATCATCTTTAGAAATATCGACATTGTGATTCATTTAATTTTTTTTCGTAATATTATCAAGAACATTGAATTCCGTCATTTTATTATAGCTAATTTCGCATCCACAAAGTATATGTACAGAGAGGTACTTATATTTTTTTATCTATTAATATTCATTGGATCATTCAATATGTTTTGATTTTGCTCACAATTAAATAGCCATACTCTAGTCTAATGCAAGCTAATTTTCAAATATTTAAATTCTGAGAGAATTTCCACTTAACCTCACTTTTTCTAGATTACAAGAAATATAGAATGGAAATAAATTGAATGACACTATACATTAAAAACTGAAAAATACATATAGGGTGAATCGTGCTAACGGTGTGCGAATAATTATTTATATTTCGAAGATGAAAAACGCTGCAGTGCTCGCACACGCTAACATGCATAAATGTGAATCCAAAATTGCATGCAATTTTAACGCAGGACTGAAAATGCAAAGTGAACATATAGGTGCGAATCGGCATTAAGATTACTGATCTGTTAAGTCATAAGTCATATAGGATATGATTAGTTGAAATTATTACTAGTAGTATAATCCTAACAGGTAAATTAGACCGACGGTTATAAATTGATTTTGATGGCGCTTGTCATATTTGGTCTACAGCCTAGTCGTAATATTTTGATTTCACATGTTATCTAGTTTATAATTTGGTGTATTCATATCCAGTTTGTTCGCAATGCAGGAAGCAGTAGGGTAGGGTGGGGTTAACTGATCCACTTTAGGATCAACCTCATGTTTCCAGCGTCTCATATAACTTTAATACTTCAGTTTTTTTGTATCACAAGTATTATTGATAGAACAACATGAAATTATAATATTTATGATAAAATAAAAAAAGGTGTATTTAGCAAAAAACGTTTTGCAATGATCTGTAAAATGGCACACTTAACCTGCCAGGCAGGTTAACTGATCCAGTCAGTAAGGTTAACTGAACAGTGCCATAACTATGTAATTAACAGAAAAGTTAAGATAAGTTGAAACAAAATATTTACGTCCAAATACAAGCATAATATTAAAAAACAATTATTAATATAAAATGAAACTAAATTCACTAAAATCTACATTAATTGAAAACATGTTCGCAAACCTAGCACTACTACTTTCTATTGATCTGGGCAACTTATAAATAATGTCCTCTTTTGGAACAAAACCGCTTTCAGTTCTTAAAGATAACTTAGTTTGATGTTACGTTCCAGAAAAGTGACGTCATAACCATTAAGAAGAATATCTTCGATTTTGGCCACGTAATGTCTAAAATTTGATGCGGTCCATAACCATAATGATTATTTGATGCCCGTTGCAGGTATTCCTTAAGTAATTCTTCTTCTTGGGTAAAGACCATTAGATGCTTATTATTAGGACGAAAATTCATCATTTCTAAGTCCTTATCGCGGCATTTGTCCACATAACATTTTAGTGTAATTCGGGGAATGTTAAACCCAATTGCCACATTTCTAGTTGTCCGACCATTTATTAGGACTACCTGACGATCCTGTTTAAGTGTTTGGACACTATATGACCTATTATCGGTTGTACAAGACCTTTTTCTCGGCATCGTCTACAAAGAAGAATGTTAAAATAAATAAGAAAATTTCGAAGCAGGTTAACCGGACACCTGTTCATTTATCCCCTATAGCAGGTGTCCAGTTAAACCAACTCCGTCTTCAAACCCAAAAACGATGAAATTTTTTAAAAATAACTGCTGTAGGGGAAGCTAAATATCTACAAATAACACTAAAATACTTACCAAAATATACTATACAACACACTTCTTTTAACACGACGTTATTTCGACAAAAACAAACAGGAAATGGGAGCCCAAAAATTTACTCGGCCGCCATTAAAAATGTTTAGACTGAATAAATGCGTTCCTGTTGATAATAGAGAAACCTGTACGAAATGCTACCAATAAGTGTCTAGTAAGACGTCTTAAGATGAAAGTTAATAGTAACCCTCACTAAAAGATGGCAGTTAGATCACATTGTTCAGTTAACCCGCCTGCTCACTTAACCCCATCTTACCCTACATAGTTCTCCAAATTGTGGTGAATTCTAATATTATGCTAATAAACTTAAATTGGATAATGTTAATATAAATTAATCTATAGTATACAAAGCAATCAGAAAAGCCATACCATGAAAGAGAACATAACGGAGTCTAAAGCAGACGAAATGCGAGTAGATCTCTTAATGACTCATTTGCCTTATACGAACTGATGGTTTGCATTGGGTTAGTACTTTTTTTTACCGATAATGTTTGTAAATGATCGCATCCATGAACGGGAAGTTTCATTTAAGTAGTTTTGTAGATTTTAACCACTGTTTCTTGTTGTTAGCGTACTGATTTATTTTATAGGTTGCAGGAGGAACTGACCAAAGTCCAGGACCCTATTGTATACGTGTGAGATGTAAAAAACTCACATGTCCTTATCGGATTTTCTATTATGTAGAAATCACACACATTCAGTAGTATATCCTTGATTTTCATATGATCTCATACGCGTTATCTATAATTATTTTATTATTTTTGAAAAAGGTTTAAAATTATATCTATAATTTCCTGTAAACATTGACTGGGAGACAATAAAAATAAAAAGTTTCCTCGGTGCTTGAAATCCAACGAATTTAACATTAAAATAAAACGCAGTTTATCTTGTTTCACAATACTTTTTATTAAAACTTTATTATCTTCTCGTTTTATCACATTTTACTAAAGTCAGATAAGTTGATTAATAGTAATTGGAATTAGGTACAAAAAAAATAATTTGAATTTATCTATATACATTTTAAAAAATGGGGTAGGTAGATATAGTTGGTATCACCGAATATAACTTAGTAGTTGCCAAGGTGGGAGGGGGGGGGTTATGCAAGAGATGACGTACTACAAACTATGGTGATTGTTGTACCAAAGCCGATTGAAAATATTGATATTCTTCACCGACCGAACTTTGGTAAAATTGTCTTACAATAATTGATTGTTACTTGTTAGATATTAATATTATTAGTGTACACACACCAAAGCTAAATAAAATTTACTGAAGATAACATAATATCCGTGACAAAATATTTTAAAATACAAATACAAAACGGTTCTTTAGAAAGTGTAACTGAATCTGTAGTTTTAGATATGTAAAAACCCAAAATGAATGATGAGCATCTTTTTATAAGAAAGGAACGAAGCCGTTCGTGATATGTCTTGTAAAAAGGCATCCATTATATAAGACGACCAATTATTACCTCATTTCCTTATTTTGAGTATTACATTCTATTACCGGTGCTATTTTGATGTGAATATATTTATATAGATTGCTCTAAAATTTAAAAAAAACATATTTAGGATTATGATACATAGAATAAAATATGGTTATGGCCATCAGGGATGCACTGACAGCAAATAAATGCTACAGTTGTTGTGTCTTAAAATACCCACTTAAAACTACATACATATTACATAGTAATATGGCAAGCAATTTGACTTCTGACATTAGAATTAAAAAAAAAACGAACAGATGCAGTGAACGTAAATATCCTTCCTTGTACTAGATGTGTGTGTGATATGGAAACGAACTAATTTGCCAACTAAAGATTAATCTAAATTGTACCATAATTAAATATTAAAAATGTTAAATATCTATATTTTTAGTAAAGCTTATAAATCGAAAATTATTAACAATTTTAATCATCACTTAAGTCTAATTTATTGTTGTCAAACTTAAACAATTTGAATAATATAAAATTGCATGTAACATTACAAAGATATACACAATATACAATTGTACTAAAATTATGATTAGGTATAGGTACTTATTTTATTTTTAAATTACATAAAATATCACAGTGTATAATGTCCACCTATCCTTCCCTAACTATGCATAGGTAATATTAAATTATTTGGCAGATGTCAGTGGCGTATATAGGGGGCCACCCCCCCCCCCCCCCCCCCCCCCCCCCCATAATATTAAGAAAAGGCGAAAGCACCACTATTTTTTTTATATACGGCCCCTTCTCGAATAAACTCCTATATACGCCACTGGTAGATGTAATAGTTATTTATGTACTGAGGGCTATAATGCCTGATGGGCATTATAGTCTAGTAACGCCTGTGGTGTATTAATTTAAAACATTTTTTTAAGATTTGCCATAACGTTAAGGCTACCTTAGTTAAGGTCTAACTTAAGATAACATTCAAATATCGGCCCAAAATTATTACCTGGAAGCAAGTTTTGAACTTCTTCCCTATTAACATTTGGATTTTGAAAATGTGACACTAAATCAAATTAATTACACCATTGAACACAAGTTACACTGACACGTTGACAGATTCTACTGAGAGTACTGACAGAACTAAAACTTTGTTGATATTCATAGCTCACTATGTTCGTCTGAATCATCTTCATTTGTAAGACGTAAAAATAATTATCATTATTTATAAATTTTTATTATGTGCGAGATTTTCTTATGTATTCGACCTCACGACTCACGAGCATAAATTAATATTACAGGACATTTCCGTTAATAATCTATGCATTAGAGGTATTACTAGTGAATACTTTTCTTTGAAAAATGAATCATAAGAAGGTATGTGCATGCAACTATATAGACTTTATAGGGCTTAGCTATCGTCAATTAATTTTAATTATAAGAAATTACGAATAAAATTATTGTAATTACTCCCGAGTTTCACTTGGTCAAAAGATAAAATCAATATTATTAGCAAAGTGATAACGCTATCTTATATTCGCAATTAAACATTAAATTGCCACTTTATAATATTAAATATGACACACTTACATTTTTATCTAGCAGGTAAAAAAGTAAAAGAAGAATCGATGACAGAGTATCCCAATAAAAACGATGTTATTTATATACGAAATAACTCTCACAAAGATCTAGCAAGATATTATATCTACCACTTGTAAACATCATATTTTCACAAACCAAATAAATATGGAGGTTATATTTTAAAATTTAAATTTTGGTTGTGGTGTCCCCAGACTGCTTAAGCCGTTTACTATTTGGTAACACGAAACGTGGAGTTTTGTGTATTGTTACATTTTATCCCTTTCGATTATTCGATAAGAACAGAACTAATAATAATAAACATTAGTAAAATTTACATAGTCCTACTAGTAAAAAAATAATCTCATCCATTGTAATGGTATTGCTGTTGCTGAGTATCTACACAACTATTTCATATCCAAAGTGGCATAATAGCTACCAGATACAAGACCAAATATTGCTACAACCATGATAATAATGTCCTTAATTAGTCTCCAATGGAACCTGCCAAAGCCGTCTTCCCAATCGACAACAATTTCTATTAATGCTGGTATAAATAGTCCCAGTGTTGAGAAAAATACGGCTCCTACCAAATCTATGAGGGAGCCCAAATGTTCACCGCCAGCAGCTGCAATACCTGGAAGCAAGAACACATCATGACGTCAAATATTCAGTAGAAATATAAAGTAGATCAAAATATTCATTATTTCCTACCGCAATAAACGATTCCAAAGGAAAATTATTTATACTTAACATACTCATTTTGCCATTTTAGTTGCGCCTAATACACGATGGTATTGTGGTTGAACTTATGAAGCTATGAATTATGCCATCATGCTAGATGATGCTTTAGTAAGCTATATTTTTCTACTTGCTTGGCTTCTGACTTTTGGTTTACAGAATCTGATTGCTTTGACTTTAATCAAGATCATCATCCACAACAAGCACCGCATTATACACAAGATTTTAAAATATGGGTGGAAAGTGACACTTTCAACTAGGGTAAATGTGACTTTCCATCCAGATAAATATCCATATTCATTGAATAATTAAAATGACTTGACAACTTGACGTATTTTTTTTAAATTGGGAATGGTGGCGAAACTGGTGGTTATACAGGGTCTTACTTTGTTAATTTCTCCATTAAAAGGTGTAAATAAAAATCATACAAGCCGAAGTGAAATGTATCATTCCTGTCTCGAGAGGTGGTGGTTCATTCTTTTCTCTCGACAAAAATGAAACACTTTCCATCTGTAAAATACCTACTATACTTTATTATTATTATTATTAACTTACCTGTTACAAATATTACCAATCCTGTTCGTAGTAGAATCTGACATATATTATGTCGATTTTCTGGAATCCTATCCTTAATTCTATTCCATGTTATCTCCAGAGGAACGTAAAATTGTAGCATGAACGTAAAAAATACTGCGATAGAAATGCTGGCTTGAACAATTTGAGCTGCACTAAAATAGTTATTTAATAATTATAAAATAATAATCATTTATATTGTTATATTATACAGTGTGGAAATGAGCAGGGGCGGATTGGCCGATTGGGAGATTTTCCGACGGGCCGGAGAAACGAGTATGTTCTAAAATCCGACCGGTCCAGTTTACCCTCTCCCATCCACCACTGAAAGTGATGATAACGCAGAACTTTTTGATAGAATTTGTAATAAACTAGTAAATAAAATGTATGTTTTTCTGGGTTACACAATAGGTACTTTTAGATATATTTATGGCGCCACATTTCTGGCTTTTAATGTACTGCCCTACTTGACTTGAAAGGTTCTAACTGCAAAAATTGTACATTTTTACTTCTTTCATGTTAAGTAGGAAAGTACATACAGGGTGTTATGGAAATTACTTATTATATTTAAACCGGCAATTCCTGAGATAAAGACAAATTGAAGAAAAATACCCATAAATGGCGCTTTCAATTCATTCAGCGGTAAAGTGACCGGACGTCAAACCAGAACAACACCTGTGTGGCACTGCGATACATGTAAGCAATCAAGGAATTCTGGCCGGTGTTGTCATATGTACACCTTAAACTCTTTAGACAAAATAAACTAATTTAAACACTTTTCCATTCTGTAATACCTTTTTGTACAATTAATTGAAGAACATTTACGACGGACTATGTTTTAAACAACCCGAAAAAACATATGAAATAGTAATAGCCACGTACGTTACTAGGTCAAATGCCAATGAGCTCTTGACACCTTACATCGGCTGAGCGAAGTAGTTTCATATAGCGCCGTACGCTTGCGTTCTGTTAGTTGAAGACCAACCAGCTCCAATCTGGATACGTTGTGTCTCGTCGATCACCAACACACACTCTCAGCGCTCTGTTTTTTCGGTTTACCCGAGTATCTTGCCCGCTCATAAATAATCTTTGAATATTGTTTTATTGACGCGTTTCGCCTGGACGTCAAATTTCGTCGCATGTAACAAAATGTAATAATCTGTAGTATGTATTATTGTATTTTCAAAAACTAACTATCGGTTCTGTTTCACTATTACTGTGTGTACATAAAGTGTTTTCAGGAGTGTACTCATGAAAAAAAAAACTGATTGTGTTTGTGCCTGCATTTCCTTGCTCTTTAGGTATAAAGATAAATTCAAGTAGGTAGAAAATAATATATTTCTATAATTTTATATGGAATTTCAGTTTTACATTAAGTTTGGCAACATTGCCATTGGCTCTGGGTGAAATGTTGTACAGTAGCGCTGACTTATCTGTGAGTAAGAGTGTTTCTTACCCCACTTTTAAAACGATTAAAAAAAAAAAAAATATGTAGCGCTTCTCTACGACACCCAAGAAGTCACCCGTTTAAATATAATATATAATTTCCATAACACCCTGTATATATCGGGCCATAAATCTGGTGCTAGGCAAGTGGCGATGGCGCCAGAAATGTATCTCGGATGTGCGGCCTACCTTTAAATAATTTCTTATTGAAAAATAATGAAATGTATGAAACCGTTTGTGATATTATTATTTTCGTTGTTGCATCTTACTAGTTACCTTGAGTAAAATACTTAATACTGAGAATAATAATTATCCATGACGATTTTTAGTGATTTAAAACCAAAATAATAATTACTTTCTCAGAGGCCGATATAAAAACGAATTAACCAGTTCTTATATTCATGTTCAGCTGGATTTATTAGTAGTGGAATAATGATTGGACCACTACTTTAATTGTCATATGCTCTGTTTAAAAAAAGTATATTCTGCATATAATGACAAAAATAATGTAAGTAAGTTACTCATTATTCAGAGAATTTTGACTGGATGGTGAACAAGTGGAATAAAATCTATGATTTTAGATAGCGACACAAGTTTGGTGTTGGTATGGCATGAAATTCGAAAATTTTTCTGATGATGAGGTTTGAATACCTGTACTGATACGATTATATTTATATGGAAAACTATATATAGAATATAAAACACATTAATGCCAATGAAATTTAATAAATTTAAGTAGTAATGACTTACATTTCGTTAGAGGGTAAGTTTTTAGTAATGGTAGCATCAGTATCTTCTCCAAATTTATAATAACCGAAGAATCCAATAGAAGTGTAAAGACAGACTACAACCGTCATAGCAGAATTTAGTACACCAGGACACCCCAGAAATGTCCGCTCAGTCATAGAATTCTCTACAGGCATAATGGTTCCTATTCCTTCCATGGCGAATAACACTGTACTGAAGAATGATGGAATACCTTAAATATAATGTAATATTAATATTTAAAGCCTTTTTCCACTCTGATGCCAAAATTTTATTCCCTTTGTCAATAGAAACATACTTTGTGAAACATTTGAATTTCTGAATTATAAGCTTGACTACGTCTACAAGACAGTTAAAGCGCTATCCAAAGTTAGCATGCATCAAGTCAAGAAGTTTTAAATTTACGCGCCTAGATTTAAAAAAGCTATAAAGCGAATGTGATTTTTAAATTAAAATATCCTGGCTAAAACAAAAGTATAAGTATATAACTTATTTGAGTTGGGTTACATGCTTGGTGAAATGACATATTTTCCATTATACGGGAAATAAAAATGATAATTTTCTTGTTAAATTTCACAGCTTTTTATTTCAGTTGCCTGACACGAGTTTCGACCTTCTCAGGTCATTATCGAAGGAGTACAAGATGATATTAAATTCAACGTATTGTTACAATGCTACATGTCATAATGACATTATGACATGTTTACATCTTAAGATATAAATACCATTGTAACAATACGTAGAATTTAGTATCATCTTGTACTCCTGCGATAATGACCTGAGAAGGTCGAAACACGTGTCAGGCAACTGAAATAAAAAGCTGTTAACAAGAAAATTATCAATTTTATTTCCCGTATAATGGAAAAAAGTATAAGGCTTTTTGATGTACCCGATATAATCTTTTATTCAAGCCGTTTACTATAATATCTTATATTAAGGATTACCTTCCCAGTTGGTATAAAGATGCCTCTCCGATAGGGTAACTTGACCAATATCGTAAAAAATATAATATAGAGTTATTCCGAAAGCTATAACCATCATCGTATTAGCCACTAAAGAAAATGGTACTAGCTGTCTTAATTGTCGCACTTGACAACACAATATAAGTGGTACCAAAATCATCAGCTTGAAGTAGTGATCCCATGTTGCTGTTTCCGGATAGTAATAGGAGAATAGCTAAAAAGAAATTAGTTATGACCCTCATGTCAATAAATAGAAGAAAATAAAGCACGTAACTTGGCATACTATGGAGCTCAAAAATACAAAAATTCAATTTTACTCAAAATTGTTGAAGTCGTAAAAAAAATACAAATGAAAAAGTAATTGAAGGATTTCGCAGAGAGGTTCACGTTACCTATTAAACAATTTAAATCCAAAAATGTATTTAACTAAAAGATGCATATATCTCGCTCGCGGGCTTTTGGGATTTGGTAGTACCCTACATTTGCTATAGTTATCCCATTTTCGATAAATGAAGGATATCTCACCCTCTTTTCTTGACCCCTTTATTTGCTAAACATTTAAAAATATTTTTAAAATTATTTTACCTGTAGATATTTTTTAAAAATTTTGGTAGCGAACCGGCAACAACGAAGAAATTATCGACATTATATAGAGATCATACATTTAACTATAAATACATATATTACGGGAACCATTATTAAAACCATTGTATATTTAGAAAATCTTAAGCTAACTATTATCTTATTCACACACGCAACAGAAAAAAAATACTCGTACGGTTATTACACATGCAGAACGAACATAGTTATCGTAAAAATAAATTGCTTACCTTTGTCATAGACACGGTAATAAATACTATATAAACTGCATTTCCGCAATAATACGTTAACACCAGAGCAATTTCAACAAAGTTTCTGAAAATAAAGAAAAATAATAATTATATATATTTAAATTATTTATAAGTTGAAATATTCATCATGTGGTCTGTAATGAATGTGCAATAGAGTAACTAAAGAATCTACCCATAAAAATAATAGGTTTGAGCTACACGTGTCTTAGTATTTATTTTCCTATTATTTATTCTACCAATGTCGGAATTAAGAGTTGAAAGAATGGAAATATACATGGTGTTGAAAAAACGACGGTACCCCGGAATAACTCCGGTGCTTCGCATTGCTGCGGAGGAGCTGCTTTGAAGGACGAATAGTTTGGAATTTAAACCACCCCCCACCCCTTCAACCCCCGGGCGCGGATGGGGGGTAAGTTAAGATTTTCAAATGGAACCCCATATTTTTTATTGGCGTATCGTGTTCTCCGACCAAAAATAAACATCTTTTGTACGAACATTTTTTTGATTCGGGCCCATCCTTAATTACCATGAGAAAGACAAAATCAGAACCGTGCGAAAATCAAGTTTTATCCCGGAAATACGTGGAATACAAACAACTTTTTCCACGGGCATTTTTTAGTACAAGACAGAGAAAATAGTACATTACGTATCAAGGGCCGAAAAGCCTCCGATGACCCGAGATATGTACCGTATTTTTTTTAACAAGTTCTCCGAAGCTTTGATGCCAAATAAATAAAGACAGTTTTCCTGTCTACATGACATAAAAACACTCGCGCATGGAGAATGTAAATATCTATTTATTATTTTTGACAAAAAGGTCGGTGGCCTAGTGGTATAGCGTACGCCTTGTGATCTGAGAGTCGCGGGTTCAAATCCCGCACTCGGCATCTCTTGTTTTATTTCTTTTTTTACAAGTGCCCGAGTCTTTGAAGCCATATAAATAAAGAAATTCTTCAAACATTTTTCTAAAACACCTTTGAAAAATTAAATGCCAATTTAATTTATATATTATAATCCGCTATTTATTATCGCTTGTAGTATGACTCGGTGGGTAGAGTGTCCGCCTGGCGATCTGAGGGTCGCGGGTTCAAATCCCACACCGACAATTCTGGTTTGATTTATTTATGAGCACATGGTGACTCGATGCGGGCGGGAAAAATCTTTCCCGCCCGCTTCGGTACTTTCCCGCCCGCTCTCTTGGAAAACGCCACTTTCGGTGAAGAGAACATGCATGAAAAGAGGCACTTTCGGGGCACATGTAAAAAAAAGAGTATTTCCCGGATGAAACTTGATTTTCCCACGGTTCTGATTTTGTCTTTCTCATGGTGATTACTGGTGAAGGATGGGTCCGAATAAAAAAATTTTTCGGACAAAAGATGTTTATTTTTGGTCGGAGAACACGAAACGCCATTCCATTTGAAAATCTTATTACACCCACCCGCGCCCTGGGGTTGAGGGGATGGGGGGGGGGGGTTTAAATTGCATACTATTCCTCCTTCAAAACCCAACAACTTTTCCCCCAGACATTTTCCGCTGCAATGGAGTTATCCCGGGGTACCGACCTTATTCAACACCGTAAATAGATTATTTCCATTTACAAATTAATAAAAATAAACATCTTAATTTATTAATATTATATTAAAATTTAAACAAAACTTTATATTTGCATATTTTATATTAATCCTAAAATATGTAAATTTACCAAAATTGCGTAACTTTGGTGGATTATTAATGTGGGCAATATTTACCAAAACTAGAAAAACATATTCAAAACTAGATTATTGTATATTTTATAAATTAAATTAAGTACCCATTTAAATCGCTAATGTAATTCAATAGGCGTTACAGCGACAAGGTTCTCAGTGAATGCCATCCACAATACAAGGTTTCTGTAAAGTTAATTCTTGGTAATGTTGACGGTGTTTACCATATAATACATTTTAAATAAAAATGTTTATAAATCCGGAACTACAAGAACCGGATTTTTCCGTGGAACGACGTAGTTGCATTTACATAAATATGCTCCTCTATTGTATCTTAATAATGTGGAAACATTGACATTGAAACCATAAATATATAATAATATAAAAGGGAGAGGAAACATTCCATTCATAAAACACCATTTATTTATAATTATATACACGTTCACAGTTTCAGATAAGTTAGAAGAAGATGGCTTTAAAAAATGATAATGCTGGAAGCTACGCGTCTACTCGCTGTTATTCTTGTGGTTTTCTAGGATCATATAATATACAGTTGTTTTAACCTGTGAGAAAATCCAGGATTATTGCTCTGCAATTCGAATTTACTGTCTGCAGATGGGAAATCCTGCTTCGAATGTTACAAAAATTAACATAAGCAGGTATAAACTTTGAAGGAAAATCCATATATTTCCTTAAAATATAGAATTAGCTGGGCTACTGCTTAAGCTAGGAAACATAGCCTAAATAATCTTGCCGCCACAATATTAATCCGGGTTTAAAATAGTTCAGTTTCTTATACACCATGGACTAACGAACTATTATAGATAGCTTATAAATGGTTCTAGATAGCTCTAGTTCGAAAAAATACTAAAAATAAATCCAAAAATATAGCTCAGCAATACAATAGCCTTAGATATGAATTAATTATGACATTTCCTATACAATGCCAAAATAACTTTTATTGTTAGCTCTTTGCAGAGATGACAGAATGTTTATTTAATGTTCACATTCGAATAACCTGAGGTATCGGAAAAGATCTAAAACAATTACACTAACATTGACATAATTACTTTATGAGCACAATGATTTTAATCAGCTCTTCTTAATATTCCATAGTAATTATTTCTTTGATAATTACCATATTAAATTTGTTAATATTCACAGCAGTAAATATGTTTAATGAATAAATTAATGCCCATCTTATTTTCTGCTAGCTAGTTAAGGATTTAAACAATAGGAAGTTTTTTTAGTAAAGAATAAAAAATTAATATTTTTTAAATGAAATTGCTCATCAGGTAATAAGTTATCTTACTCTACAGTTTATTGTGATACTATTTACGGAGTTCTATTAAAAAAAATGAAGAAGTATGTATTGTCCTTCTATGAAAGATAGCGAAAAATTCTTTGGCGTTTCCGCTCTACAAAATTTACTTATATATTCAAAGTTCAAGATTCTAATGATATAATAAAAAAATATGGTATATCTACTATCACTTTTCTAAATAAAAATTCAAAAATAACAATGTCTTGTCATTTTTACTGCTTTAATTGAGATAGATACATATATCACCTTCTAAAAGGACAATAATTTGATAAATGGTTCTAACCAATTTACTAACAACAATAGCAAACATAAACATTTCTAAAATTCCTCAATGTTTGCATCATTTATACCTATATGAATTAGCAACAACAATTCAATTCGTTTAGAAATTATTTATAGTGCAATAGTGTAAAATGCCAAGGTTGCAACAATGGACCACAAATACAGTTTTTATTGTTTATATTATTTGAATATTGATGGTTGAGGATACAATTTACTGGTTGAACCAAAGAAAAATATATATAGAAGATAAATCAACGAAATTCTTGCCTTGTTAAAGGTTTTAGACATTCATTACTTGCTTATATATGAGAAGATATTAGAAATTTCCTTCTGGTACTGCCTGGTGGCGGCGAAGAGTTTCTTTGGATTAATCTCAAATAGATTATTGGTTGATTGAAGCGAACCTGATGCTATACGTCATATGAATCGACATTGTACCTGTATCCTACCAACTGCGCCGAAATACTCGCGACTAGACTTGCGTAACACCGGATTTTATTAACGAACTTGCACATTCTATAAAATGTACACTATAATTTGTTTTTTTGTAAGATTTCTCCTTGATGCAAAACCACACGCTTTATTTAACTTTGGAGAAACCTTAGACCAAAGATGAGGGTGACAGTAATTTGTCGTCTTTTCAAGGGCACGCTTGCAATCATATATGCATTTCTTAATGTTGATATATTTTGTTATCATTGTTATTATTCTCGTTAAATTAGTTTGGGTTAAGATTACATAAAATATAATTAAATAATAATTTAATAATTTTAATTAATTTTAAAATATACGTTTTCAAGCTCCGTAATTTAACACTCCTTGCTGCATGTATTTACAGCGAGAAAAATGTCAATAAAGGCATGAAAGCATTATTTCCTCATTGTTATTATTGAATACTTATAAGAAATTCAATCTAAATTATTTTATTATAAAAAACGATAAGTATTAAAATTAGTAAATTTAAATTTAAGTTCACAAACTAGGCATTTGCACAACACCGACATTAGGTGGGCTAAACCCTAAACTATTCTTTGTTTAGGCATAATTAACAGGCAACATAATGGAATAATAATTTTTGCGAGTTTTTTTCGCAATATTACTAAACTATGTCATTGTTATAAGGTACCCACGCGAATATAAAAAATTACCCAATTATACGTGGACAAACCAGCAAGAATATTAGGTAGTGCTTTTATTTAATGAATTTTAAAACGTTGATATGTAATAATCTTTTAAACTTCTCACTGTAATCGTTATTAATGAAATGCATGATTGCCAACTTTAAGAAGCTAACATGCTAAAGTGGCAATGTAAAGTTACATACCAACAATTAGTATAAACAGTTTTACTATTTACCTTTACTTTAAAATAAATAATGTCATCATTCTGAACAGTAAAAGTAGAAAATCTAGCAAATATTAACAACTTCTAATCAATAACAATTACTCACTAGGGGACAGTGAATGTCGCACAAACCCAAACAAACTCAATTTGCCAACTTTTACTAGTAATTATTAGCTATCGCTAGTGGTAGCAACGTTCACTAAAAATGTCAGTAAAAGTTGCTGTTTATACCCAGTTGAAGTGTGTGGAAGAAAGAAACAATACCTTCAAGATGAATAGGTACATAGTATACAAAACCAAAACTAAACAAAATATGAGAACGAAGGATAAGGAATATCAAAAACATGAAAAAACACTAGGCTTTAAAAAGTCACACGATTTATATACATATAAGATTATTAGAAACAAACATTGAAATTTCGTATTTTTGTGCTCCAGTGAATGTTAGCTTTTACTAGTAAAAGTGTGATTCAAATATGATTACTTAGCTTTTACTGGTGTGGTGTTCGAACATCAGAGAATGTACTTTTACTAGTAATTGTTAACGTTCACTGACTCCTAACTTTTACTGGAACATATATACTAAATAGATTTTAAATGAAGTAACAAAATTTTCTATCTTAATCCTTCCAACGTAGGGTGATGGTCTCTATAACGTGTCCAAGATAAGGAGGGCCAGTACAGGGATCTCGGAACCCGTAAGAGATTCGAAGTCGGTTAAATGGAGGTAAAGTTGCGCATTTACGTGCCTAATAATATGCCGTTTAGAAAGTTTTAAAATTCCGATTAGTTCGTAAAACGAAATTCTGAAAAATCGTTTTTTTGTTTTCCTGGGTTTTTTTGAGATCGAATTCTAAAGTAAATTGTACTTTTGCATTGCCACTTTTTCCGCTCTATCTAACAGCGTTAATTGTTTTGCCATCCAAAGAGCCGTCTTCGAATGGCCATTATCAACTTTCTTTTTTTAAATACGGTCCTGTTTCTGATATTGGAATTTGAGAGCTATTTTTCTCCCGAATGCAACGATGTATGACACATTGTGGTTTAATGACGTTTCGAGGGTTGTTTGAACAACATCAGGAAATGAAAATGTTGGGATACGGTCCTGTATTGCTCCTAATTTTATAAATAATATCTCATAAGTAAGCTCTAAATTTTTTACTTATGTTGGACTAATTTAATAAATAACAAAAAATTTAATAATAAACCACAAATAAGTGAAAAAAATCATTCTAAAAGGTGTTCACAATGATTTCCGTTATTCTCTAAACACAATAACATCTTCTAACTGCCACATAACAGTTTTTTTAAGATAAATTAAAACATGCGATAGAATATCAAACTTTTCAAAATTTGTAAATTTATGTTCCATATTTTCTGGAAAATAGAAAACCTCTTAAAACGCTCTCAAGCGATCACAATGGGAATGTCAATTGAAACAAATCACGCATCATCACCTTAATTTTTTTGTTTCAAGCGCCTACTTTTCTTTTAAATCCCGAATCAACAGAAGTTTGAAATAATGTTTCTGTATTTTGTTCACTTATTTGTGGTTTATTATTAAATTATTTGTTATTTATTGAACTAGTCCAACATAAGTAAAAATTTAGAGCTTACTTATGAGATATTATTTATAAAATTAGGAGAAATACAGGACCGTATCCTAAAATTTCCTGATGTTGTTCAAAAATCCCTCGAAATGTCATTAAACCTCAATTTTCATACATCGTTGCATTCGGAAGAAAAAAGCTATTAAATTCCAATATCAGAAAAACAGGACCGTATTTTAAAAAATAAAGTTGATAATGGCTCTTCGAAGACGACTCGTCGGAGTACAAAACAATTAACGTTGTTGGATAGAGTGGCAAAAGTGCAATTTACTTTACAATTCGATCCCAAAAAACCCCAGGAAAACAATAAAGCGATTTTTCAGAATTTCGGTTTTTCCGGATATCTCCGGAACTACTCGGAATTTTCAAACTTTGTAAACGGCATATTATTAGGCAGGTAAATGCGCAACTTTACCTCCATTTAACCGACTTCGTATCTCTTACGGTTTCCGAGATCCCTGTACTTGCCCTCCTTATCTTGGACACGTTGTATATTCTATGTTACCCCGTATATCTGATAATCGACATTTTAATAAAATTTTAAACCTTTGGAGCCTATATTATTGATTCCTCTATCACGTAATTTAACAGGTACAAATGTAATAAATTATTAACATTCTTTTAGATATAATAAATGTATGTATAGTATTTCCAAACCTAACTGAAATGCACAAAACTTCCGGTAGGAGCTAGAACCTCCGAAATCTTTGTAGACAGGCCTATAGATTATATAATTAATTTAGTTAGCAACGTGTCCATAATACGCGACACTGACTTCTGACATTAAGGCATTCATTTCTGTCTGGTAAGAGTATACCAGTTTAATAGCCGGAAACAATGTCCCAAACTAATATATGTTCCTACTGGGTTATAAATGGAATAAACATTATAACCATATTTGTTCTGAATAATACTTTTTGTACATTACATACATTTCTTTTAATATTACAGGTCAATAGAAAATGTTTTTATAGATAATTAGCAGGAGTTTTATGAAGTGATAAGAATGCGACTATATCATCACAATATTGATCTTAGTAATTTATTTAACCAATTAGGACATCAGGCCATCCTGTTGCATCCAGTTTCAGTACTAAGAAAAAATTGTTTGTGTAAATTAAATAAAATGATGCGGCTACTGACAAAAAAGTACCTACTGGCTTGCGTCGCAACATATTCTCCTTTATCATGATAATGTGGATTGTGAGAGCTGACAAAGCAGCTAAATTTCCTGATCTATCCACCGCAGCACATTGAACTATTGCTAGTGTCGTCCGAATTTGGAAATTTCTGTTTCACTTCTCGATTCTGGGAATCGACCCTCGGTTAAAAACTTTGATTCTCGGGGATATTATCCAAAAATCGATGCTGATCGAAAGTCTCCATGAGGATGAGGTCCGAAAATGCGATCCCGGGGAGCTATCTTCATCGCAATCAAAATAGTAAAAATGAGCAAATACACTGGCAATAGTTTGTCAGGCTTCCATAGCTCATATACTAATTAACTTAGGAATTTCATTCATATGCCGATTTATACTGTATTATATGGTGCATTTCCATATATGAATTGTTATTTTATTTCAAATCCTGCCATGGTTTTTAGGCATACCCATCACTAATGAGCCGTCTTGCTAGTATTTCATCTGAAATGTTGAGGAATATAAATAGATCATTTCAAGAGCGTATTAACTTGTGCTCAGATCAACATGGTAGGCATTTTGAATACTTACTGTAGTTTATAATAATTAATCTACTCGCCTATGCTTAAATATCATAATAAAAACTGTATTTAAACAACATAATTTATGAAAGCAATTATTTCGAGAACGACTAGAAATAACTTATATGCTTCCATTACAAAATAAAAAAAAAAATGCTTATGAATTCTACATCCAATAGTAATATACAGCGCGTTCCATTTGAAAACCTTGAAAAAAATTATTTTGAAATATGTCGTATTTGAAACATAATTATGGACACCTTGTATAAATAAACGTTATTATATTCACAGTATCTCTAGACCTCTTGTCTTAAATTCTACTCAATGCTTTGGTTAAAAAAAAGGTATTTTAGGTAGTTTATTTTTGAATTTTTTTCTAAGACTCCAAAACTTTTTTTTTTATTTTTAATTTATTACTCTTAAACTACCTAACCAAATTAAATAAAACTTTAGGCAATTATAAAGGACGCTAATACGAACCTAAATATGCGATAAAATACTGGGTGTACCATTTAAAAAAAGACAGCAATATATTACCACACTTTTTTGGGCCACTCTGTTCTATTCGAAAATATTTTCCTGAAATCCACCATATAATACAGTATAAATCGTCATATGAATGAAATTCCTAAGTTAATTAGTATAGAAACTATGGAAGCCTGAGGCACTATTGGCAGTGCATTTGCTCATTTTTACTATTTTGATTGCGATGAAGGTAGCTCCCCGGTTCAGGAAAATATTATCCGAAATTATTTATATTTTTTGCTGATGACAAATTTTTTTTTAATTGGTATTTTTAATCTCTTATATGTGAAGAATCAACCTATTGAAAGAGTAAGACAATACAAATACCTAGGCACAATCATTAATGAAAACAATGACAGCTCCCAAGAAATACGAATTAGAATCGAACAGGCCAGAAACACATTTACAAGAATGAAAAGACTTTTCTATTGCAGGGATCTAAACCTAGAATTAAAAATTCGAATGATAAGATGCTACGTGTTGTCTATACTGTATTATGGGATGGAGTCCTGGACACTGAAGGTGGCTGACGAGAGAAGACTGGAGGCATTTGAGATGTGGATATACCGGAGAATATTGAGGATTTCATGGATGGAGAAAGTAACCAATGTGGAAGTAATGATGCGTATGCACAAACAGAAAGAAGTGATTCCAACAATTAAAAGAAGGAAGCTGTTGTATATGGGACATGTTATGAGAGGAGAGAAATATAGAGTATTGCAAATCATTATGCAAGGAAAAATCCAAGGAAGAAGATCGGTAGGAAGGAGACGTAATTCATGGCTGAAGAACCTGAGGGAATGGTTCGAATGTAGCAGCAACGAACTATTTAGGGCTGGGGTCTCAAAAATAAGAATCACCTTGATGATTGCCAACCTTCGCAGCGGAGATGGCACCTAGAGAAGAAGAAGAATCTCCGAAAGTATTTGAGATGTTATTTTAAATTTCGGTATGTATTAATAGGATATAAACCCAAATATTTTAGTGACTTCCCTGCAAAACATGTCCACTGATATTTTTTACAAAAAAAGTGATCCGCCACTGATATTTTTCCATATTCGTAGCCAGGATCTTATTAGCCAGGTCAATTCTACATGATCAAATCTTGCAAACGAACGGGTCGCTAATTAAGGTCTAATAAGATTCGCCAATAAAAAGATCCGACGAGATATTAAATTATCACATTTGAAAGTATGACAACGACGAATAAATAAAAAATAATAATAGGGAAGAAAATACGGTCCTATGATTAAGATAACAATCTTAAACAATGTAGATTACAGTCTAAAACTACGCCGTGCGTTTTTGCGACAAAAGTAATTAAAGATTGAAGTAATCCACTAGGAAGTTGTGTCGGCAATAGTTTGCATCACCGCCTGTACCTTTCACTATTATTATCGATACCTAATACTAGGTTGCACTCAGTATACAAAAGTTTGAATAATAACCCGAGTGAATTATTTGAAAAAATACCAGACATGTACATATATGATTCAAAAGTAAATTTGTAGGTCATCAGTTGGTTGGGTGAATAATTTTATAATTTATTAAATAGTGACGCTATAAAATTTGTCCTTAAAGTTGGAGGACAAAGATCTTTGAAAATACAGGAATATGACAGAGTAATTTTCGAGACGTAGCGCAAAATTTTAAAATCTCTTTCAGTAATTGTAAAGGTGCGTATAAATATGGGGATGTGAGCCCGAGACGAGCATAACCCGCGTTTTGGTCGAGCTTTTATTCAACGAACATAACACGAGTATACCGCGAGCCTGCCGCGAGCCTATTTGGATTTTGTTTCCTTTCCGCATGGCAAGTCGAGCTTGCTACGAGTTCCCCACGAACCTAATTTAGTTATACACGGTGAGCCAAAGGAGGCAGAGCATGTCTGACGACGAAGACCATACTGAAGCTATATTTGTTATGTGGAAGTAGTGCTTTACTACCATCAAGTTTAGTGAATAAAAAACAAAAATTTGGCGATGGTAGGTCGCCAATAAACTCGACATTTCTTTCTTTGTGGCCTCCATAGATTTCTCGCTCACACGTACCTACCTATCTTTGTTTTCTTTTTAAAATAATCTTTCACTTCACCCACTGAGGGGTAAACCATCACCTAAAATTTATAAAATACCCCTTTTTAAAGAAATATCTTTAAATACTTGCATTAGGTACCTCAAAATACTCATAAATACCCCAAAAACAACATTTTTTTAGATAAATTCCCACAAAATACCCTTCACTGGTACAATAAAATAACCTAGTGGTTCACCCCTCGGATCCCATATATTAGAAAATAATTAGTAAGTCTCCACTAAACGTAATATTATTATTTAAGGAAAAGAACAATTATTGGTTTCAAATTAACGTGGCGATATTTATGCCTTCTATATTCTATAAAAAGTGGTCGGTCTCGCTGCTTTACGAGCCAGTCACAAACCCGTTCCACTAGACCAGCGGTTCTCAAACTTTTTGGGTGACGGAACCCTTTTGGGAAGCAAAATACTTGACGGAACCCTACAATAAAACAATAGTTTTTAAAAGTGTATTCTTTATTAATAAGCATAATAGAAGTACAATGTAACAGTTACTAATTATTACTTACTTTACCACATGGCAAGTACAATAATAGAAGATATTAAAAAAGAAAAAATCTAACTAATGGGAGGTATGAAACTGTTTTTTATTTTTCATCAATTGGTTGATATCAGGTTTGATAGAAGACAGTTGAAGTCTCATATCAGGTTCGGCGTCCAGTCTATTGCGATATTTTGTTTTCGTGGCTGCATAGGTTGAGAATCCTGTTTCGCACAAATATGTTGTTGGGAACGGGAGAAGAATATTCAGAGCCATTTTGCCAAGCATTGGATATTCATCACGGATTCTGCACCAAAAATCGTTTGAGAGGCGTCGTTTTGAACAGTGACTCCATACTTGTGTCTGATGACATTTCTAAAAGAGATTCATATATCTCGTTTGACATACTTTCGGGCTTTTCCAAGTTGGGTAAAAAAGGATTATGAATCCATGAATTCAGTTTCATTTTTGTATTCTGTTCTTCGGGAAAATACTTTTCAAAAGATGCGCGCATCGAACTGAGATATTGGACCAATTCTTCAAACACATCATCTTGAAACATTTCTGAGTCGTTATCGCTAACAAACTCACTGAGTGACGTAAAGCTTTCTATTTCTTTCTTACCAACGCAAATAATCCAAAAATCTAATTTTCTTTTGAATGCAGTTATTTTGTTATAGGCCTGAAACACTGTTGTCTGTTTACCTTGCAATGATAAATTCAATTCGTTCAGTTTTTGAAAGATATCCGCCATAAAAGACAATCGGAACAACCAAGTTTTATCATACAAACGGTCCTTCAAATTAAAAGAAGTATCTGCTGAAAGAAACATTTGTAACTCGGCTCTAAGTTCAAATAGCCTTGTTAAAGTTTTACCCCGAGACAGCCATCGCACTTCTGTATGGAGCAGCAGTGTTTTATGTTTGCTGCCATAATCTTCACACAATAATGAGAACAATCGGGATTGTAGTGGTCATGATTTGATAAAATTAATTATTTTTACCGCTTCATCCATAACTAATTTTAGATTTGACGGCATTTGCTTCATCGCAAGTGCTTGTCTATGCAGAATACAATGGCTGGAACTACAATTAGGCGCTTTATTTTTTATTCGTGACACTGCTCCTGCTGTTTTACCTGTCATCGCCTTGGCCCCATCTGTACAAATGTCAATGCAATTGTTCCAACTGAGATTATTTTCTTCAAAAAATATATTTATTTTATTAAAAATTTCTTCCCCGGTAGTGTTTGTGAGCAGCGGTGAACACATAAGCATGTCTTCTTCAAAAGAACTTTCATATGGATATCTCACGATAACCAGCAAGATAGCCAAACCAGCGACATCAGTTGACTCGTCCATTTGCAAGGCGAATCGTGTTTTTTGTAGACGTGTAACTAGTTCTTGTTTGACGTAGCTTGCCAGATCATGGATTCGCCGTGAAACAGTATCGTTTGATAGCGACACAGTAGAAAGATGCTTTGCGGATTTTTCATCGAGCATACATTTTGTTATGTCTAATACACATGGCTTTATTAAATTCTCAGCGATAGTGTGCGCTTCACCTGCTTGTGCAATGCGATAGCTAACTAAATATGATGCCTCCGTGGCCTTTTCGTTGATAGTTTTTGTTACATGCATCATATTTTTTTGACTTTCCAATAACTGATCTTTCTTACGAACAAAAAATTCTTTATTCTTGTCTTTAGACTCGGGGTGTACAGTTTGTAAATGTCGGCGCAATTTGGCAGGTGCCATGGAACTATTAGGAAGCAGTTTACTACATAGCATGCAGAGAGGTGAGCCCTTGGAATCAACAAATCCGAAACTGATATATGATTCATTATATTTCCTTTTTTTCGTCTTTGAAACCGTCGAGCTTGAGGTCGTGGCATCATCGTCTGGATCGGTGATTGCTATATTCTCCGCGCGTACTGCTTTTGAACATTCAGCGTCATTAGAAGATGTTGTTGCAACACATTTAACACCTTTAAGCCAACGTTCCATTCTTCTTTATTTATAATGTTACACGTCAGGCTGGTGGGGTCTAAATAATGCACAATCGTTACTGCGTATAAGAGACTAAGTTTAGTACAATGAAGAAATGTATAAAACTGAGACAACAGAATACAGCAGGCAGTAGAACAATGAACACTAGTTTCTCGCTAGCGAGCTTGTAAGTAGGTAGGTAGGAACTTATCGCTCCGAACGCTAATCGTCAACTGACTGACGAGGCGCGACGCGCGATCGCCGCTTTTATACTTAGTCCTAGAGTCGATCTCGAATATTCTCGAAAATACTCGAGTCGGCGCCTTTGATAAACAAAAAGCAAAAATAAAAAGAGAAATATAAAAATTGCGTTGTAAACAATTCAGAGGCGGCTTTTATCAAAGGGACTGCGCGCTCACAAGTATACAAGTATACATGTTGATACCAAACTTATGAGATATTGTACCAGCTATTGTAACACATGTTTATACAAATACAAATAAATAAATAAATATACCTACGCCGCGGCCGCGGAGTCAAAACGTTCGACCAGAGAGAGGTGTTTTGATTTTTTTTCTAAATTCTTGAGGAACCCCTACAGAGGTATCGCGGAACCCTAGGGTTCCGCGGAACACACTTAGAGTATAGCTGCACTAGACGCACCAAATCCCTTTTAGCTCGAGGTAAAAACTGCCAGAAAATGGATCCTCGCGAGCCTCTCACGAGTCCTCCTCAAGAGGCTCGTGGTGGGCTCGTGATAGGCTAGTGGTAGGCGCGTCCGAGGCTCGCAGCCCGGATCAATATGACGAAACCCATTGGCATTTAGGAACAGGAAAGAGCGTAACAAGAATTTTCAATTAATTAATTAACTAGGTCTAGTAGTCCGACATGCTGATTAATACGGAATTCAGTAAATTTATTTTTTAATATTAGTAGGTATATATTTATCAATACGACGAACAAACCCACTGAAACGAATTTGTTTGTACAAAAATAATTGATTTCGGAAGTATTTTGAACGTCTATTCAATTAGTTTTATGCTTTTTTCCAATAATAGTAATGAAAATGTTAACGTTGCATTACATGAGGTGTCACAGAAAAAAAACTACCAATTGGGTAAGAAGTAAGTAGTATATCATTATTTAAATATTATGGATAATAAAAATACCATTGTATTTTAAATAATTCTAGAAAATTAACTGTTATTGATTTGTGGAGATTTTTTAAAAAAATTTATTATTTAAGACTAGGTATGTTGTCATGAAACTAATAAAAATAAAACAATAACAATTATTTTGGTTAGTTCAAGACAGAAATATATTCGACATTTTGTTTGAATGTCATAAGTCATAATGAACTTGGTAGAATACACTATTCCTAAACATAAATATCTATAGAATTTGATGAACTGCTGATCTACACTGAAGCAAAAAATGAAAATTTATATATTATTAAACATATTAATATCAAAACCACCATCGTAGATAAAGGGGGTACTGGGGGATAGTGGACCCCTTTCCCCAGAAGCGGCAATTTGCCTCGAACTAGTAGAAACAAATATCGCTAGTACGTCTGCAATTTCAACATTATCTATAAAATAATTCGAGAGAAGATATCTGAATTCACATCTTCTATTATTTTTGCTTACTGTCTTTATAAAATAAAGGGGCTATTCCACTAGCCCCTAACCCCCTCCTCCCCCTTAAAAGCTATCTGCGGTACTACAAAAACATGAACTTACTTTGCAAAACGGGACCAACTTCGCAGTGGTTTAGGTCCTTGCTTAAATGCATATTCAGCTGTATCCGCGAATCCTAAACTGGGAATTTTTGCCTTTGCGCAAACTTTGTGGGAAGCTCGTACCTGAAAAAAGATTAGATTAAAGAAAGACTGTAAAATGCACAACATGCAGAATTTACTTTGGTACTGAACATACTAAAACAATTATATTGCTCATTAATAAGAACCCATCAGTAATACTCCTCCTGTGTCTGGAATCCTTGCTATAATGTACATATCTTGAATATTGAAAGGGTTCAACATAATTTTTTGAATCACATGGCCTATAAACTTAATATAGCCCAACTAGATTATTCTCAGCTTGAAGCAGGTATCCAGATCAGAACCCTCAGGCTACGTCGAGATCATAGGGATCTTATAATGTTGTATAACCTATTACATAACAAATATAACTGTCCTTTGTTACTTGACAGAATAGGATCGCACGTACCATCGAGGGAAACACGTCAGAGGAATACCTTTTCTGTACCACCTCATAGAACTAACTATTGCCAAATTAGCTTTATATCACGATCATGCAGGCTAGCTAATGAATATCCGTCGCTTGATTTCTTTTTAGTTAGATCAGATTTTATGAGGCAACTACTGACTATAGATTGACTTCTCTATTATAGTATTTATCACTGAATTAACATTATAAACTTTCAATTCATTATAAATTTTTATTTTTTATTTTATACTTATATAGTTTATAAATTTGATAGTTTTAGTATAGTAAGTAATTTTTGTAAATTTGGGCTTTGCCCGTTAATAGATAAATAAGTATATATTAAAAATATAGAAAACCTGCAAAGATCTATCTTTTAATATATTTGATTAATTAGGATAGGTAATAATGTAGGTAACATATTCATATAATTTTATATATAATTTTATAGATAATATTACATTCACAGCCAAAATAATCGATGCACGCAATACTTGGAGGCATTTTGATCATGAATAATACTAATAATCGTATCTGCTACAGGTCGACAAATGGATCTGTCTCCGACGTATCGGCAAGGGGGAAGCAATATCGTTTAAAACATGGTCTAGTCATAGGCACGCTATTATTATCTTAAATAATGTAATAAAAATAGAAAATTCTTCAGTAATCGCATTTTATGTTTGTAACTATTTTTATCAAGGTTTAAAAACTTTACTTATTACAAGATGTGAATTTTTCAACATGGAAAAAACAGCTACATGATTAATTGATTAATGATGATTTTTCAGTTTTGGTCGTATTAATGTCCCTGTCTAGCTTTCGCTTACGTTGCAATTTAAATATATAAATATTTGCAATCGATTTCAAAAAACACCTTAAAAGACGATACAATGAACACTTACTTATAAAACACAATTTAACACAATACAAAAACTATTGCCTTTTCTATCACTACGCAACTAGGTGGGTATATCCATCAAATATCGGACATCGTCGAACAAGTCCGATGGCCCATCGGGTGTCTTAGGAGACGCATGCGCTATCAGCTGTCTGGGATATAACCTATCAAATTAGCTCTAGCTACCATTAACAACGCACTATGTTGCCACATTTTTCAAATAAAAGTACTTTAATCAAAAAAATTTATTATTTTGCATTTAAATATCAAAATAAAAAAAAGGAAGAAAGTTTTAATAATATTGAAACTATAATAGAATATTGGTTTCTTATATACATATAGTACAATTTATTTTAAATGCGTAAATGTCATTTGATGTTTTTCTCGGTAAGAGATTTTTAAATTAAAATTTAATATATCTCGCTACATTGTTAACCCCACAATTTTTTTGCCCGCATTCCTATCGTAGCTACAGATAAACTTGTCAACCTGTATATTAATTAATGCATTGAAATAAACCAAAAATGAAGATGTTAAGAATAGGTGTCACTTGGTACTTAAATCGCAAAGTAAAACGTTTGACTTCTCCATCACCTTACAAAATGTAATAAGGTTTTAATAATAATAAAATATCATCCCAAATTTAACTAACATTGAATGTCGCCCTAGCATAATATGCTATGTAAACGTCTATTATTATTGAAACGATTTACTATTCTATGTAAGTATTTGGGACTTATAGTGATACAACTAACCGTAAAGCATTAAATAATGCAGAATTTTTAGAAATAACTGTTTTCTGGTAAAGAACTATCGTAAATTCTAAAACAAGTTTATTTTTTGTCCAAATTCCTATCACGTATACCATATCTTAAAACGTAGGTTGCCTGAGAACAAGTTTATTGCCAAACGCAACAAAAAAAAACACAATGAAGAACCAGCGGCTATATTCTTAATAGTTCCGGCACGCAATCGTTTTTGTTTTTGGTACCATCATAATATTTATTCTTTAGAACATGTCTACGAATTTTCGACAGGTTAATCAGAGGCGTATCACAAATCATGTGAACAAATTATTTATCAAAATGTAATCCCCGTTGTGTGAAATATGTCGAGTTCGATACATAAGAGATCGACTAAAAGGGTAAAACCACATATACAGGGTGTTTCAGAATAAGATGCTGATCCTTAACGTTGTGAATCCTTAGGTGATTTTAAGAAGAAAAGTTCAAATTAACATATATCCTTAACCTATCAACTTTCGAACTACAGGGCGTTAAAGTTTTAAGAAAAAAATCGTTTTTCTATCATAACTTTAACAACTTTCTAGCTATTTTTATGAATTTTTCACACATGCCCTCTAAGCATCAATAGCCTTTTTTTGGTGTAGAAAATTTTTAAATCAATGATGACAAATTTATGCTGATTACCCTAGATCTACCGCCTATATTTGAGGCTTAACATCATATTAAGTATATAAGTATAATTTATAAAATATGTTACTAAATATATGTGCATATTTTTTAAATTTTCTATACGTCCAATTATTTATAATTTTCTAATAACGTCAAATTATAATAATTTAGGAAAATCACTGTGACAACGCTGTATTTTACTACGAATTTTAGGAATTTGTCATAATTAATTATACAGGGTGTTCCGTAATGACGTGGTAATATTTTAGGGTGTGATTCCTTAGGTCATTTTATAAAGAAAAGTTCATATAAACATATGTCCGCAACGGCTTAAATTTTTTGCTACAGCAGGGTGTTGAATATTTATTTTTTAAATCTCCGAAAGTACTTTAGATATTATTTTCAATTTTGATATGTATTAATAGGATATAGAACCAGAAATTTTAGTTAGAAAAGTTATTCAATTGTTCCACCAGTGGCGCAAACATATATATACATATATATACAAAAAAGATGGTACGCCACTGACATTTTTCCATATAGATATTTTTTCTGATTAGCATTGTCATTTCTACATGAAAATGGTCTCTTGAGCTCTTCTCGTCAGACGAGCGGTTCTTGATTAAAACCACTAAATTCATATTGAAAAGTTATTATTAACATTGATAAAATAATTAATGATAAATTTTGTTTTATAAAAATTGTTGGAAATGGCCACCTTCACTTAAAAGGCATGCTTCCGCCCGTCTGCGCATCAAATTGCCCATTCCAACAATTTTTATAAAAGAAATATTTATCATTAATTATTTTATCAATGTTAATAATAATGAGTTTCAATATGAACTTAGTGGTTTTAATCAAGAACGGTGCATCCGACGAGAAGAACTCAATAGACCGTTTTCGTGTAGAATTGACAAGGCTAATCAGAAAGAATATCCACATGGAAAAATGTCAGAGGCGTACCATCTTTTTTATAATAAATATCAGACGACATGTTTGCAGGGACGCCACTGGTATAACAATTGAATAACTTTTCTAACTAAAATTTGTGGTTCTATATCCTATTAACACATACCAAAATTGAAAATAATATCGAAAGTACTTTCGGAGATATTAAAAAAATAACCATTTAAAAATAAATATTCAACACCCTGTAGCAAAAAATTTAGCCGTTGCGGACATATGTTCATATGAACTTTTCTTTATAAAATGAACTAGGGAATCGCACCCTGAAATATAAGCACGTCATTAACGAACACGAACAAACCCTGTATATAAAAATCATTTCAGGTATTTAAAACAGGATAAAAATTCTTAAAAAAATATATTTTTTACAAGAACCTGATCGGGTATAATAACCATATAATTATATAAATTTAGTCATCATTAACATATCACAATCACAAGAATATAAATCAAGAAAACTTGTTTTTTCAATATTAATTCGATCTATTATGTTAGTAGTTTATAAATCCATAATAATCTTCATCTTTAGCTTAATACTAATTGGGTATACTTTGGCAATTAAGTTTTTTTACGAATACTTAAATCTTGAACTCCTTTGTAATTAATTTTCTTTGGCAATCCCCTGTAATTAGCAACACGTTGGCGATGGCGACACGCAGTCTTTGAAAGCTCGTCAAACCTTGCATTTGTTATGAATCGCAGTAACACTTTCTCTCTATCAACCTGAAAATACTACTCTGAATAGCTTGCGTGTAAAAAAGCAATTGACGGATTGAGAAAAAGTCTTTGAAATAAGATTTTATGGTCAGAAACAATCCTATTTATCAAAACATGATTTTTTCGGTCGTTTGATCACAAGCAGAAATCCACAAATGAGAAAAATTTTCTCTCTTCGCGAGTGAACGAATTAAATTTAAAAAATTTGTATAATTTGTTTCTGGAAAGATAGGAAGGAAACTATTATGATTTAGAAGTTTTATATTAAATTGTAGAGAATGACGTAGCGGTAATCGTTCTTTCCGTTTGACGACTTTCAATAATGGCTCAACAATAGCGGACGCCACGAATTGCGAGCACGTCCAGACATTAAATTAATTTGATAAATATTAAATTAATCTAGAACGATGTCTCCATTTGATGAAGTTTTATTCATGTGAATTATATAGTACGTGATCGCAGCATAATTGTAAGATGTTATTTTGCACTTTTCAGATTCACTTTATTTTTTTAAATTTCGTTATTGAACACAGACACTGATCCAGCTCTATTCCAGTAATACCGTGCTGGGACATAATTAAGGTAGAGCGAAGAGCAATTGTGTGTAAAAAAAATAGTATTTCTCAAAACATCGTAAGACCATATCCTTAAACCAAATCTGCCGTAACCTGGTTAAAAATATAGACATCTGAGTTACGTCCGACGATTGTTTGTTTTTTCTATATATCAAACCGATTAGCTGCATTGGGAGCTACTCCATTCAGTCAGTGCCACATGTTTAATACTTTATTTTTGATGTAAGCTATAAAATCAAGGTTAACTGTTCTTTGGGCTATCACTGGATTGTTGTCTGTAATCGCTGATCGTGCTGCTTCATCTGCCTTTTCGTTTCCTGCGATTCCGATATGAGAGTTTCCAGCTTTAGATATATGGTATAACACCTCTTTGATATGTTGGACAATGGGGTGATAGGAAAATATTTGCTGTATGGCAAGTATCGAGCTGAGAGAGTCCGTGATAATGGCTGAGAATTTATAATTGTTTTGCTGAATTTGGTTGAGTGCTTGTAGAATCAGCAGTGAAACTGCTAAAGTATTCGGACAGTTTGTATTTTAGTATTGAGAGGTGAGTGACTACAGCCGCTGCTGTTCCATCTACTGTTTTTGAAGCATCTGTGTAAACTTACTCGTGATTTGGGGGACTATTTAGGATTTTTTGAAATTTTAGTTTAATGAGGTTATGATTCTTTTCGGTTTTGCTAAATTGGGTTAGGGTTGTTATACATTGAGGTGTTTTGATGATCCAGGGAGGGGGAGTCATGGGGTTTTGTTGAAAAAACTGGGGAAAGGTAAGGTGGTAATCGGCTTTGTATCTGTTAATTCTTCCATTGAACGTTGTTTTAGCTCTTACTTTGAGGTTGAATAGGTTGCTGTATCTATTGGAAAGAGTGTTGTTGTGGGAAGGATTTCTTGGGTTTGGTGCTACTGTGGCAGCGTAAGACAGACTTAAAAAAGCTCTTCTGTATCTTAATGGCGGTTCACCAGCTTGACACATAACACTTGCCATTGGACTTGAACAGTACGCTCCAAGAGCTGATTCTGGTTTTTTCAGAAGTGCTGTTGTTGCTGATTTGTATGCAATGCTGCCATTGTCGATTTTACCCCGGTCTACCCTATTTCTGCTTTACCTTTTACTACTTTAGGCTGTAAAGTGTAAATTAAGAAACTCGCAATAGGTATTCTCGTTCAGTATTATTCAGCTGGAAGGTATGGAGCTCTAAAAACATTTTATGCCAATTGGTTATCTTAATAAATAACAATATTGTTATCCTTGACATAATAACATTACTCTGTTACAAAAGAATATTCATCATTGTCCATTGCCATCAGGTATATCAACAAATTATTTTTTTTATCAATTCATCATATAAATGTGGTAAACACCGATTAGGACTATTAATACTTATAACTCGTATTTTCATAAATTTATTGTTATTTTATTACGTAAGTGTTCTAGACAACTAAATTTTAAATAGTGGAACATTTTCTAGTTGATATGACACTAAAAGGTTTCCGTTTATTTTTTATACACGGTGTCAATTTGAACACTCTTATCTCGTTCCCAGTACATGATATTAAAAGGGTATCAATTAACTGGTTAGCAAAATATTCTTATTTTTGCGAACAGAAAAATGTAATCGGTCAGCCAAAATGGCTAGTTGGTCAGCAACTTATGGACAGCAAACATTTCTGAATCGATCAGTAATTAATGTCATACTAGAGTGCTCTAAATTATTTTGGTACGCAAATTAAATATATAAGCTGCTATGAGCGATCCACTTTTAATCAGATATTAGTAAGCAATCAGCGGGTAAGCGAAATATTTAATCGTGGTCATCAAAAAAAAAGCAATAAAACGTGAAATAGTGACAGTACCCTGGGAAAACAAGTGAAAACCTACCGCTACCGCTACACCTTTTGTAGCCGATTTCTTTCTGTATTCGGCAAAAGAAAACATACGAAAGTTACATAAATTGACAGTGAAAACAAGTGAAAACCCGCCCCCGCTACACCTTTTGGGCCTTGACTGCTCCACCGAATGAAAACACACGCGCGCAATTAGCTACTCGTATCACGCGACTGCTTTCGCTCCGCCCACAATAACGAACTGTGCCGATTATTCAAAAGAAACGCAGTCCAATGATTTATATTGATAACCATTCTTTTAATATGCAAACCTCTGAAGTAAACTGCGTCTAGACATGTTTTTTTCTACTGACCAATTGTAAAATCTTGCTGATCAAGTAACCATTTCGCAGCTCGACTATTAATTAAGCGAACACATCATATTACAAGCGGACTGATTTCGGTTGAATTGTTGACAGTTTGTAGCATTTTTTGCAGAACAAGTATTGCAGCCTGATTTTTATTTATTGCAAGCAAAATCTTGTTATGCTGATCAAATGATTTAATGGCTATTTTTTATTGCGAACCAATTTTAATCACGGCAAACCATTTAATTACTTCACATATTAAAATTTAATTACTTCTCATATTAAAAATCGGAAAGTCTTAGTTGTTGTGAAGGACGACACTTTTAAAGAACTTTTGCAGCCTTCATGGTTTAACCCCCTGGGACCGGTAGATGTTACCCTTAAAATCTTAAATGGAATTTTTTGAGCAGTAGTTTTCAAAAATCGCAGTCTAAAATTGGACAAAATTTGAACTTACCCGCACTGACATTTATGATTTTTAGGTTATTATTTCAAAATACATTATTGTGTTGACTACTCGGTTAATATAATTATTCGGGGTCCCTAGGTAGTAACTAGGGATGACATCCTGTCCAATTTTTTACCAGGCGCAAAACATAGATAAGTCCATTTTTGGACAGCTCGTCAAACCTATCGACTTCTTTTCATTTAGAAATTTGAAAAAATAGCTCATGGGGCGTCATTTTTCAGTTTAAACGTAGCACTGTCGTAATTAACATTTTCTCTACGATATACGCTCCCAATCAGATTGAATATTTTTAATTTCTTTTAAAATCTGGATTTATACACTTTTTGTGTTTCTTATATATTATAATTACATAGCATAAGCATTAAACAGAGCAGCAAATTGAACTTAAATAGGTTCAGGTTTGATGCAACAGTTTTGCATATTTAGTGCAGCAAATATTTAATATTTATATCATCTATAAATCTGTCTTTTATAAATATATTCTTGAATTCTAGACAATATTTAAATTGTTATTTTATTGTTAAAAACTAATGAGATTACTGGTTTACAGGATGAGGTGCCACTGTGACATTATAATTGGTGCTTGCAAAACCAATTAAAATTTCAAGAATACCCAAGGTAGCCTTGATAAAACAAAAAATGCCTTATACATTCTTCAATGATAACCAGTAAACATATTTTAAATATAAAAAAATAAGTTACATATTTCTTAAAAATATCGTAAATATAATAATGTTTACAAGTAAACATAATTATTTAGAAAAGCACGTTAATTATGTATACAGGGTGTCCCATAACTAATGGTACACAGGAAAACAGCAGTTTCCTTGGGTAAAAATACGGCGATTTGGCCATACTTAGTTTAGTTCAATAGCTGGTAATCACCGAGATACAGGATGTCCAAGTAAAAATGTAATTTTCGATTTTCCTAAGTAATTATTTCTGAATCAATATTTTTGCACAAAATTTTGTGACTAGGGTTAATAATTTTGATGTAGATTGTAGGGGGCGCCCTGTATAGGTATGTAAAGGGATTTTGAAACGATATGGTAACCATTGTAATAAAGTTATACCTGTCATTAGTTGCCATTTATGTTCAGTATACTCTAACATTTTATTATGGCTAAATACGCACTTCAAGAACGTTTGGTTATTATCCAAAAATTTTACGAAAATAGGCGTTCTTTTGTGAACACTTTCGCAACTTCGCGTAAACTTTAGTCAAAATAATCGCCCTTCTTTGCTTGCCATTCGTCGCATCGTTGAGATATTTGAAAATAATTTTACTCTTCACGATTTAAAACACGAGCAAGACGTCGAAATGCCAGAACTGTTGAAAATGTTGCTGTTGTAAGAGATATGCAAATTTGTCAATTCCTCGTCGTGCTAAACAGTTAGGGCTTAACAACACGACAACTTGGTGGATTTTGCAAAAAGATTTGAAATTATACCCGTATAGAAAAGAACTTAAGCCACTGGACCATCGTAGGTGCCGAGAATTTGCTGTTTGGAGTTTAGAACAACTTGAAAGGGATCCTAATTTTGAAAAGAAAATGATCTTTTCAGATGAAGCTAATTTTTGGTTAAAGTGCATATGTCAACAAGCAAAATGGCCGTTTTTGATGCAAAAACAATCCACAATAGATTCACGAGAAGCCCTTGTATCCGCAGAAAGTAACTATATGGTGTGATTTATGGTATGGTGGCATCATCGGACCATTTTTTTCCAAAATGAGGTAGCGAGATTCAGTTACAGTGACTGGTGAACGATACCGACAGATGTTAAGAAGTTTTTTGTGGCCAAATTTAGATGCACTTGATTTGGAAGATATGTGGTTCCAGCAAGCCGGTGCCACATGTCACACTGCTCATGAAACTATCGAAGTATTACAAGTTTGATGAAAGGATAATATCTAGGAATGAAACTGTTCACTGACCCCCAAGAAGCGGTGATTTAACCCATTTAGATTACTTTTTGTGGGGCTATTTGAAATCTAAGGTCTATGCAAACAGGCCACAAACACTTGACACATTATGATTGAACATTGAAGGCTGCATTCGTCAGATCACGCCCGATGTCTTGTACAAAATCAACGAAAATTGGGTTCGTCGAATTCGCTCGTGTAGTAGAACTCGAGGTGGGCATTTAAACGATGTTATAAATAACATAAATGTTATTGACTGTACTTTAATATAATATAAAAAGTTTGGTTTCATCTGAAATAATTTTAATTTTATTTCATTTTAAAATCATATCGTTCTTATTAGAAAACGCTTTACATACGTCATATTTTATTACATTTGCAGGTATGTATCATTTAGAATTTTCTTTTCTTGGGTAGGCATTGGTAGGAATATATATAAAATGCGGCTAACTTTTTTATCCTTAAGATGTTAGATCGGTACCAGTTAATTATTATTAAAAGCTTCAATCTACCTGGCTAGTTTAGTGATTTATTTTTAATAAATACCATACCGATAACAACGAGAACCCAAAACAATTTAATATTTACTGAAATGCCTTAGATTATTTCGTAATAAATCCATGACTTTTGTAAAGTACTGCCGTTACCGTTACGACATGCATATAAAATACAAGCCTAGTAATTTAATAATTATGGTATTTTTAATGAATTCTGATATTAATAGGAATAATAAATGTTTTTAATATCACATTTTTGGTATATTATTTTCATTTCGTAATAGTTACTGTAATAGTAATATTTATTTATTCGTATTTTTCCAAAATTATATTATGTATAGGGTGTGACAAGTTCATATAATTTTTTTTTTCGGTGGAGGCCTCTTTGGAAATATGGGCTCCTAAAGAGCTCCCATAGAATAAAGTTTTTTATACATAATTATTGAACCACCATGTATATTTCAATTTTTTTTTAATATGAAGACCCTTCAAATGACTATACAAGAAAGTGTTGTGAATTACTCACAGCTGTGACACTCATGACCTCTTTTTTTAACGCCCTATATGATAGAACTTTGCACAACGTTCTTTACGTACCGTTAACTATTGACTAAAGATTAGAAGTACTCTTTTTTTTATGATCAAACACAAGCACAAAATCCTTTAGGGCACTCTGGGGCGTGTGCGCAAAAAGCGATTCACGTTGGTTTTGAATCGTTGGAGGATATATTCGTTGGGAAAAACGACCTCGGGAGGTCATATTGCTAATCCTAATCGTTTTCGAGAAAACGTATTTTTAATTACAGCAGGTATTTGGCGTATTTCGCTAAAAGATACATCTTTGTTCCTATTAAATATTCAACCTTCAATCTTATGTTTATTAGGGGACTAACAGTGTGAATAAAATGACGATTTTCCCAAACCCGTTAGGATTAGCGACATGAATAAAGAGTAAATATTTTTTAGTCAAACGTATTTAAAAAACGTTGTCCAAAGTTCTTATTATATACAGGACGTTAAAAAAGAAGTCACAAGTGTCACCGCTAGTCCATCCCTGCAGTTGTAAGTAATTCATGACACTTTCTAAGATAGTGATTTGAAGGGTCTATACTATATCATATTAAAATGAAATTGAAATGTATCTGATGGTGGTCCAATAATTATGTGAAAGAAATTGGAGCCATTGGAGCTCTTTGGGTTCCCATATCTCCGAGGAGTAGACCTATACGATAAAGGTTTATATGAACTTGTAGTACTCTCTTCACTTGTTACTCAATAAGACCTCTATAACCTAGATTTGACGAAGAAAAATTTGTTATTTATAACCATTTTATAAAAGTTGCAATTGCAAATTATTGTCTAACGGTCTCCCATATTTTTCTAGGAACAAAAAGTCCCTATTATATAAATATTGATATCCTAATTATTTACCTAAATGAGCACACGTCCATAGTCGGGGGGCAATGGACTCTAATAGTTCTAACTCACCTTGTATAATATTTTATAAATACATAATTACAGTCGATGACGTCAATATAAGTATTCCGGAATTTCCCCTATCACCGCTTGATGCTACTAAATATATTCAGTTAATAATAAACCAAGATGATGTTTAAATAACTGGTTCGAAAATAATCTTAGCCACAATATTTTGTTCACTAATATTATTAACAAACAATTCGAAATAACCCAACCAACATTAATTTATTTTTAAAGGTTGTTTAATATACCTATATCAATATAAGTTCTATTAATGGTAAGTAAATAAAAAAAGTTAATAAGTATTCTACTTAAACTTTTAAAAAACTTTAAATTATTTAATTATTTTTTTAATTTTAATTTATTTTAATTATAGATACTGTGTAAGTAAATTTAATATACGGTACTTACCAGGATATGAATCGTATGTGTACATAAAATTCCTATAATAATTGTGCCAAAAAGTCCCACTAGAAGTCCTGCACTTTTGAAAGCTCGAGGAATTGCCAAAATGCCGGTTCCAAGTGAACTTTTTAATAAATGGATCAGTGCACCTGAAAAACTGTAAAAAATTAATTAGCCTGAACGACTAATGTTCGTTTTGATGAAACTACCATAGGCATTTTCTGGTTTATATTTTTTGATGTGACCTATTTAACCCAAATATGGACATTTTCCTAAAATATCCGGCTATCCCGGAAGTAGCTCTCGTTTAATATTATAAGAAGCATATACCGGGTCCTCAAATGAAGCGGAGACGGATGATTAAATCGTTATCGAAGAACTTATCAATAATACAAAAACAGCTTGAGATATTGGATTAAAAGCGGCATGTTTTAAAAATATTTTACATTAAACAAGGTGGCCCAAAAAAAGTGTGACAGCAAAAAGTTAGATTTTTTTAAATGGAACACCCAGTATTTTATTGCATATTTAGGTTCGTATTAGTATCGTTTATAAACGTCTCAAATTTTATTTTATTTGGTTTTGTAGTTTTGGAGAAATAAATTAAAAACTAAAAAAAAAGTTTTGCAGTTTTGAATAAAAAAAATTAAAAAAATCAATCCAGAACTATTTTTGTAACCTCGTCATTGGGTGGAATTTATGACAAGAGGTCTAGAGATACTATGAATCTAATTGCGTTTATCTATTTTATACAGGGTGTTCATAATAAGCTTTCAAAAGCGCCACATTTTAAAAAATATTTTTTCTCAAGTTTTTCAAATGGAACACCCTGTATACTATTTGACGTAGAATTCATAGGAATTTTTTTTTTTGTAATGCAAGCATATAAGTTATATTCAGCCATTTTCAAAATATTGTAAATATCGTAAATTATGTTGTTTAAATAGAGTTTTTTGGGCAAATTTTGTTATAGGCGACTAGACTAATAATTGTAAACTAAAGCTAATGTTCAAAATAGCTTCCCTTTACTCTTAGAGTTTATCGTATTTTAGTTATTTCGATATAAATTTTTAAAGTCTACATTTTTGCTACTTTTATTTATTTTATTTTTTATTCTTAATCGAGTTGCTATGATTTTTTTTTTACTTTAGATTGTCACTATGACAGCCAAATAAAATTATTTACATTTGTTCAGTCGTCGAAATTAAGTACTAACTTACACAAAATGTCGAAGTTTACAACTTTAGAAACGGTAAATATGATTTTTATACTGGGTGTCCCATTTTAAAAAATATAACATTATGCTGTCACACTTTTTTGGGCCACCCTGTATAATGTAAAATATTTTTAAAACATGCCGCTTTTAATACAATATCTCGAGCTGTTTTAGTATTGCTGATAAGTTCATCGATAATGATTTAATCTTCCGTCCCCGCTTCGTTTGCGGACCCTGTATATGCGTATTTTTATTGTAAACATGGTGGCCCACTCTCAATGCGATAATTCTTACAGGATATTTTACAACTTTTACATTACCTACTGGTATAATATTGCAACTCTGATCAACTTTTTGTTAACTACAACAATTTTTGATATTTCCAAAAAAAAAGGATTTTACTCTTTTTCTGAGATGGGAAACCTTTTAAACGATTGAAAAAAATTAATATCTGATTTTAGATACACTACTCGACAAGATTAACGCAACATCATAAATTTGCCATATTTTTTATACTATTTTTTTTTCTGAATTTATGATCCGATTTGAATGATTTTTTTTTGCATTGTAGGTTGGTTCCTTGACAATGTAATAGTTTCGCTGTTTATGATAAAGATTTTTCGATTTATACTGGGTGTACTAAAAATGCTATGTTTTTTTCCGAAAATTCGCATCACCCTGTGGAGTATATTAGCAACCGAAACATATTGCGGTTGACATTAAACGGTAAGTCTATCTTTCCCCAACATTTTCTTCCTTGGTTTACTTTATTATCTCTGTTATTACAGGAGATACACCGTTTTATAGCATAACATGTTTTAATATTCAACACATTCATTGTTAAATGTTTTCAAGTAGACTATGGTGTTGTAAAGTTACAAAGGTCAAATAAAATTCGCCATACTGAAAAAAACTATTCGGAAACTGCTTATTAAAGGTTCGTTTCGTATGCCCAGTTGCCCGACGAGTATTTTAATCTTGAAACCTACTTGAAAACATTTAACAATGAATGTGTTGAATATTAAAGTCTATAAAAACATGTTACTCTATAAAACGGTGTATCTCATTTAATAACAGAGATAATGAAGTAAACCAAAGAAGAAAATGTTGGGGAAAGATGGACCTACCGTTTAATGTCAACTGCAATATGTTTCGCTTGCTAATATAGTCCACAGGGTGATGCGAATTTTCGGAAAAAAACATAGCATTTTTAGTAAACCCAGTATAAATCGAAAATTAAATTTTTATCATAAACAGCGAAAACTATGGCATTGTCAAGGAACCAACCTACAATGCAAAAAAAATCATTCAAATCGGATCATAAATTCAGAAAAAAAATAGCATCAAAAATATGGCAAATTTATGATGTTTCGTAAATTTTGTCCAGGAGTTTATATTCGTATTTTTTATAGTTCAAAATTCAAACCTTCAATTGGTATAAAGTGAAGTACGTCCTGCTTATAAAGGAGAAATGCGTACCACAATGTAATAAACATCTAAAAATGAAAATGGCGAAGGAATATTTCCTCTTAAGATTTTAATTTTTTAATTTAATAATAGTCAAAATGATTGTTGGGTCATTATTATATTAAACTAAATTTATTTATAACGGTGCTGCATTACTATCCATAAATGGCGTAATCACGAGTCATAAATCATATTTAAAACTTGCATCACAAACATTTTTTGCATTTCAAACGTCAGAAAGAAAATAGGACAGTGGAACAATGTTGATTATTCCGTCAGATGACCATAATTATTAACATGAAAATTTTAAGAATTATTAGAATAATGAAAAAATTCCTTTTGAAATAACCAAAGAGAATGTGTATGAAATTTTATCCCCATTTAAACCATTTATTAAATAAATTGCAGTATTAAAAAATTAGTTCACGCATGAGATTAACTGTTCGTGAAGTCAGTACTAGTTCCTATTGGTAGAAAAGGTTAAATTTAATCTATATTTAATTAAAATAATGTCCGTAAGTCTGTCAGCGAGTCATTAACTTTTAGTCATTAATAGTTTCTCCATAGACCGTGTATCGACGAGTTTGATCTATGTATGCAAAGTCGTGTATTAATGACCTCCATTAATGAATAATTTCTATTAATAAATGATTTTAGTCTATGAAACTACACGTAAAATTAGGAAGAAGAATGAAAACGTCGCCTGTCATCAATATCTGTCACTGTCATTAATTAATGAATTTATATTTAGTTGTTAAATAAAAATTGTAAACCAGATCATCTATATTTTATTTGCTACGGCTACGCGTTAAACTCGTCGTCTCGATTAATAATACCTATTATTACTGAATGGAGAAAGAAACACAAAATCTGCTTTAAAAATAATAATTTCATACATGTTTCGAAGGCATAAACCTTCATCTTCAGTGGAAAGTTAACTGAGAAATCTTATGACATTGCCAAATTATACTTTTGCAGGACAAAAAAAAATTAAAAAATGCTTAATGAAAAATTTAATTGACTAATAACATATTATGTAAAAAATTATGCTTATCTTGGTTAGTTAGAAAACGTTTTTTATGATCTAATTTTAGTTTTTGGATAAAATTTACAGCTTTTTAATATAAAATCAAAAATCATTAATGAAATAATGTGAACCCATCTTATTTCGTTAATGATTTATTTTATATTAAAATACTTTAAATTTTATCCAAAAACTGAAATTATATCATAAAAAATGTTTTCTAATTAACCAAAATAAGTTAAGCATAATTGTTTACATAATGTTATTAATCAATTAAATTATTCATTAAACATTTGTTCATTTATCTTTTTCTGCTACAGTCTGTCTCCACAACGGCGCACCGACCCTCGCCCATAGCCTTGTACCATAGCACCGCACAGCCTCGCTTGAGCATCGCACAGTAGTCCCTCGACATGGAGATATTAACATGGACTGTGTAAAATCTTAAAAATTATTCTAGTATACCTTAGTTTTTTCTAATTAATTAATTACGACCCTATTTAAACATATTCTGTAATGTGACATCCTGTATATTAACTGATTTCCCAATTTCACGTCAAATTCTGAACGTAATTGATGTAATATAGCCTTCATCGGAAGATGATGACAACGCACAGTCCTTGTTTATATCTCGACGTCGAGAGACAAGCTGATCGAAAGGCAAGGCAATGAGCGAGGGTCGGTGCGCCATTGCGGACACTACTGTGCGGTGCTATGGTACCAGGCTATGAGCGAGGGCGCTGTGCGGTGTGCCGTTGTGGCCATACACTAATTTGGCAATGTCTTAACTTTCCGCAGTTAACTTTCCATTGAAGATGGAGGTTTATGCCTTCCAAACATCCATGAAATGATTATTTTAAAATAATGTTATTAAACTAGTGGAGCAGATTTTGACTTTCTTCCCCCATTCACTTTGAGATACCATCTGACTACTACTTCATATACTACTACTGTTAAAAGATCTCGACAACTAAAAAAAGATATTTGTTTGAAATTGTTTACCTATTTAAAATAACAACATTACTTTTGTACTGTGCTAACTTAACAACCATACTATGTATAATGAGCAGTTTACTCCTAAATTTGACGTGAAAATTATTTATTCTAAACCATACAACATGGCCTATTAAAATAAGTAATTTTCCAAAAGTTGATGTCTCGAGAAAAAATCGTCCCGGATTTTTTAAATTTAATTGACAATGTCCTCTCAATATTTTATGTGAATAGAAGCTCCAATAAAATGCTGTTTTCGTTAAATATTAACGTTTTTTAAATTATTACAGCAGAAAGGAAGCTTGAAAACCGAATAGACAGTGTATACGAATAAATAAACAATTTGAATTACTATTATTTTTTTTAAATTTCTTCCAAAATAATTACGAAAAAAACTTATTTCAGAATAATTAATAAAACTAAATGTATTCTGGTAGAAATATAGGAAAACGGATTAACGGCAAATATATTATTTGAATAAAAACAACAGAGTCATATGGCATATAAAAATATTAAACTAACCTATTCGAATGTTCAATATTTCGATGTTCATAAGGATCGTAGTCTTTTTCACTATATTTCTCTGTTCCATTGGGAATAGGTATTTTCATCTGGTCATTGTTTGCTAAAGTGGCCCTGAAATAAAGTTGATCAAATTGTAGCAAGAACGATATGAAACTCTAAAAAAAATAATATTCCCATAGTTTTGTGTGCTCTATATTTAAGTAAATAAAATATATGTTGTATTATTACTATTATTTGTAATAAATCTATATCATATCATTCAGAAAGGCGTTTAAATTCAAGAAAACTGTAGAATATCAAGGCAATTTTACGAGGAGAAGCTCCAGCGTCACATAAAAAAAACTATCTCAGTCTAAATGACATAACCACGTGGAATACAACTTTACACTGTGAATTATACAGGGTGTCCCATAACTAATGGTACACAGGAAAACTGCAGATTCCTTGGGTAAAAATACTGCGATTTAGCCATACTTAGTTTAGTTCAATAGCTGGTAATAACCGAGATACAGGGTGTCCAAGTAAAAATTTAATTTTCAATTTTCCTAAATAACTTATTTCTGAAACAATATTTTTGCACAAAATTTTAGGACTAGGGTTTTTTTGGGGAAAGGAATTTGAATTTGTTAATAATTTTGATGTAGATTATAGGGGCGCTCTCTGCGGTACTCTGGATACATACAAAGAAATGTAACTCTTTTCCTTAGTATAATTATATTTTTATTAAAAATATCAGTTTTTCCGTCATTTCTTAGCAATAAAGGTATACTTTGTAAATGTCGCTCCGACTAACCGTTTTCGAGATATTTTCAATTACAATTTCTAATGCGCCCGTTTAAATTTTGATTTGTAAATGTGAAATTTATTATAGTGGACTTTGGTAAAAACAAATACAATGGAAGCACTTTGAAACCTCATTTTTTGTCCTTGCATCCAAAACGTAATAGTGGAGCATCCTGTTTCTCCCAGTCTGTCGTATAGGCTTCTAAAAATTTTAAAATCTGGCTGTCTTCTATTTGGATACATTTCCAAATACCGCCGATGTGCCCCGCGTCTGTTAAAATTTTCTTGTGCGTATAAACATACCATGTCTCGCATTTCTCCGTTAGAAAACAGTTATGACGCGGATTTTTAGTTTAATTTTTGATAACAACTCCTTAAAAACACCAACAATGCTGACAAATGAAAATAAACTTTGACAAAAATGAGGTTTCAAAGTGCTTTCATTGTATTTGTTTTTACCAAAGTCTACTATGATAAATTTCACATTTACAAATCAAAATTTAAACGGGCGCATTAGAAATTGCAATTGAAAATATCTCGAAAACGGTTAGTCGGAGCGACATTTACAAAGTATACCTTTATTGCTTAAAAATGACGGAGAAACTGATATTTTTAATAAAAATATAATTATACTAGGGCACAAAAAAGTTACATTTATTTTTATATATCCAGAGTACCGCAGAGAGCGCCCCCCCTATATTCTACATCAAAATTGTTAACAAATTCAAATTCCTTTCCCCAAATAAACCCTAGTCACAAAATTTTGTGCAAAAATATTGATTCAGAAATAAGTTATTTAGAAAAATTGAAAATTAAATGTTTAATTGGACACCCTGTATAGAACTTTTTTTAACTACATGGATAAACCGGGGTGCGTTCGGTCGGGACCTAAAGGATATTCCACGTAAATTGTTAGGGGATCAAATATTAGCTCCCCTATTTATTTTTGCCCACAAATGAACTTAAACTTCTTAAAGACTACAATAAGAGAAAGGTCCTTGTTCAATTTAAAGTGTATCTTCCTACTAATTTAAGAGTTATTTAACAAATTGTAATTTTAAATTGATAAACTAGAAACTACGGACCTATCACATTTCAGTACACCATCAAATAAATGATTAAATATTTGTCAAAGTAATTTTATGTCAATATTAATATTATTTTATGTTATAGATACTATTTCCGCCAACTTTTTCCTCGACTGAATAGCTTCATGGCGATTAGAAATAGTCAAAGCGAAAATTATAGGAAGAAATTAAAACTCCGTCAAATATTGACAAGTGTAAACCTAGTTATAAAGGTGATTACTGGTATTTTCATTTTACACTGAATTAAAATTAAACAGGATCGTACTCTAGATTTAAGCTAATAATTTTCATAATATCTTAAAAATGGTACGTGTGGAAAAGTTCAAATTTGGCTCACTTTTATTCTTATTATTCTCTTTAAAAAGGATTAATAAAAGTTTTCTTTAAAATTACAAAGGAAATCCCATGTGTCCTTTTCGGATGCACCATTCGATATATTTGGCCATCTAGGTACTTACGTCGAACTGAAGTTCTCTAATGTAAATGTTGATGGATATTTTTCTTTCTTCTCTGTCATGGTAAGAACCTGCAACAAAATAAGTTAAATAAATTTCCTTATGTACACATCATATCTAAATATACCGGAAGTTCTAACTGGATAAATTCTGTACAGAAACGTCCCTTTTAAACCTAAAATCTCCAAAAATCTCCTGTGTCCTTGACACACATGACATGGACGTGGTTTCAATCCTATATTATAGGGTGAAAATTGTAACAATGGGTTTAAAAATATGACCACTCATAAGTAGACTGTGCCACCTTATACATATACAGTAGACTCTCGATTTTCCGAGCTGACGTGGGCTGTACCCTAGCTCGGATAATAGGCGGCTCGGATAATTCGGCTTTTTTTGTTTATTAGATGCGACTCTCTTTAATTAAATATGTAACAAAAATTTGTACTAAATACAAACCACCAGGTCTGCATCGAAATAAAATAGGAAGGGAACCCCCCTGTAGGGCAATTCTGGGCTTCCCCGTGAAGAATACAAAAATAATATATTACACTTGATGCTCGAATAATAACCTTGTCACCAGTGCTGCCACATCGAAAATGACAAAGACATGTGAAAAACGGTAGATTACGGTAGACGGTATGCCTGATACCACATAAAATAGATTTTTTTAAACAAAATACTAAAAAAATATCTGGTACACATAAAGGATTTTGTTTGGCAAAAAAAAAATTTTAAGAGGCAAAACCTACTAAATTCAATTTTAATACCAGTCTTTCTGCATTTCATTTTTACGGCAGAGACATCGAAATCTGGTCTCTGCCGGTAGATCTACCGTAAAAGCTTTCTGCCGGTAGAATTGCGACTCTCAAAGCGGTAGATCTACCGTAACAGCGGTAGATCTCGGATTTCAACGGCGGTATACTCAACTCGGATAATCCGGCGATCGGAAAATAGGAAGTCTGATAATCGAGAGTCTACTGTATATAAAAAAAAATCTCACGAGTTTTTGTTACTATATACAGAAATTATAGAAATGATATATGATTTTTTTTTCATTCACCGCTCACAGTATCATTTATGATTATTATTATTCACAATTTGTATGGCTTAATGGCCATTTCCACAACACTCTGTACATAAATAAGTTTTGGCCTAGTAGCGTCTGGAATTTCTGGAAACCCAATTAAAATTAAATAATCGTTTAAACATTTTTTTTTACGGCAACAGAACAGTTTCCGATTAAAAATAAAATTGATTAACGATTGAGTTTATGTATGCGGTTGATGAATCAAATTGACACAAAAATAACGTATCCAAGATACCTTATGAATATCAATAATTGTTCATAAAGTTAATTTGGGATTTACAGCCATAAAACGTGGATTTCCACAGTGCGGTTTACGGTAAGTACATGTTTACAGGGTAAAGTCGCGTAATCTTTACCAACTGGTAAATATTATATGAATAAACTCATTCTTTATATATTAGTTGGTGCAGGAGGGAAGGTAAAGTACAATTTCTGATATTGATAATCTAGACATAATGATTGTGGAAGGGATTTAGGTACGTTGAAGCGGGGAGTAACAATGTTGAGACGTTATATCTGATTTAAAGGAAATAAAAAGTAAAGGAAACATAAAAACGCCGCTCCTTTTTCTAACAATTCCGAGATTTATTATCGACGGTGGTTATCGATATGCGGCACCCAGGCAAGGATTACTATATGAAGGAATTTTATTTAAATTAATCAGCACAATGAAAAAATATAGTATACAACGTGTCCAAGATAAGGAGGGCCAGTACAGGGATTTCGGAAGCCGTAAGAGATACGAAGTCGGTTAAATGGAGGTAAAGTTGTGCATTTACGTGCCTAATAATATGCCGTTTAGAAAGTTTCAAAACTCCGAGTAGTTCCGGAGATATCCGGAAAATACCGAAATTCTGAAAAATCGTTTTATTGTTTTCCTGGTTTTTTTTAGATCAAATTCTAAAGTAAATTGCACTTTGGCATTGCCACTTTTCCGCTCTATATCTAACAGCGTTAATTGTTTTGTAATCTGACAAGTAGTCTTCGAAGGGCCTTTATCAACTTTCTTTTTTTAAATACGGTCCTGTTTTTCTGATATTCGAATTTCATAGATTCCTTTCTTCCGAATGCAACTATGTATGACACATTGTGGTTTAATGAGGGTTTTTTGAACAACATCAGGAAATTTTGGGATACGGTCCTGTATTTCTCCTAATTTTAAAAATAATATCTCATAAGTAAGCTCTAAATTTTTTACTTATGTTGAACTAGTTCAATAAATAATAAATAATTTAATAATAAACCACAAATAATTGAACAAAATCATACCAAAACAGTAATAAAACGAACAACGAAAAAAGTAAGGAACAACTACATAATCAGGTGTTCAAAATGATTTCCGTTTCCGCACAAATAACATCGTCTAACTGCCTCATAACAGTTTTTTTGAGATAAAATAAAACACGATAGAATATCAAACTTTTCAGCATTTGTAAAATTATGTTCCATATTTTCTGGAAAATAGGAAACCTCTTAAATCGCTTTCAAACGGTCACAATGGGAACGTTTACTTTTCTTTTAAATCCCGATTCAACAGAAGTTTGAAATAATATTTCTGTATTTTGTTCACTTATTTGTGGTTTATTATTAAATTATTTGTTATTTATTGAACTAGTCCAATATAAGTAAAAATTTTGAGCTTACTTATGAGATATTATTTATAAAAGTAGTAGAAATACAAGACCGTATCCCAAAATATCCTGATGTTGTTCACAAACCCCTCGAAACGTCATTAAACTACAATGTACCACATACATCGTTGCATTCGGAAGAAAAAAGCTCTCAATTTTCAATAGCAGGAAAACAGGACCGTATTTAGAAAAAGAAAGTTGACAATGGCCCTTCGAAGACGACTCGTCGGATTACAAAACAATTAACGCTGTAAGATAGAGCGGAAAAAGTGGCAATACAAAAGTGCAGTTTACTTTAGAATTCGATTTCAAAAAAACTCAGGAAAACAATAAAACGATTTTTCAGAATTTCGTTTTTTTCCGGATATCTCCGGAACTACTCGGAATTTTAAAATTTTCTAAACGGCATATTATTAGGCACGTAAATGCGCAACTTTACCTCCATTTAACCGACTTCGTATCTCTTACGGTTTCCGAGATCCCTGTACTGGCCCTCCTTATCTTGGACCTGTTGTATGCTTTAACTAGTATTTCTTCAGTAAGTATATATTTTATTTTATTAGGTTACATCAATAATTATGCTGCATAGTATAGATACTAATTGAAGTTATTTCAATATACCTACTAATAGCGCCGTAGTCGAAATTTTTTTCTGTAATTGGTAAAACTTTATAAATTTAACATAAAAATAATTAATTTCGTACAGTTATAAGGTAACTTAATTGCTCGTTTTTATTTTCGAATCGGACTCAGTCAAATAAATTCAATAATTACAAGAAGAAACATTATTGCGGAACCAGAACTTTTAATTGTTATAACTGCATGGTCGCAGAAAGAGGTTTACTATACTATAGTGTGTTACTTCTAATAATATGTACTTATTTTAATTGCTGACTACTTGGTCAAAAGTCGAAAAGTTCATATTGTAGATGTGTCCTAAAATGCTTCGTTTTCGATACTATACAAATTCAAGAAGGGCATAATTATTATTTTCTTCCAACCGATAAGTTTTAAGAGAAAGATGAAAGATACCTTCCTTGTTTAGAATTGAATGATAATTAATAATAAAATAATATCTACAATGTGTCCAAGATAAGGAGGGCCAGTACAGGGATCTCGGAAACCGTAAGAGATACGAAGTCGGCTAAATGGAGATAAAGTTGCACATTTACGTGCCTAATAATATGCCGTTTAGGAAGTTTTTAAATTCCTAGTAGTTCCGGAGATATCCGGAAAAAACCGAAATTCTGAAAAATCATTTAATTTTTTTCCTGGGTTTTTTTGAGATCGAATTTTAAAGTAAATTGCACTTTTGCATTGCCACTTTTTCCGCTCTATCTAACAGCGTTAATTGTTTTGTAATTCGACGAGTCGTCTTCGAAGGGCAATTATTATCAACTTCCTTTTTTAAATATGGTCCTGTCGGATATCTCCGAAACTACTGGGAATTTTTAAAGTTTCGGCATATTATTAGGCACGTAAATGCGCAACTTTACTTCTATTTAACCGACTTCGTATCTCTTATGGTTTCCAAGATCCCTGTACTGGCCCTCCTTATCTTGGACACGTTGTATACCAAAATTTAGTGTAATATCTCAAACTGGTTTTGAGACTCAAAAAATACTAAAAATCAAAGAAAAATAAAACTTTAGCACCCTGTATATAGGAAACAAAAGCATTTAGGACATATATGTTCCATTTAAAATTGGTCCAGCAATCGCAATTTTTTTTTATTAGACGCACATGTTGCATGTAAATTATTTGAATGTTTAATAAACCTAAATTGATAGTATTCTATCTAAAATGCCCATAATATAGAATACACAGTCTTAGTCGACATAAAAATTTTAATTTCGGTGGTATCAAAACCCGCATTAAATTTTCAATGCAATGACAGGGAAGATTTATGTTATCAAAGGTAAAAACGTTTGTAGAATTTTTTACCATATATTTATAGATACGTATTTTAAATTAAATGTCTTTATTCAAATTATTTCATATTTATCGTAATATATTCAATTTATTTAGAGCAAGTACCAACTAATTTTAGCTGGAGTCATCATTAGGACATTTAAAAAAAAAAGTTATAATTTTTAACGTCTTGTCATGCTAAAATAATTTTAAAATAATATTGATATTTCTTGCCGGGCTTCCCTAAATTCTTAGATCATTTCACTGTTTTCCACGTAAGTCGCTTTGCATATTTCTCGATGTCTCGCATTTTTTGACGAGGATAAGTTTAAAGCCCACTATTATCTAAATAAAAAATATAAACAAACCTGTAACTTTTTCTTTCTGTTATTGAAGAGTTCAAAATAGAATTACGAAACAACGAATTAAACTGTCGTATCATTCGCGCCGATAAATTAAGTTCCTGCGAGATGAAGAACCCACTGACACGATAAAATATATACATAAAATATTGTAGAAGTCGCGTTCCAATCGTACAATCAATGAATATTGAGACAGGTATGGTAGTAAAAGTACCAGAAAGGTCGCGGAGTCGGTAGTACCACAATTTTAGCAGCACTCGAACATACTAAAGCACCTACCTGTCGCGATACCGCTTATATTAGTTTATTATGCATAATATTTGGCCTTTAAATTATAGTTGATGGATGTGCGGATAATTCTTTTGTTGGCGAGTTTGCTAGGCATCTTCTCAGATGGCACATGTTGTATCTTTTAGATCCATGGAACAAGACCCTCAGGTCTGTCTAATTTTTTTCACAATTGTTTATTTTTTTTTAATATAAAAATATTATACAGGTATTTTGGCGATTGGAATCCGATTTTCAGCTGTTTCCAACATTTAGTTCGAGGAGTATTTGATAAATATTATCCGCAATAAATTTTTATTGTTTATAAAACTCCTAACTCCGTCTTCCACATGTCGTATAAGTTCGAAGGTATTCTATTTATTTCTGTTCTTATTCCTTAATTTTTAAAATCTGTTGTTATAAAGTTTGTTTCGGTATACTCTTCCTTATAAAGATCCCAAAAGAAAATAATCCATGGGTGTTAAATCCGGCGACATAAGCGACCACTCAATATAGTATGGTAACTCCAACGATGTGTTGGCACCTTCGGACATTAAAAAGAGATAACACACGTCAACATCTCGGAAACAGGCAAAGTTGGGTAATTATATGAGCCCAATAATATGCCGCAAAAAAAATCAAAACTAAATACGGGGGCTTCTACAATATTTGAAAAAATCTAAAATTTTGTCGGTTTCTATTTTTTTCTGACTTTGTTCAAAGCGATATTCCATATACATTGCAGTTTCTCATTGGTACTTTTTATTCTCCACAAGATGGCATTATCACATCTTTAATGCGAAGTTTCGTCTTTGGGTCACCATCATCAACTTAATTTTTTTAAATACTGGCCTGGATTTTTTTAAATTATGAAAGAGGAACTAAATCTACGTTCAGCGGTATACAACACTTACTGATTTTCCCACGTTTTGTTCCTGAAATTGACCATCTTCATCAAGATAACTCTAGTACGTTCCTGTAATTTCCTTTGTTTCAACGAAGGTGAAAATTTAAACTATTATTGCTATCTCTGTCCTTAATTATTATTATTAGGTAGGTACTTTACTGTTTTTTTTTTTTCAACTAATAGTTTTATCAAATTTCTACTTATTATAAAGTGCATATACAATAAGTAATTTATTTTAATACCTACATATAATTAATGCAAATAAAATTTTACTCTAAAGCCAGCACTTTTCAAGACTTTTTAAAAAAGGCATTAAATGTTACAGTTTCAAATTATTCCCAATTTTTTAAAACAAAAGTAAATTTACATAAACATACATTGGGGTAATTTAATGACGATGGAAAAATTAAGGAACAAAACGTCGAAAAGCCGTCGAAAGTGTTATAAAACGCTGAACGTAAATTTTAGATTTTTACAAATATTTTGGAAGCTAATGTATTTAATTTTGGCTATTTGCGTCTTACCTATTATTGGACCCATAATTACAAAGCTTCGCCACAATTTAACCGACCTCGTACGTTTTACGGTTTCCGAAATCACAATGGTGAATGACGAATTTATTGTTACACCCTGTATACTACAAAGGTTTAGACAGTAGCGCCGCCACGCGTGGGCGAAGTTGGGCGAGCACTAAACCCAAATTTTTGTCGCTCAAGCTGCTAATTTGATCAAGAAAATATGGAAGAAATTATACAAAATTTATACCTATTAGGTACCCGAAATAATGCCCATTTTTGTTGCCCACATTCCAAAATTTTCCGCCGGATGGCGTCCCACTGAAAGAAAACGGCTGGCGCCGCCGCTGGGTTTAGATGTCCTTTAATAATTTAAAAACTGAAGCCCGATTAGAAATTTAAAAATCCTCTGGTAAAAATATGTATAGCTTCGTTGGTATTTTAAATACACGGAAAAAAACCAAGAGTTAAAGAACAGAGTAACAAGTGGTCTACAATACATAATTATTGACTCACAGGACGACTCATAAAAGCGAGACGAGAGAGAAAAAACTATAATTTAAAGTAGGTCGCACCATTCGCTCCAGAGGGCTCCCGATCGAGGAGATTTAATATGGGCCTTGAACCCCGGACTATCATCAGTCATACGACGCAACACCCAAGAGGTATCAAACCCGCGCTCCTCTTGATATCCGATCCCATCGAGCCTGATTACCGTAAATGGGATAGAACTGTGCATGATAAACTTTTCACCCTTGTCTATTTTTTTGCAAACCAGTTTCTCGTCCCTCAGATACAAACCTAAATAAAGTCTTATGGTTTTTGATTGTGTGGCTTAATTTCGTCAATCAATATTTAAAAAGTACTTTTACTTTTACCCGTCAATGCATTTGAGATATTTTTTCGTGGAAAATAGTCAAATATCTTAACTTCATCACGCGGCACGCGACAATTCTTCTCTGTGCTTTAATTTTGTATAATATATGGAGCGTGATGTAAATCGGAATCTCATCACTGCAGTTGACAGATTCGTTGGTTGACAGATGACAGACATACAAAGTTTGAGGGTTTTTCAATTTTGGAGTGTAAATAAATATTTAATTTTAAACATTTATATTTAATTGAGTCATAGATGCACTTAGATTGAAAATATTTAATTGTGCTATCTATCCTATCTTAAAAAAATAAAATAAAATATATGGTTAGGTTTTTAGAAGGTGAAATTCAATAACATAAAATGTTCCCAAGAAGCAGTTCCTCTTTAAGTAGACTTTTAGTTATACATTGTTCGAATACTACAAGGAATATTAAAATCGGTAAGAAATATCTCCATATATTCTAGCCCAACATAATTTTTTTTACAACTTTTAGACCTAGCACGTCGCAATGTCTGCCAGTCATCTCGATCTCTACATAACAAAGTCTCATACCAACTAAATTTAAATAAGAGTTACTCCCAAAACAGATTTATTACCAAGGATTCCAAAACTGTTCCAAGTATATCAACCACTACAGTTAATGATAAGAAGGGTAAAGAATCTGTAAAAAATGAGGAAAAACCAGCTTCAGCTACGACAGTACTTAAAGTTATAGCTCCTAATTTAAAAACCACTGAATCAACACAGACTCCTATAAAAACAATTAAAGAACAAAGTTTAGAGAAACCTCCTGAAAAACCCAATATAACTGCAAAGCTAAAGGAAAAGATAATTGGAACTATCACTGCGGAGAAGAAAGTAGAAATCAAAGATCAACAAGGTAAATTATGCCATAATCATTACCTATATTCATTTCTTTTATATTGTTTTGTGTGGGAGTATGTCTGATATAATACGATACTCTCAAGTTAATTCCAATTGTCAACAGATATACTTAACTTACTAATTTCAAGGAAAAAAAATCATATTAATGTTGAAAAAACTTTTTTACAGTAAAGAAACGTAAACGAGTCGATTTAACAGCTCAGTCTCTCGAGAGAAATTTTATTACACCTGTAAGGGCAATGTCAGACTTTTTGTTAAAACCTTCGGATTTAGAGTCACTGCCAAAAACAAAAAGGAGGTCACCTTATGAGGCTGAGCCTCCCATAACTGTGTATTGGAGGAAGGATGTCGAAGCCAAGGCATTGGAAGTCTGGACATCAAAAGAAAATCTGCAAAAAGAATTGATTAAAAGAGATATTGAGAAGAAGAAATATCAACAAAGTAAGTAAATATTTATTCAGATACTTTATTTGGAGCTACACTTGTAACAGGAATGTTTTTCAATTCTTTTAGACATTTTTACTGTTAAGCGAAGGCTCAGAGACTACAGGAGAGAATTAGGAAAATCAGTGGATATCATCGAAGATGAATCTGGATTAATGGGTAGATCTGGCAGAGTTGTTCTTACCGCAGTAGTTATGTAAGTGATTGCTTATCAATTATACATTATCATTAAATAAGTAGATATAGACTTATGGTGGAAATATACGTATAAATATTTGCCATTTTTTAGGTTATAAACTTAACATTTTGATTTTAGTAATGGATCAAATTGCTTATTTAAACTATTTGCTTGGCTCTATACTGGTTCTCACAGCATGTTTTCCGAGTGCATACATTCCTTAGCTGATACAATAAATCAGTTAATTTTGGCCTTTGGAATCCATAAATCTATTCAAGTAAGTTAACAATTATTGATATATTTGGATACCGTGTATGATTTGTATTCACTTTTTTTTTACTATGACTTTCAAAGTTCATTGTGCAATGTATTGCATATTGCATATTATACTCTATCCATTTTACCAATTGAGAAACATAAACAAACATCAGTGTATAATAGCCACATGCTCATTGCCTAAACTTGTGTGTGGTTTGAGATTTTACTGTTATATTGTTCTTAATGTGACTCTGTGTGCTGTTCACGTGCTCGTTGAGTGTATTTGTTTTGATCTACTGAAGTGGCAAAATGAATAGACTATAAGTTGAAAGGATAGTACATCCAGTGAAGCCTCCTGACAGATTTAGCAATGTACTCAATTCCTTCACCAGAACACTTACTACGATAACCATGGATTCAACCTTATCATTTACCTTGCATAATTTCATCTAATTCAATTTTTTAGCTCGCTTAATTGCTAAAGGAAAATAGAAGTGTCGCTCGTCTAGCAAATTAATTTAAGTAGTTATAGACAATTGTGTCAACTGGTATTCACATAGATATACATATTTTATTTAGTGACGACGCTGAAATCATTATTTTGTAGATAGCTGATTCTTATCATCCCTATGGATATACAAACATGAAATATGTTGCTTCCCTAATATCTGGAGTGGGAATATTTTGTGTAGGGACTGGCCTGTCATTTTATCATGGAATCTCCGGGCTCTTGCATCCACAACCTATGGGAGATTTCTTTTGGGTAAGTTCCAAGATCATATTTAATAGCTATTTTTGTACTCTAATAACTAGTTTAATTTCAATTGCATGAATATTAAATTATAGGAGATGAAATTATATTTTTTAACTATATTTTTAAACGTTTTTAGATTATCTCCAAGATGAAGTATATTGTAGATTAGTTAGGTATTATTTTAGTTCATGATAAAAGCAAAAAAAGTATTGAGTTTTCGACTTTTTGTTATATGAGTTACTACCTTTATTTTAATATGCAGAATCACCTCTCCAAGTATCCTCGCACATATACGGTGGACGGCTTCCATTCTGACCCTTTTTATGCAACGTCAGGGGTTCCCCCAGGGCTCTCATTTGGGCCCTCTTCTATTTAATTTGTTTATTAATGACCTTATCCCCCTACTATCTTGCTGTTTGCTGATGACCTAAAGCTTTTTAGACAGATTTCATCTCTACTCGACATGACAACTCTCCAAGATGATATTGACAAGCTTTTCCTTTGGTGTAAGCGTAACAGAATGTCATTAAATATTGAAAAGTGTCACATTATAAGATTTAGTAGGCTAATGACAAAAGCCCCCTTTCATTATCTTATCAATGGCGTTCCTCTTGGGGAGGTGTCCGTGGTTAGGGAACTTGGAGTTCTCTTTGATAGTAAATTAACATTCTCGCATCATTTTGAGAATATTATTGGTAGAGCTAACAGAACGTTGGGATTTATAAAGAGATCATGTAAGGACTTTACAAATATAAATGCACTGAGGTTGTTGTATGTTTCTCATGTCAGATCGATTTTGCAGTTTGCTAGCATAGTTTGGTCACCATACTTTCGGATTCACGTTGATAGACTTGAAAATGTTCAGCATAAATTTGTAAAATATTCTAGATTTCATTTGTTTAAAACAGGTATCAACTTAAACAACGATCAAACTATATCCTACCTAAATCTACATCCACTTGCTTGTAGAAGCGAGTTTTACGACGTTTGTTTTGCCTTTAAAGTATTAAGCAATATCATCAAAAGCCCTGACTGTCTTAGCCTGTTTTCATTTCGCGTCCCGACATATCAAACTCGTAACCACTCCTTTCTTCATGTCCCTTACTGCCGTACATGGTATTTATTGTACAGTCCAATAAATAGGGTCTCAACCACTGTTAATAAGTATTATGATGGCCTAGACCTTACTGTTACTTCATTGAATAAGTTTAAATCCTCTGCTAGAAGGATTATTTTAGGTTAAGTCTTAAATGTTTTGTAGTGTACTGTATACATCTTGAAAATGTTGATTACGTTAATAGATAAATAAATAAATAAATAATATATTAATTATTTTATATTTTTAATACCGATATCTTTTATTTTAGGCTTATTTTATATTAGGGGGATCACTAGTATCAGAAGGTGCAACATGGTTAGTGGCTTTTAATTCAATACGTAAAGGTGCAAGTGAAATTAACATGTCGGTAAAGGATTATAGTAAGTAGTTAATAATTTACAGAGAAACTTTATTTTTAAGATTTCACTAAAATATACAGTGTGGGAACAAATTCTTTATAGCCATTTTAGAAATACTTTGAAAAGGTTAATTTGAACAACTTATCAAAATTAACACCACATACTTATCTTGTTAGTTTTAGAGATTGTATAGTAATTTGAAATACGACTTATTAAAAATTATTTTTTTTAGTATTCAGTGGACAAGATCCGAGTGTTAACGTAGTGCTATTAGAAGATTTTGCAGCTGTTATTGGCGTTATTTTAGCTGCTGGCTGCATGGGTATTTCCTCCTTAACAAATAGCCCCATTCCAGACGCATTAGGTTCCTTATTTGTTGGCTGTATCTTGGGTTCGGTAGCATCGTTTATTATTTATACGAACGTTGCTGCATTGGTGGGAAGGTATGTAATGAAAGCTATAATTAATTTTAAAATTTGCTTGCATTAATTAATGATTAATAATTTATTTTTTTCCTAGGTCTATTCCAGAAGAGAATTTAGAACGAATTAACACAGAATTAGAGAGAGATGTGATGATTAGAGCAATTCATGATGTAAAAGGAATTGATATGGGAAATTATCTAGTCAGGTATAAGGCCGAGTTAGATTTTGATGGAAGGGAGCTAACGCGGTCCTATTTGGATAAGCAGGATCTTAACCAATTGTTGGAGGTAAGTTTTTTGATTATTTTCTCTGCATGTCACCTTTCAATTGTAATTAGTAAATGTATTGCGTCTTTATGAGGTCCTACCATATTTTTTGGCAACACTTTACTTTTTTTTAAATATAAATTATAGGTTTAATTCAATTTTGCCTCTTCGTGCGCTGCCAGGGTCATTCCCGAGAGGCTTAACGTGGTTTTTTTAAATACGGTCCTGTTTTCCTGATATTGGAATTTGATAGCTCTTTTTCTCCCGAATGCAATGATGTATGGCACATTGTGGTTTAATGACTTTTCGAGGGATACTGTCCTGCATTTCTCCTAATTTTATAAATAATATCTCATAAGTAAGCTATAATTTTTTTACTTATGTTGGACTAGTTCAATAAATAACAAATAATTTAATAATAAACCACAAATAAGTGAACAAAAATCATTCCAAAACAGTAATAAAACGAACAACGAAAAAAGTAAGGAACTACATAATCAGGTGTTCAAAATGATTTCCGTTATTCTCTAAGCACAAATAACATCTTCTAACTGCCACATAACAGTTTTTTTGAGATAAAATAAAACTTGCGATAGAATATCAAACTTTTCAGCATTTGTAAATTTATGTTCCATATTTTCTGGAAAATAGAAAAAATCTTAAAAAGGTCTCAAACGATCACAATGGGAAGGTCAAGTGAAACAAATCACGCGTCACCATCTTAATTTTTTTGTTTCAAGCGCCTACTTTTCTTTTAGGTATATCCCGAATCAACAGAAGTTGAAATAATGTTTCTGTATTTTCTCCACTTGTTTGTGGTTTATTATTAAATTATTTGTTATTTATTGAACTAGTCCAACATAAGTAAATTTAGAGGTTACATATGAGATATTATTTATAAAATTATGAGAAATACAAATATCCCAAAATTTCCTGATGTTCAAAAATCCCTCGAAACGTCATTAAACCACAATGTGTCTTACATCGTTGCATTCGGAAGAAAGAAAGCTATCAAATTCCAAATCAGAAAAACAGGACCGTATTTAAAAAAAGAAAGTTGATAATGGCCCTTCGAAGACGACTCGTCGGATTACAAAACAATTAACGCTGTTAGATAGAGCGGAAAAAGTGGCAATGCAAAAGTGCAATTTACTTTAGAATTCGATCTCAAAAAACCCAGGAAAACAATGAAACGATTTTTCAGAATTTCGTTTTTTTCCGGATATCTCCGGAACTACTCGGAATTTTAAAACTTTCTAAACGGCATATTATTAGGCACGTGAATGCGCAACTTTACCTCCATTTAACCGACTTCGTTTCTCTTACGGTTTCCGAGATCCCTGTACTGGTCCTCCTTATCTTGGACACGTTGTATAAGTAACGTAAGTTATACGAGTTAAAAATTATAGATTTTTGGAATTGCTATGTGTAAATAAGACTTATAGTGCCGGTTAAGTTAACCTATTTTACGATCTGCCTTTTGAAAGTAATTATTTCAGGACCTTAAAAAATTGGAAAATATCGACCAATTGGAAGAGTTTATGTTAAAACATGGAGAAAATATCGTCGATTTAATGGGTGGCGAAATTGACAGGATAGAAATGAAACTAAGGGTAAGTAGCGATGCAGATAGATTTCCTAAATTATTTTTAATTTATCTTCAGTCAATTATCACTACTATTTGAAACCTAACGGAACATTTTGATTTATTTTAGAAAAAACATCCCGAAATACGACATTGTGATCTAGAAATACTCTAATTATTGAAATAAAGTGTAAATTAATAATGTAAGTATGTACCTAACCTATTTTGCAATGCGGAACCCAGTATTTGTATTTATTTTTCAAGCTTTGTTTTTAAATTAAATGTGTTCCTCCATTTTATTTTTTAATTCCTTGGCTTCAATTGTAGACAAGAAACACAATCCCTTCTTGCTTCATCTTTAATTCATAATTTTATCGTCATGGCGTTTCAGCCACCGACTTATATCTATGGATAGCCGAACTCTAAAAGCAAAAGTGGCAAATTTATGGCTTCGCGGATGTAAGCAAAGCCATGCGCAATTGCGACTGATAAACTATTTACCTTAACCGGCGAACAGGACCGTACTTCGCCCTGAACGAAAATGATTACACGACAATATTTTGGCACATTAAGATCTTCCTTACTGGGAAATAAACAATCTATTTTCTCGCATAAAAGAAGGACTTGTGGCCATCACTTAAAAAGCCACTTTTAAAATTAATTTTGATATCTATTGTCCACGTATCGATATATTTTTAATATCGTTACATCCCTACGACTGATTTCGGTTCTGGACGGTCGTCGTTGGTTGGCAACCAAACCGACACCAATACGACGGGGGTTGCCTATATGACGGCGACAACAATAGGTTCGTTCCAACCACCCTAAATATCGTACAATGTACAGTCACGCACATGCTTAGTGGCTTAGTAGTCGAAAGCTGTTCCAACCGACACAAAACCGTGTATCGGGCGATCCCGTTTATTTTCCCACCAAATTTGTGATCGTTCCCAAACCAGTTCCTGGACGGTGAAAACGATACATGGACAAGAGCAGGAACCGTTTGTACTGACTTGCGCCGTATGAATTTGCACAGTTTTTTTATTCCTGGCATTCGTGCAGTTCTTTTAGCCTTGTTTTGTAGGAGTTGTTGCTTACCCCATATTTAATAATTTGATTATTTAATTTACTCTTATTAAATTTGTATAATACGGTTCCTAAACCTACAAGATATTAATATAATTAAACACGTTATTCTCTGCCATAATTATTAAATACAAAAAAACGGAACGGCAAGAGATAATACTCAAGCTTAGACAAAGAAATTAAGCAAGAAAAGTAGGGTTATGATTTATGATAATTAACTAATCTTCTTTCCTAGTCGAAGAACTAATCAGACAGGCGATCAGGATCAGCTGTGATCTTTACAGAGAATGGTCATAAAACGTACCAACCTTGCGTCCCTTGTGCATCGGCAACAAACGGTGCAATATGTACGCCTGCGCACAAAATCGATACCAACAGTTTCCTGGCGGTTCTAGAACGATACAAAAATAGGGTGTTGGAACAAACCTATTGTGTCCAACACAACCGACGAACAACCTTTAAAAATATGACCGATAAACCGTGCGCACCAACCCATTTTGTCACTCATAAAATTTAACTTTTCACTGCGCACCCCATAAGTTGTACGTATCTAGGAAAAGAACGAAATAGCCAAAAACGTTGATCGATGTATGTTGATTAATCCCATTATATGATAGTTTTTTTAATTAACACCTTATAATTAAGTTATAGACGTTTGTTTTAGACCTTGACTTAAGTGTTCGCCTCATTTAATGGTGTGTTTGAATTCTAGAGGTCAGACCAAAAAGGTTGAGCTGTAACATTGCCTTACCTGATTCCTACCATTTCCGAGATACTCCCTTCTGAAAAATTGCATATTCACAGCTGCTTTATGGTATAACGGCTTGCAACGCATTTACGCGTTTTTTTTTTAATAAATAATGAAACCCAAGATTTGTTTTTTTTTCTCTGAGTTGTACCATAAGTTAAAACATTTTATTATACATTTAAAACAAAATAATGTTTTATAATAATCAATATAGGTCCTTAATTAGTTCTTTATTGACTTAGAAAAACTTAAAAGTTAATTTACAATATAAAACTTTGCCTTATTAGTATAAATTGTTGCATCTCAATCTCCTCCTAAATTCCACTATAAGTATTATATTAATAATTCCTTTATTTTAATTTTATTTTACAAGATCATAACATGAAACCGGCCCGTAACATCTTCTTTTCTTCTTCAAGTTGGTGGGACACGCTTTTCCGCCGTTCTGCTCGGGTCTCTTCACCATTCTAAACCTTTCTTCGAAACCTGTTCCACAAGTGGCACTGCACGTACTCCAGGAACTCCACGGAGTGACCATACAGTCGATGCGTTCGCCAAACGAGTCGATGTTCGATTGAATTAAATTCGGATTGGACTGTGGGCGAGGTTGGTTGAAGGAATTTTGTCCTGGTTGCGTCAGTGGGTTACCAGAGAGAGCGTCTAAACACAAAATAGTATTAGAAAAAAAACAGCGGACAAGTGTGCAAATAATGCCTTTGCCATCGAGTACAGTATTAATTATATTACACACCCTTATACGAAACGTTTTTATTAATTTACTTTTATGAAGTTACTTTTTTAGCGCAAATATGTAAATCTCTACAAAACTAATTTTAATGTTGATACCTTTTACTATTGAACAAGTATCCATGCATTCCTGGAAAGTCAAAAAATTGTTTTGGTTTCCTCTACATCCCCCATAAATAAACGGCAGACACATTAATTTGTTGCTTTCAAAATGCCATCTGTTGTAGTATCCTTGACACGGTCCTTGATCACTTTGCTGCATGCATACCACTAAAAAAATATATTTAAAATGATCCACGTGTCAAGAATTACCTGGTGGAAGAAATTCCGTTCCTTTTTATTTGACTAAAAATCGATATCGGCTCCTTCGTCACCTTAAATAACTATTTTATAACAACGTAATTATTCTTGACGTAAAAGCGAAGTAAAATTAGTCGCCAACAGAAACTTATGTGTTTGTTCCTAAAGATGAGCCGGATTGGGAAACCTCAGTAATTTCAAGGGACATCGTAATCGCTTTCTCTCCAGTTTCCTACATCCAATATTTCTACTGGATACCTTGCAGGGGCGCACCCAAGGTTTTGGGCGTCGAAACCTCCTCCCCTTATTCCCCAAATTGCTGGTTTATACCCCCCGAAAAAATTTCGGGGTGCCTTGCATAATAATATGCGTTCTTGATTTATTTTGCCATCCATATATCAATCTTACCTTTAGCAGTAGCCATGTCAAAAGTACAATCCGGAGTGTCGGTGCAAGTTGCCTGTTGGATCAGTTCAACTCTACTCTGACATTTCTGTTGTAATTCAGGTAAAACTAACAACAACCTCTGACGAAATTTGACTCCCTTTCCACAAGAAGCACTGCAGGGGCTCCAGTCACTCCATTCGGTCGTTGGACACATTGGATCTTCTGTTTCCGGTTGCTGGGCACCGCATGGAGGACCCATGCATTTTTCCTTTTCCACTACAATATAAAAGGGTTCTGAATTAACCTCATATTTTAAAATACTAGAGATACGTATTCTACAAAGCGGATACCGTCTGTCAACTTGTCATTTTTATGCATTCTCTAACAATCCACGTGCTTGGTTAGGTAAGTCTTCACTAAATTACCATTAACTAACAACGATACTGATATGTATAGTCGGTTTATGAAAGCAATTTAATCAAGAAAAAGCCAGGTTTGACTGGCGAAGATATAATCATCAATCCACTTACCAGTACTAATATGTGGACACTTCTTTCTTCCCATGTTGTCTACAAAGAACCTGGTCCTCATTTTAAAACCAACTCCACAAGATTCAGAGCAAGGCGACCATTGACCCCATGGACTTGTGGAACAGACACCAGCAGCCCCAGTGTCCAAACCATCAATTGTTATTTCTTCTTCTATCGAGTCGTTTTCGTTATTTTGGCCCCTTATGAAATAATGGATTATATTAGCTAACTAACCACAATCTTAATTATTTTGGTGCCTTAGATAATTTTAAAAATACATTAAATTGTAGATATTTAGTTTAAAACACTGCGTAATGTCAAATATCATTTACCACCAATGTCATTTATATAGCTTACCCTTCACATTCTGCCAGTGCGGCTACACACATCTCCTTGGAAACCAGTTGCCTATTACATTGAAACATTTGTGCTTTTTGCGGCATTCTATATTCCCTAGTCCTCATTCTTAAACCTTTCCCACATGTCACTGAACAATCGCTCCAACTGGTATATTCTGTTACGGCGCATTCGGCTAGAAAAATTGAGATGACAATCGATAACTGAAAATGTTGGACAATCAAATTAAACAACCATTTTTTCAATTTAAGAGGTTCTGTATAAAGTCGTGGACAATGATAGTATTAAATCCTTACCTGCATCTTATTTGTATTATTGAAAGTTGTATATTTTATCTAAATAGGCTTATTATTTTCTAAGCTTACCTCTTGTTGTATCTTCAGTATTTTCGCTTACATCTAACTGAGCATTGAGGAAATTCTCGTCACATTCCTTAGGTATAACCTTCTCTCTTTTTAGATAAAGTCTTGCTAATGGCACCATTTCCTTTTTAGTGGGATCATAGAATGGGGCCCTTGGGTCTTCTGGATAGGTTGTGGTTATGCGGTACATTCTTTCTCTAGGGTTTGTTTCCGTATTTGGAGACTTAAAATTCAATTCAATCATATTTCAGTAATAGTTATCGTTTTTTTTAAATTCTTTTGAAAGAAAACTACCTACAATAGAAATTATATTTAAAAATAGGTTACCATGTATGTAATGCCACCATCTGTTCCAGCGTCGTATGGAAACAGGTCTATCACCATATTTTCTACCCAAGTACAATTTTTAAGGCACATATTTAAACCATTAATGCCAACTACCCAATCGGGAGATGGTCCTAAAATTGAAGAATTAAAAATAGATGTAATAATTCTGCAGCAGGAAAAATTACTTAAAGTACCTATACTATTGTGACTTAAAAGGATATTGAAACCTACCAAACATAGATGCCATGGAAATTAAATGATGTCTTCTGTCTACTTTAAAGCTGGTAGTTGTATTGGTGTTTACGTTGGGATGCCATAAACCTGCGGCCTTAATAATTGTTCTAAGATACTTAGCTTTGGCTCTCAGTTCTATTTCCATCATCCGTACGGATCCCCACTCAGCTAAACTTCTAAAACCTATAATATAATATTGGAAGTCGTGCAATAATTATCGTATTTATGGCAGTTCTATTCCACTGGAACAGGAAATGTTCTTACCAAGACCTACAGGTGGTATACTTATGTCCTAACAATCGGTATATTAAATATTTGGTTTCCTGCAGCAAATATTGGTTTATGTCGTACCAGATGATCTAGCCTATATTGTTGTATATAAATACAAATAAAACAAGCATACTTACGTATACCTCAAAGTTTATGATAGAGACGATTTATATCGATCAAACTTGGTTAACAAGACTGTTAAACCATATTTATTAAGTATCTTGTACAATTTAATTAATGAGGTAGGTACTGTTTTATTTTTCACTGATGTTTAAAGCCAACCGATTGCCGTATAATTTTAGGAATATGTAAGTAACCATAAGTGCCTGTTCTCACCAAAGCAACTGACAACCGCAACTTCAGTTGAGTTGCTCGCTTGTTCTCACCGAAGCAACTGGCAAGCAACGCAACTGCAATGCGACACCAACTTCAGTTGAGTTACTCTTGTGTTACGGAATCAACTGGTTTGAAGTCTCTTTTGACGTGAGCAAAATGTCGTCTTCGTCAGATGAAGATATAGCCGCAACATACTTGCTCGTTAAAAAGCTTAAAAAAAACTGAGCGACCATTTTGGGTTAGCCCATTTTATACCATAAATCCGGTTAAATTCCATGGGTATACCGAAAGAGCCACAGAAGTTAAATATTTTGCTGTCTCGTCAGCCATGACACCGCGATGGGAAGCAACTGACAACGGAGACGCGGTATGCCGGGCAACTTATAAGCAACTAGTTGCGTTGCAGTTGAGTTGCCTTAAGTCAGCGGGAACACGCGTATTTAAACATTAGTGCTGAGTCGCGTTGATGTTGCGTTGCGGTCGCCAGTTGCTTTGGTGAGAACAGGCACTAAGATACATCCAAATGAACAACAAAATATATGACGTACATATAAATGTAAAAAAAATATGTCATCATGACGTCACTCTTTTTTTAGACCACCATTTAAGTTTATCATGTAAGATACATCAAATATTAATTCTTACCTTCGGAAGCGATCTGCCCTTCACCCCAGAAGGAAAAATTTTTTTCATGCGACGCTCCAATCACGTCAGAAAAATGAGTCAACCACAAGGAGAACGGATAATCCTTAGGATGGGTTGCCTTCGACCAGACTCCTTCGAAAATCATCTAAAAAATAGAAAAATTACAAATGTGTCCGATTTTAACAAGTTTAAAAGACATGAACAAACCCGAACAAACCCGATGGACCGACGCAAAAGATTTTTTGAATACATCGTACCTACACTATAAACTTTTTTTCTCATCATTATTATCTTAATGATCGCATTTATAATTTTTACACTTACACTGTACTTTGCTTCCTCACATGCACAACAGTCATCTTCATCAAATTTAATATCTTTATCAGTTTGTTCGCAAAAAGTTCTACTTAGTCCTCCTTGATCTGCGTACCAATGTTCGGCGTTTTCCAAAACCATGGCCCTGAAATTTGCAATAATACATGGCCGCAATTATATCGATATGTAATTTGTAATATTTCCACAATCCTTTACATTTGAAAAATTTACTCTAAACAGGTCCAGGTTAGGAAAAAGGTTTATAGATTTTTAAATAAAACATTTAATTTATGTACCTGAATGTTACACAACCTGATCCAGGTGGCGGTGCTGACCACATAAAGAAAACTTCAGTTTTAGGTAAAGGACTTCTTTCCGAAATGGTATTAACACATTCCTCGTTAAAAGTGGTTAAATTGTCACCATACAATTGAAAACTTCCAACGTTTTGCGGTGAGATGTTTTCTGGGTGATCGGTAGACTCCACATTAATTATAAACCGTTGGAAATGTTGAAGTCTTTGAAGTGATGGTGATCCCATAAGGTACACTGAAGTTTATGTATTTATATGTAATAAAAATTATACATATATTATTAAGTTAATAGAATTGTTTTATTCTTACATCTAGAATTAAAGCGTCTCAAAATATCTTAATATTCTTGCTGTTCTAGAAAAATTGTTGTTGAACTATTTTATATTGATTGCTGCATTTTTAATCGTGAAATTCTGCTATAACATCGATATATTTTTCAATATTACTATGATTATGTGTACTACATTATTATGTAACGATAGTTCCCCTACAATGTGCCTAGCCTACCTCCCGTTACTTATATACGGATAGATTCAAAAGTTTTGCATCACTCTGATTTTGGCATGTTAAGATAATTTCAGGAATTATTTATTTTCTAAATGTTTATTTATGTTTATCAGTTAAAACGATACCATTTTTTGTAGCAAAAAAATATATTATCATGACATTTGCGTAAGATAACAGTTTCAGTGTTGCATTTTGTTGGCGCTGGCCAGTTAAATTTTTCGGTTCAGTCTGTAAAATTGAATCGCCGAGTAATATCTAAAGTTGATCGTTGAAGAATAGTAGCATTAGCTGAAGAAGCTCATTCCCAATGATTTGTTGCTGAAAGAATAGGGGGTTTTCAAAGTGATGTATATCTCGCTTGTTACTAACGAACAGCAGAACCGCTATATTACGTTAACAATTCGGAGAAATCGTACTATGCCAGTCTCACAACTTCAGAGAGATGTTACGCATGCAATTGGAGTTCGCGTATCGATCTCTACACTAAGAAGACGAATTCTTGAATGCGGTTTAAGATGTCGGCGACCAGTAAGAGTTCTCCAACTGCAATATGACCACCGAGTTCGTCGACTGCAGTGTGCTAAAACGTACGTTCGCTTGCCCGAAAAATTTTGGAATTATGTCCTATTTTCCGACGAGACCAGGATTTGTCTAGTAATCGATAGTCGCCGGATTCGTGTTTAGAGAGAACCAAGAAGAACCACTCAACTTGCTCATGCTCGCCCCTTGCCTCCATTCGCGGGAGGAAGCGCCATGGTTTGGGCAGGTATTATGACTGACGGTCGTACTGAGTTAGTCCACGTTCAAGGCAATAACTGGCGACAGGTACATTAGGGATACTCTACATCTTTATGTTAGAACGAGGAGAGGGGCTGTTGGTAACAATTTTGTGTTTATGGACGACAATACCCGCCCCCATCGTACTAGAGCTGTGGATGAATACCTAGAAAGTGAGGGAATCAATCGCTTGGAGTGGCCTGCCTTGTCCCCTGACATGAACCCGATAGAACATGGTTGGGACATGCTCTCTAGGGCAGTTCGCATTAGAAGAAATCCCCCTAGAACTCTCCAGGAGCTTGTCGTCGTTGCTACCGAGGAATGGCAGGCTATTCCACAAGATATTGAATTGATAACCTTACGCACAGCATGCGGCGTCGTCTTCGAGCTTGCATTGAGGCCAGAGGAGGAAATACACTTTATTACAAGCTATATTTTTTTTATTTCACAAATTATACAATATAAATAAATTTTACTTTTGTTAATTTTTTCTTTTGGATGGTTTAAAATGTTGTGGTAAAATAAAAAATTTTAAAACTCATTGATTTTTATTTTAAACTCATCAATGAACTAATATTTAGCCTATTTTCACCATGACGTAGTTACTTATTCGAGAATCAGAGTGATGCAAAGCTTTTGAATCTATGTGTATTTCTACTTACAAGTATATAACTTTCCAGGCACATATTTATCTGGATTGTCGTTGATTTTAATTTGATAACCATTGTCGCCAGGATTTTTATCAAATCTTGAGTGATAGATACTGGGTTCTCTCGGACAATTACACAAAACACAATAAGTTAGTAAACTTAACAAAAAAACATGTATTATCATTTTGGTTTTTTTTTTGTTACTTCAATTGCTGGCTTCGTTATTTTGCGAGTTATTGTTAACTAGTGAACCGCTCTAGGACAATAAAGTATATTATCACTAATGAGTTTATCACAGTGTCAAAGAGATTTGACCCCTTTTATCGATAAAATAGGCAGCGTTTTTAGTTCAAGTATTAATGATATCAGTTTAGTTTATAATATAATTTTAATTATGTATTTAATTTATTAAGTAATTGACATTCATAGGCCCATTTACACTAATTATTGTTCTTATTAAACGCATTTGCAAATTGAATTTAAAGCCGCGCAAATTTTCCGATTTTTAGGGTTAAAATACTTGGCAAAACAATTCTTCAATGATTTTCCGAAACCGAACCCAAAAAATACTAAATGGAAATTTGATTGCCACCTTTATTGTTGAAAGTTCCAAATTTTATGCGTTCTTGTAAGAAGAAACAAACTGCAAAGGATTTTTTCAAAAATTTCTATATTCGGTTTTAAATATAAAGAAATTATAACACGATAACATTGAATTGTGATCCGAGGAAATGTGTTGAGGGAAGTGAGGTCACGACACAACACCAATAAACATTCGTTGGCTCTGTAGGCATCACTAGAAGGTCAAAATGGGCCCCTCTCTGTGATCCAGAATATCTGGAAAATGAAATATATTTTTTTATGCACTACTGGAAAATATTTTGACGTTTCCTTTGGTAACAATTTACCTTTCGCTATGCTCCACCAAGGTAAGGTAACATAAGTTAAAAAGGCATTGAGTGGTACGGATTGTGCCCTCTTGTTTTCCTTCCAAAAATGAAACGTTTGTGTGAATCCCCTCATGGTCCAAAGCGGGTTGTAAGCACCATCACCCAATTCTAAAAAGAAATTCAATATCCAGTTATGAACATAAACTTAAATTCGTAGTGATTAGTCACAGGTGAAAAGTAAATTGTAAGAATTCGTCATATCTAGGTATAGATTGTAGAATTTTGATTAACCTTCTTGCAAATAGTCTTACCATTTAGATGTTTTTTATTCAGATCACACCAATAATAAATACTAGTCCCATCCGGTGTTACCCTTTTAGGAGGCATTATGTTTTTTTGCAGAAAACTTCTTTGACTAATACTAATACACTTTTTTAAATTCTTCGGCAAAGTACAATAACTAGAAATATTTCTAATTGATAATCTATTATAATTGCCATCTAAGTTCTTGTTTATTTTATTGGTATTAGCAATATTAGTATTGGTATTTTTATTATCTGTAGGTTTATTTACACAATTATTTACATCAATGACTTCATTTGTATCGGCTTTATCAGTCTTACTATTTCGGCATTTATTGGTCTCGCTCAAAGATATATTGTCGGATATGCGAATTTTCGTAATCTCTTGCACACATGGCAGTTCCTCTTTGCCATTTACGGTAATATAGGGATTTTCCGTCGTACTTTTTTCAATAGAGGTATTACTTTTTATAGACGATCTACTTGGCGGTCTATCATCTAAGGGTTCTTTGTTCAAACTTATTGCATCGTCTGCGAACTCAAACTCGGAATTATATTTGTTTGCTTTCGGTTTATCCTCTTTAACGACCTTCAGTTGTTTAGCTTTCTTTTTTGTCTTTTCTTTACCAACTTCATACTCTGATTGATTCATGAGGTTAGTCACGTTAGGTGCACAAGCGCATTTATTTTCAGGAGGCCCTAAAGGTGCCTTGAGGGCGCATTTTAAGGGATTTATACACGGAGGTCGATAGTACATGTCAAGAAGCATGATGGATCCACGTTTCCTCTTTTGAAAACAGCCACAGCAAGTCGGTTTGGAGGTAGAAGCAGGACCAGTCTGGCCTACAACAAGTAAAAATGTTTAATTGATGTCGGAAAGTCTAGGCCTTTTCTATGTGTGTGAAGGAGGTCCAACGATTTAATTTTTTTATCATATATGATTGTTCTTTAAATTTAAAAAATCGTTTGGATCTACTTTATAATTTTCACTACAAAACTAAGCAATCTGTAACTAAATAATAACCTGATCGTACCTAAAATTTTAAAATAATAAAATAAATTTTCAAAAAGCATATAAGCCGACTCATATCCTGCTTCTACTTCCAAACATATTGCCGACAGATAGCGTCTCGGATGTTAATACATTTTTTAAACATATAAATAGAAAAATGTAACGAGTTGACGGAATTGCCAATCATTGAGTCGGCGACAGCGATGCAGTTCATGTGGGTATTAGGCAAGCACACAATCGTCCAATAACATAAGTCAGTGTATACAGGGTGTCCGGAAAAATGTGTAAAATCTCCCGGATATGAAGCAAAACAAATGGAAAAAGTACTACAAGTTCATATTTTCGTATAGGTCTCCTCTTCGGAGATATGGGCTCCCAAAGAGCTCCAATGGAATCAAGTTTTTTACACATAATTATTGAACCACCAGGTATATTTAAATTTGTTTTTCATATGATGTAGATATAGGTAAGACACTTCAAACTACTATCCAAGAAAGTGCTGCGAGACTCATGGCCCATTTTCTTAACGCCCTATATGATAAGAACCTTTGACGGGTTAACTATTAAAAAATTTTGAGATTCAACATATTTAATAAGAACAAAGACGTATCTCTTACCGAGATACGCCAAATACATGATGTACCATCGTGCCGATAAAAAACTAGGACAGCAAAATCTCAAAACTGGGAATGGAAATACATATCTCATAGACTATAAAAGGTGCTCGGCAGCTGTAAAGGTAAAAACATCTAACTTTTAGAAAGTAACCTAGGTTACATAATTTAGGGTTTGTATTTTGCGATACGAGGCGGCATCAAAATATGTTACTTGTTTTATAAAGTTGAGCGGAAGTTTATATGGAGGAACTAAATGTTTAAAAGTAGGTATATTTAATGTCGCCAAAAAATGAAAATAAAACTTAATAATAAAATAAATTTTAACGGGAACTAAAAAAATATACAAACATAAAATTGGTCGTATCATATGTAGACATAGAACATTTACTGTTTATTACTTCTTGATAATTAGTATTCGTCTATTTTCACCTTTAGCAAACATTCTAGGGGAACCTGAAACTGCGACTAATAATAGTTCGATGCCTTGCTATTTTTTGTTTTGCCAACAACACTGTTTACTCCCAGTCCGCCTGCAATATTCCTAATAAAAGCAACCGACTGTAGTTAATAGCCTTTTGCTGGGGGGTTAATTGTGGCATATTTAAAAAAATTGTGCTTGATAAGTTAATAATAAAGTGACAATCTATGTTGACATGTATAATTTGTATATGACATGTTACTGATACACGACAGTAAATAATCCCTAATAGTCGAGGAGAAAATAAGAAATTTTGCTGTCCTAGTTTTTTATCGGCACGATGGTACAAAATAAAAATGTTTTTTCGAAAAAGGTTATTATTAGCAACATCGAATGAAGAGTATTTAATGTTTAGTCATAAGATAGGATAGTAATTTGAAGGGTCTTACCTAGTATACATCATATTAAAAAAAAAAGTTAATATACCTGGTGGTTCAATAATTATGTGTAAAAAACTTGATTCCATTTCAGCTCTTTGGAAGCCCATATCTACGAAGAGGAGGCATATATGAAAAAAGTTTTTATGAACTTGTTTTTTCATATCCGGGAGATTTTAGAATCCCATCATTACTTTGACGTTATGAAGTACTATGGAAAAATCACAAACGCTTCGAAAGTGAATTAATGGAGAGGGCTTCCCTTTCTTGGTAGTGCCATTCAATCTGAATTGTTATTTTAAGTGCTACAGTGGTAGACAAAAATACGCCCTTACGGTATATAGTTCTTCGGGTGATTAGAAAATAATTTTTTCGCACATTAGTAGGTATTTGAGTTTTTTTACTATAAGAAAATAGTCAGCCGATGGGAACCTTATGTAATTGAGCTAGAGGAATTGCTAAAGCACTCTTACCATCTCTTAAGTCTCCAGCTTCGATTTCACTGACTCCATTATCCCAGTTATCAAGTCCCTCGCTTTCCGACCTAGCCTTAACGTCTAACTTTGTCCTCCAACCCCCCCTTACAAAGTTATTTATGTTAGCACTGGGATCGCTCAGTCTTCTTTGGGATTTATATAAGTAAAAGTCTTCTGGTTCGTCCTAAAATATTAATATACTGAAGAATATGCGCCTAATTACCAAATATAGTCGCCATTTTGTCAAGCTGCAGTTATCATACCTCCCAGTCAGAATCCCACATGTCGGTAAGACAATATCCGGGTTCCGAGGTCGGAGTTTCCACTCCCGATCCTTTCGGTTTAGTTACCGCCATTTCTGCGTGGCCTTTTCCTTGGGGGCCTTTCATTCGTACAAATTCACATCTTTGCGCAGGTGTGTTTGAAAATAATCCAAAAGTCATTCTTTGTGCCATTTTTGTACCTAAACTAGATTGCTAAAAAAATAGAAGAATATACAGGGTGTTCCTTAATGACGCGCTAATATTTCATGGTGTGATTCCTTAGGTCATTTTAAAAAGAAAAGTTCATATGAACATATGTCCGCAAAGGCTTACATTTTTTGCTACAGGGTGTTGAATTTTTATTTTTTAAATGGTTATTTTTTAATATCTCCGAAAGTACTTTAGATATTATTTTCAATTTTGGTATGTGTTAATAGGATATAGAATCACAAATTTTAGTTAGAAAAGTTATTCAATTGTTCCACCAGTGGCGTCCCTGCAAACATGTCCTCTGATATTTTTTACAAAAAAGATGGTAGGCCACTGACATTTTTCCATGTGAATATTTTTTCTGATTAGCCTGGTCAATTCTACATGAAAACTGTATCTTGAGTTTTTCTCGTCAGACTTAATTAAAACCATGTGTATATATGTCATTATTATTAACATTGATAAAATAATTAATGATAAATTTTGTTATATACCCATAAATGGCGCTTTCAATTCATTCAGGGGTAAAAGTGACCTGACGTCAAACCAGAAAAAAACCTATGTGGCACTGCGATACATGCAAGCAATCAAGGAATTCTGGCCGGTGTTGTCATATGTACACCTTAAACTCTTTAGACAAAATAAAATAATTTAAACACTTTCCCATTCTGTAATACCTTCTTATACAATTAATTGCAGAACATTTACGACGGACTATGTTTTTTACAACCCGAAAAAATATATGGAATAGTAATAGTACATACGTCACTAGGTCAAATGCCAATGACCTCTTGACACCTTACATCGGCTGAGGGAAGTAATTTCATATAGCGCCGCACGCTTGCGTCTGTTAGTTGAAGACCAACCAGCGGCCGGATACGTTGTGTCTCGTCGATCACCAACACACTCTCAGCAGTCCACTCTGTTTTACGGTTTACGCGTGTATCTTGCCCGTCCATAAATAATCTTTCAATATTGTTTTTATTAACGCGTTTCTTCTGGACGTCGTCGCGTGTAATAAAATCTAATAATCTTTAGTATAATCTGTATTATTGTATTTTCAAAAGCTAACTATCGGTTCTGTTTCACTATTACTGTGTGTACATAAGGTGTTTCCAGGAGTGTTCCCATGAAAAAGAAAAAAAACTGATTGTGCTTGTGCCTGGATTTCCTCGCTCTTTAGGTATAAGGATAAATACAAGTAGGTAGAAAATAATGTATTTTAATAATTTTATATGGAATGTCAGTTTTACAGTAAGTTTTGCAACATTGTCATTGGCTCTGGGTGAAATGTTGTACAGTAGCGCGGACTCACCTGTGAGTAGGAGTGTTTATTACCCCACTTTTAAAACGGTCGATTTAAAAAAAATAAGATATGTTGCGCTTCTCTAGGACACGCAAGGAGTCACCCATTTAAATATAATACGTCATTTCTATAAGACCCTGTATATATTCTATAAATACTGCCAAATAATACAAAGAACCCAAAAGGTCAAATATATTGAAGATAATCAAGTATATAAATCAAATGTCAATTATTTTTGTTCATTATATTTGCAATTTTCTATTATTTTATTGCTTCTTTATTAGTATAAATAATTATTACTTATACCTATAACTAATTTTTAATTTATTGGTTTTCAGTTTAAAAATGTAATTATTTTTGCCTATAAATAATTATCATACAGATTTATTATCTATCAGTTTAGCGGTTTTAACCAGAAGCCATTTCGTTTTTATGTTATTGTTATGAAGTACATTTTAAAAACTGTCTGTAAACATTGAGCAAGCACTTATTAAAATTTAACGAAATAAGTATAATACAAGTTTTCTTTGTTTATTTATTAATTTTTTATAAATATTACGAATATGGTATCGTCTTCCATATTTCATGTTATTACACAAAACGTTCTAAAATTAAAAATAACTTTTAATTATACATCCTAAAACATGAGCGATATCAAACGATTCTTGATGTGATTCCGGGAACCAACATAATTATGTATAATGTCGTCATTGGTGACTAAGTTAAGTCTATGACGATCATATAAGCGGATATTTGTAATACCTACGTAAATATTGTACGACAGGCATTGTGCTGCAACCGCATAAGAAAGAAATTGTTCCTATTGCAGTCGCCCGACCAAGACAGTGCTATTTTAGTAAAGCGCCATCCACACCTAAGGTGACATTTTACTTGTCCAAGTAAGACGTATCAGTTAAAACATTAGGTTTGGACAAGGTCTAACATAAGGTTTAACCTAATTTCCTCCATAGTCATGGACGGCCATTGGCTTCATCTATTAATTAGGGCGTCAATCGGGGAGGAAATATGTCATGGCATAACCACGTTGTGGCAATCGCCAAGATAGCTTCTCAGGAAATTGGTGTACTCTGCCGAACCAGAAAGTTGTACACACCTCAACAACTTTTGACACTATTCAAAGCCCAATTCGACCGTCACTAGAGAGAGTACTGCTCTCATGTCTGGAGCTCTGCACCCAAACATACTCTTCGGCTACTGGATTCCATCGAAAGGAGGGCCATTCGATTGGAGACCACGAGCTGACGAAGAACCCTGACAGCCTAGAACATCGAAGACAGGTTGTGGATTTGATTCTCTTTTACAGATATTTTCATGGAAAGTACTCGGCTGACCTTACCCTCTGAATTCCGCCCAGAGCAGCGAATAGCAGAAATACACGACCCATCCATATGTGGTTAAGCTTAGTACTCCTCGAGCTTCATTATTTAAGAATTCTTTCATCTGGAGAATTTCATCCTTATGGTACGACCTTCCCGAGGTCGTTTTTCTCCAACGATTCAAAACCAACGTGAATAGCTTTTTGCGCACACGCACCACTCCCAGAGTACCCTAAAGGATTTTTCCTATAGTGCTTGTGTTTGATCAAAAAAAAAAATTAAAAAAAATAACGACCTTCCAAAACTGATTTGAAATATGAACTGTAAACTAGGTGTGTAGACGAGTTGATCTGTAAACTCTGTGTGATGTGGATTTTAAAACCGTTCTGCCTGACAGTCTTACTTGAAGACCTATGACGTCAGATAAAGCGTTATGTGTGGATGACGCTTACCGGTTAATACTTACCCTAGCATCGTACACCTTCTTTAACGCATCATATCTTATTGACCCCAAGAAAATAACGCCTTGTACGGTGCCGACTTTATCTGCCGCCACAAGCTCGACGCATACCATCTCTCCATCCCTAACAAGTATATCTTGGAACACTTCATCAAAGTTATCCACCATGAAACAAATATGCGGATAAGTAATTTCCTCTACATCTCCTTTCGTATCCATTCGACGTCTACTTGGAGACGCATAAACTTTCTGTAAATTAGGCATTTCAAAGTCAGTTATAAAGAACATAGTATATAAAATAGCTATCAAGTTGCAAAACGAACGCGTTTTGTAATAGATGTGAAGATTGAACCGCGACCATTGCGAGTTCAACTTATAATGTTGAAAAAGTGGTCTCATTACGCAACACGTTTCATAAGAAAAATTTTGTCATTCAGTTATCGTGATTAATTATAATTATATTTATTATATATCAATAAATTATCAATATAATTATTTTATTGAGTTAATAGTTGTATTATTCGTTATTCCTCTATAGTAGTTCAATGGTTTAATACTCCAAAATGATCTAAGTAGAGGCAAGCGCAACAAATATGGGAACATTTTGATTTTGCATACAAATTAACGTATACGCAAATGGAGGAAGAACGGTGAGTATTCCTATTTATGTCTACCTATAGCTGAAGAGCTTCTCGGAGTATTCGCTAGCTCGTCACCGGATGGTATGAAAATTCCTATTAAAATAGTTGGTTGTTATGGCAACTATGTCGTGTTAGATGTCTATGAGAACGTTTAAGCAGATGAGACTTGTGCTCTTCACGAATACTTATGTTGCTGTTAGTTTAAGATGGTAATGCGGAATTCCGCCTTTGGCATGAATTATATTGAGTGGTACTATGATGTGGTATTTGATTTTGAAAAACTCATAGACGAAATGAATTTACTTGAACCAGTTAGTGACATTGTTTGGAGTTTATTAGAAATACAATTGCCCAGGACAGACTCTCATCTTTGGCAAATATATCTATTAAAAAATATCTTTTAGAAGAACTTAAAATTAACGTTCCTTTCTATGACGATATTATTCACAAGTAAAAGAAGAAGATTGATTTAATATATAAAAAATAGATAATTTATAAATCTTCCCGTATATTTTCACCCACGAGCCGCCACTGCGCAGCACTAGTGATAAAATGGAACTACATTTGGCAAGGAAAATCAATGTCAAAATAATGACTTTTTGTATGTGAATAAATGGTGAATAACAAAAACATATTAAGTGAAAAAGGACATTAATAACTTCTCTAATATCTTCAGCGGTTTAAAATTACCTGAGAATGTCGTTTAAGCACCTGAAGTTCCTTTGGACTTGTGCGGGTGCAAATTGCCAAAGTAAGAGTATATTCAAACTGATGAATTATCAAGTTCAGGTATACCGTTTCTTCCCAATCAATATCGGGATCTCCAATTGGAAGTTTCTTGCTGTCTTTGCGGAAAACGTCGACCTCAGTCTGAAATACAATGTTACATAAAAAAACGAAAGCCTCAAAAAAATTGATAATTTCCCACATTATTTAGACCTTCAGCGGGACTCGATGTTGAAGAATGATTAGATGATTAGGTAACCGATAACACATCATTGGCACCCTCCTCTTTTTCTCCTTAAATTTATCTTATTGTTATTATCAACATGAAAATCTAAGGAAAAAATAATTTCATTTGTCTTTAAATAAATTTACTTAAATACTTTGTCGCTATTGGCTGAAAAAATAAAATCCAAAATTTATTATGTTTGCACATGAAAAAGAAACACACAAGTGGATTAAAACCTAATCTTTTACAAATACTTTCTTATTTAGAAAATTTTATTAAATTTATTACTTTACTGCAGCACTAAAAATTTATGATCTTTGTAACTAAAATGAGGTATTTATATAAACTTCATTGTATAGTATTTTCCAAAAAACCGCAGCACTGGATTTAGACAAATGTTTGGGCCATATTTCTTAAAAAAAAATTAAAAAAAGGGACATGTTACTAATAGAAATCAACTGGTTTGTTCGGGTTTGTTTACGAGATGTAAAACTTTTCTCAAATGTTTATGAAGAGTCTTACCAACCAGTCATTCCCCTTATTTCTTCGATTTATATTTTATATTATTTGTAATCATTAAAAAAAAATCTAATTTAAAGTTCGTTTTGAAGAAACATACTACTTTGCAGGAATTCGCTAGCCATCGTCTTACACCGGCTACTGATAAATTTTTTTTTCCCAACTGATTATATTATAATAACTATTTTTATGTTACCTCAAATTTTGGTAAGTATCGAGGAGATCCTTTGACATGTTTTTTCCTTACAAAAAATAACAGGTCATCACAGTCAATGGTGGAATCATTGTGAAATAGAAAATGTCGGACGAACAAATCGGTCCAGTAGGTGGTTCCTTGCAGCATTACGAAACCAGAATCTGAAACCGTTTTTGGATATTGAGTAAACCTGCGCAATTCCTGCCGAGTGAAGCCAATAAGAAAGAAAAAGGTCTGTCACTTACAGTATTTTTCTTACAATTGTTTTTAATTAAGTATTTCACGTTTGCAAGTAACAAGGGTGGCCCATCGAAAACAGTCCGGCAAGGTTTACGGCTGTGTACGTGAAAATTAATAAAAAAACCTCGGACCCGTAAACTTGTGTTTTCAGGGGGACACGTTTCACTATTAATTTCATCCCTGTAACCTCAACCCGGGCGGCTACTGCCCTTGTACATTTTCAACATTTAATAAGATAACATGTAAGTATTACTCAATAAAATTACATTTTTTAAAACGCAATTTCTCGGCGGCGCGTAGCTCAAATTTACAAAACAAAGCGCCATTTTAAAGAGAATTTAATGCCCTTTAAAAAGATGTATCACAAAATACCCATTCCCATTTGAGAAAACAAGGGCAGTAGCCGCCCCCGCTAGGGAGGTTGAGGTTACAGGGATGAAATTAATTGTGAAACGTGTCCCCCTGAAAACACAAGTTTACGGGTCGGAGGTTTTTTTAAATTTTCACGTACAGAGCCGCAAACCTTGCTGGACTGTTTTCGATGGGTCACCCTGTATATAAAAGCATATCAAATCAATGTTAAATCTCTCATATTTTAATGCTACGAGTTCCTCGCTATCTCATTATTATACACACTTCGGTCAGTCAAACCGAATGATAATCCATAGTTATGTTCAGAACAGTCTGGATAATGGCTGGAGAACAAGAAAATTCTCTTATTTTTGTCAAAACTCGACATGGCAATTTGACAGGGGAGTAGTTCTTTCGAGATTTCATTTGTCTTGTGACCTAAAGGTTGTGCTCTATTGCTTTTACACACAACAGTTTTTAAGAAAGTCCTCTTTCTAAGGACGATACACTTTATTTTGTTAGAGCCGACCCTGTTCAGGGGTCGTAGAGTTTTAGTTGTTTTCTTTGCAGCTGATGTCGATATCTATTTAGTTTGTCTAATAATTATGGTTTTATAAATATTTTATGAGGTAAAGTAAAACATGGGTTTCTTCTGATAAAATATTTGCCTATTAACCGTTAAAATTTTTTTTTAAAAGTCACACCTAATTAAAATCCTCTTAGCGATTTATAAAATTTATATTTTATTAACAACACATGTGGATTTCCTTGGACTGTTTAAAAAAAGAGAGATAATGCCATCGTACATCGAAAATAAATCATTAAGCTTGTGCAAGTTTCAAGGTAGAGCCTTTTGTTTTCCTATTGATTTTGGCCACTGGACGGATTTTTACCAGACTACGCTGAAAATAATAAGGGTAGGTAATAATGGTGTTGTGTTGGGAGAGAAAAAAAAAACGTTTTCTAAAATAATTATACACTACCCCAGTTTTTCATGGAATATTCAAAAATCCGCATTCAAATTAATAACATTTTTAAATGGTTTAGTTTAAATAATAAATTAAATTCAATTTTGATGTAAAGCATGTTGCCAAATTTAAATTTTATGAAATTTACATGCATCTAGATTTTATGCGTTGTAGAATTAGACGTTCATGACCTAAGGTAGGTATCATGATATAAACTCGAGAATCTCGTTTCTATCAGTGTAGTGTAGTTTGGGGACAGAAATTAAATAATAATTGACGCAAGATGTTGCCCGATATTTTAAGGCAGTATCAAGATGATGAAGAATACAGAGTATATTTTTGCAATTACCACGTGGACAAGTAATGAGAGCAAGTAGCGAGATAGCTTGCGACCCATCTTATAACAAGACTTTTCCAGGCTTAGGTGTACGTTTTCTCGCAAACGCACATCTTGATCAAAACAAATTGAAATTAAAACTCACTATTATTAATGATAATGATGAATGTCTTATAATTTATAAAGTTTTTTACATTGTCAGACTTGAGGTCCACTGATGAGCCGTAATAACGGCGGAACGCGTCTAGGAATGAGTCTGACAGAAGGAAAAAAGAAACATTTTCTGTTCATTTATAAAGTCGTTGCAAATGCCCAGATAGCACACTACGTTTTAAAGATGTCCATATTATGCCTATCTTTAGCCTGAACGTCTTCGGCGTGCTTTGGACGTAAAAAACACATTTTAAAGATGTCACTACATCGGCGTATTTAAGACGTCTTAGTTTAGACGTCTTTACGATGTCAAAAAGTGCACGACGATAGAACCTATGTTTTTTTCATAAAAAATATAACTTTAATTATGAAGCATAAATTTGTATTTGTATATAATTTGTGTTTTTGCGAGGCCATCGTTTTGTACTTTTTTCTATATTATTGCCCTGTCTTGCAATAAATATTAAAAGGGTTTCATAAAACATTTATTATACAGGCCGCAACAAGAACCGGTATTGCCAGATGTACCAACCAGAGGTGGTTATATTATATATGGGAACAATACATTTTTTGTTTATATCAATTCTCTAAAAAATAAAATACTTATTATTTAATTGGAAGTAAAAAATATACAAATAACAGCAGTACTCCGATCTTTATGTCGATAAAGAACTAAGTAAATGACAATGACAATACTGGATTACAGTGCGGTGCTTATCCATTAAAATGACGTAAACGTCATTAGCGAATTGGCTTTCGGCGAGATTTCTAAACTACTCTTGTGATTGTGAATTGAGTTTATTATATTTTCTTTGGCGCTTATAATTCTGTTTGACAAAAATCCAGGTAAGTTAATTTTTATTAATTACTACACTTGCTATAGTAAACATGAGTGTAAGGGACATCCATAAGTATTATATGCGGGCTAAGAGGGCTCAGCAGCCTTCGAGGAGGTTGTGATGTCCCCCTCGGGTTCCTCTGATAAAGAGGTAATGGTAGAAGTTAGCATTCCTGACCAACACAATCAGAAAAGGTGTAATAAATAATGGTTTTTCATTCATTTTCATTTGTATGATGTGAGAATTAATGGTTTTATTTGTGATGTACCAGCTAAATCTTTTGTAAGATGTACGATTTATAATAATGTGAACGTTTACTTTTAGGGTCTGCTGAGGTAGCTAATATAGCGTCAAGCCAGAAGGAAACTGAAGTGTCCATTCAGGCATGGTTACGACGGGCTAGCCATAGGGAAAAAAGCGGTTTAAATAATATACTCATGTAAACAAAAAATGGAATGAATAAAAATAAAAATATAGTGAGATCGCCAAGAACTGCGATTTTTTTTAAGTTTCAGAGAAATTCACAACCTGTATACCATACCTATAATGCCGAAAACACGACGTAAGGGAACGTCTTTAAGATATCGTAAAACGATGTTTTAAAGACGTACAATTTTGTAACAATGTACGTCGTTAAGACGCCTTTAAGATGTATTTAGGATATTAGCCGATGTTTTAAAGACGTCACAAAACATCTTTCGCCAATATCTTTAAGACGTGTTTGTGGTGTTTGGGTGGCCACCCTCACTTAATAGAAATAAGTACCAGAACGCTTAATATTTTTTTAATAAAAATTAGGAAAAACTGGCAACCTGCCAACCGATACTGATTTCATTTTTAAACTGTATATAGGCCATGTATCCAAAATTTATATATATATTTTTTTAATTTATGATACCTAGCTAATGTCCATAATTCTTCTCTCTTAAAATGACTGCATTGTCTATGAAATTAGATTGAAAAAGCTGCTAAAGTCGATTGACACTAATGCGTGGGTTTGTATATAAGTACGTAGGTAGGTACCCAATATCAATATAAGATCAACTTGCTTACCATCTTTCAATAACTGTCTCATCTCCTTAGTTCTCTGAAAATTAATTTCTTCCAAAAGCTGTTCCAAAGCGGTTGGCGTTTTTAAGGAAGAACTGTTTGCAAATGCCATTTTTTTTTAAATACTTGCTGGTTTTAGTTTAATTATAATCAGTCCTCACATGCTTAAAATCAATTTTTACAAACGAGCTGTCGATACTTGGTAATATTACATTAAACTATCTACATCTATAATAATTGGCTAAAAACAGACACATAATCTTACACTTTTCTTCGTTTTATGAATGTCTGATGACTAAACCCTAAAAAAACATTTCCCAAGGGTTAAGAAAGGGCGATAGACGGATCAATGAAAATGCGATCGCAGCGCTTCATGTACGGCAGAACAAGAGACATGAAGTTTTCGCAACAGGAACAGTAAAAAGTCCTGAGGGTCGATATTGCTGCTGTAGCTGCTCGACCAACCGATCAATATTGAGCTTAATATGCTATATACATAGGATAGTTCACAAGATGGCGGTACATAAGGAAATTTAGTTTTCTTAATGCTGGAGAGACGTAATAAATTTTGAATCTCAGAACACTTATAAAAAAAATTATGAAACATTTAGAAATTTAAAAATATATGTAATTTTAAAAAATATGGCTTTTTAGAGTTGTTGGCGCTGAGCAAGTACGCAAATAAAGCTAGATTCCTTACTAATCCGCGTTCTCACGGTCGATTTTAGTTGATCAACTAAAATCGAAACGAATGTTTGAAGCAAGTATAGCAGCTATTTGTTAATTACTAAACGAAGAAATCGGAGATAATTATTTGTCAAAAGTTGGCAAAAAGTGTAGAAAACGTCGGTGTTGGGTCACATTGACAAAAATGCATTTACCAATGTCGTGGGTTACAAAATTGGAGCTACCTCAACCCACCTCTCTATGTTGTTCTAACTGAACCTACGAATTATCACAAATTGTTTAAAAACGCTACAGTAATTCAGGTTCTTTTCGTTCGCCTCAACCCAGAAAAAGATTTTTATCAACATTTTAAACATATTTGGGATCACCACAATTCCTCATCTTGCAACTATTTTATGAGTTACCTGAACTCAGTTTCTGGGTTGGGAAAACTTACTAATTGATTATAAAGTGTCGTTTTAACCCGGACGTGCATTATTTTAACTCATTACCATGTGTAAATTATTTTGAGTTGGAATAATTCAGGAAACGTGCTCCAAAACCCCATATCGAGGGTAAAACGAAAGATCGTAAGGTCACGGAAAGTTCCGAATTCGTGTTCGTGCAGGTTTGGTGCGGTTCATTCCATCTTTGCATCTTTGTTCTCTGTGCGTGAAAATTTGTGTTTTGCATAATTTTGGTCAGTTGGCGTAAAATGGAGGGACAGGAGGAAGATGCATACAAATTGTTATTATTGGAATGGAGCCTTATTATTTATAAGCAATCGCCATCACTTCGTCCGCATGGTTTCTTAGCCGTAGTATGCTTTCCTGTCTATAATTCATTTGATTATTTTTTTTAAATATACAACAAAAATGTCATATCTTGAAAAAACAAAAGGCAATTGAAGTCCACAATATGCAGGCATTAAATCAAAGAAATATTTTGAGTTCCGATAGTCCACAATTTCGGTACTGGTAGTCCAAAATTTGGAGTCTGGTAGCCCAAAGAGTGAGTTAGTCCAGCCACCATCGTAAGCTAGAACAACTTAAATATCAAGTTTTGATAGCTCGAATCATGAATTAATCTAGCCCGACTAGTAACGCATCACAATTCACATACTGGTAGCTACGGTAGCCCATCAATAATTTAAGACGGTGGGGCGTGAGCTATTCCAACGCATAAAATAACCCATCTTCTGTGCTTTCATAACTTATGAATAGTGAGTTGATGCAATTTCTTCGATTTGGTTGCCGTAATTCAGAGGTCTCAACTCATATTTGAGTTATATCAACTCGAAATTTGGCTCAGTGCAGGAATTGGATATTGCGAAGAAATATATTGAGGTTCAGGAACCCTGCTTAAGGAGCTGGCTTTAGAGGACAAGGATGTCTACAAAAATTATTTGAGAATGTCCTAAGAACAATTTGAAGGACTTCTTTTTAAAACAAAAGGCAAAATACCTCAAGATATTTGGCAACCGAAGATTCCTTTAGCACATTGGCTTTCATGTATCGTGTCCCTAAAAACTCCATATCAGTCTTTATAAAACTTACTACAGTTCACATTCTTCAAATGAGTTTCAACTTGTCTGAAAATCGCTTATGACTCATTTAGTTGATCGATAATTTTTGAACGGATCAAACTTTGTCGATACAACCAAAATTGATCAACAAAAATCGAAAACACGGTTCACAAATATATTTTTCTTCAGTTTTGCTTGATCGATAAAAATCGCTCAACTAAAATCGACTAGTGAGAACGCGGCTTTAGATTGTACTTTTTAGGGCCACTTTGACAAGATATAAAGTACGTTTTACGCCCGTTGCTTGCTGTTCAGGGTTGTTTACTATGTAGGTAAACTATTACCGTCATGTCATTAGCTACATGCTCTTACTATGTATAATGTTACATTTACTACATTTGCTACTTTTAAATTTCCTTTCAGAATATTTTTATTTAGAACAAAGCGAAAAGCAACAGAAGAGCAATATCCAAAAACTACTACTTTCTACTTTTCCACTTGAATTTCCAACTTTTAACATCAAATTTATAATAATAAAGTTGAGGCTATGTAGTATTTTTTACACTTTCAGCCAATCAAAACAATAATTACATTTACTAAGTTTGTGACGTATCAAATATAACAATGTCTGTTTGAAGGTTGTAGACAATGGTGTTTCTTGAATAACAGAAAAGTTTTGGACTGGAAAAGTTGGTAACTACAGGTCTATTTATACTAGCTATGTGCACTGAATCATAATTGAGGTGGGTGCAGTCGTGCGTTCAGTTTTGCGCGATATTAGTAATTCTAAGCTTACATCTACTTAACAAGGGCTTCCAGATATTTCTTAAATCTAATGAAGGTTTAGTAAAACAGCCAGGGTTCTGGTGTATGGTAGCAGCTTCCTTGAACTTCCTCTTCCTCCAGTGTGGTTCTTTGAGCAGGATTTCGGCTTCTGTCCACCTGATGTGATGGCCGTGTGTCCAGGCATGGTCAGCTGCACCTGATTTTTCCGTTTCTCCTTTTTGAGTGTTATTTATGTGTTCTTTAATCCTTGTTTCCAGTGGCCGTAGTGTTTCCCCAATATACGATCGGCCACATTCGCATTGTTGGCTTCTTAAGGTGTCTCTCGAGAGACACCTTAAGAAGCCATCTAACGAAAACGAAACCAACTAGCCAGAAAGATAGGAAAAACTGTGTCTACCAGATCCCCTGCGAATGTGGCCGATCGTATATTGGGGAAACACTACGGCCACTGGAAACAAGGATTAAAGAACACATAAATAACACTCAAAAAGGATAAACGGAAAAATCAGGTGCAGCTGACTATGCCTGGACACACGGCCATCACATCAGGTGGACAGAAGCCGAAATCCTGCTCAAAGAACCACACTGGAGGAAGAGGAAGTTCAAGGAAGCTGCTACCATACACCAGAACCCCGGCTGTTTTAGTAAACCTTCATTAGATTTAAGAAATATCTGGAAGCCCTTGTTAAGTAGATGTAAGCTTAGAATTACTAATATCGCGCAAAACTGAACGCACGACTGCACCCATCTCAATTATGCTTCAGTGCACATAGCTAGTATAAATAGACCTGTAGTTACTTTTCTTATTTAGTATTCACCTGAAGATGACTGGAGATACTTACCAGTTGAAACGTTGTGATATATAACAAATAAAGATAATACAAGTCCAAAACTTTTCTGTTATTCAAATATAACAATGTAGTAAATTCAATTTTTCTGCTACATTAACAACCCTGTTGCCGCTCGACAAAATTATCACAATAGGTACAATCTTTAAAAATGCGGTCACTAATTTCGGAATAATGTTGGTAAAAATAGAATCTTGTTCAATTACGTATGATTAAAATATTATGTTTTGATTTATTTCAATTCGATTCATTTGCACGATAAAAACTTATTTCTTAAATTTAATTGCAGATTCAGGTCGGTTTCGCTGTCGGTGTTGTTTTTTTTTGTATTTTTCTACAATTTTACTATATGTCAAAATAAGTAGTATTTTTATTGTTCATGGCCATGTAAGAGGAGAATCTAAAATAATTATCAAATTTTTATAAAGAATAAAAAATCCTTGGCCCACTTTTTAGGAGAACTTATATCCTTAGGAGATACAAGTTCCTCAAACTCTCATTCAGCATCGCCACATTTAGAAATAATTAACTCATTCTCCGACAAGTGAGTAACCAGTAATTCTATATTTAACCAAATTCTCCAAATGGACTATATAGGAATAAAATTAATAACAAAAAAAATAAATCATCTACTAACCGCTGATTCCATGAAAATCCAGTTAACTTGTAATAGGTAAATTTAAAATACCGACTGTTTATATTCACAGTAAAGAAAGTGTTATAGACATACATATGGATAGTATCCGCACTTTCAAATTTAATATAAACAAAAATATACAAAGTTAATTTAAATTATACTTCGGTTAACAGGACCGTAACATATTATTAGGGCCGTATATCCCCAAACTCTTCACGCGTTTTGGGTCCAATGCCTTTTAGTAAACGTATTATAGGTCTACCTTTTTGTAAGCTTCTTCCGATTTTTCAGGCAATAACTTTTGTGTTGCTTCATTGTTTTTATTAATTATTTCGTCTGGAGCGCATTGAAAAGAGTTTTCTTCTTCCGAATAGGAATTATTTCTTTCCATTTTTTATGTTTTCGAGTATTATTAACATTCATAACAATACGGCGCCCACACTGAGCGAAATTTCGAGTTGATATAACTCAAATATGAGTTGTCCTAGACCGAAGCGTGTTGCTAATAGGGGACAGCCCAGACCTCTGAATTACGGCAACCAAATCGAAGAAATTGCATCAGCTCACTATTCATAAGTTATGATAGCACAGAAGATGGGTTTATTTTATGCGTTGAAATAGCTCACGCCCCACCGTCTTAAATTATTGATGGGCTACTGTAGCTACCAGTATGTGAATTGTGATGCGTTACTAGTCGGGCTAGATTAATTCATGATTCGAGCTATCAAAACTTGACATTTAAGTTGTTCTAGCTTACGATGGTGGCTCGAATAACTCACTCTTTGTGGTACCAGACTCCAAATTTTGGACTATTTCTTTGATTTAACTAACTTCGACTTCAATTGCCTTTTGTTTTTTCAAGATATGACATTTTTGTTGTATATTTAAAAAAAAATAATCAAATGAATTATAGACAGGAGAGCATACTATGGCTAAGAAACCATGCGGACGAAGTGTTGACGATTGTCAATAAATAATAAGGCTCCATTCCAATAATAACAATTTGTATGCATCTCCTTCCTGTCCCTCCACTTTACGCCAACTGACCAAAATTATGCAAAACACAAATTTTCACGCACAGAGAACAAAGATGAAAAATTCCGCACACGGCCAACAGATGTCTATACGCGCGATCGAAGGACAATTGACGAATAACAATGGAATGAACCGCGCCAAACCTGCACGAGCACGAATTCGGAACTTTCCGTGACCTTACGATCTTGCGTTTTACCCTCGCTATGGGGTTTTAGAGCACGTTTCCTGAATTATTCCAACTCATAATAATTTACATGATGTTAAAATAATGCACGTCCGGGGTTAACACGACACTTTATAATCAATTAGTAAATTTTCCCAACCCAGAAACTGAGTTCAGGTAACTCATAAAATAGTTACAAGATGAGAAATTGTGGTTATCCCAAATAGGTTTAAAATATTGATAAAAAATCTCTTTCTGGGTTGAGGCGAACCAAAAGAACCTGAATTACTGTAGCGTTTTAAAATAATTTGTGATAATTCTTAAGCTGAGTTAGAACAACATAGAGCGGTGGGTTGAGGTAGCTCCAATTTTGCAACCCACGACATTGGTAAATGAATTTTCGTCAGTGCAGGCAACGAACGAACTCCGATTTAAATATCCTTTCTAGCAACCAATTGTTCTCTGCTCTTATTTAATTTCGTATAATATTGAAAATACGGCCCATCCACCACCTTGTAGCTCCAAATCCTTTAGTCTGGAAACAATTTATTAGTACTAAAAAAATCTTCCTCAAACTAGTCAGTAACGAAATCACGTCGAACGAACGAGCAAAATGCCGAAAATTTTTTCGCTGACATTTTGTTTACTTATACAGATTATTGGCGGTTTATGTGATACAAGTCAGTGCCAAGTGGTGTGCCGAAAAGGAAATAATGTTAGAAACAGTAACAATATCGAGATTTTTCTGGAATTTAAGAAAGGTGTTATTATGCTACCTGATAAATCAAATTATGTTGAACAAAATAAAATGATTACGTTGCCCAATGGAGAGATTATTCCAGGTATGACAAGTACCTATATTGTAAATAAGTGTCCCTAAATAATCAACTGTTTTCTGCATTAATTCATCACAGTGTAGATATTTTACGTCGAAAACATCAAATATTTGGCATCAGTTCAATTTAAAAATATCTGGGATTCGATTCTGGAGCCAGAGAACACATATTCTTAAGCGATGTTGTAAAGGAACGACTATCTTGGTTGCCTACACTACACTGAAGAATTGAGTTTCTTTATTTCGAGAATCCAAGCCCAGAATAATTATTGGAATAGTAAAAATTGCAATTTTTTGTACTTGTAATATTGGGAACTGTATTTTAGTTGGTGATGTAATTTTTTAAAATCAGAATTATATATCACAGAATTATCCTTAAGAGGTACGGATATTATTTATACAGGGTGTCTCCTAAAACCTCTCTGAAAAAATGGAAGAGGTGAATCTTCAGCTTATTTTAAGACGAAGAAAATGTGCTATAAAAGTTTTTCGCATGTCGCTTCGTTTTCGAAATACCGGGTGTTTAAAAAAGTATTGTATTTTTCATTGTGTTAATTAATGCCAAACGATATTCTAATGATATTTGTTAAACATAAAGGATTAGAGTACTTTACTTTAGGTCAATTTTAAATATTACTATTAATTCATTTGCGGGGGGGGGGGGGGGGGGATCTGGGTAAAAGTACCATACAAATCATTTTTATTAATTAATAAAATGAAAAATACAATATTTTTATCCCCCTGTATTTAGAAAACAAAGCGACATGCAAAAAACTTTTATACCACATTTTCGCCTTAAAATAAGGTGAAGATTTACCTCCTTCATTTTTTCATAGAGGTTAGAAATAGGATATTAAATTAGGTAAATATAATATGATGGTACTTACCATCAACGCCCAGAACAACATAATCAGTTCTATTTTTCTGGTACAACAATTTTTTGAAAGTTATTATTAATTTTAGCCGTGACGCAACGAAACAAAAGAGACAAAACTTCTTTTAACACAACGTATTTTGTTGCAGAAGTTAGTATGAGACTTCCATCAGAGTTTACAGTGGATCCCGTCGCAGGTAATAATGGTAATGTTACACAATTTAACTCTTAAACAAACACTTACCTCAAAAAGATTGAAGGGATAGAGATCGGAAAAAAGAATCGATAAAAAAATTTTTTACATATTTTTTTATTGAGTTCATTTTTCTGGAAGTTATCATTATCAGATTTGTATTATCAATATTTACAAGCACTTTGGAATAAGTCTACCTTTATATATTGGATGAAATACGCATATGTCCTCCCTCTCTCTACATCTCCTTCGATTTTCGCATAACTTAGCTGTTCTGGATGATTGTTTTCTAATTTTTTTTCTTAACTGGTGTCTTTCTGTATGTTTACATTTACAATCTATATTTAGGAAGATTGGGATACTTTAAAGCACAGTTGAAACATAAAAGAATTAAATGAAAATGAAAAAATTCCGAGACACAACGAGTAATTATGTATATAATCTTAACCGTTCTCTACAGACGCTTGTAACTAGTGATGTCACCCGATACCTGATCCAGATTCGGCCTTCTTTTTAATATCCGATTCCGCCGGATTTTGTACTGGATTTGTTTTTATTTTCATAGCCATCGCCGGCCACCGAAAAAAGTCATTCACTGCAAGAGCAGATAAGTATTTTTTTGCCTTTTTTGATAAAAATGGAAAATTTTCTTCATGTTTTTTCCACCAGTCAATGAATTTTCATCTCATTTTACAACGTTTTGTTGTAGATGCAGGATCCGGTTTCGGTCAGGGATCCGGCCAAAACTGTTAGCTGTGGTCCCGGTATCCGATATTTTCAAAAAGTGGATCTCGTGGCATCATTAGTTGTAACCCTCAAACAAACAAATATTATACTTACTTATAACACATAGTAAATTTGTGATTATAGTCTCAATGGACCTGTACAGGTGCGGCCAGAAACATGATAATAAAAAAAACACTGAATGTGAGTAGGCTATTAGAGAAACCTCTTTTTGGCTTCGCCTGTACATGTTACTTAGATTTCTATGTTGCATGAAGTAATTTAAAAATCAGAAAATAATATAATATTCAGTGTTGCATGTGAGTAACTAATTTATCCCTCCAATGTTTGAATCACAATTCACAAGTATTTCCCATATTATTTTTAGCAAATTGCGGTTCGAAGGAATTCCTAAGTAAAATTAAAGAATTAAGAAAAAATATTAAATGTAGTCCACGACCTGTTATTGTAGATGTGCTTTCTAATGAAGGACAGGTACGTTACTTTTATTATTGGCTTTACCATTTCGATATAGCACTATCAAATTCACATCAGCGGTTTGTATACAGGGTGTTCCCAAGTAATTCCTAAGTCATTATATGTCATAAAATGACATGACCTTTGTACATTGTTAAATTCTCAATCATTTCATATGTTGTCAATTCTAATAAGAGGATTTTCATATATAGGGTGTTCGGTCAGAACACTTAGAGGATGCATGGAGATGATTCTGCATGTCAATAAAAGGTAGCAAAGTCGACAACTCAAAACTTTTGTTTGCTTCCATTTGAAAAACTGATTTTACTCCTAACAAGAACTTTAATTCCAGTTTTGCGCCTAAACTGTGCGGTTTACCTACTCGAATAGAGTAGTATCTTTTTTATTTGGTATTTTTTTGTCTTAAAAATGGCATATCCTTTCTTCCAATAGCTCTCAAAACAAAAAATACAGTGAAGCCTCTCTTAGGCGGACACCTACTCCGCCTAATAGAGGTGTCCGCCCATGGGAAATTTGTTGTTAGGTAATATGTAAATGCAAAATATGACTATATATATGTATGTACAAATAAACATAACATAACAAAAATACACTAGTTTTAGTTAGGATGTAGTACTAAAAAAATCTAATAACGTAGTTTGACGTGTTTCCATTTTATACTTGCAATCTAGAAAATGTAATTCCAAGTCTGATAACAATTCCATTGCTGTAGAGTTAACTCTATTCTTTGCATACTCTTATAATTCCTTTCCCATACTAATGGCTTGTTGATAATTGGTGACATTTGTTTGATTACTGCATTCAACTTCTTCATCAGAGTCGTCAGATACTGATGTGGTTTCAGTTGGGACTACATAATCGGTAGGAATGGGGTCACTATCATCTTCTAATAGCACATTGCTATCAATGTTAATGATCTCGTCCAAATCATTGTTATCAAATTACAAACTTCCACAACACTCAGACAGACAGGCTCAAAACGCAACATTTTTGTGCCATTGTTTACGATTTTAACCTTAGAACTCAAAAATAAACGGCGGACTGCTGTCGGGGAATCACACATACTTTCATTCGGCGAAGTCAAGCTACGCATATGCGATTGGATACCGCTCTATCTTCAGAGAGTTTTTGCACCGTACTTATTCGTCTCCCAAATACTTTAAAAATTTGTTTGTCCTTTTAAAGGAGGGTTTTCGCACTCTTTGTAGGAAAACAGACTGTCCGCGTCCACCCCAAGGAGAGTCCGCCCAAGAGATGTTGATTTTCATGGAATTTCATATGCCTAGTTCCGGACTATGGAAAAATGTCCGCTTAATAGAGATGTCTGCTTATTAGAGGTGTCCGTTATGAGAGGCTTCACTGTATATGCCACAAATTAAATTTGAATGTCAGTTAAACCTCTGGTGGCACAGGAGAGAGATATTTTTATAGCAGAATTTATTAAGCGTCGTCTCTGCCAAATATCAATTTAATAGTTTAAAAATTAAGCGCAAGATGTTAAAAATAAGGAAAACTTTGATTGGCTGTGACTGGAGAAGTAGTGAGTTTTCGACTTTTTGTTATGTAACTTACTACCTATATTTTAACATGTAGAATCACCACTCCAAGTATCCTATTCCTATATGGTATACCATTTTTCATTTACAAATATGCAGATCGAAATATTCTTTACTGAATGTGATTCATAAAAAGTAATATTATATTTCATTTTTAGGTTTTTCCGAATAAGGTTCTGACCAGACAATGTTCAGGTCTATGCAGCGGTAAAAAAATATGTTCTGCTGTAAAGACTGTAAATACGTCGTTTCCAGTACAAATTCTATCAAACGATGGCGGAATTAAATGTTCCACCATTTTAGTACCGGAAGACACAAAATGTAGATGCAAGTGTTCCGTCACCAAAAAAGATTGCACTCCCAATCAAAGATATGAGAAAAAGTTTTGCAAATGTAAATGTAAAAATGAGGTAAGTGTAACGTAGAGAGCCTCAAAAAATAAGAAGTATTTTCATGATTTCTACCACATGTTTTTTATGGCGCGAAAATAGTGATTTTATTTCGGCCATTCCAATCAGCAACTTAACATCTCTTATATATATCAATGTACGTTACCCTTCAATAAGTACTTCTGGAAATACACTCGCCGGCACAAAATTCTTCCACCCTGAAATGTTGCTCAAGTTTGATATTTTATAACTTTTTTATTTTTTTATCAGGTTGAAGATCCATTTATGGTGTTTATCCTTAATTATTTTATAAAGTAACATTTTTCGATTATGCTATATTATACAGGAGTAAATCAAAATGTTGTTTTTTGTCTTAATTTCAAAACACCCTGTAGGAAATTTGAGATGGATAATTTTATTTACATACTGTTATATTCTTTGATGTATTCTAAATATTTCGTTTTTTGATTCATTCCATTATTTCATTTCTGCTGCTAGCTGCAAAATTTTAAATGAAACGATGTTATTTTGAGAAAATGTATGCCAAAGTTTTGTTTCAAAATTATCGACGTTTGCTAAGTACGCGATTATTGTGACACAATATTTGACAGTGACAATATTCTTACGTACTATTCACTGATGAATCCAGGGTTTGTTTAAGGTCGCCAGGTGGTCGTGAGCGGGTATACATACGTAGAAATGAAAGATATACTGACTGCATAAGATCAGAACTAATCTCATATCATGGCAGTTAATGATATAGGAGGGTATTTCTACCGAAGCACGCACCAACCTTGTATTTGTTGAAAATGGAGCTCTAACCGCCCACCGTTACATTGAGGAAGTCCTCCAAGAGTTTGTTGTTCCATTTGCTCCTTTCATTGCTCCCATTTACATTAATACATGATAATGCTAGACCTCACGTTGCACATGTAGTGAGCGAATATCTGGATGAAGTTGGACTTCCAAGATTGGAATAGCCCGCATGTAGGCCGGATCTCAACCCAATCGAACATCTTTAGTATCAACTTAAGAGGGCCGTTCGTCGTCGTCCTGTACAACCATAAACCTTGCAAGACTTACGACTGGCGCTGACCGAAGAAAGTCAGTCTATCCCTCAAGAAAAGATAAGTAACCTTATTCATTCGAAGGCTGCAAGATGTCATTACTATAAGAGGAGGAAATACATGATATTAAAATTGTTTTTGTTACTTAACTTTATGATATACCTAGTGTTTGTTTTTCTTTAAAAAAAATAGGCTTCACATCAGCGTTTCATTTACAATTTTGCAGCTCGCAGCAGAAATGAGATAATAGAATGAATCAAGAAACGAAATGTTTAGAATACATCAAAGATTACCAGAAACAGTATGTAAATTAAATCAGTCTCCTCAATTTTCCTACAGGGCGTATTGAAATTAAGACAAAAAACAACAGTTTGATTTAGTCCTGTATAATATAGCCTAATCGAAAAATGTTACTTTATAAAATAATTAAGAAAAAACACAATAAATGGATCTACAAACTGATAAGAAAATCATGAAAATCGCATAAAAAATAAATAAGTTATTAAATAGCAAACTTGACCAAAATTTCAGGGCTGTGCTGGCGAGTTTATATAATTGGGTCTAAACTTTTGCCGATCTTTGCACATTTATTATTTTCATTAAACGGTTTCTGGTTATGTTACAGATAGAGCGAACTCATTGCTTAAGGAAAGCCGGATACACCCACCAACATGAATGGGATTCAAAAACTTGTTCTTGTGTTTGTATGAATGAAACACCTTGTACCACTGGGACGTTTTGGGATAAAACGCATTGCAGGTAATCCATGAATTCAATATTTGAATCTATATCACTGATATTTCATGTCTATGATTAATAGGTTTATACGCAGATCTAAATTTCCCAGCAGGTGCGAATTTAGTTCGGCTCATATTCGACTGTGGACTGGTTTCTAACTGGTTGTTGCTAATTGTCTGGGTACAAATGCCAACCCGTCAACTGTCAAATCTGAGAATTAACCTCTTAACCTACAAGTATTATTATTCTGGCTCATTTCTGCTTTATTTAGAGTTAGCCTTTCGTTTTGGAATGGATATCTATACAGGGTGTCCGCTAATTAATGGTACATGGAAAAACCACAGGCTCCTTACCTAAAAATATTAGGACTTAATTATTTACCTATATCCGAAAGTTGATATTAACTTAGATACAGGGTGTTAAAGTTATAACTTCATTTTTGTTTTTCTCTAATAACTTTGCGAGAAACTAACGTTTTTTTACAAAATTTGGCAATTATGGTTTTTTTAGGACGAGAAATTGATTTTTTTTATGAAATTTTAATGTACAATTTAGCGGGCGCTCTCGGCGGCTATATTTGCACATTTATTAGGTCATTTTTGGTGCCTCATTGTATTTAAGTTTTTAATGAAAATAATACTTTTATCCTTCTATTTATTACGTAAAAAAAGGTATACTAAGTTCAGGTCACCCAGAGTTACCCTTTTGGTGATATTTGTATTTAAATGGTTTAGTGCATCCTGCCCAATTATTATTAATTTGCAAACAATTTTTTTTTCTTAAAATAACCTATGAGAAGACAAATACAATTTAGAGATGCAGTTGCTATGAAACCTCCATATTGTTATTTGCCTGTTGATTATTGTAAGATAGCTTTGTCAGCTAATATTTAATTTTTGAGTTTATATCGTAAGTTTGTGCTTTCATTGCTGTTGGTTTCTTTCGACACGATATTTTCTAGGGTCAAAGTTATTTTAATTAAAGTAAGTTAAAGAACAATCCAATTGTTGTATTTATTATTCGCAATTACCATTACTAGAACATTAATTATCATGTAAAAGTGAATTGATAAGAAGTAACAAAATATTATTTGCTTGCCTCAGCTAACGCACTAAACAATTTAAATGCAAAAATCTCCGAAACGGTAACTCTGGGCGACCTGAACTTAGTATACCTTTTTGCGTAATAAATATGACAAAAGTATTATTTTTACTAAAAACTTAAATACACTGAGGCACAAAAAAGTTATGACCTTATGAATGTGCGAGTTAATATTAACTTTCGGATATAGGTAAGTATAATTAAATCCTAATATTTTTACGTAAGGAGTCTGTGGTTTTTCCATATACCATTAATTAGCGGACACCCTGTAGAATATTCGAAATTTGAAAACCCACAATTCAGTACCATTAAGTGAATTATTCTGACGGTTGCAAATCAATCGAAAATCGATGCAGTTTATAACTATTTCTAACTGCTCTACGAGCGAACCTATTAATTCATTTACAAACAAACCCATTCCTACAAGATTTTCGAATTATCACAACATATTTAATTTATTTTTCGTCAATTTTATGTTTTAATATTTTATTTCTATTGTAGGTGTTCGAAAACATCAGATAATGGTTGAGATAAATTCAAAAAATTACGTTTAGAGTAAGTGTATTAAAGGAGTTGATGTCATCATTATCAACGTGTTATTTTATATTCCAACCTGACAAAAATGAACTGAAAATTAAAAATTAAGGTCTTCACTAAAGTTTTGTGGTTTTTACTCCCGTATTCGCTAAAGTGATTTAAATTTCGTCCATAAAAATATTTATATTGAGTTGTCTTCGGTCGTGCCATTTTTACCGTTAACAGAATTTAGTCGACTTTCTTATTCTTACACTTAATAAGGATCATATAAGGTACTTTTAGATTTAAAACTCTATAGGGAATACGGCTGTTAAAGGTTAAACTCAATTAAAAATAAACCTCCACAACTATTCTGTGTTTATTATTTCAACATTTATTTGTCCCTAGTAATTTTAAAAAATTATAATTACTTTAAGTGCCTGTTCTCACCAAAGCAACTGGCAACCGCAACGCAACATCAACGCGACACAGCGCTAATGTTTAAATACGCGTGTTCCCACTGACTTAAGGCAACTCAACTGCAACGCAACTAGTTGCTTATGAGTTGCCTGGCATACCGCGTCGCCGTTGTCTGTTGCTTCCAATCGCGGTGTCATGGCGGACGAGAGAGCAAAATATTTAACTTTTGTGGCTCATTCGGTGAAACCTATGGAATTTAACCGGATCATTATTTAATTCCTGTGCCACTATATAGGTACGAACTATGTCTCAACTTTATGGTATAAAAATGGTTAACCCAAAATTGTCACTCAGTTTTTTTTGCGGCTATATCTTTATCTGACGAAGACGTCATTTTGCTCATGTCAAAAGAGCCTTCAAACCAGTTGGTTCTAGTGGGAACGCAAGAGCAACTCAACTGAAGTTGCGGTCGCGTTGCAGTTGCGTTGCGGTTGCTTTGATTCCAGTGAGAACGCATGAGCAACTCAACTGATGTTGCGGTCGCGTTGCAGTTGCGTTGCGGTTACCAGTTGATTTGGTTAGTTTTTTCTTTGTTTTAATGAAAATTATAAATCCAGTTAATTTTAATCACACTGTGGGCCAGATTAAAGTAGCCCTTTTTTTAGAGCTTCAGACTTATAATTATGTTTTATCTGAAGTTCATACTTTTTTGTATTGTGAAGGCGACATTTTTGCAAAGAACATTGTTACATGTTTTTGACTATAGAGAATAAATAAACAAAAAATAATTAAGTTTTTGTGGAACACTGGGTTTAACCAGGTTACAAAATTTAACCATTATATTTAGATATTAGATCGCTTCCTATGGAATCTTCGATAAATAAAATTAAGTTAAAAAATTTAATTAACGTTCGAAAACGGTAAGGATTAGCGACATGCATATGTAAAAACGGTTGTCCAAAGTTCTTATCATACAGGGCGTTAAAAAAAGGGGCCATGTGTGTCACAGCTAATCCGATCGTACAGCTGTGAGTAATTCACACTCTTGGGTAGTAATTTGTAGGGTCTTTGGTATACATCATATTAAACAAAAAATTTGAATATACCTGGTGGTTCAATAATTATATGTAAAAAACTTGATTCCATTGGAGCTCTTTGGGAGCCCATATCTCTGAAGAGGAGGCCTATACGAAATTAGTTTATATGAACTTATTTCCTTCCACATTTTTTCGGACATCCTGTATACAACGTGTCCAAGATAAGGAGAGTCAGTACAGGGATCTCGGAAACCGTAAGAGATCCGAAGTCGGTTAAATGTAGGTAAAGATGCGCAGTTAAGTGCCTAATAATATGCCGTTTTATTGTTTTCCTGCTCCCTGGCACCTTTGCATTGCCACTGTTTCCGCTCTATCTAATAGCGTTACTTGTTTTGTAATCCGACGAGTCGTCTTCGAAGGGCGATTATCAACTTTCTTTTTTTAAATACGGTCCTGTTTTTCTGATATTGGAATTTGATAGCTTTTTTTCTTCCAAATGCTATAAAATGATTTATTTAGTTAAGCTAGAATAATGTAAATTGGCAAATTATTGATATAAGAATTTAATATAAAATAAAAAGCTGATGATTCTATGAGAGAAAATTTTTTTAATGCTCTTTAGAAACTAAGGTATATACTAAAAATCACATTTATTATATAATATTATTATAATAATATTATTTAAAATCCATAAAAAGTGACCACACTATTCTTTTATGAATAACTTTATTGTTTTAAATCACTTTTAAACCAAAATTCCATGAAATATTTACAAAAGTATAAGTTCTCATAAAATTAATTTAAAAATACATAATAAGATCGAATAATTAGAATATCATACAAGGCAGATTAAAATTAGAAGTTACTTTACACAAGTCGCAAAAAAAGTTTTTTCTTTCCTCAAACAATTTAGACTTACATGTTACATTTTCTTATATTCGGAACAAAAAATATGTTAAGAGATTTTTTAATATTTCACCCGATTAACCACTATAACTAATTTTCTGACCAAATGTTTATGAGCAGCATGAATATCACAATATTTAGACATTATTGTATAAATGAAACAATAATGATATTTATGAAAGAAATGTATTTTTTGCTTACTAATAATAAGAATCTATAAAAAAAGTTATTTGAAAAATTGTTCAATATGACCTCTGGTTTGTTCAATGCATTTCTGTAAACGTATTTTCCCTATTTCGTTGCGATAAGGATATTTTATATTTTAAATTCAATTTCCTGAAATTATTTGTTTAGGAATAGGAAGTTTGCATTCCATAAAAAATACCTACGGTGACATAAGAACTTTAAACCGTTGTAGCTGTTAATTCCTTGTTACTATAAACATTATCCAGGACCTATTTTCCTACTAGGCCCGGTGGATCTGGGCCTGGACCCCACTTTCAGAGGAGCTCAGCACTTGGCTTGCGCGACACTATACTTATTCAACACAAACAAGACAAAAACTTACTTTATTTTCAAAACGAATAGGTATACTGTTTTATTACAAAAAATAATTGTAAAGATTCTTAAAATCAGAGACGATCGACACCTTTTCTTGATGATAGTATTAAATCATAATAAATTAGTGTTGTGTAAGAAAAAAACACTTTTTGGAGTGGCGAGGGGCCTCGCACTGTGTAACGGCTGGGCCCCCCGCGTTGCGTGGTCTTGCTCCATAGTAGTTCCGCGCCTGCCATCAACAGGCGTGACAGAAAAAAAGTCGCATCTATCTGATATCATAATGAAGCTTGAAACAGTAAATAAGATTGAACATTTTTTTGGTCTCGCCTATAAATTGTTTAATAACAATAGCAAGATGACACGAAAACCAGAACTTATTTTCAGCGACGGGGAAACACCCGCAAACGGAAATAACTGGCCACGAAGCGAAGCGATAGTGACAGGTATCGACTGGATACACGTCCATACTACCTGTATGCTAATTGTGCCGGCTCGCTTCTGTACATAAATATTGTGACCCGTCTCGGACGATCGTGGTCTTTAAGGAACAAAATTGGAAGTTATATTATAAATTTTATTAATTTTTAATGTCAGTTGTTGTCAATCCTAATCGACATGTCGATGCATATTTATATCGGTCCATCAGATAATGCCCACGTTTCCGATCATTATTTATTTCTCAGCCGATCCATCAGATTTCTGTTTTATTGGTCGGGTATTATAAATCCTCTTTTATTAGTTTTGGCTATGCGATTAATGGGAGTCCTAATTTCAAAATGTTATAAAATATACGGTTTTTAATGGTAATCACTAAAATTTTATAACTTATTCTGTTGCAACGAAGCGCTTCTATTTTATGCGTCTCATAAAACATTTTAATGTAACCCCAAGTTGTCAAGTTTGTGTAAGGATTTTGAAGAAATGCGTAGATTCACTCGTTTGTTAACTAATTAACTGGTTAACAACACTTCTAAAGGAAATAATTGTTTTATTACCCTTAATTAATTTCAGATATTTAATTAATTTATTGAATATACACTGACAAAAATGCATTTAGAAATGTCGTGGGTTACAAAATTGGAGCTACCTCAACCCTCCTCTCAATGTTGTTCTAACTGAGCCTACGAATTTATACAAATTATTTTATAACGCTACAGTAATTCAGGTTTTTTTGGTTCGCCTCAACCCAGAAAGGGATTTTCATCAACATTTTAAAGATATTTGGGATCACCACAATTCCTCATCTTGTAACTATTTTATTAGTTACCTGAACTCAGTTTCTGGGTTGGGAAAACTTACTAATTGATTATAAAGTGTGGTTTTAACCCGGACGTGCATTATTTTAACTCATTACCAAGTGTAAATTATTTTGAGTTAAAATAATTCAGGTAGGTACTCCAAAACCCCATATCGAGGGTAAATCGCAAGATCGTAAGGTCACGGAAAGTTCCGAATTCGTGCTCGTGCAGGTTTGGCGCGGTTCATTCCATTGTTATTCGTCAATCCTCCTTCGATCGCGCGTATAGCCACCTGTTGGCCGTTGCGCCGTTTGCTGGATTTTTCATCTTTGTTCTCTGTGCGTGAAAATTTGTGTTTTGCATAATTTTGGTCATACAAATGGTTATTATTGAAATGGATCCTTATTATTATAAGCAATCGTCATCACTTCGTCCGCATGGTTTCTTAGCCGTAGTATGCTCTCCTGTCCATAATTCATTTGATTATTTTTTTAAAAATATACAAGAAAAATGTCATATCTTGAAAAAACAAAAGGCAATTGAAGTCAACAATATGCAGGCGTTAAATCAAAGAAATATTTTGATTTCCGATAGTCCACAATTTAAGTACTGGTAGTCAAAAATTTCGGACTCTGGTAGCCCAAAGAGTGAGTTATTCCAGCCACTATCGTAAGCTAGAACAACTTAAAGATCAAATTTTGATAGCTCGAATCATGAATTAATCTAGCCCGACTAGTAACGCATCACAATTCACATATCTACTGATAGCTACGGTAGCCTATCAATAATTTAAGACGGTGGGGCGTGATCTATTCCAACGCATAAAATAACCCATCTTCTGTGCTATCACAACTTATGAATAGTGAGTTGATGCAATTTCTTCGATTTGGTTGCCGTAATTCAGAGGTCTGGGCTGTCCCCTAATAGCAACACGCTTCGGTCTAGGACTAGGACTGAGTTATATCAACTCGAAATTTCGCTCAGTATATCGATAGATCGGGTGTTTAAAGCAATTCATTCAAGCCTATACACCGCCAGAATTCACTTTACACACTACATTTAGTATAAATACATAAATATTTTGATAGACTTTGCTGCAAAGCTTCTTCAATACATTGTTGGGATGCGTAACCAATGTAATTTTCAGGAAATAATCTAGCCGTATTATACCACTCGACCTGTAAATTTAAATGGATTAAACTATCCATATATTTCTGCATGATTGTGCTTTTTGGCAAATAGTTTCATGTACGATAATTTTAAAATAAAAACCCTCAACGACTAAGCGATCTTGGGTTTTAATTAAATTATTGTTCATTCAATTATTTTCCAAAAAGCACAATCTGCCGCTGTTTCTGTACCGTCCCTTTTTCGGTTTGCTTAGAAAAATGTTCGTCCCAGAATGGGGAAGTTTAAGAAAAAGTTAACTGTTGTTTATTTACCTCTTCTAGTTGGGTGAATTCTTAACGAATTGTGGGCGTGTCCCTGAAAATTTTTCGCTTGCGGCGCTTTTTTGCTTTTCCGCATAATAACTGCCCCAACCCCTCCCCCCAAAACAAATTCCAGAATACGCCACTGACCATGTCAAGACAAGATTATATTTAAGAAAAAAACCTTTACTGAAACTGTAACCAAGCTATTTGATTTTTAAAGAAAATATTTAGATTTCTTCGTAGGATAGGTACTTTAATGTATTGCACAAAAAACAAGCATCGTGATAATCCCTGTGCCTGTTTTTCTAGGGATAGAGTTGTATGTAATCAAGATAATTATAATATGAAAAGCCTTGCTTAAGTTTGTTGAGTCTTAGCTCAAACGTCAATAAGAATTTTATCAGTATGTATTTAAAAACGCAAGTTTACATAATTTAATGTTTTATATTTTGAAGAGACAATATGTAATTTATGATATGGCTCGTTCGAATTAATCTATAAGACCTATGTACTATTTTTAAAGTTGTAAATAAAAGTAACTGGTGGAAAACTTGTGGAAATGAAAAACATTTTAGTTATAATTTATATGAAATATAAAGGTAAAGGTCCTGCGTAGTATTGGGAAAAACCGATGATTTTAATAATCGAGTACTTGATACTCGAGCGATTGTAATAATCCAGTGAATCGCTCGAGCGATTATAATCACTTGAAATTTTTATGACTAAGAAGAATGTGTTGATAAAACACCAGGGGTTGTTATTAGGTTCGTTCCAACCACCCTAAAAATCGTACAATGTACGGTCATGCACATGCGTAGTAGTCGAAAGGCGTTCCAACCGATCCCTTTGGTGTTCCAACCAAATTGTGATCGTTCGCAAACCAGTTCCTGAACGGTAAAAACGATACATGGCCAAGACCAGGAACCGCTTGTACTGACTTGCGCCCTAAGAATTTTAACCGTTGTTTTTGTATTCCTGGCATTCATGCAGTTCTTTTAGCATTGTTTTGTAGAAGTTGTTGCTTAATATTTTGATTATTTAATTTATTCTTATTAAATTTGTATAATCCGGTTCCCAAACCTACAAGATATTCTTAACATTAAACGTTATTCTCTTTCATGATTATTAAATACAACAAAACGGAACGAAAAAAGATAATACTCAAGCTTAGACGAAGAAATCAAAACAACAAAAATAGGGTTGTGATTTATGAATGTAATTAACTAATTACTAAACTTCTTTCCTAGAATCAGACAGGCGATCAGCTGAGATTTTTACACAGAATGGTCACAAAAACGTACCAACCTTGCCTCCCTTGTGCATCGGCAACAAACAGTGCAAAATTAACGCCTGCGCACAAAATCGATTCCAACAGTTTCGTGACGGTTCTAGAACGATACAAAAATAGGGTGTTGGAACAAACCTATTGTAAGTTTTAGAAGTTTGGTCTAGAGTTCTTATTAAGGAAGAAAAGAAGAGTTGATTCTGGCGATCTCGGTTATTTCAATAATCGAGTACTCGAGCGGTTTTTCGCTCGAGCGATCACAACACTAGTTCTGCGTATCATTTTACAATTTAAGTTGTCTTTTAAGTCGACTTTATTTCTAGAAATGTTTTGGATACTTACAGAGGTGATTTTACATGCTAAAAAGTCATATAATAAAATATTTTTAACATCTTGCAGTTAATTCAAGCTGATATCTGTTACAAAAATGTCATTTTAAAGACCTAGAATATCGAGTAAAAATACACTGTTTACTCAAGTCTATCACACCGTTTAGGCGAACTGGAATGGAAAGGTTTTGTAAGCAGTAAAATCAGTTTTTTCAACAAAAGAATTAAAATTTTGTTATGTGACTTACTACCTTTATTTTAACACTTAAGCCGCAAACACACTATTATCCCGTCACGTGAGATCACATGCTATCACGCAATGTCACGGCATACCCGAAATATCTGCAAGGCGATTTATGCGTGCTTATAAATAGGTTTAGAAGTACCCTATAGTCACCTCATGCAGCTCACGGCAAGTCATACTTGACAACACAAATTTATTTCTAAAAATTTACATATTCGGCAAGCGTGATAACGCTGTGTCAGAGTTTAACGCTAGAAGGCTAAAGTCCGTTTTGTTGCAGTTGATAGCTCATATCGAGGGTTGAAGCCATAAAACAACCGTAAACCATAGGCGTTGCCAATAGTAATTACCTTATTTAATAAGAAAATTGGCCTCTGTCCATTGTTAAGTAGGATTAGGGTTAAAGTAGGTACAACAGGGGTAATTAATTTACCTATTTTTGCCTGCTTTAGGATGTTATTACGCCATTTGATGTGCGTTTGTCAAACTATGTATTTAGTTGTATTTAGATACTGCATTATCTCAAAGTTGAATTATTTCCTATACTTGTAACAATGGCTTCAAGTTTTTCGCCAACGTGTCTTCGTCAAATTAGCAAGAGTGCATATTCTCTCCGAGAAAAGACATTAATATTAAACGTGCATGATGCTCTAGTGTACCAGAAACCTGCAAGTGATGTTCGTAGCATCATTGCAGAGTGTGCCAATATGGTAGGAGTTGGAGAGGCTACTATATATAGGTTCTTGCGTGAAAGAAAATCTAAGAACCTCAGTGAGCCAAAACCACTCCCAGGAAAGAAACCGTTAGAAATTGACAATTTCATTAAAAATGGTATTAGAAGAAAAGTACATAGTTTTTATTTTGCCAAGGAAATACCAACTATAGACAAAATTTTACAAGCCATTAACTACGACGAGGACTTACCACAGCTATCACGAACGAAACTATGGAAAATACTTCATGATATGAACTTTCGATGGGAGAAGCAAAACAGAAAATCTTTTCTTATTGATAGAGCAGATATTATTTGCTGGAGACGTCAATACTTAAGGTCCATCCGAAAATACCGCAGCGAAGGCAAAAACATTTTCTATTTGGATGAAACTTGGCTGAACGAAGGGCACACCGTATCTAAAGTTTGGCAAGATAAAAATGTCCTAAGTTCTCGACAAGCTGTCATGGAAGGCTGGTCAACAGGACTTAGACCACCATCTGGAAAGGGACGCAGACTTATTATAACTCATATAGGAAGTTCAAATGGCTTTTTGGATCAAGGATTATTACAATTCCAGTCGAATTCTACTAAAGACTATCATGAAGAAATGACTGCTGATGTTTTCGAGGAATATTTTAAGCAAATGATAGAATACATTCCCGCTAATTCTGTAATAGTGATGGATAATGCCAGCTATCACTCTAGGCTAAAAGAGAATCTTCCCACAACTTCATGGAAAAAGGCGGAAATCGTAAACTGGTTACAACGAAAGGAATTGAGTTACGATAATACCATGGTAAAAAAAGAACTTTTGGATATTGTTAGGCTACATAAATCACAGTATAAAAAGTATGTTATTGACGAGATGGCAAGAGATCGAGGTATTATAGTGCTCCGTTTACCACCTTACCATTGTGAGCTAAATCCTATCGAATTAATATGGGCTCAAGTAAAAGGATATGTTGCTAGAAATAACAAAACTTTTAAAATGCAAGAAGTGCGACACCTCTTGCTTCATTCTTTAGCAAATGTGTCATCAGAAAATTGGCAAAACGCCATAAAACATGCTATAGTAGAGGAACAAAAAATGTGGGAACTTGACAACGTAATTGACACAACTATGGAAATTGAGCCTTTAGTAATAAGCGTAGGACATGATGACTCTTCAGATTCTTCTGAGGACCATTTTATCGAGTTATAATTATTGAAATTGTCAATATTTTTTGATCTGTAAATAAATTAGTTTTCTTGTAAATAAATTCATAAAATCATAAAATCTATTACATTTAAATAAAATAATAAGCGGTTACATTAAAAACCCAACTCTCCGACCATGATGGGCCGTTTTAATCATTATCCTTTCATTTCATTTTATGGCTCTATTGTTACTTTATCTGTTACCCGGTGGAATAGGTCAAAATTTCTTCATCTTTATGCTAGATGTACGTAAAAAGACCATTTTATAGGTAAAATATTTTAGGCCACCGGGCCCTTGTTTTGAATCTTTAATGAGGGTATCGAGCTATCAACGGCAACGAAACAGACAATACAAGATTCACTTGCGATCTTGACAAGCACAATGATCTGCAGTCTGTTTCTAAGCCGTGACACCATGTGGTATTTTGCCGATATGACAACACGTGAATTCACGTGACGTGATAATAGTGTGTTTGCGGCTTTCAATTCACCTCTCCGGGCATCCTGATGTATTATCAGAACACCATGTATAGAAGTAGCACAATACGTGTATAAGACATCGATTATCTCAGTCATCGATAACTATTCTTCGGCAATAAAGCAGAAAAATAATAATGAGCATTGGTCTGACAAGAAAAACGTAAGGGACCGTTTCATGTAGAATTGGCCATCCTAATCGGAAAAATATCTACAAGGAAATATGGCATTGGTGTACCACTTTTTTCTAAACAACATCGCAGGACATATATGCAGTGACGCCACATACAAAATTAACATCGTTAGTTCTTTCGGAAATATTAAAATATATTAATTAAGCCATTGTGGACATCATATCAACTCTTATGCAGGAATCAAACTCTCAAATATTAGAGCACGTACTTATATGGAACAACCAGTAAATTTATTTTATATACACTAATTAAATTACGAGTAGTTTTCACTTTATCATGATCAGTATTAACAACACAATATCTATAAAAGCATTACCAAGCAATATAACAAAATATAGACCGCAAATTGTAGCTTGCAAGTAGGCTCAAAATAGTACCTGAATTACACAGCATCATCCTTCCCAACGTAGAAAAATTTCCCAGAATACGAGCGGCGTCATTTTTATTGCACTCTGATTTCCACCTATTCTGGCCAGACCCGGCCAGCGCGTTGGGTTCAATAAAGACATCTTTTTCAATCGGTTTGCCGTAAACTCCAGACTTTTATTCCGATTCACGAAAGGACCGGTCGTTTTTATTGGGGTATTTATTATTACAGGTCATCTCACTTAGGTTGTCTTGTCAGGGGCTTTTGTTAGTTAATCTGACGGGCACCAATCATTCCTTGGTGCCGAAAAGGCAATAAACGGTTTGAAAATACTGAAATTGAGTTTAAAAGTTTTTAGTACTAAACGTCTGATTTATCTCCCAGGTATATTTCAATTAAATAAACGATTAGAAATATAATTTTATAGCTATAAAACTCTAACACAATAGGAAAAATCGTTTAAGGCACTCTGGGATATGTGCATGCACGAATAAAGCAATCTTCATTGTTTTGAATTGTTGGAGGATATATTCTTTGGGAAACACGACCTTAGGAACCAACTTCCACAATAAGGATGGCGTCCATAGAAATTAATTCTTAAATAATGAAGTTGGAGGGGTACTAAGCTTAATCACATATGAATGGGCAGCATTCATATGTGATTTCTGCTATTCGTCGCACTAGGTGGTATTAAGCGGGTAATATAATTTGCCATTGAAATATCTATAAAAGGAAACCTGTATTAGATGTTCTGGACTGTTGAGGTTCTTGATCAGCTCGTCGTCTCCGATCAGATGAATAGTATGCTTGGGTATCGAGCTCCAGACTCTGGGCTTCATAGAGAGTCAATAGTTTGATGTGGATCTAACTTTTTGGTTCGATAAAGTGCGTCAAGTTTCTGCAAAACTGCCTTGGCGATTGCCACAACGTGGTTATGCCAAGATATGTGGCCTCCCAGATTCAGGTCCAGCAAGCCAGTGGAAACAGTTTTAAAAATTCCAACTTTGTATTTGTCTGACTGAAGGTGAGCATTTATATTCGCGATTTACGTAAAGGAGGCTAAAGTTAAGCGCAAATTGTATAATATAGCCTTCACTTAAATCTTACAATGGATAACCCTAATAGAATTGTATCCTCGAGAAACGTAGTTAGCAAATAACAAGAAGTTTTTTGCCAGTAAGTGTGGAAATCGAATACTAAGTTCTTCTATACACTCGCAAATCATGGAAAACAAGTCGGTGCTACAGCCGCAAATTGCGGAAAGCAATTAGGATAGCAAATAGAAACGCTTTGTATGTACACTTGTGCACCCACAAATGGTGGAATCCAAGTATTTCATATACTCGCAGATTGTGGTAAATAAATAAACAGTGCGAATTGCGAAAAGTAATACAAAGGCTTCTCATGAACTCGATAATTATTGTGATCGAATAATAAAGCTGCGTTTCCTATACGTACTTACAACGTAAATTGTGATAAACAAAATAAAACTAATATTGGAAAGCAAATACAGAAACTGCTCGTATACTAACATGTCGTGACGTGGTTGGGTTTCATATTGTCACAAGATGAGGGAAGCATACATTCACAAATTGTATAAAATTAATTAATCTGCATGTCATATACTCGGAAATTGTATCACGCACATAAAAAGGTGTTTCATATGTTCGTAAGTTATGGAGTAAATACAAAGCTTTTTGTGTTTGTGTCTACAAATTATATAAAATTAATATAAAAATAGGAACCTTAATAATCGACAATTACCATGAAAAATGAATTAATACCCATTTCATAAAATATATCTGCAAATTGCAAAAATCGAATACAAAGATATCTTGTTGCAAACTGCTGAGAACTGCTAAGAAAGAAATTGGTATAATCGATAATAATTGTGAGAAGCAAACGAAACATTGTTTCTTATATTGGCCATATAACGGATGCAATTTTAAAAATTTTCTCAAAAAATGATTCTTAATACTTTTACGTAAAGTTTAGAACTTTAGACTCAAATAGCATGTCCGTGAAAGTAATAGTACGTAATGTATTAGTGTGTATTATCAATCTCCTGTTATTCTTTAACAAACTCAAGTACCCTTATTGAAAGCAGAGCGACGCTACGCAATCAGTACGCGATTTACTACACAGTAAAATGTAAGTTACTTAGATCGTGTGTATTACCTATGCTTATTGCTATTTACGATAGTGATCGTAGGTAAAGTTGTTTTTATATTATATGTACTGCTCTATTTTGTAATTTATATTATTACTACTCTCGAAATAATTTTGTAATTTCCACCTTATTAGAAATTTATTTGTTCTTTAGTAAACACTTTTTGCATTTCATACACTGTAATATTTCACTTTCTTAGTCGGTTGACGGGGCTATGTATCGCACGTAGAAGATGTTCCTTGTAAAGTGCTAATATATGTCATTCCTTTGGGTATTTTCTGATGAGAATCTCAAAACTTATTAGTTTGCCTACAAAAGTATTCCGACAATATGTATGTCCTCATATAGAATTGGCAGGGCTAATTAGAAAAAAATATTTACATGGAAAAGCTTTACTGTAGTCTTATATCCTATGGACACATTCCAAAATTGAAAGTACTAATAACGATTAAAAAAATTCAACGTGTTAGGTGGACACTTACGGGACCGTCAAATTGTGTCCGCCTAATAGAGGTGTCCGCCCATGCGAAATTTGTTATTAGGTAATATGTAAATGCAAAATTATTACTATATGTACAAATAAACATAGCCTACCAAAAATACACTAGTTTTAGTTAGGATGTAGTACTAAAAAATGTAATAACGTAGTTTGACGGGCTTGCGTTTTATACTTGCAATCTAGAAAATGTAATTCCAAGTCTGATAACAATTTCATTGCTGTAGAGTCACCTCTATTCTTTGCATACTCTTATAATTCCTTTACCATACTAATGACTTGTTGATAATTGGTGACATTTGTTTGATTACTGCATTCAACCTCTTCATCAGAGTCGTCAGATAGTGATGTGGTTTCAGTTTGGACTACATAATCGGTAGGAATGGGGTCACTATCATCTTCTAATAACACATTGCTATCAATGTTAATGGACTCGCCCAAATCATTATTAGCAAATCACAAACTTCCACAACAATATTCTCTTTCAGACTCAAAACACGACAGTTTTGTGCCATTGTTTACGATTTTAACCTTACACTCACAAGTAAAGGGCGGACTGCTGTCGGGGAATCACACATACTTTCATTCGGCGAAGTTCTTTCGCGCTGCCACGCATACGCGATTGGTTGCCGGTCTGTCTTCAGAGAGTTTTACACCGTACTTATTCGTCTCTAAAATACTTTTAAAATTTTTTTGTTCGTTTAACGGAGAGTTTTCGCATTCTTTGTATGAAAACAGCCTGTCCGCGTCCGCCCAAAGGAGAGTCCGCCCAAGAGAGGTTGATTTTCATTGAATTTCATGTACCTAGTTCCGAAAAAATGTCCGCTTAATAGAGATGTCCGCTTATTAGAGTTGTCCGTTATGAGAGGTTTCACTGAACTGTACTAAAAATTAAAACCGTTACTTATATGCAATATTTCTTTTTAAAACTACCAAAGGATTCACACTCAGAAATATTAACACTACAATAATGTATACATTTTGTACCGAAAGGCCTATAACACTCAGAGTTAACATGGTCACATTTTATTTGGGTAGTTTTAAGTTCGTAAATAAGATCACGGTATTAACTTATTATTTTAACAAAAAACCAAACAAATATTTACGTTTTTAATTGCCACGGTAGATTATCCTTGCAGAATGAACATATTTAATATTTTTAATCTCCACAAAGGCATTTTCATAAAGCAAGATTTTGCTAATCTAAATTGCGTTTAATATAGTGCAATAAAACGTTACGTGTGTCCTTTATCATTTAAAAATACGTAAGAAATATCTAGATAAATATAAAGAAGAACATTTTGGGAATACATTTTTTGTGTGCCCCGCAAGTGCCTCTTTTCATGCATGTTCTCTTCACCGAAAGTGGCGATTTCCAAGAGAGCGGGCGGGAAAGTATCGAAGCGGGCGGGAAAGATTTTTCCCACCCGCTTCGAGTCACCATGTGCTCATAAATAAAGAAAACCAGAATTGTCGGTGCGGGATTTGAACCCGCGACCCTCATATCGCCAGGTGGACACTCTACCCACCGAGCCATACTATAAGCGATAATAAAAAGAGGATTATATATAAATTAAATTGGCAGTTATTAAAGATGTTTTAGAAAAATGTCTGAAGAATTTCTTTATTTATATGGCCTCAAAGACTGGGGCACTTGTAAAAAAATAAATAAAACCGCCGAATGCGGGATTTGAACCAACGACTCTCAGGCGTACGCTATACCACTAGGCCACCGAGCCTATTTGTCAAAAATAATAAATAGATATTTACATTCTCCATGCGCGAGTGTTTTCATGTAATGTAGACAGGAAAACTGTCTGAAGAATTTCTTTATTTATTTGGCATCAAAGCTTCGGAGCACTTGTAAAAAAAATACGGTACATATCTCGGGCCGTCGGAGGCTTTTCCGGACTCGTGCGTAATGTACTATTTTAATAGCTGCGAGCAAAGAATATTCGGATAATCTGAATACTTGAAGAGGTATTTATACATGTTACAATAGATAATATACAAGGTGTCCCAGAATATGTGGGCAATCTCCCGGGTTCAGATAGAACACTTAAAAATAACAGGAGAAATACCTATACATTTTTCTTCCTACGGCCTCCCCTACGGAGTTACGGGCCCATAACGGACGTCCCTGGAAATCGTTGTTTTTTAAATAATTTATTAAGTACTAAGTGTAATTTAATCATTTTTTAGTATAATGGTTAGTATATGAGTCTTCTTAAAATTCGCCCTTTTAAACACATTTGGCTTATTTAGTTTGCAATTGACGGACTAGACGTAACACAAAAATGTTTTTTTTTCTTGATGAAGGAACGATAATAATATTAGTGGACTGTTTTCGAAAAAAATATTTTTTTTTTCAATATGGTTTTTTGCATTAGTTGTTGTTTTATGTTCTTAAACGCTATGGTTTATCGACTCAATTATTTAGTGGTAAATTTACAAATAATTTCTGTTGTACCATTGACGAAAAAAATCCATTGAGAATACGACAATAATAAATACTCATTTATTTTTCTACATTTGGCCATGATTTGAATCTTAGTCTATATCCACAACGGCGCACCCCCCTCGCGTCAATAAAAACAATATTCAAAGATTATTTCTGGACGGGCAAGATACACGCGTAAACCGAAAAAAGAGTGAGAGTGTGTTGGTGATCGACGAGACACAACGTATCCGGCCGCTGGTTGGTCTTCAACTAACAGACGCAACCGTGGGGCTCTATATGAAACTACTTGGCTCAGCCGATGTAAGGCGTCAAGAGGTCATTGGCATTTGACCTAATGACGTACGTGGCTATTACTATTCCATATGTTTTTTCGGGTTGTTTAAAACATACTCCGTCGTAAATATTCTTCAATTAATTGTACAAAAAGGTATTACAGAATGGAAAAGTGTTTAAATTATTTTATTTTGTCTAAAGAGTTTAAGGTGTACAGATGACAACACCGGCCCGAATTCCTTGATTGCTTACATGTATCGCAGTGCCACACAGGTGTTTTTCTGGTTTGACGTCAGGTCACTTTTACCGCTGAATGAATGGAAAGCGCCATTTATGGCTATTTTCTTCAATTTGTCTTTATCTCAGGAACTGCCGGTTTAAATATAATAAGTCATTTCCATCACACCATGTATACATATTCTACTTTACTAACAGGATTCAATAATTTGTCAGTGACCAAGATAGCACAAGTGGTAAGTAGCTATGTTATAGGAGTTGGAGTTTCTATAAGGGTTTTTACTGTCAATTTTATTATTGACAGCCAGAGATTCTTGCATTCGGCAGCCTTCACTGTGGGGAGTGGTTTGCGGTAATTTCGTTCGACAATAATTATTACTGTTTCGTATTTTCATTAACAAAAACTAAAAGATAAGATTACTTTTATTAATATACTTAGTTTTTAATAAAGTAAAAAAAAGTGTGTGATATTTGATTTGTCACATTAGTCGGAAATTATGTTTTGGATTTAGCTGGCGTATTCTACGGATCTATAGATATATAATGAATTATCAATTCTTGTTGTATCTTGCCGACAAAGGCGGTGCGGATTAAGGCTAATCCCGTTATCATCTTTTGATGTATCTAATATTTCAATACATCAAAGCAAGGTGTACGTATAAATGTTTAATATAGAAATAAATAAGTTGTTTGATATTAAGTATTAATGTACTTAACGTTTTCCTATTAGAGGAATGCCGTGTAAATAAAGGCTTAGTTAAAAAATAAGTCCGGCTGCATTATTCCTAAGTGGAATAAATGTGGAGTAAATGATTGCTACAATTTATTATAGATCACATAATTTTTTTTAGCGCATAAATTGACTATGTATAGTAGAGCTGCGAATTTGAATTGCCACCCATAGGCGTGCATTAGAATGCTATATTGGAACTAAATTAAATTACTTTTATATGTTATTACTATTATCTGTAGGAATTAGATGAAGTTTAGGAAGGTCATTAATTTTTCGGGTGCGGTGGTATTTGTGTTTATTCTCTACTGTTGTTGTGATATATTGTATTTTTGAATTAATTTTTAGTGTTTTCTCGAACTAGAACCATTTAGAGCTATTAGCTATCTACAATGGTTCTTTAGTGCTTGGAAGAAATTCGACTATTCTAAGCCAGGATTAATATTTCGTTTAGGTTAAGCAATGATGGTGTTGCTAATGTTGTAAAACTGGCTTCTTCCAATTCCAGAAAATTAATTAATTTTATTTCCGTCAAATTATTCTAAATAATTCAATAAGGAAATTAAATCGAAGGTTGACGTAATCTTTCAATATGCTTCATCAGCAAAAATCATGAGAACGGCTCTACGGGCGTCGCCGACAAGAGATTAGCTAGATGGTTTAAGAATGACGCAATGTAGCGTTGGGAAAGATGAAATAAAAAATTGTTTTAGAAGGCAGTCGGTTTTCTGGTATCCCCAGAACCGCGCTCACTCGCGACTTTATTTTTTCAAAACGGGAGCCGCAATGGTGACTACAGGTTTCAGCGTGTTTTTACATCAAGAAGAATTCCGAGTGCAGTCAACCGCGGTTTTTCCCTGAGAAAATTTTTATCTTCGCCTACTCGTATTTCCGGAGAGTTTAAAAAATACTGGACTGTCATTAAATACTCGTAGTTTCCGTGCGAGTATAAATAACTCTTGAATCTCTTCAAACACTCGTATGTTTCAGTGCGAATATAAAGAACTCTGAAATATCTTCGAACATTCGTGAATTTTAGTGCGAGTCTAAACAACAAATAAAATTGATTTACGAAAACTCGTAGCTGTCAAGACAAAGAAAGAAATTAAATAAAACTAGCCCTCCGTGTTCCAATATAATAATGTGCATTGTTATTATATTCGTTGGACGTGCCCGAGCCAATACAATCAAAAGTATAGTCAGAACATCAGTTAGGCCTCGTCCTACTTTCAACTAACTATACTTTTAAATTAAAATCATTCATTCTTTCTTATAACAAATTTGCCCTCATCTCTTCAATTGCTCTGGTGGATTGCTGACACCTTCCAGTTAGCGAGGAAAGGATGGTGGGCCCACACAAGACCGACTGACACGTACGTGTCAAGTCGGCAATGGCATTAATTGCCTGACATCCCTGACAAAAAACACCTATTCGATTCAAAAAACCATAATCGAGAAAATTGCGTTCGAAGATACTTTAAGTAGGAGCGTCTCTAAATTATGATGAATTTTTCATTGAATATCAAGACTGGTGACATTATTGATAGTGTCGACCAGCACTCACACATATATTCAAAATTTAATGATTAAGAAAGTTAGATTGGCTCTAAATAAATAATTCCTGGGTCGGAAATTCACCTTTGGATAGAATTCAAAAATGGGGACAAAATTAAATTTCCAAAAAATAGCCGTCTAGTTAATAATTAAATTCAAATAAAACTTCAGTTAAAACTTGGTTATACGGGGTTATCAAATAACGTCTTACGTGAAACGCCCAGATAAGGACAACGTTTAGAGTTATCCTTATCATTTATTAAGCGCAAAACGGACGGACGATCATCTATTTATGACTAATGTTAAAAATTATCTAAACGCGTACCTTATTACAGCGTTGCCTTTTTAAAGCCATCTTCTTCTAACTTATTTGAAACTGTACAACTGTGTATGATTGTAAATAAATGGTGTTTTATGAATGGAATGTTTTGCATCCCCTTTTATATTGTATGTTTATGATAAAGACATTCGGACAACCATTCCAGCAAAGGGTCGATCAGACAAGGCAAATATTTTCGTATATTATTTACAAAATATTTGCAATAAATAATATACCAGAGAAATAGAATTGAATAAACAATAGAACTAAAGAAAAACTTGTTTTTATCTTTTTAAGAACAAAATTTTAGTTAAAATTTGTATTTGTCTTTTTTCTAGTTTTATTTGCCTATATCTTCGATCTCAACCAATGGAGAGAGAGTCTTGTCAATTTCTGTTGCATATGTAAAAAAGTATGCTCTTTCAAGTGGTGGTTTCATTTGATTATACCTCGGGTTTTTTTTAATTCGAGAACTAGTAAGCTTTTCGCGCTTGATCCGACGGACTAATACACCAACAAAGCTGTCAGCTTTGAAGTCGACTGTGAGCTGGAACCCGGCACCAAAGAAAATATATCATGAGAGATGTCAAGTCCTTGTTAATAAATCGAAACTCAAACGAGAGAGAAAGAAGAGGGGGCGAGAAAAAGAGAAGATTTTTAGTACGCCACTTGACTACCCGTGGCGTTTTGGCGGTAAATTTGAACGTAGGTTTTACTGGTTGTAATTTATTTATTCATCAACTTTTGTACGTATTTTTATTAATTTAAATCGGGATGCGACAGAATCGAATCACGACTTAAATTAATAAAGAACGTACAAAAATCAATATTTTGTGAGATAAGATGAGACATTTTTGTGTTATTTATAAAAATAATTGCATATAAGTAAATTTTATATATATTTCACAGTCTAAGCCACAGATCTTCTGTCTATGCATATAGAATTTGAAATATGTCTAAAAATTTTTTGAAAGTGCAATAAAATACATAAATAACAATATAAAATATTTTACTCTACTAATGCTATCAGGTACAATTTAGTCTCACTTAGGAAGGGTGGAAGTCACATATTGAGGTGGAAGTCATATATTGGGTAGGAAGTCTCATCGGGTAGGAAATCACATATCAGGTAGAAAATCACATCGGGTAGGAAGTCTCATCGGGTAAGAGTCATAAATGGAGTAGAATCTCAAAATTAGGTATGAAGTCTGAGATCAGTCACAATCCATGTAATTCGTGTAGTGGCCTCTGAAAAAAAGTAATAGAAGCAGTATCGGCCCAACACTTCAATTCTTGTCTGGGCTAAAAATCGGTACAGTCTACATCAATTGGGTCATCATCAGATGTCATTATTTATACTGTTGTAATCGGTTGATAAAAATTTTATAACTTATTGAGCCATTCAAAAAAGATGCAAAAATAGTAAGTCAATTATTGAAAAATAAAACTATTCTACTTTATAATTACCGGTGTGGAAACTAATAAGACAACGTACAAGTACATCAGGCATCTTTGAAATGAATATACTTTTTAAAGTAATGAAAACAACTTTAAAAACTAAAATCGAAAACGTGATTAAACTTTGGGTTAAACAAAAGTTAGGTTGACTGATGAATTGACACTGTTGACAGCGTAAATATGTTTTAATTAGCAACTGTATCAGCTTTTAAACTAGTTTAGACCTTTTCTATCCTTCTTCTTCTTCATATGTCAAAAAGAGGTGACAAAAGCTGGTCAAACGGAAACTTCAATAAAGAGAATGCCTCATGAAGTGCGACGATAGCGCCACTTTTCCCTGGACGACAAGTGACAAACGTGACCTTCTGCTGCAAAAACCCTAATTCAAACTTTCACCGGGGTGCCCGGCACGGCCAACAGCGAGGGCAACACTGAACGGCAACTTTAAATTCGCAGCCCTAGTAATAAGTGCGTTAGTTTGGATATTAAGAACACTCAATCGTGCTTACATCCAGCCGTTGTTAGCTCTTTTTATAACTCGTTTCAAAAAACTACGCTAAATATAGAAAATTTTTGTTCCTAATGGAAAGAAGATATCGTCTATGAAGTACTAACACCTCGTAAGCCACAAATGAAAATTGATATTGTCTTACAAGTAATGGGCATTTGCAATACAAGGCATTAGTAAGCTTAAATATTCAGTCAAGTGATCTTTTGTGGTATAAAATATATTAGCGAAGTTATAGAATTTCGCTTACACTACCCAGTGCCACCAAAAACGCAATTTCGAGCATTTGTGGCTTACGAAGTGTTAGTTACGACGATATAATATTTATGTGGTAAAATTTAGTAAACTTAATTTTTGTTAATGATATTGACGATTGTCTGAATTGGTGGAAACTCGGAAGATGAGAGTGTCTGGGTGCGGCTCCCGAACGACGCAAAGTAATAAAGTGCGTGAAAACACTTTTTCCTCCGAGCGTCAAAAATAAAACAAAACTTAGAAACGCAACACATTATTTTGTTTCTAACACAAAACTGAATCTAAAATGTTTTTTTGGCATCAGTAAAAAAAAATGTATTCTGTTTCATACCTAAATTTTGATTTTTCGGTAATATTTGTGAAATTTTCATGTCTTCATTCCTCATTGATATGAACATATTGATAAGCATGATGTATACAATATTATATTGATACAAATTGTTCAAATGGCGATTTCTAATTGACATATGTATATTTAAAAATATATAAATCGTATTGTAAGAATCTGCTGACTTGTTAAAATTTTATTTTAACACACTACTGCGGTAAAGTGAAAATTTCCACATCACAACGCGTAATGTAAAATGCAATTTTCCAAACGCTCACAATAAAATAAATATTCGTCTGCAATCTAACGAACGAAACAGTTCACATATTTTTTGCTAACTTATTTGGCTCTGGTCGCCTCACATTTAAACTGTTCCGTTTGCCAGAACAACGCCCCAGGGACCGCTTCTCCCCCGATTTAGCAGACAACTTCACTACATTTCCAGTCTAGTTATTACGCTTTTACTTTTATACAACGCATAATGCGAATTTTTGTGCGATACTTGATTTTCTTGAAAGTTCTTTACTGTTTTTTTTTCCTTAAAAAAGTCAATTTTTTTTTGTAGGAGAAAAATAAAAAGTTTAAGCTATTCAGAATGTTAACTAATAATAAGGAATTTTCCAAAATATAGAAATTATTTCTTGATATTTTGATATAAATAACTATCACTGAGCGAAATTTCAAGTTGATATAACTCAAATATGAGTTGTCCTAGACCGAAGCATGTTGCTAATAGGGGACAGCCCAGACCTCTGAATTACGACAACCAAATCGAAGAAATTGCATCAACTCACTATTCATAAGTTATGATAGCACAGAAGATGGGTTATTTTATGCGTTGGAATAGCTCACGCCCCACCGTCTTAAATTATTGATGGGCTACCGTAGCTACCAGTATGTGAATTGTGATGCGTTACTAGTCGGGCTAGATTAATTCATGATTCGAGCTATCAAAACTTAACATTTAAGTTGTTCTAGCTTACGATGGTGGCTGGAATAACTCACTCTTTCGGTTACCAGACTCTAAATTTTGGACTACCAGCACCTAAATTGTGGACTATCGGACCTCAAAATATTTTTTTGATTTAACGCCTGTATATTGTGGACTTCAATTGCCTTTTGTTTCTTCAAGATATGACATTTTTGTTGCATATTTAAAAAAACATCAAATGAATTATAGACAGGAGAGCATACTACGGCTAAGAAACCATGCGGGCGAAGTGATGAACAAATATAAGGCTCCATTCCAATAATAACAATTTGTATGCATCTCCCTCCTGTCCCTCCATTTTACGAAAACTGGCCAAAATTATGCAAAACACAAATTTTCACGCACAGAGGACAAAGATGAAAAATTCCGCAAACGGCGCAACGGCCAACAGGTGTCTATACGCCCGATCGAAGGAGAATTGACGAATAACAATGGAATGAACCGCGCCAAACCTGCACGACCACGAATTCGGAACTTTCCGTGACCTTACAATGTTGCGATTTACCCTCGATATGGGGTTTTGGAGCACGTTTCCTGAATTATTCCAACTCAAAATAATTTACACATGGTAATGAGTTAAAATAATGCACGTCCGGGTTAAAACCACACTTTATAATCAATTAGTAAGTTCTTCCAACCCAGAAACTGAGTTCAGGTAACTCATAAAATAGTTACAAGATGAGGAATTGTGGTGATCCCAAATATGTTTAAAATGTTGATAAAATTTTATTTCTTTTTGATGCGTACCCCGTAACGCACCGAGATATGGGGGGTGTCCCAAAATGCACATTTCTCAAAAACATCACGTATATCAAAAACATGGCGGCCTAGAAAAATTCTGATTACGGCATCTTCTGTTTGACAAAAAAGTAGCAAAGTGCTGCGAAAACCGCATCATTCTATCTTTACTAATAACGGAGATACCACGTAAAACTACCCAAAAATGGACACCCTGTACACATGATGATGATGTACGTTCATTCTTTTCCAGATTCAATTGTATGTTTAGTATCCTTGTCAATGACCTGTCTCTATTGCATGAAGCTATGTAATTCCCTTTAAAAGTAAACGAGATGCTCGCAAAGTCAAGGTATTTATTAATTTTTCAATTTATTATTGCTATTTTGCTATGTCGGTAGTGAAAACGTTCCCAGTTTGTAAATTTTTTAAACTTCAATTTAAACATTATTAAACACATCCTCGAAGCAGAGTAGCATGTAAATTACAGTAAATATAGTGTACAACTCTTTTCTTGTTAAAGTGCATATCAGCCTTGTTGCGCACGTAGTTTACAAAGTATAACATTGGTTTTTATCTCGACTGGAACACAAAAATAAACAACTTTGTGTACCTCGAGTAAATAATAAAATATTTACGTATAAAACGTTTCACACTTTATATACTTACTCCGGGTTAAAATATTACATGTTGAGTTTTTAGACCTAGATACTGTGATTCTTTATTATTTAAAACATGATATTTTAACTAGGTGACACTTTGTTCCTAAAGCGATAAATTATACTTTTAATCTGGCAACAAAAGCTCTAAAAATAATATGCAATTATAATTTGTTGTTTTTTGCCTATCTTTTCATTATACTATATAGTGTTTCGCAAAAGAGATATATATGAACTACCTCTAACTGTATCAAGTAGGTACATTATTTCAATATCCCTTGTTTTAAATCAAATTTTTTAATAATAGAGACATAATTTTTGTGGTGGCTGAATATTAACTCCCCTGTACATTTTATAGAAAAACTTCATTATAACTTCTTGAAGAGTCCGATATGGTAAACCCCTGTGTCGAGTTTGAATACATTTCGGTGAGCCAATTCTATGCTATTCTATTAAACGGGATGGCAAAATCACGGAACAAACTCTCATTGTTCAGCTAATACAGTAAACACCAGGAAATTAAATTTTGAGATTGATAAAAAGAAGTGACAATGTTTTCATCATATTCAGATTTACGTCAATTTTTGGCAAGAGCGTCATAGAAATTATTTACTGATGTTTGCTGTATTCGTGGTTTTGCCATCACGTTTAATTGAATAGCTTACACTGAGCGGAATTTCGAGTTGATATAACTTAAATGTGAGTTGTCCAAGCCCGAAGCGTGTTGCTAATAGGGGACAGCCCATGAACACCTCTGAATTCAGGCAACCAAATGGAAGAAATTGCATCAACTCACTATTCATAAGTTATGATAGTACAGAAGATATTTGTTGTATATTTAAAAAAAAGTATTCAAATGAATTATAAACAGGAGAGCATACTACGGCTAAGAGACCATGCGGACGAAGCTATGACGATTGCTTATAAATAATAAGGCTCCATAACAATAATAACAAGTTGTATGCATCTCCCTCCTGTCCCAACACAAGTTTTCACGCAGAGAGAACAAAGATGAAAAATCCCGCAAACGGCGCAACGGCCAACAAGTGTCTATACGCGCGATCGAAGGAGAATTGGCGAATAACAATGGAATGAACCGCGCCAAACCTGCACGAGCACGAATTCAGAACTTTCCGTGACCTTACGATCTTGCGTTTTACCCTCGATATGGGGTTTTGGAGCACGTTTCCTGAATTATTCCAATCCAAAATAATTTACACATGTTAATGAGTTAAAATAGTCCGGGTTAAAACGACGCTTTATAATCAATTAGTAAGTTTTCCCAATCCAGAAACTGAGTTCAGGTAACTCATAAAATAGTTACAAGATGAGGAATTGTGGTGATCCTAAATATGTTTAAAATGTTGATTAGAAATCTCTTTCTGGGTTGAGGCGAACCAAAAGAACCTGAGTTATTGTATCGTTTTTAAATAATTTGTGATAATTCGTAGGCTCAGTTAGAACAACATAGAGAGGTGGGTTGAGGTAGCTCCAATTTTGTAACCCGTAACATTGGTAAATGCATTTTTGTCAGTGTATATCCAAACTCGGCACGTTGCTTTACCACGTCGGCTTCTTCAAGAAGCTATAATGTACAGGGGAATAAAAATTAGTAGTCGTATGTTGGGTTGCATTATTTCAAGGTTATACCGCAGGCCGGAGATTGGCGCTTATAAGTACATACAATCGAATGATTAAAGGGAGGAGGGGTAACATATATCTAATGAAGTTTCTAGAGGACCATGCTTCATTTGTTTTGTTGGGGTATATTTTTTTGTTTACATGTGAAAATTAGTTTAAAAATTCCGCTCGGACCACTTGACGAGATTCATTTCAAAAGACGTATTTTACTTTTAGAAAATAATATTTGTGATTCAGACAATATCAAATTAATTAAAATGATTATCGTATATTTTATGTATCATCCTAAATATCACACATCTTCTTGAACTGTGAAGCTAATTGTTGTCATATAGTCATGGTCTGGCCTATTTTGTAAATACTTAAACAATGAACTATAAAATACATTGTCCGTTATTTCAGAATACAAATATTAAAAACTCAAACTTGAAATTTAAAGTACGACATCTCAAAAATACAATATTTCCTTGGAGAAATCGTACTAGCGGTGTTCAACCACTTTATAGTTGTTCATAAAAAGAAGTATTTTAAGTGAGAATTTTTATTGTTTCTTAAATTACATCAAAGGATAAAAATTCAACTTACTTAGGTTTAATAAAAATGTATAAAACGGAAGGGGGAGGAAAAAAATCAATTTTTTAGTATAAACACATTTATTTGTTCAATATTTTCTGTTACTGCTGTGTTTTATAATTTCATATCTAGTTTATCAATCTCGGTGGTTCATAAATTTACCTATATGTAAATGCTTTATAGCAATAGCACTGCCAACAATCTTACTTTCAAAAAAAATCTCAAAAAGCAAACAATATCCATTTACCTGTAAAACATCTAGTTATTTTAGTTAAACAATCCATTGGATAATGGTTTAAACTTTTTGGTAAAATAGAAAAAAAATTAATGGAGCCTTTATTTTTGTATATACAAATTGTATAAGAATTGTGATTGTGTCTAATGACAATAAAACATTTAATACATTAAAACAGATCATACAGATTTTAAGAATAGAAGTTCTTTTTCAAATAGGGTACTTTTGCAGAAAATAAGCCGTTTACACACGGGCATTTTTTCAGCTTAATAAACGATAATTTTGTTAAGAAATTTATATTCATAAACTAATTTACTACAGAATAATTTTGTGGGTTAAAGCAGCCTTTAAAAAAATTGAATTAAAACAACTAAAGCTAAAACACAACATCCGTAAAATTGTTCGTTCTCACTTACACATTTAAATTCTGTTTTCATCACATGTTTTTTAATGTTAAATGCAGAAGTTCGCATAAATCCTTCCAGAGATATTAGCACTAACTATGTAGATCATCGACTCGTCTACAGCCGTTCAAAGAAATTGATGGGATGCAATATTAAAATATTTATTTACAGAACCTGTCAATGACGATAAAAAGCATAATAATTCAATGGTGGTTCAAGGTACAGGATGTTTTTAATCAAAATAGTAGTATAATCGGTCCCTATGGTCCCTTTTATCCACGCGTTTTTGATCGCTTGACACTCGACGGTAAAAAACGCGGCGACATCATTGCTTGAAAACGACGCACAATTTATGCACTCGTGTTTTGACGCGTGTCGCTTGACGAACCAAGTCGCTGCACTTTCCAAAGACATTGTTCTAAATGTGTGCTTTGATGCTCGTCCTGCATCAAAGCGCAAATTTAGGACATGTGTTTATAAAACGCCGCTCCGCGATTTTTATTGCCAAGCGACAGGCGACAAAAACGCGTAGATAAAAGGGGCCTTAGAACAATGTGTTTAGAAAACGCAGCGATTTGTATCAGCGAGCGACAGAGGATAAAAGACGCATGCGTAAAAGGGGTATATACGGCATATTGTAAAATTATTGCGAAACATGCAAGTTACCTAAAAATTATGATTCACAATAGAAATGCGGCTTATAACTTTAAAAACTATACGTTTCTATATGTCTTCAATTTGGATCACCCTGTATATAATAACCCTGAATAATTGTCCACTATAATTTCTCTATATACAGGGTGATTGATGGTGGATGGCCTATTAGACGTTTATAGAGAACTAGTCATCGGATCACTTTGAAAATTTGGGTGCTTATAGAAGCGGACATGATCTCTCTTTCAAAAATGTTTTTAGCCATGCAGTGTTGCCACTTCTACTTGAAAGTATTAGCAACTTTAATAATTTAAACGGAACGCCCTGTGTATTATTTTTGTTTTAGAATCCTTATTAATTTCTTATTAACTTTCCTTAATATTTCCCTATACCTATTTGTTCTCTATAGTTCTCGAGATAATAATTAATTTCACTTTTTTTTTCGGAAAAAATGTCCTAAAAAAGTGATGATATTTTTAAACTCTGACAAATTAAAGCACTGAAATTTGGTATGGAGTCAGGTTATATCCAGAGGTCTTTCACCCTCTTTCCAAATATTAGTTATAATAGTACAGGGTGTTTCAAAATACAAATATTTTGATGGTTTGGAAAAATGTGAAATTAATTATTATCTCGAGAACTATAACAAATAGGCATAGGAAAATATTAAGGAAAGTTATTAAGAACTTAATAAGGATTCTAAAACAAAAATAATACACAGGGTGTTCCGTTTAAATTAACAAAGTTGTTAATACTTTCAAGTAGAAGCGGCAATACTGCATGGCTAAAAATAGTTTTAAAAGATAAATCATGTCCGCTTCTATAAGCTCCAAAATTTTCAAAGTTATCCGATGACTAGTTCTCCATAAACGTCTAATAGGCCATCCACCATAAATCACCCTGTATAGTTTTGTGTACCACTATCCACAATGGAAATTTTGTTTAAAAATACCAGTGCGAGTTATTGAAAGATTTATGCGAACTTCTTAGTCCTTATATGAATTACACCTATTTATTTACAAATTTGTAATAACATTTTTTACATACTTTATACTAAATACTAATATTAAATCTTATAAATACATTGCACAAAAATTAAAAATGTAATAACTATTGCACTTACACATTCGGACGGGGTTCTCAATTACCTAGAAATTCCGAAACGAACTAAATTTAATTGTGTAAAAACAAAAAGAACTATAGAAAGTACTGCCAACAATGTATATTTTGTTCTTAATTCAAGGAGTGTTGTAGATTAAATTTAGTTAGGTACTTTGTGAAGCGCAGAAAAAAGTTAGAAATATAAGAAGAGAAAATGTTTAAGCATAGCCATACGCACAGAGGAATGATGAGTCCTCGTTGTCCCTGGACCCGTATTAAAGTTACAACTAAATGAAATTTATAATGTACCATCGATTTTTTAAACCATAAAAGCTCGTTGCAATAACTTTAAAAATAGGAAAATTGGTTCTGCCACGTGGTAATTAATAAGTACTATACATATAAATAGGGGTTTTCAAGGGAGGGGGTAAAACCTCAGTATTTGCAGGGAGGCGCCGCGTCGTCCATCGTGCCGCACACAACGGCACCAAGGCCTTAAAGGCGGCTAGTCTGTATCCACAACGGCGCACCGCCCCGCGCCCATAGCCTTGTACCATAGCACCGCACAGCATCGCTTGAGATTTACACAGTATCCCTCGACATCGATATATAAACATGGACTGTACGTTGTTATCTTCTTCCGATGAAGAAGATATTGTTTTAGACTCTAATATAACAAAGTGGTACGTATATGCTTAAACAAAAATCTAGTATTTATATGCATTCTCATATATTCACAAAAGCTTTGGGGTCTTTCCTTAGATCTTTATGAAGGTGATAAAATTCTCCATAGAATCTTCGCTTTGCGTTAATAGGATACACTGGTAATCTTCATTTCTGTTTAAACATATTAAATATATTAAGGCGTCTAAAATAATATATTCTTCATCGGAAGAACAACGCACAGTCCATGTTTATATCTCGATGTCGAGAGACAATACTGATCGGCAGGCAAGGCAATGAGCGAGGGCACTGTGACAAGCGCGGATCCAGGGGGAGGTCATGGGGGTCATGGACCCCCTCCCCCCAAACCATCAATTTAACACGAAAAATACCATATATGCCGGTTTGACTAACGCGGCAGGGTATTACTTTTCGTAATTTGTCCATGCATGACCCCCCCCCCCCCCCCCCCCAAACCGAAGTTCTGGATTCGCCCTTGCTGACTGTGCGGTGCGCCGTTGTGGCCATACATTAATGTCACCTGTGACAATGCAATACATGTAGGGTAAAGGCGATTATCGGTATTTCGCACGACGGCGCTGAGTACTTGATAGGATATTACTCTCTCCCTAATAATGGCACAAATACATTTGTTTAGATGATTTTAACACAGTCTCCGCGTAAGACTAAGCTATAGGGCCAAAGCTAGGATCTCATTGTATAGCGATGGTTCAAAATGAACTAAAACTAGTTTAGTCGTTAAAATTTGTTTTACACTCCGTTCACATACAATTTTGGCAGTTTTTGTTAAAAAATTATTTCTAAATATTGTAGGAAGAAACAATTACAATAAAATCGCTTCTTAATTTGACTTATGTTAAAAAAGGAAGCTAAAAACATCTAGTCGTATAATCGATAAGAAAGCAGACATTTTATTAGAAATTAAACAATCTCATAATTCTTTGACTTGCACAATCGACAATACTTTTGACTTATTCCGACATTTGTCTTTTGAAATCCCTCCCCCTCCCCCACCCAACTGTCAAGTTAGAGTGTGGGTTTAATTAAAAGGTAACCAGAGAAAAGTGTAATATTTACTATTCGTGTGAAATTGACATATAAAAATGTAATTCCATAGGAATTGTCTTTTATTGTGTCATAAAATTGCATATAAAAAAATAATATGCAGGTTTACTGTAATCCTGTAATTATACATAGTGAAACATAATTCTGTGAAATACCTTATACGTAAAATCAAATCATTTGATAAGATTCAACAAAGGATTTACGGTGTGCAAAATGCGGCAAACGTATGTATTTCGTTTTGAAAAATCATTAACGCGTAGCCCCGTTTAAAAAATATTCACTGAATCATTGTGACAATTATATTTTCTTAGGTTTTTGTATACAGGGTGTCGCAGATAAGAATGCACTTCTACAAAGATTTTGTTAACCATAGGACATGCAGCTACGACTAAATTATACAGAAGTTCCGCAACATCATGTTTCAAATTAGAAACTACCAAATATTTCCTCAGATATAGGTACATATACAGAACCAACCAATTTTTGAAAGATATGTGAAAATAAATTTTACATTCTCATTGCCTCCATAAGATAATTTAATTGAATTTTTAATCCGAGGTTTCGTTTTTTCGCAACCATCATCAATTTTATTTTTTAAAGTAGTAGTAATTTATGCTTTATGAACTCAACTTTATATTCTGATCCAACGATATGTCACATCTATTATTTATTAGGCGTTTCGAACTAAAAAAACTCATCTTCAATACAAATAATCACCTTATTGGAACTATTTTTGTTTCTATTGTTATAGTTATCATCTAGTTAGTATTAAAAATTATTTTTTATTTGGCATTATTACAATAATAATAATAATATACATCAATTCTTTATTTCATTTGCGAACACAATAATAATAATAATAAATAATAAGTGTGATATATCGTTGGATTCAGAATATAAAGTGGAGTTCTCTTCAAATCGAATCAGGGTACATCGTAAAAATTCGGTTTTGTTCAAATATCTTCGGAAATATTCGAAATTTTTTTAATTTGAAAACACCACTGACATTTTTCCATGTGGATATTTTTTCTGATTAGCCTGGTCAATTCTACATGAAAACGGTCTCCTGACTCATTAATGCGCCACTGTTGTCTAATTCGATAATTTCTGTATGTCCTTTGGTTAATGAGATCCTTCTTGAGTGCATTCTTATTTGGGACACCCTGTATAAACCAAAACTTTAAAACTTGTTCGACATAAAATGAAGCGATTGTTTTCGCGCAAAATTTCTTTGTTCGGGTTTGTTCTGAATAAACCAATGAAATCATGAAAAATTGAACTAAAACACTCTCACTGACTAAGAATACACTTCTCAGTCATGTCCCAATTAAAATGTCTACTTTCTCTTATTTTTCCACATAAAACACAATGTTCAAAAGGAATTAATAACCATAAATAAAATTATCACTAACTCGTCAACCGAGTTGTTCACTAGTGTCATTCGCTTCCATCTTCATCGCTTGCTGATCTTGCAAAAACCTTTGCATAACGGAATTGGGAGGAGGCACTACCGTGGGTAACACTGATTGTTCCATCGATTGATGGTGATTCATGACACTGGACGGTTGACCATGCTGATTTAGCACGGAAGGTGACGACGACATGTTGACATTGTACATGTCAATTTGATTTTTTTCCTCGACTCGTTTCTTGTTCTGTTTCCTTTCTTTTGCCCGTCGGTTTTGAAACCAAATTTTAACTTGACGTTCTGATAAACCTAACGTTGACGCTAACTCGGATTTCCGACGGATGGTGATATATTTGTTTACGAAGGTGAATTCTTTTTCTAGCTCTATCCGTTGGTGATCGGTGTAGACCACGCGATACTTGTCCTTTGTCCTCGTTTTTCCTGAAACAAATTTTTAAAGTTAAATTTTCATAGGGTATCAATCATTTAACAGGTTAGCAAAATATTCTTATTTTTGCGAACAGAAAAATGTAATCGGTCAGAAAAAATGGCTAGTTGGTCAGCAACTTATGGACAGCAAACATTTCTGAATCGCAACAGTGCCCTGGGAAAACAAGTGAAAACCGCCCCCGCTACACCTTTTGTAGCCGATTTCCTTCTGTATTCGGCAAAAGAAAACACAAGAAACATACATAAATTGACAATGCCCTGGGACCTCTGAAGCAAACTGCTTCTAGACATGTTTTTTTCTACTGACCAATTGTAAACTCTTGCTGACCAAGTAATTATTTCGCAGCTCGACTGTCAATAACGGCAAACCATTTAATTACTTCTCATGTTCATATGATTCAAACAAAAGGGCAATTGATGCTAAATCATACATCGAATTTCATTAAATTTATATTTAGTATCGTTAAGTTTATTTTGAAGATGATCTACATCTTACGGAGGTTTATTCAAAAAATGATGCTAATAAATTAACACTCGGCCATTGTTGTCTTACAACACACAATTTTATCACACAGGATGTTGTGCAACCTACATTTCTCTACATCCCCTCCTAAGTATCCGTGAAGAGTTACCCTCGTTCTGAGCTATGTTTACATTCCTTGTTCTATTAGGACAATACATACGTTGTCAGGTGCTTGGGAGGGTCGTTATCTCCCTCTACAAACATATGCCGACATTTTTCATCTCGCCGCCCGCTAATCCCCTCTAATCGCTTGCTATCGACTCTTATCAAAGGTAAATGATACTAAATTCTCATATGCCGTGTTTTCATAGACTTGGAATGATAGGATATTTTTTGGTACAGAGGTTAGGTAAAATGTATAAAAATATACTGGCAAATGCAGCAGCCACCTTCGTTCTCATTATAATTTAGTTTAAAGATTGTTATCAAAATGTTGTATATTATGGAAAGTGTAATAATTCTTCCCACGAATTATTAAAGACACTTTATAGGAGCATTTAAGAAGTTTAAGAACTATATTATTATATTTGTATGTATTAGAATACGATAACGAATCGGGTTAACACTTAATTTTGAAAGAAGTGACTAATGGATCCGTTTAAAGATGGGATTGAGTGCGATAGTTTTCGAGAAAAGCTTTTATTGAGCGTCGGGACTTCTTGTAACAATACTATAGTTCGGGTGTGTTCGACATACACTGCTGTTCTATAAAAGTTGCTATTGTACCTAGGAAACCAGGAGTTACCTCCAATCTTGTCCCAGAATGAGAATCCTTGAACATTAGAGACGGCAGACTCGGTTCTAGAGGCACAAAATACTATAGATAGCAAATTACTCAATCGTAACAAGCAAAGGTCTGTACAACTAGGCCTAAAAGTTGGACTGGCCTCTAAATAGAAATCACTAAATCTAAGAAGAATTAAATCACCTAATAGGGAGAACATCTAAAACTGGAAAACCCAATATGTGGTAGATATCAAGAGGAAAGAGAAGAAATAGGTAACATATAGCTGGACTTTCTGGGTTTATATTTGAGACAATAGAATGCTTGATTAGGTCCTAGAATCAGAAGTTCTTCAAGGGGACGTTCAGTGCGGAATAGTACAGTTAACATTTCTATAAAAGTTAAAATTTCAACGAGCGAGCATGGTCTTTGTAAATTCTAAGTAAAGTCTGAAATACAATAATTATGCTTCATTAGGATTTAAAAGCTTAACCAAATGACTGATGGATGATAGGCATTTTTCTTATATATTTTATGTTAGATTGCATGAATCACCTTTAAATCTTTGAAATAAAGATTGTTAGGTATTATTGTAAAGAAATCAACGCAGTATATAGTACTAGACATTTCTTTTAAATAGTTTGAAACGCCATTAAGATGCTGTGAATTGATTACTGTAAATCCACTTAAAATTCTGTTTCATCACAATTGAGAAGCACACTCCTTATCTCCTATTAGGGACCAGAAAGAACCATACTGTTAGGTTGAACTTTCTCTATTTTTAATTTATCTACAGGTTGTTAATCATACATATATACAGCAAAATGGTTGTCTAAGCCTTTTTGCTGTTGTTAGAAGGTTCTTAGAATAAATCTACACAGCTTAAAGCTCAAAATATTTCATGCAAGAATACTCTTATAACCCTTATAAGGAAAGACATGTTGGTTCAGATATGTACCTACGTAGGTATTTGTATTTGCAATAGAACCGATCCACAAAATTACCATTTCCTTGATTTTGTTCCATTGAGAGACATTTTTACGTTTAACATTGTTACAAATCCATCCCAGCTACAGTCCAAGATAGCCAATTTAAATCAGAACAGTTGGCTCTATCAAGAAGAGCAATTTTTCTCGACAGTTAGAGGTTAACAGGGCATCAAAGTTGGCGCCAAGCGCATTACAGCAATACTGTATCGTTGTGTAATTGCCATGGTGCGGCTCGACCCCCGCAGTTTGATGTTATGCGTCCCTAGGGCTCCATTGGCGCTATTACCCTGTGTCGTTCCAGGTCTCGGTGGCGGCAACTGCCACTAACGGCCCCCTGTTAATTCCGCATTCGCGATTTATAGAACATGTTTGTCTGCGTGTTAACAGGATCTAGGAATGCCACCAGTTTTGGTAAACAAGTGTACATTTTAAGCATAGGATCGAGGCCCATGTATTAAGTTGATGTTTGACACCTCGTTACGGTTTTATATAAGATACAGTGTCATAACGTCTTGCACAAAATTCCTCCACCCTGAAATTTTGGTCAAGTTTGCTATTTAATAACTTATTTAATTTTAATGCGATTTTCATGATTTTGTTATCAGTTTGTAGATTCATTTATTGGTGTCATAACGTCTTGCACAAAATTCCTCCACCCTGAAATTTTGGTCAAGTTTGCTATTTAATAACTTATTTAATTTTAATGCGATTTTCATGATTTTGTTATCAGTTTGTAGATCCATTTATTGTGTTTTTCCTTAATTATTTTATAAAGTAACATTTTTCGATTAGGCTATATTATACAGGAGTAAATCAAACTGTTGTTTTTTGTCGTAATTTCAAAACATCCTATAGGAAAATTGAGGTGGATAATTTTATTTCTATACTGTTTCTGGTAATCTTTGATGCATTCTAAACATTTCGTTTTCTGATTCATTCCATTATCTTATATCTGCTGATTAAGAAAAACCAACGCTAGGTATATCATAAAGTTAATTAACAAAAACAATTTTAATATCGTGTATTTCCTCCTCTCACAGTAATGACAGCTTGCAGCCTTCGTGGCATCGAATGAATAAGGTTACTTATCCTTTCTTGAGGGATAGCCTGATATTCTTCGGTCAGCGCCAGTTGTAAGTCTGGTGTGGTTGTACAGGACGACGATAGACGGTCCTTTTAAGTTGATCTCAAAGATGTTAGATTGGGTTGAGATCCGGGCTACATGCGGGCCATTCCAATCTTGGAAGATATTCGCTCACTACATGTGCAACGTGAGGTCTAGCATTATCTTGCATTACTGTAAATTGGTTCCCAATGAAAGGAGCAAATGGAACAAGAACTTCTTGGAGGATTTCCTTAATGTAACGGTGGGCGGCTAGAGCTCCATTTTCAACAACTACAAGATTGGTGAGTGCTTCGGTAGACATACCCGCCTAAATCATGAACCGCCATGATATGAAATTCGTTCTGATATGATGCAGTCACAGCATATCTTTCATTTCTACGTATGTATACCCGCTCACGACCATCCGGCGACCTTAAACAAACCCTGGATTCATCAGTGAATAGTACATAAGAATATTGCCACTGTCAAATATTCTGTCACAATAATCGCGTACTTAGCCAATGTAGATAATTTTTAACCGAAAGCTTGACATACATTTTCTAAAAATAACATCCTTTCATTTAAAATTCTGCAGCTAGCAGCAGAAATGAAATAATGGAATGAATTAAAAAACGAAATCTTTGGAATACATAAAAAAATTACAAGAAACGGTATGGAAATAAAATTATCCATCCAATTTTCCTACAGGTTATTTTGAAATTACGACAAAACACAACAGTTTCATTTACTCCTGTATAATATAGCCTAATCGAAAAATGTTATTTTATAAAATAATTAAGGAAAGTTACAATAAATGGATCTATAAACTGATAATAAAAACATGAAGATCGCATAAAAAATAAAAAAGTTATAATACATCAAACTTGACCAAAATTTCATAATGGCGGAATTTTGTGCTGACGAGTGTATAACCCACCATACCTCTTGAACTAGCGAATTAGCCAAAATAGTCATAAAAGCTTCTAGAATGGACAGAATTGTGCAGGTGCAGGCCTGAGAATTTAAAATAGGATACACTTTAATCCCTAAAATAGTGTCCACAAACGCGAGAACACACGTAATTAGGTTTAGATACAGAAATGAAGCAACTTCATTCATATTTCGATATTTGTTTAATAGATCTTAAGAAAAGCCAAACGCTTAAGAAATAGCTTCCTATATGGTCGAAAATTCTAAAGGAACGTTAATCCCGGATCTTAAATTATAATCGTAACATAAATAACCCAGAAACTACCAATAAAAAAATCAATTAAGGTGAAACCAAAGTTGTCATAATAAATATAAGAATAAAGAATGTTCAAGTTACAACCTTTTTTTATTTTCTAATAAATCTCTTTTAAAACCATTTAACACACTTTTGTGCCATAACACAAAGATATTTATTTTTATTTCTTTAATCTTTAAGAGAAGAAATAAATTCAGGGCCTTTTATCTGCTTGTCATGATGTTCCTCAATGAATTTCAACTAACTTCCACCCTATATTAGTCATGTCAGTTACGGTATACACCCTAATTAAGGGGGATGGTAGTAACTGTATCTAATACGAACCTGCTGTGTATTTACTACTGTTCGACAACTCCAACTATCAGAATATACGTCCTTAAATAGAATATACAATTATAACAGACCACCTTGGAGGAGAATGTGCTACCATTTTGTCACATCGTGTCAAAGCACATTTAAAGAAAGAAGGCGCAACATGACAAATGTCTTTTCGCAGATGAACGTGACAGTTTGGGTTATTCTTTATCCCATCAATCGTCTTACTTCGAGATGATGACATGATGTTGATAAACTAGGTTTTGTATGCTGAAGGTATCCATTCTTCTCATGATCTATTTGTTTAGAGTTAACAGTGAATGTTTCCTTTCATCGAGGTTTGTAATCGGTTTATAATCGTAAGGCAAAAATTAAAAGAGCAATAGTTAATTGTTTTGTGAAAAGAGCGCAGGAAGGAAAATATTCTTATTTATAAGGTCAGCAATTTGTCACCCTAAATCCCAGGAAATTAACACAACAATAAACAAACTCCGATAAATTACCTATCATCTACGAAAAATTGGTTTTTAAGGTGACACAAAACTGTTCTAAGACTTATTGTTATAGGTTTGTTTTCTCTATATTGATTTCCATTTTTCGAATAACGCCACTCTATCCTGGTAAATGTCATGGATTTAAATCCCTCTAAAGAAGCAGTAAATTGTATGAAAATCTGGAAGATGGTTGAGGCAAAATTAGAAGAATAAAGTGTTTATTCATTTCCATCCATTTCTTTGGAAGACAAACAGGATATACCCAACAGTGCCCGCAATTTACATTTTAGTTTAAGTTCTACAACTAACAATAAGCATGAAAGTTTCAATACAGATTTAGTGTAATATTAAATTATACAAGAGAAAAAATATTTATATAAAAAGAATGCACAAATTTCCAGAAAAACAGATTTAAGTGATTTTTTAACGGTATTAAAGGACATGAAAAATAGATGTATATGGTTGCAGTAGGTACGTATTTGAGAGTTTAAGCATTCTATTTAAAGGTGAATTTGCACTACTATTAGTACGGCTAAGGGCCGGTAGTTCAAAGTCACCTTAAGGTACAGAATGACATAAGTCATCCTTAACACAAAATTGACAGTACATTAAAGTTCCTTTTAATTCTCATCTAAAGGCATCCAGAATAACGGAGTAATCTTAGACTTAACGCGACTTAAATTAATTTAAAATATAGTTTCTTTAAGGTTTACATTAACGTTAAGGCTACCTTAAGGTAACATTCAAATATCGGCCCTAAATGGCACATTAAATATCTGTGTAAGGGCCGGTATTTGAATGTTACATTAAGTTAGACATTAGCTAAGGCAGCCTTAACGTTACGGTAAACCTTAAAAAAACTATGTTTTAAATTAATTTCAGGGTCAATTGACGTGTTAAATGGAAGATTATCACGTCCTTAAAGATCTATTACTTTAGATGAAAGCCCTTAGGGCCGAAATTACAAAGTCTCCTCAAGGTACAGAATGACATAAGTCATCCTTAACACAAGTTTGACAGTATATTATCGTACAGCCTCGCCTTGAGCTTCGCACAGTCGTCCCTCGACAACGCGATATAAACATGGACTGTGCGTTGATATCTTATTCCGCAGAAGAAGATATTGTTTTAGACTCTAATATAACAAAGTGGTACTTATATGCTTAAAAAAAATCTAGTATTTATATGCATTCTCATATATTCACAAACGCGTTGGGGGATCTTTCCTTAGATTTTTATAAAGGTGATAAAATTCTCCATAGAATCTTCGCTTTGCGTTAATAGGATGCACTGGTATTCTTGATTTCAGTTTAAACATATACCACTTGGTTATATTAGCGTCTAAAATAATATCTTCTGCTTCATCGGAAGAAGATGACAACGCACAGTCCATGTTTATATCTCGATGTCGAGAGACAAACTGATCGACAGGCAAGGAAATGAGCGAGGGTCGTTACGCCGTTGTGGATACTACTGTGCGGTGCTATGGTACCAGGCTATGAGCGAGGGCACTGTGCGATGCTCCGTTGTGGTCATACACCACTTAACGCGTCAATTGCCCCGCAACATAATTTAAAACATACTTTTTAAAGTTTATCTTAACGTTAAGGCTACCTTAGCTAGATATTAGACATTGGATTCCAAACTGAGGATGTAAAGTTAATTTTCTTAAGAAATACTGTTAGGTTTTTTTCATAATGTTAGTTACTTCGAGTTTATTTTTGTTACGAAATTTAATCGGCTTTCTCTCCTAACTTATTCTCAAAGTGTTTGCCGGATGTCCAAGATCTCCTTCAGTTCGCCTGACTACTTTCTTTTTGATTTTAACGACTATTATAGTTGATTGTTTGGTTTGGCACTACAAACAAATAGGTATAGCAATAAACATACAGGGTTATTGTGCTTGAATTCTTAAGAATCAATGAAGATAACGTACAGAATAGATATATTATTATTATTATACAGGGTTACCCAGAATATGTGGGCAATCTCCCGGGTTCAGATAGAACATTTAAAAATAACAAATTTTACTTCCTACGGCCTCGCCTATGGAGATACGGGCCCATAACGGACGTCCCTGGAAATCCTTGTTTTTTAAGTACTATATTTTTGAGTATAATGGTTAGTAGATGAGTCTCCGTAAAATTCGCCCTTTTAAACACATTTGGCTTATTTAGTTTGCCAGGGACGGACTAGACATACCAAAATTTTTTTGTAAACCTTGTATGATGAAGGAACGACAATAATATTTTTGGGTACTCTAAACATAATGCTGAAAAAAAGGTATTCTTGATCAATGTCGATAAAATGAACTGTTTTCGAAAAAAATATACATTTTTGTTCAATATGATTTATATTCAGTACACGTAAATTCCATTAGTAAGTAATAAGAAATATTCTTATTTAAATCGGTACATGTGAAAAAACCATAACAGCAATGAGGGAATTTTATGAACATAAAACAACAACTAATGCAAAAAACCACATTGAACAAAAACGAAAACAGTTCACTTTATGGACATTGATCAAGAGTACCTTTTTCAGCTTAAGGATTAAAGTATCCAAAAATATTATTGTCGTTCCTTCATCATACAAGGTGTACAAAAAAACATTTTTGTGTACGTCTAGTCCGTCCCTGGCAAACTAAATTAGCCAAATGTGTTTAAAAGAGCGAATTTTATGGAGACTCATCTACTAACCATTATACTAAAAAACATATTAAATTACAGCTAGTACTTAATAAATTATTTAAAAAACAACGATTTCCAGGGACGTCCATTATGGGCCCGGGAAGGAAGTAGGAAGAAAAATTTATAATAACTTCTCCTGTTATTTTTAAGTATTCTATCTGAACCCGGGAAATTACCCACATATTCTTTCTGGGACACCCTGTATAAGCGAAATAACCCTTATTATACAGAGTGTTCGGATGGTCCATCTGAATACTTGGAGAGGGGATTCTACATATTATTAAAATATAAATATAATAAATATGTTTGTCTACCGTGCCAACAATGCTTCCTTCTGTACCTAAAAATCCAAATTTAATTTTTGGGCATATCTTTTTGTTTCGAGGGTTATTGGAAAAAATATATTTTATTTTAAGGCACAAGAATACCTAATAAAAAGGTAATCTTCATTCGAGTCGATAAGTCTAAACTAGAATTAAAGGTTTTGTCACCAGTAAAATCAGTTTTTCAGATGGAAGCAAAAAAATAATTTTATTTTCGACTTATATCACTTACTACTCCTTTATTTTAACATGCAGAGTTCTTTCCAAGTATCCTGTTAGATTATTATTTAGTTTAACTTTGTATATGTCGTAGCCTTTTAGTGTAATCAGCGATTTCATGAAAAGTCTGCTCTTTTCATGAAACGCTGCCAAACACTGAAATAAATAACTATTACGCCTAAAGGTTATAAATTGTACACGTTACATGAAACGTCTGAATGTTTCGGCCTCTTGATGAAAACGAGCAAAATTACGTTAATTGACTGAATTTAATAGACTTTCCATGTAGCGCTCCGAATCTACTTTGCACTTGATGTAATGAAATGAGTAGCTATTGTATAACCTGAAAATGGCGATTTCTAGTAACATTCCCTCAGCGCTTGCAAAAAACCTGACTACAGAAGAAGAGCTTATGAAAATTATGAATGAAGAAGATTCAGTTGTCGAAATATCTGATGCACATGAAGGTCTCGCTGATGAAGATGCTGATATTACCAATGTTGTTCCGCAGGAAAAAAATATAAACAGATCTCAAGAATTAATGTGCGAAAATTGTTTACATGTTGTTAATATTGCGGAATTTTGTCAACAAGGATCTTCAGTACTGTGCAATTTATGTTCTGCAAGTAAAAACATTTCTGAAGAACGCGACGAAGCTAGAAATAAAACTGAAGAAGCAGCCAAAAAAATGTTAAGTAATTCTTTTAATGTAGGCGATTGTGTATTATTGAATATTCCCAAAGTCGGCAGATGTCCAGGAGATTCCAGGAATATCATTTGTTTGATAATAGATCAGAAAAATGGCGTAAATCAGATTGCTGGTAAGCACGGTACTACTATAAAGTGATGGTTTGGTGCTGAAAGGCATACTGTTGCGGGTTCAGCATTTCTTAATAAAGAGGAAATGCCCTTGGAACAAACATTCAGCTTAAGAGAAGCTGTGTCATTGGAATCAGGTGGTCAAGGCATAGGTACTGAAATGTAAACCTAGCAAACAAATGTGTACTTACTAGGAATATGTGTATCTGTAAAAAAATAGCGTACTTTGTAATAGCGGTTGCCATAATAGCTTGCTGTGCTTTATTAAGTAACATATCGTTTATTTATTTTTTTTAATAATTGAGGATTCTACTTTTATTCGTATTTTTGTTGATCCTGTACTGTGCCAGCCGCTAAGATATCTTATTTGTAATAATATTTTCTTTTGTAGTAAAAGTTATTTCTTTGTTAATTCAGTAAGTTCAAAGTATATTCGGAGCGTTACATGAAAAGTCCAGTAAAGTCAGTCACTTAACGTAATTTTGCTCGTTTTCAACAAGAGGCCGAAACAGGCAGACGTTTCATGTAACGTCTACAATTTATAGCATTTTGGGCATAATAGTTGTTTGTTTCAGTGTTTGGCAGCGTTTCATGAAAAGAGCAGACTTTTCATGAAACGACTGATTACACTAAAAGGCTGCGACTTATAAGTATATTGCAGTTGGCCTTATTTTTACTGCAGATCAGTCCATCGTACTATCCAGCAAGCACTGGTCCATTTTCTTTTTTAAAGGCATCAACGGCTTCTGCTCTTTGAAGTTGGACGGAAAAAATATTACTTCTCGAATAAATAATTTAAGAGAGAATTTTTAAATGGGAATTCCTTCACAGGATAGAATCAACTACACTGCATTTGTATTCTCAATAGTATTTATTTTATAGTAGCCTCGTAGCGGTGGTAAAACGAATCCCAAACGACAAAGAGTTCCGTCAAAAATTTCTGTTAATTATAGATAATAATTTGTGACAACAAACGCTGATTTATTGAATAAAAGTGTGCGTAATATAGCCACCGGGCTATCGTAAAAGCCAAATAGACATTAAGAAGACTTAGAGCAACGGTCGTAAAGCGTTCTGGTTGGCCCTTTATGGCGCTACGTCCGACCAATCTCCTTCTTTGATGTGCGGTCAGGAATTTTATAGCGGCCACATTTAAATTCCTGAAGTTTTATGATATTCCTTGTTAAAAAGTTTAATGCATAGGTGCGGTTAAAGTAAATAAAAGAGTTTTATATTATGGAATTTTGATGAATACATAAAATAGAGATGGGTTTTTTAACACTTACTAAAAATTTAATTATTTTGGGTCCGTATAGGTTGAGAATCGTTAAAATTATGACTGCGTAAGTACCTACAGATAAAAGTTGAGTATATAAAAAAATGTATAGATAAGAATCATACTTAAAAAACGAGATCTTTAAAGATTCGGGTTATTAAAACATCCGTGTAAGAAACTATACTTTTTGTGCAACAGCATTGTCAAATATTCAAGTTACACAAAAGAATAGAACCGAGGTATTTTATGTACAAATTTTAGCTGAGTAAGAAAAGCACGATATACAACGTGTCCAAAATAAGGAGGGCCAGTACAGGGATCTCGGAAACCGTAAGAGATACGAAGTCGGCTAAATAGAGGTAAAGTTGCGCATTTACGTGCCTAATAATATGCCGTTTAGAAAGTTTTAAAATTCCGAGTAGTTCCGGAGATATCCGGAAAAAACGAAATTCTAAAAAATCGTTTTATTGTTTTTCTGGATTTTTTGAGATCGAATTCTGAAGTAAATTGCACCTCTGCATTGTCGCTTTTTCCGCTCAACTAACAGCGTTAATTGTTTTGCAATCCGACGAGTCGTCTTCGAAGGGCCATTATCAACTTTCTTTTTTTTTAATACGGTCCTGTTTTTCTGATATTGGAATTTGGTAGCTTTTTTTTCTTCCGAATGCAACGATGTATGATACATTGTGGTTTAATGACGTTTCGAGGGTTTTTTGAACAACATCAGGAAATTTTAGGATTCGGTCCTGTACCTATTTATCCTAATTTTATAAATAATATCTCATAAGTAAGCTCTAAATGTTTACTTATGTTGGACTAGTTCAATAAATAACTAATAATTTAATAATAAACCACAAATAAGTGAACAAAATACAGAAATATTATTTCAACTTCTGTTGATTCGGGATTTAAAAGAAAAGTAGGTATTTGAAACAGAAAAATTAAGATGGTGACACGTGATTTGTTTCACTTTACATTCCCATTGTGATCGTTTGAGAGAGTTTTAAGGTTTTCTATTTTCCAGAAAATATGGAACATAATTTTACAACTGCTGAAAAGTTTGATATTTTATCGCATGTTTTATTTTATCTCAAAAAAACTGTTATGTGGCAGTTAGAAGATGTTATTTGTGCTTAGAGAATAACGGAAATCATTTTGAACACCTGATTATGTAGTTCCTTACTTTTTTCGGTTTTCGTTTTATTACTGTTTTGGAATGATTTTTGTTCACTTATTTGCAGTTTATTATTGAATTATTTGTTATTTATTGAACTAGTCCAATATAAGTAAAAATTTTAGAGCTTACTTATGAAATATTAATTATAAAATTAGGAGAAATACAGGACCGTATCCCAAAATTTCCTGATGTTGTTCAAAAAACCCTCGAAACGTCATTAAACAACAATGTGTCATACATCGTTGCATTCGGGAGAAAAAAAGCTCTCAAATTCCAATATCAGGAAAACAGGACCGTATTTTAAAAAAGAACGTCGATAATGGCCCTTCGAAGACAACTTGTCGGATTACAAAACAATTAAGGCTGTTAGACAGAGCGGAAAAAATGGCAATACAAAAGTGCAATTTACTTTAGAATTCGATCTCAAAAAAACCCAGGAACAATACAACGATTTTTCAGAATTTCGGGTTTTTCCGGATATCTCCGGAACTACTCTGATTTTTAAAACTTTCTAAACGGCATATTATTAGGCACGTAAATGCGCAACTTTACCTTCATTTAACCGAGTTCGTATCTCTTACGGTTTCCGAGATCCCTGTCTTGGACACGTTGTACACTATAGTTTTGTTTTCTGATTGAATTCGGAATTGACTGACTGTAAAGAAGCTGTCGTCGGCTTTTGTTACTTTACATAAAAAAATACTTAGTATCATAATATAGAATTTACAAAAAAATGTAGGTGCCTATTCAATAAAAAATAATAGAGTTAAACATTTGGACATGAGCATTATACTCGTACCTAATTATTTATAATGTTAAAAAACGAGCAATATTTACACATGAACCAAACCTGTTAAGATTCCAGCAGTAAATTTTCCACTATGTATGTACCTCGCAAATATTTACCAGCCTGGTTAAACTATGTAGATAATATATAGAGCAAATTTGCTAAAAAAATATACTCTAAATATAGAAGACGGTTAAGGAGTCTATACTACTGGCAGTGACAATAAAGGTACTAATTTTCCGTATTTTCTTCCTTATTAATTAATTCCATGAACCTTGATTGCCATCTTGTTTAGATCGTAATATCTCGAAAACAACTGAAGATCGAAATAGGGCATGAAAAATATTGAGAATTCAAGTAGAATCAAAAAATCAAATAAAATTTCGGTTGTTCCATCCTTTTTTACTAACAAACCCGACTTTTTTACCTAGCCGGTATAATATTAAAAATTCTCAAAATTTACAATGGTGCCCCATTTTCGACACTTTTATGGCGTATCTCCGTAATTGTTAGTGCTATCAAAAAAGTAATGTAGGTGTATTGTGCTCTTTTTGGATCACACTTAAAATGGTAAAATTTTCGCATACGAGATACGGGGGAAAATCAAAAAATTGACAATTTCAAAATTACCCTATATTCTCTTAGTTAAAAGAGATACAGAAAAATGTTTCATACAGAAGTTTCTTTATATTGATTTCTGAATAATCTGCCATTTTCAGAATAAGTATACGGGGTCAGGTAAAAAAGTTATCGGACCTAACCTCATTTTTTTAAATGGAACACCCTGTATATTTTAATCTAAAAAGATACTATTTTAAATTCTCCTTTCAAACACACCAGGCGATTTATTAAACTTTATTACTTTAATCCACGGTAGACCATGAAACAAAAGCTAATATCCTCGAAACAACTATGTTGACTATTAACATTTAACGTCAATTTCATTTTTACATATTCATTTCCGAAAATGGCCTATCAACATTTAGAATCGCTATCCGGATGGACGGACTATAGACGGTAACCATTTAAAGATGTATTCCGAACATTTGCGATGATTCCCGTTATTTTTTACCTTAATCTGAATCTTTTATTTCGTTTCAAAGTAATAAAGTTTAAATAAATCGCCTAGGAAATCAATACCATCCATGGTGTGGTATATATTTGAAAGGAGAATATAAAATAGTTTCGTTTCAGATTAAAATATACAGGGTGTTCTATTTTAAAAAATGAGGTTAGGTCCGATAACTTTTTTACATGATGCCGTATTCTTATTCTGAAAACCTGGGACACCCTGTACATCGTTATGAAAATATGGGGGTGTTTTCCATCAGACATTTTTGCCAACCGTGTATATTAAAACACTGCGATAACTAAGCTTAACAACTAAACAATAACTTTTTGCATTAGTTAATTGTGCAAGTCGCAAAACGTTTAGGGTTAAAAATTGTTTATGCCTCAGTGAACGAACAAGTAAAATTATGCAGTCGACGAGACGTTCAATCGACAAACCTAATGGAATTATTGCATTTGTTTTGATTTTTTGGTTAATTCTTCACTCAAAATTAGCACCTAATCCTCAACCAAAGACTAGACTTTTACTATAAGTTCCTTATAGATCCGGTTTTAAGGTTCTACCTAGATAAATTTCACAAGCACAATACTTGTCAATAAAAACGACAAATTTCAAAGAAATTGGGCGTAAGTCGGTAAAATAGAGACATATTTTATTGCGTCCTCGGGTGCCAATTTGTGTTGAAAACCGAAAAATGTTGTATTTGGATCCCTTTTCCTCTAAACATTTCGGTCTCATCACAGACTAGGCGGCACGGTTTACAATGGTCAATATAAACTTGTTTATTGTATTTATTTCCTATTTTGACTTTACTGTGAAAATATATCTTTTCAGGCTCGCATAATAAACGCTCTTTGGTCGATTTGCATAAGGGACAGCCTTACCTGACACGGAAGGCATTTGCCTGCTGGCTTGGGGGGCGCAAAAATTAGTCAGTTCTGTAGGTGAACCATCCCCTAGAAAAATGATCACATCGCATGCCATTACCCAACTATTTTAAATCTCCGAAACAGCTTGAAGAAAAGACTGGTTTAATCATCAAATATTTTGAGAAACTTAAATCTTGGAAAGGAAATAAATTAGTTTTCTCATTCGACCAATAAAAAAAAATATTTTGTCTAAGTGTATGGCCACAACAGCGCACCGCCCTCGCTCATAGCCTGGTACCATAGCACCGCACAGTAGTGTCCACAACGGCGCAACGACCCTCGCACATTGCCTTGCCTGTCGGTCAGTTTGTCTCTCGACATCGAGAGACTGTGCGTTGTCATCTTCTTCCGGCGAAGAAGATTTTATTTTGGTATATTTTATGTTTAAACAGAAATCAAGATTACCAGTGTATCCTATTAACGCAAAGCGAAGATTCTATGGAGAATTTCATCAATTTTTTAAAGATTTAAGGAAAGATCCCAACGTTTTTGTGAATATATGAGGATACATAAATAAAAGGAGGAAGCTATTTTGAACATTTACTTTAGTTTACAATTATTAGTAGTCTAGTCGTCTATAACAAAATTTCCCAATAAAAACTATTTAAACAACATAATTTATGATATTTACTATTATTTCGAAAACGGCTGGATAGATATAACTTATATGCTTATATTATAAAAAAAATTGTCTATGAATTCTACGTCAACAACTACAGGGTGTTCCATTTGAAAAACTTGAGAAAAAATATTTTAAAATGTGGCGTTTTTGAAAGCTTATTATGAACACCCTGTATAAAATAGATAAACGCAATTAGATTCATAGTATCTCTAGACTCTTGTCATAAATTTCACACAATGACGAGGTTAAAAAAATTGTTCTGGATTGATTTTTTTGATTTTTTTTTTCAGAACTACAAAACTTTTTTTTTAGTTTTTAAGTTATTTCTCCGAAACTACAAAACCAAATTAAATAAAATTTGAGACCCTTATAAACGATTCTAATACGAACCTACATATGCAATAAAATACTGGGTGTCCCATTTAAAAAAATGTAACTTTATGCTGTCACACTTTTTTGGCCCACCCTGTATAATGTAAAATATTTTTAAAACTTGCCGCTTTGCGTCCAATATCTCGAACTGTTTTAGTATTGTTGATAAGTTCTTCGATAAGGATTTAATCTTCCGTCCCCGCTTCGTTTGCGGACCCTGTATTGAATGCATTTGTCATAATATGTACATAATAAGTACAAATATTATATGTACTAAATATAATATGTGTGTTTTTAAATTTTCTACTCGAAAACGTATTAATAATTTCCTAATAACATCAAATTATAATGTTTTAGGGAAATCACTGTGGCAACGCTGTATAGGCGTGTTTCTACTAGCGACCCGGAATTTTAGGAATCTGTCATTATCCATTAATTTCTAATGCTACAGTGTTGTTTAACTGTGTTTGTGATCTATTGTGTTTTAGATTATTTATTTTAGTATTTTGTCGAACTAAAACTATTTAAACCGGAGCCGGATTTTCCATTTTAAACATTAAATTTTAATTAAAATAACTTTATTATCCTAAAAAAATACACGCCACTGAACTGGTACAGATATGAGCCAGTGGACGCGCAGCTTACAGCGTTGCCATTTTTAAAACCTTCTTAACTGAACTATGGAAGTATGTATGATCGTAAACATATGGTGTTTTCTGAATGGAATGTTGCCTCTCCCTTTTATATTATATGTCTATGATAGCTACATATCATGAGTATGGAATATTTTTAAAAGTTGTTTGGTTTGTGTTTTTAATTTCTATAGCACTATGTCAATAATATAAATTTAAGTTAAATAAAATTACACGATTAACAAGAGGGATTAATTATGCTACCTGGATCTCCGACATTAAGGACAATAAATTATCTTATTTGTCCGTAGAGATTGCAAAAAATTTCTTAAATAGGTGTAAATCCATTAAATGTCTTAAGTTTGCAGTTACTGAGAAACCATCCCATTCAATAGGATTAGGTTCATATTCTGAATTATGTTAATTCATTTTAATACGGCCTGTTAAGTTCTTATCAAGTGTAAAGTAACAAATTACTTACACATAGGTAAACTACATTTCACGCTCTTTCGTTAATCTTTTACCTGCTATTATCGACACCAGCCGTAATAAATCCAGAAATTAAGAAAAATAAAGAATAAAATAATATATAAAAATTCCGTTATAATTAGTATTTCAAATGTATATTATGTTGTAATAAACATTATTTGAATTGTTTTAAAAAATGAACAAGATTATTCTTACAATATATCTCAGCATAATATACGATCATATTAGATGTGCAAATAGATTGTTAAGAAGTTGTAAAAACAGATACTTAGTAACTTCATAAAACAATAAAATTTATGAACTTGATACAATTACTTATTAGTATCCTCATTCATTGCTTGTAAATAATTCTTTTAAGCGATCGCAACAGTTAGTTGTGTTAATAATAAAAAGTTGTATAAGTAGTTGATATTTTATTCTCTGATCGAATTCCAACACAAATAAAAATCCTTTAATCATATATTATTTTTTGCGACCGATATAGGGGCCGACACCGCCTCGTAAAATATTGAGACCTATGCCGCTGTAGCGGTGTTGGACTATAAAGAAGCCGCCGCGGGCAAAAAAATAATATTTAAAATAAATAATTTAAAAGAAGATTTTTATATCAGAAAATAATAATAGAACTGTTAATATTGATAAAATGGGTTTGGTTTGGGAGTTCCTTCGATGCGTCGGATATAATACGTAGTACAAAAATTCAGTATTTACCCACCAGAGCCATGAAACAAGCCGCCAGGCTGATAAAAAAAAGTTGTAGGTACTGGAAATCGAACCCAGAATTGCGCCTTAGAGACTTTTCTAAGTTTTCAAAGCGGTATGGTAAGGGAAAGCAAATCGCTCATGATTAAGGGCCATCAAGAGATGTTGAAGAATAAAATTTTACCTAACCTATGTATGTTTTAATTTTTTCCTGCTGAGCTACTTTCCATGCATCTCAAGCAATCAACACTGTCTGTCGGAAAAGCGGATCCCTCGCAAGCAGCCAGACGACAACGCGTCGCAATTGACCGTTACCGCGGGATTACACAGGCATTCCAATACAAATAAAAATATCCAGACACTATTTATTAGTTTATTTGATGAGCCGATAGCTTACAGTCCGATCAAGTCCGACGCCATTAGGGCGGCATCTGTCCAATTATTTTACGAGGCGACATCCGCGTCTTTATACCTATTTGCTCGCAAAAATAATATAATAATTAAGAGAGGATTTTTATTTATATTGGAATTCGATCAGAGAATAAAATATCAACCTATATGTACCTAGGTAGAAAAGCCTACGTATACAGGGTGTCAATTTGGAATCAGACACATCAATTTAATTTTGAAGGGGTCAAATTTTGAGTGAGAAAAGGAGTCCAATGGCATATGATTTTAAAGGTAGCTTAAATCTCTGTACAACAGATTTGTGGTTTTTACGTTATTATCTAAAAAAACATTGAGATGTCTCCCCTTTTAGTAAAATGATTAGGGGTCTGTAGATTTAGTCACTCCTGGTGAGACCAATTCGAATTAGGGGGTGCCAAAATGAACTTGTAATGACATTCGTTTTTGAAGCACGATTTCTTGGAAAGTTGTCACTTGACATTCCTTAAACTACGAAGAATTCTTTAAAAGTATCCTCTTGTTCATTGACATGTCTTTCCGATTTATAATATTATGGAATGAAAGCCAGATATTAAGGATGTGAAGTTCTCAAATTGACATACTGTATAAATAAATGTGTGGACGAAGGGCGCTCTGTAAGCAACTCCAAGATGAGGACGCGATTATCTAATTTTAAATCTAAATACTATGATATCGGAGGTCTTTGAAATAATCGTTTTATTGTTTAATATCTACCCCCAACCCCCTCCCATTTTTTAGATAATTTAGCAAGTAAAATGGATGCAAAAGGTGCTCCACTCAACTTTAACGCTGGTATGAATATAGAATTTATATAAGAATCAGTGTAGTTTTGTAGGATTTAATTCATAATTTGATCAAGCTCCTTAAAAAAGAACACCTTTAGCTAACGTACTCAATAATCATTATATTTAATTCTTTTTTAAAACAATATCTATCAAGATATAGATATTATCGAATATTATTTTGAATACCCTTTGCCCTTAATTAAAAATTAATTTGAAAAAAATTACCAGGATTAGGCTGAATCTGTGTGTAGCTCGTTTTCTTAATCCATTCGTAGGGACTTCTCGCGGGAGGTGGCCGCGGATTGCCCACCAGCTGCTGCGGCGGAGAAATATTCCCGCTTTGTCCACCGGGACTGCTCATCTCACTCCCCGACACCGTAATAGGTGGTGAGGGAAGCTGATTTTCCGGTTCCCCGTGGGGTTGTAATGGTGGTATCCCTGTATGAACAAAATCGGGAAATTCGTGTTGAAACACACTGTGCCCCCCGTGGGGATGCCACATCTGAGGCTCCTCTTGGGGTAAATATGTTGCTGGGGGTGTGCTTATTTGGGCCCCTTGATGGTATCCGGCATACCACGAGTGCATGTGATTATTTGTTTGGAAATGTCCATTTGGTGGGGCCGTTTGCTGGCGATACATTGAATTATAGTATGAAACCATTGTGGTAGCAGATACACAAGTCCCTTTAGGAAACACTCACTTCAATAGTCACACCAATAATAAATAATCCTTTTACACGGCAAAAAACAATCGCACGGAATTTATAACACGAAGTTTATAAAAAGTACATTAACAACTAAAATAGCTATCACACTTAAAATTATTGTCTAAAATCTGTCGTCACACCACGCTACTTTAACAACAACAAATGACACGAATGATTCAAAATCCAACCAAGGATAAGTTGAAGGCACATGGAAAGATAAGGACTCGATAAGGATTAAAGGGCGGGACAGAGGGGTAACCCAACCAATGGCAATGGTTTGTTGGGAACATGGCTGAACTCTGCGAACGTAACCAATAAAAAAGGCGGGCTTTCGAGCCGGTGTTACAACTTTATTATTTGGAAATGTTTAATTAATCAAAAGGTGTAATCTGATGATAATCTTTATTGTGAGTGGTGGTTTTTTTTTATTAACAGGAGGTGTTAATATCAATAGAATATGGCCTGGCGCGGTGCGATTTTGGAATATTATGTTTATTCCTTACTTAATTACTTTCTTTTTTTAATTTTGCCTGATTTATTAATTAATGCAGAGACTAATTTATTCTCGAGAGTGTTTTTTTTCAATTGGAAATGAAATAAATATTGTCAATGTGTCTTTGGTTCATTTAAATGATAATGAATGTATTAGCATTGGGTTTTAAAAGTTAGTACAAGTAATGGTTAGTGAGATCACTTATAGGCCTGTTTTTACTTCTTAGTCCAAAAATAATTAGTAACTGTGTTGCAGTTAAAAACACACATCACTTCCCACTCGAAAATATTATTATACCTATTATTCTGTATATATCTTTGGAATAAAAAAATACTAAATATTTAATAACTGTGATAATTTTTTTTTTCACGTTGTTACTATATAAAAAAACTTATTTTGAAATTATTTACCATATACCGGACCGCCGCCCAGCAGGTGTTTATCTACATGAGGGCACCAGAGATTTCGTTCCTCACAAAAAAATATTTTATTATTGAAGGCAATTTCTATTTCTATTTAAATTCGATCAAATAACAAAAATAAACTTTGCTTTAAAACTTAATTCGTCGTCACTGTGCACAATTTGGTGTTGTCGGTAACACCCAATTATCGGATTAAGATTTTTGAGAACCGACAATCAGTTTTAGGTAGCGTCTATATTTGCTTTATATTAAAATATACAAAAAAAAATTTACATACTTTTGCAATCGGTACCATGATTTTCTAGGTAATGAGATATGGACATGTTGAACATTACATACCCGACTCAGTTACCCCAAGTTACTCTATTCTAAAGTGTCTTCCCTATTTCCATTTTTTCCTGCGATGCTCCCAAGCATTTTAGCTGCTCATAGTGAGTATCTATTATAGAGAAGATAAATTTAACTGATGAGAAAATTTGAAAAATTGTTTGCAAGTTAGGCACAACTATTTAGCAGATTTCCCTGATTTGGGATTTATAACATTTTCATAAAAGCCTTCGATGTGTAAATTTGTTTTATAAAAGATCCTCGGTGATACATTTTTGCTGTTTGGGGTATTAGGTACCTACGCTAAAATATATTCACCGTGAGCGAAAGACATTTGTTTAAATTATTGGTACTCACTTTAAAAGACGCCGATCTTATTAATGAAGACATTTTGGCGTATCTATATCTATTTTGGCATTTTTCGATTCTATATAAAAATTCTTTTAAATTTTGTTAACAATTTCCTATAGGTACCCGTCTCCAACCGTTTCAGGAATAAAAGTATTTAAGGAATGTTTTCTAAAAAAATAACTAATTTGACCTTACTTCGTAACTGATGTAGTTATAGATTTAACGATTTGAAAAACTTTAGGAAAGGTAAGTCTTTTTTATTTTATTAAAATACTATACACTTTTTATACAGGGTATTTTCAAAATTATACCTTTCTGGTATAATAATATAATAAATCCTACTCATAAGTCAATTTTTTAAATGGAATTTATTTTGAATGTTAACTAATTGATCAGTACATACTTATATGTTTCAATGTTTAGTATTTGTTAAGTTAAAAAATTGACTTGACTTGAGTATTATATTACCTATACCAGAAAGGAATAATTTTAAAAATATCGTATATAAAATAGTATATTATTTTTTTTAAATAAAATGACCCATACCTTATCCAAATACAGTAAAACCTCTCATAACGGACACCTCTAATAAGCGGACATCTATATTAAGCGGACATTTTTTCATAGTCCGGAACTAGGTATATGAAATTCCATGAAAATCAACCTGTCTTGGGCGGACTCTCCTTTGGGCGGACGCGGACAGGCTGTTTTCATACAAAGAGTGCGAAAACCCTCGTTTAAACGGGCAAATTCTTTTTTTAAGTATTTGGGAGATTAATAAGTACGGTGCAAAAACTCTCTGAAGACAGACCGGCAACCAATCGCGTATGCGTGAAAGGACTTCGCCGAATGAAAGTATGTGTGATTCCCCGACAGCAGTCCGCCGTTTATTTGTAAGTTGTAAGGTTAATATCGTAAACAATGACACAAAAAAGTCGCGTTTTGAGTCTGAAAGAGAATATTGATGTTGTGGAAGTTTGTAGTTTGATAACAATGATTTGGGCGAGTTTATTAACATTGATAGCAATGTGCTATTAGCAGATGATAGTGACCGCATTCCTACCGATTATGTAGTCCAAACTGAAACCACATCACTATCTGACGACCCTGCTGAAGAAGTTGAATGCAGTAATCAAACAAATGTCACCAATTATCAATAAGCCATTAGTATGGTAAAGGAATTATAAGAGAATGCAAAGAATGGAGGTGACTGTAGAGCAATGGAATTGTTATCAGACTTGGAATTAAATTTTCTAGATTGCAAGTATAAAACGCAAACACGTCAAACTACGTTATTAGACTTTTTTAGTACTACATCCTAACTAAAACTAGTCTATTTTTGTTACGTTATGTTTATTTGTACATGCATATACATAGTAATAATTTAGCATTTATATATTACATAATAACAAATTTTCCCATGGGCGGACACCTCTATTAGGCGGACACATTTAGACGGTCCCGTAGGTGTCCGCCTAAGAGAGGTTTCACTGTATTCTTAAAACTTTAAATCTTTAATTGCAGCGGTTATAAAGTAGAGTCAAATTATCTTTGACATATTTTTCTATTTAATTAAAAAATCACTTACAAACGGTTGGATATGTAGGAAATTGCTGATCAAAGTTTCTCGTATTTTTACATAGAATCGAAAAATGTCAAATTATACAAGGTGTTATATTTAAATTAGCAATTTTTGAGCCTAACTTATACGTACGTCAAAATATCGTCATTACAACGATCGGGATTTTTACAGCGAGTTTAGTTTCCGATTTCTTTTAATATGCCACTCACAGTGTATTCAAATAAAGTATTTTTTTTGCATTCAGTTAACTGCGATTGCAAATAACAAATATTAAACAGATACTAGAATTATTTAAAATTATAATTGCATTCTTTAGATTTTCTTCAAATGTATAAGGAAAAAGATATTGTAAGGTATGTCGTTGCCATTGATATAACTAAAACTAACATCCCGGAAACAATATTTATGAGAAAATAGTATATTATGTACCGAGGTGGAAAGTGTTTCATTCCTGTCGAGAGAGTCGCCGCTTCGCGCCTCGGTTAACTAAATCTCGAGACAGTAATGAAACTTTTCACCGAGGTTTGTATACTATTTTATTTACAACCACATCTAACATCCACTTCTTATTATTTTGAATTAAAAAAATTAATAAAAGATAAATGTCATTTTGACTTTTCCATTGAAAAATTAGACGGAAATTTCAAATAACCGCAGATGGTAAAATAATGTAAGTAATATACACATCAAGATGGAAAATATCATTTTTTGAATAAGGTTTCCATGTCACTAAACAATATATTATTTTAATAACAGAAAAATGCTATCGGATGAGGAATTTGATTTTGCTGCTACTACTCCAGAAATTCGAGAAGTATAGGAAAAATAGTTGTAGATCTTCTGCCAACTAAAAGCCAGCCGACATATGACAAGGCATATAACTGTACGAGACACAAAGTTCAAAATCCTGGTTCTGAGTCGGCGCTACTAGCTTATTTCAGTGAAAATGCCAAGACAAATAAGATGTCAACGATTTGGTCACAATATTCAATGCTGAAGACCACTCTATGAATTAGGGAAAGTAGACATATCTAAACACGCAAAGCTATTAGCATTTTTAAAAAAGTGTGTTCGTATCTTATTTTGAGATATCGATTTTTAAAAAAACACAAAAAAATAATTTACTTTTCACCCAGGTGGAAAGTAAAAGTAGAAAACGTCAACTTTCCACCTTTCAAAGATAGATGAAATGTCATTATTACATGCATGGTTGTAAATAAACGAATTTACTGCATAAAATTTAAACTAAAACGTAATACTGACTTAGGTATATCATGTAGAAACAATGACACGGTGGAAACAAAACTGGGTGACTATAAGATCTAAATATTTAGATGGATTAAATTTAAACCTCATTAGTGAATAAACAGGATAATGGTGCAATTGTTTAAATGGTTTAAAAGTCATATGGAAAGAAAACTACTGTTAAATCGGGGAAATAATGAACGAGGCGTCATAACCTTTAATGTAGGTACTATATTTCTGTTTTAGGAAAAAAATGTCCAAGGAACAAAAACGTTGTAATGCGACTAAAATTGATTGGGGGAAAGTATATTTTTTTTGTTCTGGAAGATTTAATTTTATTTATTTATTTAAATTATGGACGAATTATTAATAAAATTGTATGCAACAATTTTCTTCAAATAATGCAACGTTTTCATAGAAAGAGAAAACTTCGTTTTTCAGTGCTAAAAATTGAAGTCTAGACCCCGATCACTTTTGGTCTCTTTCTTCCGATTATCGTTGTTTTTGTCGGCGTCCCGATTACGGGCGGCCGCTCGACGTACTGTTCTAACGGCAAGGGAAGTCCCAATTCGCCTCGTACCTACAAAGCGCGAAATGGACAGTGGTCAAATCGGAGATTTCGACTCCGTCATTTTCCCTACAGTACTTGTGTCTGACAAAAAGGTACTATTAATAATATTCCACTAAATTTTCTACACACGAAATAAATTATCTATCTAATAAACAAAATTTAATAAATAATGAATTCGTGATAATCATTAACAGCTGCTAAGTTTTGTATTAATATACTTAATAAGTACACCTAATTGCAAGTTCCAGGAAAATTTCTATGAAGGTGCCTTTAAATCTTAATATGTATATCTACTACAGAAGTTATTTTGGAAATATATGTAGAATATTTTAAATTAGTACCCATTATTAAAGATTACAATACGTCTTTGACGGACTAAATATTGAAAATATATTTAGATCATGCAAGCAACCAAAATCCTGAAATTAATCACACAGCCAAGTAAGTTGTTCTTCTTTCACTTTGAATACCATGCCATGCCATAACAATCCCTTTTAAACGTTGCCTTTGGCGTAACATATATAACTTCATAAGAAGTATCCACTTAGAACCTAATATTTTCGGTTTTTCGGTCATATTACTACCTACCATACGCATAATATACAATTTTTGTATGGGTCCTGACGGATTAATATAAGATACGTGTCTGTCTCCACCTCTCGCTGATAGTACAATAAGATTTCACATTTTTCTTACGTGGTTGCCTGGTTAAGTACCTACATTTTTTTAAATTGTGTAAAGACAGTCGCCGACTCTACGCTCAATGTTAAATATTTCGGGTTTGTTCGGGTTTGTTCGGCCATTGTAGAGCGTTACATTCTCTAAAATGTTGTGCCCGCGGCCATTATTCTAAAATGAATGGATCACCTATAACAGTTATAGCGCGAAAAGTTCGCAGAAAGTAATTTGTATGTTAACAATACATAAAATGCCAAACAGAATCCTACTTGACATTTTAAGCAATTTTGAAAAAACAACAACTTTTTGACTTTAACTTTGAACAACTTTTTGACTTTGACTTTGTAACTTCATATTACAATAAAACCATTTTTATTTGTGTTAATCAAGTCCGTGATTTTCTATTATTTGATCCACATTTTGATTTGAATCATACGGTTACAGGTGATGACGTATGTTCATTCTTTTCCCGGTTCAACTGTATATTTTGAGTATTTTTTACTTCGGTAAGTACCTAGATTTCTAAGGCTCAGTGGCGGTTCTTCCACAAGAGCACATGCTCACGTGCACCCCCAAAACAAAGCGAATAAAAAATATTAATTTATATTCATTGCATATTATTTATCGTATCCGATCCTCCCTAATATTTTATCGTACCGTCAAACTAAAAAAGTCCGACCCTCCCTAATATTTTATCATCCCGTCAAACCAAACTGTATTGATCCGGCAACCGTGTCTCGGTCGAGGTAAATGACGATTATGACGAGACTTGCTCGCACGTGCGATTAAGTAGTGCAGTTTCTCTGTAGTAAGAGGTGGCGGGGCTATGGCGATTTAACATGGCAAAGGCGCACAGTTTTTGTGTGTTGTCTGTTCGTGCATCTAGTTAGAAATTCGAGCGTGTATGTTTTAATATTTTAATATTATATATTTATTAAGTTAAAATAAATAGTTGACAGTGAACTATTTAAGAAATAACTTTAGCTCTTTGAGTTTGGAGCAAAAAATTGAAGTGAAGAATGCGGGAACAACTAAACCCGAAATTAATTTAATGCAGACCACAAAGGGTAAATCTAGGGACTTTATTAGAAAGTTTAAAAATGAAATATATGAAAAAAAAATTATAGAGGGTATTCCAAACTTAATGAAGCTGTTATTGATCAATTTTCTACAATTAAGAACCGAAGAATGGATTTTACGTTTAAGCACTATTGTGTAGGGTCGATAAATGTTGTGTATTTCGATAAATGATACTCGATATGATTTTAAACCATTTTATTTAAGGATTTAAACTAAAAAACACTGAAAATATGAAGAATGCCAACTTGTCAGTCTCGTGGCTCAATTCGATCTCGTCATAAAAGAGTTAACTATCGTTCTCGTCTTGGTTGCGCCTAATGACGTAGCCGTAGATGGCGTAGTGGTATTAGACATCATTCGGTTTTCTTGATAACTCGTAGATGGCGGTAGTAGTATTGGCCATCATTCGGTTTTCTTGATAGCTCGTAGATGGCTTTAGTAGTATTAGTAGTGGACTGTATAAATATTGTTACGAGGGTTGCTTTACACGCTAAGGAAGCCTTTCTTAACTTCCAAAAGTTGTATTTTCTTTTGTAAAATTAAAAAATAAATAAAAATGTATTTTACCTAACGAATTTTATTATTACTTTTTTCTTTCTACATTTAAAACGCCTAGAAAAATTTCACCATACTTGTGAACCCCCTCTATCATAGGTCACGAGCCGCCACTGCTAAGGTTAAGGTTACAGTAAATTAGTTAGCAACGACTTTACAGTTTTTATGAAAACGCGCTCAAATACATGGCAACAATTACAAAGTCAACTAGAAAATTTACATTAATTTACAAAATTTATAAAATCAGTCGAAATTTTTATTGAACACATTTTCTGGAATAGCCAGGAAAATGACTTAGTACCCTAAATCGTTATGGTACTAAATATATCCAATTTAATGTAGGCTAAAGGTACCGCCCGTTTTTATGCCATAATAATAGGCTTATATGCATGCTGAAAAGGTGTTGATAGCTTTCTATACATCCACGGCCTTATATTTACTTTTTACTAAACGTTTACAAATATACATAAGGGGCAAGTCTTACAATCTCTTTCAATTTGAATGAACTTGTATGTGGTTGTTTTTTCGTCAAAGTATCATTTTAAGAAATTACTGTAATCGAAAATGAATATATTTTCAACAATGCGAAGTAAGTTTGAAAAGGTTTCTACCGAGGAATAATCACATTTTTTTAATGATTTTATTTTTCAATGTAATTCAACATATGTATATTTCAAATTATGTCTGGTGACAGGGTCGGACTATAGTATGGGCATTTATGGGCAAATATGGTTTGTTGAAGGCACATGAACGAGAAGGTGCATACAAAAAGTATGACAAATCCCTTAGTGGATTCGTCGTGACATGGGTTTTGTTTTGACTGGCTAACCAGCGGCAATACATTACATTTACCAGTGGCGTATATAGAAATTTGTTTCGGGGGGGGGCCCTAAATTAAAGAGAAATATTTTGACAACAAAATTAATACTAATAAATTTATTTAACTGTTAATTTATTTAAAAAATTTTATATTATGAAGAGGCACTACAATTTAATAAACACGCTTTAAATTTTAACTTCCATATGTTCCGAAGGATTTATACGCTCATCTTCAGTTGATAATATATAAGGAGTAAAAACTTATGATATTGTCAAGATGAACTGTAAAAACGAAGAAAAATGTTCCGGAAGTAGAAAAAGAAGAAACAGAATTACTGATTTTTTTCACTTTTTCTTTTTCTTCTACTGGAATAAGAAAATATATAATTCATTTTTTTTCTTAATTTCAAATTTTCATCAAAAGTAAAAAGTTTTTCATAGTACTTAAAAATTGTTTTTTCTTTCTTACTGCTCACCCTGACAATGTCAAAAGTTTTCTACTGAAGATACCCTCGAAACATGTATGGAAGTTAAAATTTAACGAGGGAATATGACAAGATTTTAATATAACACTATATTAATATCGGCATAAATTCTACCCGTATCGGCCCAATTCTACCCCACTCCTTCCAGAAATCTACCCCTATAATAATACAGCGTGTGGAAACACTACTCAGGGGTATCAACATAGTGGAGCGGCGAGTTACGCGCCAAGAGGCGATGCACTCGTCTCTTTAAGATTAATCGCATAGTTGCCTAGTCGGCAACACAATTCGCTTCAGTTTGAGTATTTTTGAATATATTATGAACTAATTACATTATATTTCGGGGGGGGGGCCGGGCCCCCTGGGCCCCCCCCCCCCCTATATACGCCACTGACATTTACATACGTACATTTCGACATCGCTATATAGGGTGATTCACGATGAGCTTGCATTAGAACTTTATGGAGAACTACTGATTATATGTTTCTGAAACTTTGGGGATTCAGGTCACATATATATAACCATTATATTGCTAATACCATCTGCAATTATGTCCCCGCTATGGACATCGAATGGGTAATAGTGAGTTTGCGCAGTTCGGAAATTTCCTTGTGAAAATAAACATTTGACAGGACCGGATTTCAACTTTTTTAATGCAAATTTCACTGATTAGTTCGATTTGAGACAGCGTTCCATGCATACGATTTCTGACGATATGATGTCCGACGTCCGACGGTGCACTGATTGGTGGAAACTTTTGGTGCCAAATTCCGTCCCAATATTTGTAACAATGGACACGATGAGCTTTATTTTAACTTTCATCCGACGTCGTATGTTTCTTAACCTCACTTTTTTCTAAACCAAAATTAAGAATGAATCACTATATTGACTATTTTGGGAATCAGCTACTAATGCAATAAATTAAAAATACATTAATTTTAAGGTTAGGTAGTGACCACATATATATTATATTGTATACGAGTGACACTCCTTTCTTTTACAAGCTTTTTAGTGAAATTCGGTTCCAAAATATTTTGGTATATATTATGTACCTACATACCTGAAATACTCTATACCTGGTATAGATCCACAACTTTTGCAAAAAAGCACCATGCACTTGTGTCCTTTCATCTTAAACAAAACAAGTTACTAACCTAACAAATAGCGAATCAAATCACCACAAATTAAAAGCTCCTTTACAAAAATTGTTGTTAGGTAACCACTAATACACCGACAATAATGTTGATGAACCATTTTTTATTCTGTAATTTGAAAAGGCATCAAGAACCAAAGATGAATAACAAAAACAAATAATGTCGGGCCGGCTCTGACGCGATCGATAAAATTTTCACCCTACTGCGCAAACTCAATGGTGCCAAGCGATATCCCATAGCGGGGACACTTTTTATAATTTGGAACGTTCGTATTGGCAATATAATGGTTATATATATGTGATTCAGGTTTATCGATATGCTCTCTTTAACTAAAATATTCACATGTTTCTGCCATTTCTGGTTATACCGGATCGAAGTAGCTGCCAACTTTCGTTTTTTTAAATACAACATGGTAATTTTTATTATATTTTTTGATTAAGCGTTAAATACTAACCACATTTTACAGAACATGTTTTTGTCAGACTCTGTTAGTTTTTGAGATATCTAAACTTTTTGTAATTATTTGGCAAATGCATGACGATGAAATAATCCATATAAATTTTTTACCTTAGCTCTTGGACCAAATTTTTTTTTTCACCGAATAGCTAGAAGATCATCAAGTCTCAAAAATATTTCAAATTCGACAGAAAATGTACAGGGTGGTCACAATTCAAGGTATATTGTGAAAAAATTCAACCATTAAAAACTGTCTAATTTTAAATGGAACTCCCTGTATATTTTTGTTTATACGGCTTTTCAAGTGAAGATTTTTTAAATTTATTTACGGTTTACATTGAATGTGGCAAAATTAAGTTAAGAGCATGTCGAATATATCGGGATAAATATCCGAATAGGCCGATTCCCACACCTGATATTATTAGAAGACTAAATAATAATTCTTTAATATTTGGATCATTTGAAGTACGAATAATTAAACCAATACTGAACAATGAGATATACTTGAAGTTACCATTTTATCCTAAGAATTTAAAGTTTATAAACTTTCCTTGCTATTTTTTACAAAAAATAATATTAAAACAAATTTAAAACAATTTAAAACAATCAACTGCATTTTATTTGTAAATTCAATTAAAAAACGCTTTAGAACGTTGTACTTTCAAGCAATCAATCACTTTTCCTCCGTATAGATATCAGTATACAATACCTACCTATCTACATTGTATAATTGTTTTCATAGCACACTTGAACAAATAGTAATTTCGGAATAAAATTTGATTTTTTGCGAAAACGCTTTGATACAGATATAGGACAGTAAATACTATTTATAAAGAACAACTAATTTGCCATCAAATTAAATAAAAATATACACGGTGTTCCATTTAAAATAAGAAAGCTTTTAATGGCTGAATTGTTTCACAATGAACCTTGATTTGTGACCACCCTGTACATTTTCTGCCGAATTTGAAATATTTTTGAGACTTGATGATCTTCTAGATATTCGGTGAGAAAAAATTTTTAGTCTAAGAGCTAAGGTAAAAAAATTATATATAATATATAAGTCCAGATATCTCAAAAACTCTGACAAAAACAATGTAATAAAAATTACCATGTTGTATTTAAAAACCGAAAGTTGACAGGTGCTTCCGGTATAACTGGAAATGACAGAAACATGTGAATATTTTAGTTCAAGAGAGCATATCGATAAACCTAAATTCCCAAAGTTTCAGAAACATATATTCAGTAGTTCTCCGTAAAGTTCTAATGCAAGCTCGTCGTGAATCACCCTGTGTGTCACAATGTGGCACTTACTATATGTGGTCGAATTTGGAAAAATACTATTGAGAACTATCAGCAGTAGCACTGACTGTCGATTATACTATCCAAAGAATTATTTTAAATACATACATAAAAATAATTCTTTTACAATAACTCAAAACGATAATCCTGTTGCTACCCGGCTGGAATCCATTTGTTAGGTCATACCATAGCTAAAGGTTTTGGGAAAAGCCTGCCAAATAAAGCAATTTACGGAATTACTACCTTAAGCCCATTATTGAGATGGATACCTTTGCCTATGCTTAGGTAGTCAAGAATAATTTGTTGGATGAATAGGATGGCAGTGATCCACCCCCCAAATAAAATAGAATATAAATTATAAATTATAGGTTAAATAATTTACAAATAAAAAGAAATACTGCAGTATAATTTGAATGCTAAGGTAATTTTATGGTACCATCACTCGTCATATTTATGGTAAATAAGTAATAATTTTTGGTAACCGTTGCTGCTGCCACTTTTAAATATTTAATTTTATAGTTAATTGTAGTTATTTCTATATAGCTTCATCTATAATTCAAATACAGTGTCCTGTGAAGCAGTGCCTCCACCAAAAGAAAATTGTTTCGGGCTTTGACTAGTAGTTAGCCTAACCTGAAAGTAACACTCACGTGGTGGATTACACATTACACAGCCGTTGGACAACACACAAGTTTGTTTTCAACAGTGGCGTAACAAAGCAGCCACGGGCATTGGCGGAACTTCAAAATTTGGGCTAGTTAAGCTAGAATAATGTAAATTGGTAAATTATAGATATAGATGTTATTCCATAAGAATTTAATATAAAAAACTGATGATTCCTATGAGAGAAAATTTTTTAATGCTCTTTAGAAACTAAGGTTTATACTAAAAATCACATTTATTATATTATAATAGATATTATTTAAAAATCCATCAAAAGTGACCACACTATTCTTTTATTGTTTAAAATCACTTTTAAACCAAATTTCCAGGAAATATTTACAAAAGTATAAGTTCTCATAAAATTAATTTAAAAATACATAATAACATCGAATAATTAGAATATCATACAAGGCAGATTAAAATTAGAAGTTACTTTACACAAGTCGCAAGAAAAGTTTTTTCTTTCCTCAAACAATTTAAACTTACATACATGTTAAATCTTCTTATATTCTGAACAAAAAATATGTTTAGAGATTTTTTGATATTTCACTCGATTAACCATTCATAACTAATTCTTTGACCAAATGTTTCTAAGCAGTTAATAACTGAATATCACAATGTTTAGTCATAATTTAGCCATGGAAGCAATTATTGTATAAATGAAACATAAATCATATTTGAATGAAAGAAATGTATTTCAGCTTACTAATAATAATAATTCACAAAAATTCTTTGAAAAATTGTTCAATATGACCTCTGATTTGTTCAATGCATTTCTGTAAACGTATTTTCCCTATTTCGTTGCGATAAGGATATTTTATATTTTAAATTCAATTTCCTGAAATTATTTGTTTACGAATAGGAAGTTTGCATTCGACAAAAAATATCTACGGTAACATAAAAACTTTAAACCGTTGTAGCTGTTAATTCCTTGTTACTATAAACATTATCCAGGACCTAGTTTCCTACTAGGCCCGGTGGGTCTGGGGCCCCACTTTCCTGAGGAGCTCAGCACTTGGCTTGCGCGACACTATACTTATTCAACACAAACAAGACAAAAACTTACCTTATTTGCAAAACGAATAGGTAGGTAGTATGCTTTTTATTACAAAAAATAATTGTAGAGGTTCTTAAAATCAAAGGCGATCGACAGAGGTGTAGGAACTCCTGTTCTTGATGATAATATTAAATCATAATAAATTAGTGTTGCGTGAGAAAAAAACACTTTTTGAAGTGCCGAGGGGCCTCGCATTGCGTAACGGGAGGCCACTTTGAGGCCGTGAGCCCACTGGACGCTGATCCAAATTTCGATTTGGGGGAGGTCAAACGTCGTTTTGGGGGTGGTCATACAAGGAAAAGTTACGAAAAGTAATACCTTGCCGCGTTAGTCGAATATATGGGATTTTTCGTGTTAAATTGATGAATTGGAGAGGGGGGTTATGACCCCCATGACCCCCCTATATCCGCGCTTGCTGAAAGTTCAGAAAATTAAGATAGAAGAAAAAAGTGTGAAATTATTTGCATTAATAAATTAATGATTTAATAAATTAAATAAATTACTGAAACAACTTGAAACAAACCTCTAAGAGAAAAACAATCGTAGTTTTTAATTTGATTTTTGGAAAATAGCTATAAATAATTTTCAAAAAGGGCAAAATTAAACAGAGATGCGTGGCGAACCAAGCCCAAAATGGAGGAGCCTCGTCCCAATAATTTTGCCCTTTTTGAAAATTATTTTTGGCTATTTTCCAAAAGTCAAATTAAAAACTACGATGTTTTTTTAATTTATAAATGCAACTTTCATATATAAAATGTTTGCTTCTTTTTCTGTACAAAAGATTCGCGTGCGGTAAGTAACTACTTACCGCACTGATTTGAGTGCGGTAAGTAGCACTTTACCGCACTAATGCCGTAAGTAATTACATACTATAAAAACAAGTTTATAAGCCAACTATTAAATTTTTATAATTTATTCCCCTAGCAACCTGATATTAATGCATTATTGATAACGACTTACGAGGCATCTACGGGGTAAATTAAAACACTACTCTTTTAGTTTTTAATATTGCTGGCCTAAAACACGCTTTTAGATAAAATATCGTATAATACACCTACGGTAGGTGTGCGATAAAGACCGTACTTTTATTGTAATATACTTTTACACTTCTACCTTAATTTTCTGAACTTTCAATAAACCTTTTTAATTTTTCCAAAATCATAAAGAAATACTTAAATATGTTTTTGCTCCTTTACAGTTTGCCTTAACAATGTCAAAAGTTTCTGTATAGTATGATTTCACTACAGAAGATGAGGTATGTATTTTACAAATATATTAGTAAAATTCATTTACGGGTTACCTGTGTCGGTACCTGACGTTCCCTAAGAATATTTAATAAGGGTTTATTGGGGTGCAATATATATGTAAATAATACACATAATTGATTTTTATTACTTTCTAAGATAATTACCAGACTGATGGAGCCAAAATAGAATAAGATCAGTCGGTTTATCTATCCAATTTATAGGATTATACCAGCATGTTCTTATCACCTTTAAATCGACGAAAAGATATTGCACATCGAAAATGACATACTGCACAGTGGGAAATGACGCTACTGCCCCCTTGACCTGGTGCCTTATTCACTACTTAAATACCTAACAAATAGGACATACTACCAAAAAAATCAAATCGCAAAACCTGTAAATGCCGGTTTTAAAATAAAAAAGTCCTTTTTAAATACTTAAATGATGCTTTATATGACAAAATGGGTATTTAAAAATATAGGGGCCCCCGAAGAACTTAGCACCACCCCCTACCCCGAATCTTGCCCCCGCATATGATGCTGCATCATAGTGAAACGATTTCGATGGATATCAAGAAAGCAGTAGATATGTAAAGAGAAGAAATCAGGACAGAAGCCAAAGAGATCAAATAGATTTTGTTACAGATTGTATATCGACTAAATTTTCGAATCTATTTGCCTGTAGAAAAAAATCTAACCTAAACGCGTTCCTATTTCTGTGATATTTCGAAAATGCGTACAAATTCGTAGCAAATCGGCCATTTTACTTTGGCCAGGGTATTTTCAATTTTTTTGAAAAAAAAATTTTTTTATAATGTTTAATTACATTTTTTATTTCACCACCAAGTGGACAAGAAGAAAACCAGAATTAAACTTTAAATTGACGTCTTCATACTTCATTTGGTAAGATTCTTTTGTTCAACTTCATAATTCTTAAGTTACATATTGTAAAAGTTATAGATACTACATAATAATACTTTCACTCTTAAATTAAGCAAGACAGGGTCTTCAATGCTTCTTTTCTTTATTTCAACTTCTCTGGATGTGAAATACTGGAACTACAGACGAGGTTACCCTGTTGGTCCCAACTTGTCGAATTTATTTCAGTTTTTACTCTCAAATAACAATTTTAGAATGGTTTGTCAAATTATTTTATATCTCATGACATAATTATCATTTAACTTCTTACACTACTACACTGCTCAAGTACTTTCCTACAATGAAAAAACATACAGGTTTTGATTTCTGATTTCTTTACTCTCAGACACTATTTTTGGGTTTTTTATTAACTGTCAAACTGTGAGCGGTTTTCCTTGCTTTTATGAAATTTTATGAATTTGTTTGTAATTATAGATTTTGTTGTTGACAAGTTACCCCCAATTAACTATCCTATTTTTTACACACGATGAGTTTGTCGCTCATTCTAATACAAGGTGTTCCTTAATGACGTGCTAATAGTTCAGGGTGTGATTCCTTAGGTCATTTTATAAAGCGAGGTTCATATGAACATATGTCCGCAACGGCTTAAATTCTTTGCTACAGGGTGTTGAATTTTTATTTTTTAAATGGTTATTTTTTAATATCTCCGAAACTGTTTTAGATATTCTTATCAATTTTGGTATGGGTTAATAGGATTTAGAACCACAAATTTTAGTTAGAAAAGGTATTCAATTGTTCCACCAGTGGCGTCCCTGCAAACATGTCCTCTGCTATTTTTAACAAAAAAGATGGTATGAAGCCACTGACATTTTTCCATGTGCATATTTTTCTGATTAGCCTAGTCAATGCTACATGAAAATGGTCTGTTGAGTTTTTCTGGTCAGACTAAATTCATATTGAAACTCATTATTATTAACATTGATAAATTTTGTTTTATAAAAATTCCTTAAAAGGCATTCTTCCGCCCAGTATTCACATCGAATTGCCCACTCCAACAATTTTTATAAAACAAAATTTTTTTATCAATGTTAATAATAATGAGTTTCAATATGAATTTAGTGGTTTTAATCAAGACCAGAAAAAGTCAAGTGACTGTTTTCATGTAGAATTGACCAGGCTAATCAGAAAAATATTCACATCGAAAAATGTCGGTGGCGTACCATCTTTTTTGTAAAAAATAGTAGAGGACATGTTTGCAGGGACGCTACTGGTGGAACAATTGAATACCTTTTCTAGTCCTAGCGTTTTTTTACTTTATATTTCATGTAAAGATTGTACTTAACATTTTAACCACTGTTAGAATTGACTGGTTCTTGAACACTTTTATCAGCACTCAGTTGCTCTGTCAAAATTTAATAATAAATTTCCCCATAAGAGACGTTGACTCTGGTCCAGTTAAAAGGCTGTTTGCGCCAAATTAGCCTCCTTGTTTCCCTCCATATTCAGAAGTTTGTTCTCTCTGTCAATAATAAAGTCAAACGAGCCACTAAACTAAAATGGAAACAAAGAAGCGCCCCGATAAAAATAAAATAATAAGAACATTATTTCCGAGATCGTGAAATATACAGCCTTTCACGTTAAACCCTTTAAACCGCATATTCTTCAATACAGACCCCTTTTTATCGAGTTGTAACGGTTCCCGTCTCATCAATCAAATCGGTTCGAGCGTCGAAATGCGTCCCCAAGGCTCGCTTAGCGTCGGTTGGCGTCTCATTTTGATTTATCTCTCCATTGCGGTTCAAAGTCGCATCACGAGGCCTGCGACGCTTTACGAATGTAAAATTACTACGGTTTTTTGAGGGTTATAATAGCTGTAATTTCTTCGGATGATTAGAACGATTTGTTAAGAAAGGAATATTTGGCGGGAATATCAAGTATCTGGTTTTAACCGCCGCTCTTTTCGTCACATTTTATTAGGCAATCTGTATCTACATAACCAACGTTATAATCCCTATCAGAAATGAGGGGTGCACTAGGAAAAGCATATTTTTTAAATAAAATACAGCGAAATTTGAAAATTTTTACAGACAACTTTCAGTCCTTAGCATATAACTTACTAAAATAAACTATTTGGCAGTAGAAACGATTATAATTTGCGAAATACATGTTTCTTCCTGCATTAGAAAGCAATTATAAAAATTTTAGATTATAGCTACAGTATTCAAATTTGAATTTTAAAATGTATCGCCGGTCACGTGTCCCCACTAAATAATTTCTCACTTTACCCTTTTATATTTCACGTCATTTTACTAAAGTTACTTTTATATATACATAATTTACACTCCTAGTACAATTTATATTGAACAAATAATCAGATCAACAGTTTAGTTCCTCTAACGCAATTATTAACCAGAAGTTCCGTCTCCGCAGCTGCATGTATCGCCGGTCACGGCAGAAATTGCTTATAAATAACGCCATTTGAGGTCGGCCTAATAGTTTTACAAATATGACGGCATGTGTTTGAATTTGTGTAAAGCGTGCTCCTATTTAGGTAAGTTAATTATTATGTTTAGGTAAGACTAGAACATTGCCTACTTTTTACCAGGCGTATGTTTTTATGTTGTATCGCCGGTCACAGGGTTAACTCAGACCTAGTAGTCTTAATTAAGGAAAAATACTACACGAAGTCATTCTCTTTTCTCTCATTTTTCTGTGTTTTGTTCGCTTATTTGTGGTTTATTATTAAATTATTTGTTATTTATTGAACTAGTCCAACATAAGTAAAAATTTTAGAGCTTACTTATGAGATATTATTTATAAATACAAGACCGTATCCCAAAATTTCCTGATGTTGTTCAAAAAACCCTCGAAACGTCATTAAACCACAATGTGCCTTACATCGTTGCATTCGGAAGAAAAAAAGCTATCAAATTCTAATATCAGAAAAAAACAGGACCGTATTTAATAAAAGAAAGGTGATAATGCCCATTCGAAGACGACTCGTCAGATTACAAAACAATTAACGCTGTTAGATAGAGCGGAAAAAGTGGCAATGCAAAAGTGCAATTTACTTTAGAATTCGATCTCAAAAAAATCCAGGAAAACAATAAAACGGTTTTTCAGAATTTCGGTTTTTTCCGGAACTACCTACTCGGAATTTTAAAACTTTCTAAACGGCATTTAACCGACTTCGTATCTCTTATGGTTTCCGAGATCCCTGTACTGGCCCTCCTTATCTTGGACACGTTGTATATATACAAATATACATTTATTAAACATAACAAAAATACACTAGTTTTAGTTAGGATATAGTGTTAAAAAAATCTAATAACTTCCACAACATCAATTTTCTCTTTCAAACTCAAAACTTTCTGCCATTGTTTACGATTTTAACCTTACAACTCACAAATAAACGGCGGACTGCTTTCGGGGAATCACACATACTTTCATTCGGCGAAGTCCTTTCATTCTGCCACGCATACGCGATTGGTTACCGGTCTGTCTTCAGAGAGTTTTTGCACCGTACTTTTTCGTCTCCCAAATACTTTTAAAAAATGTTGTTCCTTTAAAGTAGGGTTTTCGCATTCTTTGTATGAAAACAGCCTGTCCGCGTCCGCCCAAAGGAGAGACCGTGCCCAAGAGGGATTGATTTTCATGGAATTTCATATAGTACCTAGTTCCGGACTATGAAAAAATGTCCGCTTAATAGAGATGTTCGCTTATCAGAGGTGTCCGTTATGAGAGGTCTCACTGTAATTAAATAAAATTGGTAAAATGCACCAATTTAAAATGTAATATTTGACTTTGGTATAATAAGGAAGTTTTTTAAACTACGACCTTCATAATGTCAATCCTGTCAATTAGCTGCTGACGCGGTTTTGTCTTCGTAATTTCGATTTGAATCATACTGTTACTTCCCCGGTTCAACTGTATGTGTGAACAGCGGACATCGGACGCTGATGCACGATATTTCGGTGCCTCTCAGAGATTCTAGACCGGACCAATTATTGTCAGCGGCTCTTGGATGTTCGCCGTCACGTCCGTGCCTTCTACAAAATGTCACCGGATAGAAATATCCCTCTCTTTCCTCACATGCAATTTCCCTTTTCGTATTGCTTTCTGACAGAGTTTTTTCAAAATTTTTAGTTAATTATATCGCATATTGTTGTTTGATTTACTACAACCCGCCGTTATCTAGAACATTAAATCTGTTAAGATAAAACTAATTGTGTCGGTTCGTTTTAAAATCCTGTTTTAATATACTTATCTCTCCATAAACTTTATCCTTTTATTCCTTAGATATCATTTGTGGCATTGTATGACGTTTAAAATCCAACATCGTATATAAAATTCCAACTAAAATGACACGGACTAGACACGTTTTCCTATTAATTTTTCCAAGATGAAAATGTTACCTTGTCGCTATTAATGAAATACCACCATTTGTTGTATTTTTATATAGAAAAGTTATCTTTAAAGCTAAAGTTAGTTGTCGATTACTCAGAAAATGGTTAATTATAGTAAATAAATGTTATAGCTATCGTAACGTAGATAACCTAAGGTTATTTATACATCTTAAAAGCCGTATTGGAGTCGGCAATTCTTCTCTTAAGGCCGTATTAGACTAGGCAATTTTTTCTCTTGCGCCGGCAATTATAATGGCACGTATTCATGCGCAGTAAACCGTTTTCGATCAGCTGGAGCATTGTCAACGGTCAGAACAGCAGTGGGTACTGTCGAAATCCCTAAAATATCCCCAGAATTAGAGATGTGCAAACCTGTTCGTTTTGATTACCAGTTAAAGCAGCTACTGCTATTTACAAATAGGAGGTGCAAAAAGTTGCTGAATTAGCAGTCCATAAGTTTAATAAAGAATGTAAACTGCTAATTTAAGTACCAGTGGGTTTAAATGGCCATTACCTGTTCATACCTGGTTCAGCCAAATAATAAACAGTTAAAAATAACAGAATAATCCATGTCTACCTAATTGCGCCGGCAAGGACAATTAAAATGGCGCCTGCCCCATTTCTGGTAATGAGAGACAGCTGATCGGGAACAGTGTACTGCGCATGAATCCGTGTCATTTTAATTGTCAGAAGAGTAGAATTTCTGACTGTAGTACGGAGAACGGTGTACTGCGCCTGAATCCTTGAATTATAATTGCCATTGCTGGCGCCATAAAAATTCCCGAGTGTAATACGGCCTTTACGCCTGCAATGGAAATTATAATTGCACGTCTTCATGCGCAGTAAACCGTTCTCGATCAGCTGGCACATTGCGAACAGTCAGAACAGCAGTTGGTACTGTCGAAATCCCTAAAATACCCCCTGAATTAGAAATGAGCAAACCTGTTCATTTTGATTACCAGTTAAAGCAGCTACTGCTATTTACAAACAGCAGTTCAAAGATGTTGCGACGAATTAGCAGTACGTGTGCCTAATAAAGAATCCAGACTTACAACAGCGACGGCAATTAAAGTGGCGCACGATCCATTTCTGGCAACGCAAGACTAATTGCGTCAGCTGATCAAGAACTGTATACTGCGCATGATTCCGTTCAATTGCCGCAAAAGTAGAATTGCCCACTGTAATACGGACAATTCCCATGATTCCGTGCAATTATATTTGTCATTGTAGGCGCAAGAGAAAAAATTGCCGACTGTAATGCGGCTCTTAGGTTGGTACATAGGGTGTCCCAGGTGTTAGGTATGACGTAATCTAAGATTTTTGTACCTAGTTACCTACACCTATATTATGTAAATTTCGAATTTTATGATAAAACTTAAAACTTTTTGTATAACCCACCATCTCTGGAAATATATCGATTTCCGATTTATATTATAATATGTGGATTTGATTTGATATCATTAGGAGTATTTTGTACGAAAAAGGACCCGGTGCTAGCATTAAAAGTAGTGTTGGGAAAGAATCGTTATTTTCAGAATCCAGTACTTAGTAGAGTAGCGAGCACCGAGTATAAGCAGTGGCGGTTCTTCCACAGGAACAAATGCGCACGTGCACCCCGAAACAAAACGAATAAAAAATATTAATTTATATTCATTGAATATTATTTATCGTATAAAGTCCGACCCTCCCTAATATTTTATCGTACCGTCAAACTAAAAAGCACCCTCCCTAATATTTTATCATCCCGTCAAACCAAACTGTATAGATCCGGTAACCGTGCCTTGGTCGAGGTAAATGACGATTATGACGAGACTTGCTCGCACGTGCGTTTAAGTAGTGCAGTTTCTCTGTAGTAACAGGGGCGAATGGCACCGGGGGATAGCGGGGCTATGGCGATTTAACATGGAAAAGGCGCAAAGTTTTTGTGTGCACCGCGCTGTTGTCTGTTCGTGCATCTAGTTAGAAATTCGAGCGTGTATGTTTTAATATTTTAATATGATATATTTATTAAATTTAAATGAATAGTTTTGACGGTGAACTATTTAAGAAATAACTTTAGCTCTTTGAGTTTGAAGCAAAAAATTGAAGTGAAGAATGCGGGAACACCTAAGCCCGAAATTAATTTAACGCAGACCACAAAGGGCAAATCTAGGGACTTTATAAGAAAGTTTAAATGAGCCTATGAAAACCATAGTGGTCTAAGTCAATTTTATCCATATTTCGCTTTTTGGCATTATCGTGTTATTTACGCAGTAATCTACCTCTGGACAGAATATGAACTTCCTATCTTCAGTACAACACTAACAGATGTCGCTACTAACATGACTGTAAAACGCATTCAGATGTACCGATGAACGCCATAGTGGGCCAAGTCTGACTTAGACCATTATGGCGGTAAACATTTACGTGTCGACTGTTACACGCTGCTTTGTTTACCTCCTAAAAAATGAATATTGATTGCCTTCACTTTTGATCTGGAAAAGACCTTGCCTTTCACCACGCTGACTTGTTCTATTGCCTACTACTATGTTTATAACTTTAGAATATATCATCTGGATGAAGAAGACAAAGCGTTTAATTACGTATGGGACGAAACAGTAGCTTCTTGTGGAGCACACGAAATGGGATCTTGCATTTGTGCATATCTTGTGAACCATGCTCCAGGAGCGACGCATGTAGTCGCATTTAGTGACGCCTGTGGAATGCAAAATCGAAACTTCAAACAATGCTTGTTATGGTTGAAATTACTAGCTGACAATCAACTGAATTTAGAAACCATACACAACAAATTTATGGTTGCCGTTCATTCATTTGTACCGAATGACAGAGACTTTGACTTTGGTATGGTGGAGCAGTATGCAACAAATAGAGTCAAGTTTGTCCCTGATGATTGGTAATCCATATAAAAAAATGCAAAACCAAAACGCCATTTGACGTTAATAAAACGAATAGAACTGATTTCTATTCTACCTCAGCTTTAGAAAAAATAGTTACTCGCAGGAAGAACACAGACAATAACCAATTATCAAGACACTGTGGCTTCATTTTGAGAAGAGGCAACCATACAAAACTTTTTTTTTATAAAGAAACCTTAAACGAAAACATTTCTTTCAAAGTAATGGATTTTGCTCCAAAAAAAAGGGTAAATTGACGGATTTCAAGAATATTGACCTGCCCCTTCTTTATGAATCTAGCCTGCCGGTAACTACGAGCAAGACAAAACACATGGAGGAATTGTTTCAGTTCATACCACCTGTCCACCAAGACTATTTTCGACCATTGAAGGTTGATGGAGAAAATAGCAGTAGTCCAGAACTTTCAGAAGACGTTGGTCCTCTAGAAGACTATTTATCCGATAATGATGAATAAATAATTAATATAAGTTATAATCTCTAAGTTTTTGATGATTTAAAATAAAACAATAAAGAATAAAGAGAAGATATATTTTAAGAAATATTATGTTAACACAAAAACAATGAAAGTCATAGTGGTCTAAGTCACAAAATATGCAAAAAAAAGGACAAAAATATATATTGTGTAAAAACCGAGTATCACAAGATCTAAGTTTGGGTTTTCCCAAGAAAAATCTTTTATTCCCATTCGCTATTTGTTTTGGTTTTTTTTTGTATCCTTGTTTAACTTCCGGCTTTAATATCTCAAAACAACTATTTTTGACTTAGACCACTCTGGCTTTCATAGGCTCAAATATGAAATATATGAAAAAAAATTTATAGAGTGTATTCCAAACTTAATGAGGCTGTTATTGATCAATTTTCTACAATTAAGAACCGAAGAATGGACTTTACGTTTAAGCACTGTTGTGCAGTGACGATAAATGTTTTGTATTTCGATAAATGATACTCGATATGATTTTAAACCATTTTATTTAAGGATTTAAAGTAAAAAACACTGAAAATATGAAGAATGTCAACTTGTCAGTCTCGTGGCTCGATTCGTTCTCGCAATAAAACAGTAAACTATTGTTCTCGTCTTGGTTGCGCCTAATGACGTAGCCCGTAGATGGCGTAGTGGTATTAGACATCATTCGGGTTTCTTGATAACTCGTAGATGGCGGTAGTAGAATTGGACATCATTCGGGTTTCTTGATAGCTCGTAGATGGCTTTAGTAGTATTAGTAGTAGACTGTATAAATATTGTTACGAGGGTTGCATGCGACGACATTAAGATCCGACAGGTATACACCCAATTAAAACCTTTCTTATTTTCCAAAAGTTGCATTTCCTTGTGTAAAATTAAAAAATAAATGAAAATATGTTTTACCTAACGCATTTTCTTATTACTTTTTTTCTTCCTACATTTAAAACGCCTAGAAAAATTTCACCATACTTGTGAACCCCCTCTATCATAGGTCACGAGCCGCCACTGCGAGCTACATGTTGATTTTTTCTTAAATTCCGTAGAATCATTATTGTCGTAGACAGTTTAAGACCTTCCCTCAAATTATTTTTAAACTTAATTAGATATCTTTTAACAATAGGTCATTCATTTGCAGAGGTGTGGTTGATTATATAAAAAGTTTTAAGTATTTATCTTAGAATTGACACACATTTAAAAACATCCTAGATTCCGTCATACGTCATCTGGGACATCCTATATATAAAAATTTTACTTTAAAAAATACTAACTGGCGTGTCCGAGCTTTTTGAAGGAAACAAATCTCGGAAATTTAAATTAATTTATTCAAGGCTTTATCTGTATCGAACAACAGAATACATAATTGAAATATTAACCCTTTCCTCCCAAAACACCCTGTTCTACAACTTGGATTGATTTAAATTTTATTATCATAATAAAAGCCTAAAAATGCAATACTTTATAATTATACTTTAAATAGCAACAATTACCTATATATTAACAAATTTTTCAAACAATTTAATTCTATATTTGAAAAGGCGAGTCATATTTATCACCTTCCTTAACAATCTAGTTTAATGTAATTTAATTTCATAAATTTATTGACTTACATATATTTAAAATTATATAATAAGTCAAGGCAACACCTCTCCAAACATTTGATTTACTTTAGACTTACAACCCCTACTTGTTTTGTAAACTAACAGAAATCTCTTTTAAAGTTCGAAGTGGGTGGGTCTCGGCCTCGGGTGTTCCAATATTTTTCCACTGCTCAGTTCCGAGAGGAGATCGTGGGCCTGAACTCTTACATTTTGCTCTACACTTCTGTAGTTATCAACCTTTTCTTGGACTTTTTTCGAAAAGTACTTAAGAAGATCCTCTTGATCAAACACGATAGCCCTAAATTTATACAATTTGGCGTTAAGGTTTTGTTAATGGATCGGGTGTTATCTTTTATTTGTATAGCGTAGTTTACAATATACCGTTGTTCTGTTGACTGCCAATTAACCTTCTGACCATAAGATGCCATAAAATGTATATATTCTGGGGCAGAGCCGTATAAATATTATTTACATGCATCCTTGGTTATTATACCATTTTAAGTATACAGGGAGTCCGTTAAGTAATGGGACATGGAAAACACCACAGACTCCTTACGTAAAAATATTAGGATTTAATTATACTTACCTATATCCGAAAGTTGATATTAACTGAGATACAGGGTGTTGAAGTTAAAACTTTATTTTTGTTTTTCTCTAATAGACTTGACAGAAACCAATGGTTTTTACAAAATTATGGTTTTTTTTTAGAATGAGGGACTGATTTTTGGGTGAAATTTTAATGTACAATGTAGGGGGCGCTGCCTGCGGCATTTTTTGCACATTTATTAGGTCATAACTTTTTTGTGCCTGCGTGTATTTAAGTTTTTAATGAAAATAATACTTTTCTCATATTTATTACGTAAAAAAGGTACACTAATTTCAGGTCGCCCAGAGTTACCGTTTTGGAGATGTATGCATTTATATTGTTTAGTGCCTATTATTAATTTGCAAACAAAATTTTTTTTTAAAGTAACCTATGAGAAAACAAATGAAATTTAGAGATACAGTCGCTATGAAACCTCCATGTTATTTGTTTGTTGATTATTGTGTTTCCGCATTGTTACTTAACTTAGGATAAACTCATGAAACATTTTTTACACAGCTATTTTACAGTAATCAACAAGCAAATAACAACATAGAGGTTTCATAGCAACTGCACCTGTGTACCTTTTTACGTAATAAATATGAGAAAAGTATTATTTTCATTAAAAACTTAAATACACGGAGGCACAAAAAAGTTATGACCTAATAAATGTGCAAAAAATGCCGCAGGCAGCGCCCCCTACATTTTACATTAAAATTTCACCAAGAAATAAGTTCCTCATCCTAAAAAAACCATAATTACCAAATTTTGTAGAAAACCGTTGGTTCCTGTCTAAGGTATTAGAGAAAAACAAAAATGAAGTTTTAACTTTAACACCCTGTATCTCAGTTAATATCAATTTTCGGATATAGGTAAGTATAATTAAATCCTAATATTTTTCCGTAAGGAGTCTGTGGTTTTTCCATGTCCCATTACTTAGCGGACACCCTGTATACTATATTTATAGTATATTTATTTAATTCAAAATAACTATCAACCAATATGTAGGATAGCTATATTCTTAAGCGGACCCTGCACTCATTTATTGCGGTACGAAGATTTTGAAATATAACAAAGGGGATAATCAGATAGTTGTTTTAATGTAAACTATATTATATATCGACACTAAAATGATCCCACGTGCTGCGACGCAATTGATATCTGTTTTCACTTAACAAGCGTAATATAGGTAAATCTAACAAGGATGTGCAGTGTTGTTAAATCATTACGCATAGCTCGACCTTCCGCCAGTCACTCCAGTAACTACACGTCATCGACGCGCGGTCCCCTTGAATTCCCACGTGTCCGTGCGAGATTTCAACGTTTAAGGTGTTACTTGCTTATTAAATTATAAATGTAAAATTTAACATAATCGTTTTTCTGTTCTGTTGTGAAATAATTTGCTTCTATGTGTTTGTGATGTGGTTGGAAATTTGTGATATTACTATTCGTTGTATTGCAAAACATATATTTTTCACCGGCATGAAAAGAATTGTTCATAATCAAATAATAATTAATAGTTTATAGTAGATTTCATAAAAGCAAAGCTTACCTAAAGTCCCTTTTGGTAATCACGTACAGTTCAGTGGTTTCAACTGCAAAATAGGTATAGTCATAAGTATAGGGTGTTAAACTTAACGCTCCAACAAGACCAATCTCGTCACCATCTTCCAGATGTACCAATTCCTCGTTGTCCTTGGTAGTCATTGCTACCGTACCCGACGATATAAAGTAGACCTCATCAGCAACATCACCTGTAACCACGAAAAGTTTCTTTTAATGGATTTTGAAACTCGGCGCAGTTTATATCCGTTCTCGTATAGAATCACTGAAACTACTTTTAATAAACTCTTACCAGCTCTAACAATATCGTCATTTGGTAAGTAAACGACCTGTCGTGCACTACCAATGATAGCTCCCACCACACTCCTCGGAAAGACTTTGAACAGTTCCACTTTGGTAATTAATTTCCTGGCACCGTACAATAAAAGTTCCTGGCGTAAATAATCTGATAGAGTGGCGAAAATTGCCTGCTCGTTAAAAAAATGATTCTGGTACTTGTATTTATAGTATTCGAGAAGTCGTTCTCTTAGTTCCTACAATATTATGTAAAAAATAATTTATCGATATACGAAGAACGCGAATGCCCGCCACATCAAGGGCGGATCCAGAACTTTGGTTGGGGGGGGGGGGGGGGGAATTTCGTTTTGGGGTTTGTTCGGGTCATGCATGGAAAAGTTACGAAAAGTAATACCCTACCGCGTTAGTCAAACCGTTATATATGGTATGGGGTCAAGACCCCCCCTGGATCCGAGCTTGCGCCACATGGTTCTAGAGCTACAATGCAATTGACGACAGGGGGTAAAGGAAAGAAATGTTTTAACAGCATTCTTTCAATGGATTTATATGATTGGTGAAAATAGGGATATAAATTAACTCCCCCTTAGAATATTAAAATAAAGGGAAGACGAGGGTGGGGATAAAATTGTTTAGGCCCGCTGTTCCATATATTTAATAACTTAATTTACAAAACGATGTTTTATAAAATGGCGGTTATACAGATTTCCTTGGCGTATTCTAATTCGGTTAGTTTCCCCATCTGACACGGTAGGGGGAACTTCGTACTCTCCTCTCGCAGAAGTTACAATAATAGACCAAACAGTGTTGCCCGGATTAGTAAAATTTCAGTAAATCTAATGTTTTTCAATCTAGTATTAGTGAGAACTTGAGTGAAAAATGCTAGTTTCTATTATTTTAAAACTTGAATCTATTGCTTTAAAATTTAATATCGTTAAATGCCTTTGTGTTGCTTATACACAATATTTTTCGAATTTTTATAATTTTGTTTTTTAGTTTCTGTTCTTTTTAATTAAGAAACTAAAATGTTATAATATAGTTTTAGTTCGTGCTAGTGGTTTTTTAATTTTTGGCTTGGCAACATTGCGTCGCTAATAGGATAAACATGAGCCGCTTGCAGGATTTCTCTTTCTCCGCGCGTAACACGTGAATGTGGCTTAAGATACGACGAGAAATTTTGCTTCTCTTTATTTAATATGCTAAGTTCTCTTACATGTCCGCTAGGCATCCGATTGTAATATTTGTTTGCCAAACCTGTACATTTACAGTTCTAGTTGTTGATGCGCTGCATATGCACCTTCTTATGTTTGCACATTATAATAATACATTATTTATAAGAGATCTGTATCATTGCATATCTTAGTTATTATAATTTTCATTGCTGCAAAATTTTGTGGTGAATATTGTATGTACATTTTATTTGTAATACAGGGTGTTATGAAAATGACTTATTTTATTTAAACCCGCATAACCTGAAATGAAAATAAGTTGAAGAAAAATAACCATAAATGGCGCTTTGAATTATTAAGCAAAATATACACTGTATATGAAATCTCAAAATTTACGTGGCCGCTCCTGAGGACCTTCGCAATCAATAGTTTATTGAGGCAGTCTCGAGGTTCAAAAGAGGTTAGCGCATTATAGGCGGCGTTGTCGTATTGCAACACAGAATTAGAAACGCACGTGTTCAGTTTTTGACAACAAGACGTCTTTGACGCGCGTTATCACTTCTTTTTCAAACTTTTTAGAAAAAAAAACTACAATTTTAAGGTACATACTCTCTTACCTTCGATTTAAGCTAAAGTATGTGTGCAACAGAACCAACAGTAGATAATATCACACAAATTTGAAATCACATCACAACATTTATTATTATGAATTATTTCACAACAGAAAAAAAATCGGGTAATGCTACAACTAACAAAACATTTAAAATTCGTATACATCAAGCACGTGGAACCCTCGACAGCGTCATTACACCCCGAGTCTCGAAACATACTGAAGCAACGATGGTGGCGCGCGGCCCGTATCCAAGCAACATCACTGTTAGTATACTCTAGTGACCCACATTGTAGCTAAGTGAATCCAGATGGAACGGCGCGACAGTATGTGGGTAAAAAGGGTTTTTACCTTAGTATTTAGATATTCGATTTAAAAAACAGTATGCAGACTTTCTCTAGGACACCCAAGGAGTCACCTATTTAAATATAATAAGTCATTTTTACTCTTGGAGAATCTCCTTACCTGGGGTAGCCTTTTTTGTCTCATAAATACTTCAAGTTGCAAAAGATATTCTTCATATTTACTTTCGGAAATAGTAACGACACTAAATATTTTCAGAATACATGCTATAACGTAAAGAGTCCATATTCGACCTGCAATGGTATCAGGAAATTAATATAAACTAAAAATAGTTATTTGTGTAACAAATGAATAAAGCACAAAACCGGCGAGTGTCGCAATCCCGTATATGAAAAAATTTGATGCATAAGCTTTATACAATATTTTTTCTACGATCGTATCAGTTTTTTTTTTCGAAATTAAAAAATATATATTGGTGTAAAACCAAACTCACTGTCACTCAGGAATGCGATAGGTTTGGGAGATCTTTGCTTATATGGATTTGATTCAAAATTTATATTGATTTTAGCTTGGAATAGCATAACCATAAAGTCGAAACCCGTACGCTGAAACTATTCACTTGTTTTTGGTCCAATGTAATTTAATTAAACTATTATATTCCTTTTTGTAAGCGTCTTTAGATTTTTCAGGCAATAAATTTTATGTTCATTGCCTTTATTATTTATTTCGTCTGGAGCGCAATGAAATGAGTTTTGTTCTTCGGAATCGGAATTATTTCTTTCCATTTTTGTTGTTTCAAATACTATTGGCATTTGTAAGCTAACAGTAACATAGCGGCGCGGCGTCCAGGCAACAAAACGACGCGTAGGTATACTGTTTTCATGCATATTATAAGCATTCAGAGAAAAGTGAAAAAATTAAATTATTTTTTTAAACTGTGGTAAAAAAATATAGTTCCTATAACGATCGTAGAAAAAACACTTTTTTCAATATAATGCTTTGCATAGATGTCACCCCATATAGACGTTAAAAAAGAATTCCGTACATAGTGTACACGAATTGGAAAGGAAATGGTTTATTACGGTGTTCGGGGGTATGATTTAGGGGTCTTTGCCAAACTATTACCCAGTAAACACAAACTAGTCCCAAAGACGTTCCAGGGACGTACGTACAGGATGTAAGAATCGTCCTAGGGACGTCCCCTATAAATCTCTCAAATCTCTGGGAGGTCCCGGGAAGGTTCCATTGAGACAAATTGGGATGTACTGTGGACGTCCCAATTTCATCCTACATGATGATATAGGGACTATAATAGGACCTTAAGAAAGCGGTTTGATCTAAATGGGACCTAGGTAGGATATATTTAGGACTTATATAGGATGCGTTTAGGACGCATTTGGGATATACACATTAGGGCGTATTTATTCTTTTGGGTAAATGTAAGGATGAGGTAAATTACCCTATATTCAGTCGTTATATGTACTTTAAATAAATTAATCTTAATTTAAAAATCGTATTGCAAATGCTACTATTTATCTGGGTATAGATTCGTCACCCCTAGAGGCCTATGAGATATTAAAAAAGTGTTTTAAAAAGCCCCATAAAATATAATAATATATTTTTAATCCATAACAATGTATATGTTTATAACTGTTTTTCTTTCCTGTTTCTTTCTGGGGCATGCCTCAGCCAACTGGTCATTTCCCTTTGGATATTTTTTCCGGTCGTCCTTATCATCATCACACTCCTCTTGTGAGCGACACTTATGTCATCTTAGCTCCTAAAAAACGCATGTTCCTAAACTGACCTGATCTCTGAATTACTTACAATATTATTTAATATTTCATTACCTTCAGAATGGACTTGTTAATAAAAAGTAGCTCAACTCTGAAGCCAGCGTGTAGTTTTAAGGTGGATTCATAGTTGCCCTAACGTAAGCCGTAACGTTAAGACGTAAGAAAAATAAACATGCGATTTTCAACAGAACAGTTCATAGTATCGAGTTAAGTCGTAAGCCGTAAGCAGTAAGAAGTAAGAAATGGTTCAATTCCATTTCTTACGTTGCGGCTTACGGAATCGGTTCGGATCGGTCATATTCGTACATAACCGCCATGTTGACATCCCCAAATTCGACACTTTGTTAATAAATAGGTGATAAATAAATTGCTAATAAATACCAGAACAATATTGCTCCCGCTATTATAACGAGGTCGTCATCGCTTGGACTCATATTTTCACTTATAAATAAACACACATGTGAAAAACCATAACCTACAAATTCGTAACCTGAAAATAATTCTTAACGAAACTATGAACAGGCATATCCTTACGTCTTATGTCTTATCACTCTTATCAAAAAATATATAACTACTGCCTACTGACTACTGCTTACGAATTACGGCATACGTTACGGCAACTATGAATCCAGCTTAAAGCATCTTAGAAAAAACGAGATACTGTTTACATACCTTAAATAAAGCCCCTCACTTGGAATAATTACAATTTCACATACGTTTTTTTAACAAACACGTTTGTTTCGAAGCAGGACACTTATTTTGGTGCACAAATACTGAAATGAACGAGTCACCAACCAAGCCAAGACAGACAGAAAAAGTGAGGTTAAAAATTCTTTAGCGTGGTCACAAAACCGCCAACCGTAGTTTTAAATTAAATTGATTATTATTTTGTGATTAATCATGATTGAAAATATGAATTTAAAATAAAAGAATTAAGTCAGCCAAAGCCGTTGAATATAAGTAAACTGTGTAAAACCAAGCGAAACATGCTATTTTCGATCAAACACTAACACTATTTGATGAAAAATATAAATCCCCGGTAAAACAGATAAACCTCCGATATGTGCATGATATTTAGTGTATAGCAGATAAATTTAACTTTGCTATTTTATTTCATTCTAGTACTTTTTTTTGGTATAATGACATATGTCGTTAAGACCTCGTAAGGTCAGTCACAAAAGATAGAAGTATAAATTTTTGTTTTATAAAAAAAAAATCTTCGTCCCATTGGGGATGTCCTACGGATATAAATCACGACTTCCGTAGGACATCCTGACCGGGATCTAATAAGGACGTTTCTTGTATCCCATCGACGTCCCAGGTACCACCGGTTCAATGCATCCCATTTGTGGGACGTTTGGACCAATATGGGACGTCCCAGGGATGTTTTGTGTTTACTGGGTAAGACGGTTGATTCAAAAAAATATACAGTGAAACCTCTCTTAGGCGGTTATTAGGTAATATGTAAATGCTAAATTATTACTATGTATATATATGTACAAATAAACATAACATAACAAAAACACTAGTTTTAGTTAGGATGTAGTACTAAAAAATCTAATAACGTAGTTTGACGTGTTGACGTTTTATACTTGCAATCTAGAAAATGTAATTCAAAGTCTGATAACATTTCCATTGCTGTAGTCACCTCTATTCCTTGCATACTCTTATAATTCCTTTACCATACTAATGGTTTGTTGATAATTAGTGACATTTGTTTGATTACTGCATTCAACTTCTTCATCAGAGTCGTCAGTAGTGATGTGGTTTCAGTTTGGACTACATAATCGGTAGGAATGGGGTCACTATCATCTTCTAATAGCACATTGCTATCAACCGGATATAGTCATGGCAAGACACGCAATCCCACTGGCTTCATCTATTAATTTGCTGGGAGTCAATCTGGGAAGAAATATGTCATGGCATAACCCCATTGTGGCAATCGCCAAGATTGCTTCTCAGACACTTGATGTACTCTTCCGAACCAGAAAGTCGTACACACCTCAGCAACTTTTGACACTATACAAAGCCCAGATTCGACCAATCACTACAGTACTGCTCTCATGTCTGGAGCTCTGCACCCAAACATACTCTTCGGCTACTGGATTCGTCCAATTGGAGACCACGAGCTGACGAAGAACCTCGACAGCCTAGAACATCGAAGACAGGTTGAGGATTTGGCTCTCTTTTACAGATATTTTCATGGAAAGTGCTCGGCTGACCTAGCCCTCTTAATTCCGCCCAGAGCGGTGAATAGCAGAAATACACGACGAACCACTGCCGCCCATCCATATGTGGTTAAGCATAGTACTCCTCGAACTTCATTATTTAAGAATTTTTTCATCTGGAGGACTTCAACCTCATGGAACGACCTTCTCGAGGTCGTTTTTCCCAACCGATATAACCTCCAACGATTCAAATCCAACGTGAATCGCTTTTTGCGCACACACACCACTCCCAGAGTGCCCTAAAGGATTTCTCCTATAGTGCTTGTGTTTGATCATAAAAAAAAATGTTAATGAACTCGTCCAAATCATTGTTATCAAATTACAAACTTCCACAACATCAATATTCTCTTTCAGACTCAAAACGCGACATTTTTGTGCCATTGTTTACAATTTTAACCTTGCAACTCACGAATAAACGGAGGACTGCTGTCGGGGAATCACACATACTTTCATTCGGGTAAGACCTTCCGCGCTGCCACGCATACGCGATTGGTTGCCGGTCTGTCTTCAGAGTACTTATTCGTCTCCCAAATACTTTAAAATTTTTTTTATCCGTTTATAAAGGAGGGTTTTTGCACTCTTTGTATGAAAACAGCGTATCCGCGTCCGCCCAAAGGAGAGTCCGCCCAAGAGAGGTTGATTTTCATGTAATTTCATATACCTAGTTCCGGACTATGAAAATATGCCCGCTTAATAGAGATGTCCGTTATGAGAGGTTTCACTGTATATGATTTCGCTTGGGTACCAATAAACACATTTAAATATAATAAACAATTTCCAAGACACTTGTACCGACACCCAATACAAAATATGTTCGGCGTTGTGCACATTTTCACAAATGTAAAAAAATTCTATTCTGTTCTATACTTTCCAACAATCATTGTCACAACAAGCATTGCTTTCTCAACAATATGACCTGTTGTAACCGGATGAATGCCTTCGCCAGCACCAAAAAAATGACAAACGATGCAAAGCATACATTCCGCGTATGCGTGAGGGATGGTTGTTCCGCTATCTGGATGAATATTAGCTGATTTTACCCTAAAATAGACAAAATAATTCTTAAATAGGAACCGGAAGAGATCAAAGAAGGGCCACAAATATATAGTCGAAAATATAGATTTAATCTTAAAATTATAAAAAAAAATGAATTATGGCTAAACATATACGAAATTTTTAGCGTGTATTGCTTATACTCTCTTCTTTTTGGTGTATTGGATATGAGAGTTTTTTTTATTTCTTTGTATTTTGAGAAAAATATGTAGTGACGTCACTTCGTGAGATTTTTTTTATTCACATATCCACAATTATTGTAGATATGTCATGCTTTGGTTCTACAGTTGAAACTATACTTATAGAATTAAAAATTATATTTACCCCATTTAGGTACTATAGAAAAAACTAAAGTAGGGTATGTTATAAGACGTTTAATGAAATATTTTATTAACATGGTTTCAAAGTAATAATACCCGATATATTGAAATTGACAATAATATTAATAATGTCGGATTATAGTATTAGGTGTGTTCTATGTCAGTTTCATGAGGTAACGTTAAGAAAAACTGCTGAAATTCAGGTTGACGTGTACAGAGAATTCTGAAACATTATAAATGGCACCCATACAGAATTCAACTTCTCCAAGAATTGAATGAAGATGATAATGACCGCCGTTTACACTTTTGTGAAGTAATGTCAAAACAAGTATTAAATTATCCGAACTACCTACCTTTTTAACATTTGCTTCTCAGACGAATGTTATTTTTTTCTTAATGGCACTATCAATCGACATAACTGTCGTTACTAGTCCGACACGAATCCAAGGATTTACCACGAGGTCATACTCAAAATCCTCAGAAATTAAACGTTTGGGCTAGTATTTTCGGTGATCACATAATTCGACAATTTTTCTTACCGGGAAATTTAAATGGAGATACTTATTTAGACTTGTTGGAGAATGTTGTCAACCCAGCGCTGATGGAAATTATGGAAAACGACCAACGTTACCAGGAAGAAAATCCAATATTTCAACAAGACGGGGCTCCCCCCCCATTATGCATTACCCGTACGCCACTTTCTGGATGAAACGTTTCCTGGTAGATGGATTAGGAGGAGGGATGCTATTGAATGGCCCGCGAGATCGCCCGATTTATCTACCCTTGATTTATTTTTGTGGGGACATCTAAAATCCAAAATTTATGCCACCCAACCTGAATCCTTAGAAGATTTACGGAACCGCATTACTAATGAATATCAACAAATTACACCAGATGTTCTTCATAATGTCCGAGAACACTTTGAACAGTTGTTGTACTATTGTATGGAGGTGAATGGCGGACATTTTCAACATTTAATAAGATAACATGTAAGTATTACTCAATAAAATTACATTTTTTAAAACGCAATTTCTCGGCGGAGCGTAGCTCAAATTTACAAAACAAACCGGCATTTTAAAGAGAATTTAATGCCCCTTAAAAAGATGTATCACAACATACCCATTCCCATTTGAAAAAACAAGGGCAGTAGCCGCACCCGCTAGGGGGGTTGAGGTTACAGGGATGAAATTAATAGTGGAACGTCTCCCCCTGAAAACACAAGTTTACGGGTCCGAGGTTTTTTTAAAATTTTCACGTACACAGTCGTAAACCTTGCTGGACGGTTTTCGATGGGCCACACTGTATAGGGGATATGTCGTCCAATTTATTAAGATAAGAATTTTCGAAGCTGGTGCCTCTCCAAGGGCGTGCGTCCGAGTTTCTAATAACTTGTAACAAAAAATAGATACGCCACTGACTTTTTCAGCCTCTTATCCTAAGAATAAAAACAAAAAGCTGATGAGAGGGTATATGCCTTCGAAAAATGTATGGAAATTAAAATATTGTTTATTTAACTACTGAAGCAGAAGAGTTTCTTTACTTTCACTCCACTGAGAGATGGACTATTTAAAATTAATAGTTTAATTTGTTTAAAACTAGGTTTAATCTTTGTTGTATGCTCATGAAATAAATATGCCTAAATACCATGATATTATTCCTTCATATTACATGCTATTAAATGCGTAAAACTTGTAATACCTTCAAGAGAGAGTTTAAAATGATGACAGCAATGTAAATCTCCATAAGAGATTTAAAAATCACTCTCCTGGTGACGTCACAAGCCAGGCCTTCATCGGCGTGGAGTCATCCCTCTTAGATCTTTATACCATGATTTTTACTGATTTAACCAACACCGTAGCGCTAATAATAGCGGAGTTAGCAATAGTGCCGACTTAATCGCAGACACCCTGTAAAAAATAAAATACTTACCATGACTTATTTGCAAAAACATCCTTTGATGAGACCCACTGGACGTAATAAAAGATACAATTGAAGGTATTAAGCATTACTAGGGTTATGACAAGAAGCCTTAAGCAATCATAAACCTCCTCGCGCATTCTGAAATTAAGTACAATTTGTCTCAAGTAAGTCAATACTGTGGGAGCCCTAAAACAAGAAAATGTTTTTATTGATGATTTTAAAATAGTTCGCCAATAAATGGCCATTTCGCAACTCTGATGAATTGCGGTTCATCATCCTGCTCGTTAAACAATATACGTACTATTTCCTTCCGTAGAAGGACAACAGAGATTAAAAAATAATAAAACTTTAGATAAAGTTTATTTGTAACTAATTCTCATTTTAGGCCCGATATTTCAAAGCACCGTAAAAGGTACAAAATGATAAATTAATCATCCTTAACACAAGTTTGACAGCATATTAAAGTTTTTTTAACTCTCATCTCTCATCTTACGGAATAGACCTTTAAGAATGTGGTAATCATAGACTTAACTCGTCAATTGACCTTCAAATTAATTTAAAACATAGTTTTTTAAAGATTTACCATAACATTAAGGCTACCTTAGCTAAGGTCTCACTTAAGGCAACATTGAAATATCGGCCCTTAACCTAGGAATTAAACCTACCGTAACAAACAGAACAAATTCGTCGAATACATCAGTCGGGTAACGTCAGAGTAGACTCCAAACCTCATGCACATGATTAGATCAGTCACATAATAAGTATTTAAATACGCTTTTACTATCTTCCTCGGTTCAATTACAATTTCTTTAGTTTTGTGATTTATGTACCCACTTACAAAAAATGTTAGAACTATCACGGCTTCCAAAGGTGACATAAAGAATTTATAAAATAAATAAATAGGATCTACTTGAAAGGTTGATTCCGTATCTTCCTGGTACCTCTAAAAAGAAAGGAAGGAAAATTTTTAGTTGCCTAGCTAGATACAAGTCAATTTTTTTAAATTATTTATTTATTTTATTAGGTTAGGTTTCTGTGAGTTATCCGTTTGAGGTAACGGTCAAAGCAGGTTATAGAACTAGATTAGGAAATCGGGTCCAAAAAGGTGCATTGGGATCGGACGGTTCTTTACATCTTTCCTCAGGAAACACACTAACAATAAAGTATAAGTAATTACAATTCTTAGAGCAGAATAAATGACTCGGCACCATAGGTTATTTGCATTTCCCCAGGCAACTGTTTATTTAGATAAAGTTTGTAGGTCTCCATCGGTCCTTCGTGCTTAATTGTGTGTTATAAAGTACAATATATTCTACTTACCCTCGCTACAAGTATAAAACTCATATAAATTGGAGTGGTTATAATTTCTGCGATCCATAAAAGACAGAAAATCGTTTCTCTTATACTGTTAATTCTACTAAAAGGGTGAACAATAAAGGCAGCGCCTTGCAAATGTCTCTTTTGTTCACTGATCATTGTAGATCTATTTCTAAAAAATCTTCTTGAACTGCTACACTTTGGATTGAGGGTAAGGTATATTCGAATATTCCTGCAGAATTTTCGATACCATGAAACATTTGGTGGCAGTCTTGGTAAACCAAAAGTATCCCGTTTTAATTCACAATGATGACCTCTTATTTTTGACATGGTTTTTAATTATTACCGTTCTTATTAATTTCCGACAGAGGAGGAGGTTTTCTTAGGTGTATGGACGAACAGCTTGTCTTTTTGGCTACTATGGAAACAGTCTGACATGTTTCAACCGTTATTTATAGAAAATGGAACGATGATGGCCTTGGAATCATAGGCAAAGATCAAGGAGGCCGTTTTGACATAGATTTAGTCCGGGGTCAAAAAAACTAGATAGTTATAATAAACCCGAACAAATCCATTATATGGAAACACAGAATAGGGCCATCATAGCCGAATGCTGGTTTAGTCAAATAGTGCAAAAAATAATAAATAGAGCTAGTACACTGAAAGCGGTGAAATAGACAAATATTTCGGAATATTTCATATTCAATGTGTTTTTCAATACGTACATAAGGGTAGAACATAAGTGGGGACACAAAAATAAACTCCTTTTGTTTAAGTAGCGTTGCACGCGAGCGTTAGTTTCAAAGCGCGTCATATTCTGGGCTAGCGCACAATTTGACGCGCGTTAGAATTAACCATTACGCGCCATTATAATTCGTAAATGACGCCCTTTTACCACAGAGGAGGTCTAAAATTTATTTTTATGTATAGGTACTTGTCGTTAATATAAAAAAGGGGAATATGAACATTAAAGGTACGCTCTGGAGATCCTATCGAATAATTTTTAAAATTTAAAATACTCTAAACGAGTTATGGGCCTACCGAACTGAATTTTATTATATTACTGCATACTTATGTCTCAATCGAAGGATTTGGAAATCCAGGACACGGATGTTATGAATATCGCCAACACTATTTTGTCCTAGTGAGATTTTTTGACACCTTTGTTTGACACTGTTGACAACTCTGGCACGCCGCTCGATTATTGGTTTCAGAATCGAAGAATTTGTTCACTTTTAACCGAATTTCTTCAGAAAGTACTGTGATTTTAAAGAAAGTACATGTGCAGTCGTTATTAAAAGACCATAATGAATATCAAAGAACTTTACGAAAAATATGAGTTATTATCAAGTGCGAAAGAGAAGATTGGAGAGGTCAGTGTGAGGGAATTGCAAAAATTTTTTTTCTGGCATACCTTAAGTTTTTGAAGTTAATTTTTTATATGTAATATTTTAGTTCTCCACCATGTATTCAGAATGTATAGATGCTACTAAAGGTGGGCCACAAGAGAAAAAACTAGCAGCACAAATAATATCAAAATTTTTCAAACATTTTCCACTACTACAAGACCAAGGATTGAATGCTATTCTAGATTTATGTGAGGATAGTGACAGCAGTATTCGTATAAATGCTATGATAGTCTTACCTCTATTGTGTAAGGATAACAAAGAGTATGTTACAAGCATTGCAAGTATATTATCTCAACTGTTACAACTAGAAGATCAAGATTATACAACGGCTTGCAATGCTCTAACACAGGTATTTAAGGAGGATCAAATTAATGCAGTGAAAGGTATTTTGACAAATGTTCATGCACCTGGAGATGAGACAATTCGAGAAAAATGTGTTACATTTATGTATAAAAAATTGACTAAATTGCAAGGAAAAATGTCTTCCGAGCTTGAGGAATTATTAATTGAAGAGGGCAAAAAGATCTTGCAGGTAAGATATTAGATTAAATGTAACTTTAGAAGTTTATAACTATCATGATTATAGGCTATCTATTTGGAAAGAAAAATTACATAAAAATGTATATAGATAGGTGGTACATTTTAGTTTAGGTAATGACCTTATGTTTTAAAAAATATCTAAATTTATTCCGTAAAATTTCATACCATTTTGGCTGTCACTTAAAATCAGTACATTTACCTTATACTCTATGTTGAGAGCTCAGTTTTGGGTTATAATATAACTTCCAGTATCACAAACCTAATTTGTTGCTATTAAAATTTTAGGATTCAACTTCTAATGAGTTTATGGTTGTAATGCCATTTTTAATGGAATCTAAGTTAGCGAAGACTACACCAGGACAACAAGAATTAGTAGACTTAGTAGCTGAACGTATTGAAATTACGGAAAGCTTTGATCCATTAGAAGGAGGAAGCCAAAATACTGATCGGTTAATAATGTGTGTTAACTGTATTCTACCAGTGTTTAATGTAAGAAATTATTATAAGCGACATTAAGATTGGGTTTGATTTGTTAGTCCATTTCTTTACTGTTATCAGCTGATAATTTATATGACCGTGTTGAATAAAAATATAGTTTTTTGGGTTACATAAAAAGATGCCACTTTAAATTTAAACCGAACATTGAGATCAATAATACTTATACCTACTGTGTAATTACAATTATATTTGGTAGTTAAAATATCCTATACTTGACTTGAATGATTATAAAAAATAGGTGAATGTAGAAAAAGATTCATCATAGTTTAAATAAAATGTTTTTTTTTTAGTCAAACATAGAATCTTCAAAATTCATAACATACTACTGCAAGCAGGTATTGCCACATTGGAAATTAATTGGAGAGTTTAAGAATGGTGACAAGTTACAAGCAAGTATTTTACGACAAATTGCTGAACTGAGTTGTCATTGTGGCAATCTGGAAAATGCCACAGAAGTTGTTGAAAAGATTTTTGAAAAGCTAGCGGTAAGAAAACTATTTTGTCATTTGCTTTTGGTCTAATGACAACATTTTGACTTGTTTTAGTTAAAAAAGAACTGGTTAGTTAGCTTTAATTCATTTGAAAACAATAACCCTCCCTTTTAGGAATTCATGCCTTTGCCACCTGTAAACGTTGACATTAACGAGGTACCAAACTTAGACTTCACAAGTGTAGAATGCTTGTTATTTGCATTTCATAAATTGGCCAGAAAATGTCCAGAATTCTTGACTAATGACCAGCAGCAATTAAAAGATTTTCGTGCGAGGCTCCAGTATTTTTCTAGAGGGGTTCAGGGATGTAAACGTGGATTGGAGAACATTATTTCGAAGAAAGAGGAGGTCAGTGAAGAGGATGTTGAAAAAGTAAGGCTAGCTCCATATGTTTTGGATAACATTAACACCATCATCAAGGACTTATTCTATCAAACACCTTTGTACAAATGTAATGTGAAGTTATCATTCAAGAATGAAATCAAAAAGGCACAGCAAGTAAGTGAACACAGAAGTAATCCTTTCTATACATATAGATTTTTGAAGTATTTTTTTTATTTGTATTTACTCTTTGGCTAGGAAATAATTTATATGCATACATATTTATCGCTTGGCATGGAAATGGAATGCCCACCTAAGTTTATTTTGTCAGCTATATTTATATTTAAATACTTATATTTTTTCTCATTAAGGGCTCTGAGAAAAAGTCGCCCGTCAATCAACAAAAGAGACATGCTCCCATAACTTTTGACTCTAGCAATAGTAGCAATGGATCAATGAATTCCAAACAGCCAAGAATGAACAGGAGCGGTGAAGATAGGAAACTGTATGCACCTCCTAGCGGAAAATTCAGTAGTAATTTTGGTAAGTGTTTTGAAATACATAATATAACATTTAACTCATATGTGCGCTTCTGCAAGCTGTTCGAGAACCAATTGACAACAGTTCCCACATTTGTATATTTATTTAATATAATTTGAATCCAAGACACAGTATTTCTTCACACTAAATAAATATACTCCATACAGGGTGTCCAGTAAAATAATGCATTCTACAGGGGTCTAGTCTGTTTTCAAACAAAAAAAATTCTAATATTTCCGATATAAGAGAGTCCACTATCTCTTCAAATACAGATATGTAAAAATACATTTACATTCTCATTGCCACTTTTTCTCTATAAGATAATTTACTTAAATTTTCAATCCGACGTTTCGTATTTTCACAACCATCATCAATCTTGTTTTTTTTGGTAACATTTTATTTTGTGCTTTATGCACAAAAATAATAATAATAAATAATAGGTGTGATATAATATCGTTGGATTCAGAATATACGTGTCCAAGATAAGGAGGGCCAGTACAGGAATCTCGGAAACCGTAAGAGATACGAAGTCGGTTAAATGGAGGTAAAGTTGCGCATTTACGTGCCTAATAATATGCCGTTTAGAAAGTTAAAATTCCGAGTAGTTCCGGAGATATCCGGAAAAAAGCGAAATTCTGAAAAATCGTTTTATTGTCTGGGTTTTTTTGAGATCGAATTCTAAAGTAAATTGCACTTTTGCATTGCCACGTTTTCGGCTCTAACAGCGTTAATTGTTTTGTAATCCGACGAGTCGTCTTCGGAGGGCCATTATCAACTTTCTTTTTTTAAATATGATCCTGATTTCCTGATATTGGAATTTGAGAGCTTTTTTCTCCCGAATACAACGATGTATGACATATTGTGGTTTAATGCCGTTTCGAGGGTTTTGAACAACATCAGGAAATTTTGGGATACGGTCCTGTATTTCTCCTAATTTTATAAATAATATCTCATAAGTAAGCTCTAAATTTTTTACTTATGTTGGACTAATTCAATAAATAACAAATAATTTAATAATAAACCACAAATAAGTGAACAAATCGAACAAAAATCATTCCAAAACAGTAATAAAACGAAAAAGTAAGGAACTACATAGTCAGGTGTTCAAAATGATTTCCGTTATTCTCTAAGCACAAATAACATCTTCTAACTGCCACATAACAGTTTTTTTGAGATAAAATAAAACATGCGATAGAATATCAAACTTTTCAGCATTTCTAAATTTATGTTCCATATTTTCTGGAAAATAGAAAACCTCTTAAAACGATCACAATGGGAATGTCAAGTGAAACAAATCACGCGTCACCATCTTAATTTTTTTGTTCAAGCGCCTACTTTTCTTTTAAATCCCGAACCACAATGTGTCATACATCGTTGCATTATGAAGAAAAAAGCTATCAAATTCCAATATCAGAAAAACGACCGTATTTAAAAAAAGAAAGTTGATAATGGCCCTTCGAAGACGACTCGTCGGATTACAAAACAATTAACGCTGTTAGATAGAGCGGAAAAAGTGCCAATGCAAAGGTTGAATTTACTTTAGAATTCAATCTCAAAAAAATCCAGGAAACAATAAAACGATTTTTCAGAATTTCGGTTTTTCCGGATATCTCCTTACTTACTTGGAATTTTAAAGCTTTCTAAACGGCATATTATTAGGCACGTAAATGCGCAACTTTACCTCCATTTAACCGACTTCGTATCTCTTACGGTTTTCGAGATCCCAGTACTGACCCTCCTTATCTTGGACACGTTGTAGAGTTGAATTCATAAAGCATACAATAAACTATTACTACTATTTAAGGAAACAGTCAGTTGCGATAAAGCGAACCGTCGGGTTAAACATTTAATTAAATCATGTTATGGAGTGGAGAAAGTGGCTATTAGAATGTAAAATTTATTTTCACATATGTCTTCAAACGAGAGAGTCTGAAAGTTTCTAACCAAAAAAAAATCAAACCATCCGCTGGAGGAAAAGCAATATTTTCCTCCCTTGGTATGTAAATAGCTATTTCCTATTTCTCGTTTACAGGAAGGCCAAACCGAGGCAATTGGACCAGAGGCGGCGGCAGAGGGCAAAGAGGCAACAGGGGAGGCGGTAGGAATTGGCGAAACTAACCATTTGCGATTGTTTTTTCAGGTAGGTATTAATAAAAGGTCATATTCTCACGCAACTATTCTTGATAGGTCAGCACACAGTTTCATCGTAATTAGAAACTTTCCTCCTAACAGTATTTTATGTAAAAATATTACTATCCTTATTAGATTGGAGAGTTTTTTTTGTGGTATTGAGACCTTTTCAAAAGTATTTTTTAAGATATAATATTCAGTATAAAGTCGAAACATGCTGAAAATTAATGGTGATGTAATTCTTTCCAGAAGAGTTAAATCGGATAGGTTATATGCGTATGCCATTTTAATCAGCTACAGCAGCATGTTTTATTTTGGTTTCTTAAAATTGAGAAATTAACTAAGTTGCATTGTTCATATTGTCTTCGGATCGAAGTAACGCTAATGGGCAAGTGACTCTACAGAAGATTAAAAATTTAATTTTGTTTGTTAGTCAATAATAAATTTATTTTAAATTAATAGTTCCTATACATGGCCTAATTACGGCAGGATCTAATTTCTGACTAGATTTTAAGCAATAAGGTTCAGTAAACATTTCTGCGGCAACTCTTACATTCGTATGTATACAGGGTGATTCACGACAAGCGTGCATTAGAACTTTATGGAGAACTACTGAATATATGTTCCTGAAACTTTGGGGATTTGGGTTTATCGATATGCTCTCTTTAACTAAAATATTGACATGTTTCTGTCATTTCCGGTTATACCGGAAGTAGCTGCCAACTTTCGTTTTTTAAATACAACATGGTAATTTTTATTACATTTTTCGATTAAGCATTAAATACTAAGCACATTTTATAGAAAATGTTTTTGTCAGACTCTATTAGTTTTTGAGATATCTGGACTTTTTGTAATTATTTTTCAAATGCATGACGATGAAATAATCCATATAATTTTTTTACCTTAGCGCTTGGACTAAAATTTTTTTCTCACCGAATAGCTAGAAGATCATCAAGTCTCAAAAACATTTCAAATTCGGCATAAAATGTACAGGGTGGTCACAATTCAAGCCTCATTGTGAAAGAATTCAACCATTAAAAACTTTCTTATTTTAAATGGAACACCCTGTATATTTTTATTTAATTTGATGGCAAATTAGTTGTTCTTTATAAATAGTATTTACTGTCCTATACCTATATCAAAGCGTTTTCTCAAAAAATCCAATTTTATTCCGAAAATACTATTTGTTCAAGTGTGTTATGAAAACAATTGTACTTAGGGGCTGTATACTGATGTCTATACGGAGGAAAAGTGATTGATTGCTTGAAAATACAATATTCTAAAGTGTTTCTTAATAATTTATAAATAAAATGCAGTTGTTTTAAATTTAATGGTTTAAATATTATTTTTTTAAAAATAGCAAGGAAACAAGTTTATAAACTTTAAATTCTTTAATTAAAAATGTGTTTGAAAATTATACCTAATATCTTTTGATTATATTTTTAAAATATGTTCGAAATGATTGCCATTTACTTCCAAGCATTTATGTATTCTTTTCATCATGTTATTTCTTGTAGCATTCCTAATTTCTTGTGAGAGATTGAAATGCTGCCTTCACCCTTTCAATTAGATTTTCCTTCGTGGTGATGGGACGCGTGTAAACTTTATCTTTAATGGTTCCCCAGATGAAAAGTCCAGTGGAGTTAAGTCTGGCGAACGAGCTGGCCAGTGGAAGGGACCTTGGTTTGCGATCCATTGGTCATGAAAAAGTCTGTTTAGGGCAGTCTTAACAACTTGGACGTTGTGTGCTGGAGCCCCATCGTTTTTGATACCAATCTCTTTTCCTCCGTATAGACATCAGTATACAGCCCCTAAGTACAATTGTTTTCATAGCACACTTGAACAAATAGTATTTTCGGAATAAAATTGGATTTTGTGAGAAAACGCTTTGATATAGGTATAGGACAGTAAATACTATTTATAAAGAACAACTAATTTGCCATCAAATTAAATAAAAATATACAGGGTGTTCCATTTAAAATAAGAAAGTTTTTAATGGTTGAATTCTTTTACAATGAGGCTTGAATTGTGACCACCCTGTACATTTTATGCCGAATTTGAAATGTTTTTGAGACTTGATGATCTTCTAGCTATTCGGTGAGAAAAAATTTTTAGTCCAAGCGCTAAGGTAAAAAAATTATATGGATTATTTCATCGTCATGCATTTGCCAAATAATTACAAAAAGTCCAGATATCTCAAAAATTAATAGAGTCTGACAAAAACATTTTCTATAAAATGTGCTTAGTATTTAATGCTTAATCGAAAAATGTAATAAAAATTACCATGTTGTATTTAAAAAACTAAAGTTGGCAGCTACTTCCGGTATAACCGGAAATGACAGAAACATGTCAATATTTTAGATAAAGAGAGCATATCGATAAACCCAAATCCCCAAAATTTCAGGAACATATAGTCAGTAGTTCCCCATAAAGTTCTAATGCACGCTCGTCGTGAATCACCCTGTATAGTTGGCAGTTACAACGTATCGCGTTCAGTACGCCACCAACAAGAAACGAAGAAAATTTAGTCTATAATAACATAACCTATAATTTATGACATGTTTGTGCAATTTTATTAGATTGACTTTGTCACTACGAATCCTTCAGTTTGTTAACGTAAATTTAACAGGATTCCGGAGTACCCGTAAACGAGTTTTCTTCCCAAGCCTTTATTCCTGTTTTAGGAACAAAAACTTTTGTAATAGAACTAGAACTCGCGAAAAGTCTATATTTTTTGTTTCGGAACATTTTTAGATTTAATTTTTTTTACTACTCCATATAGAAAAAAAATTATGGACTTTCCTCGAGTTTACACAATTTTTTTTGTAAATGTACCGTTTTCATAGGAAGCGAAAACTCCGTTTTTCAGCGTAGAAAATTGAAGTATAGACCCAGATCACGTTCGGTCTCTTTCTTCCGATTATCGTTGTTTCTGTCGGCGTACCGATTACGGGCGGACGCTCGACGTATGCGTCTAACTGCAAGGGACGATCCAATTCGCATCGTGCCTTCAAAGCGTGAAACAAACAGGGATCAAATCGGAGGACCTACCTACTGCATTTAAATTTTTTTTTAATTTTCAACACGCTGTCGTAAGAAGTTACATCTTGCATATTATTACACACATTTTTCGGTAATCTTAAAATGTAATGGAAACATACTTTCTCTCCAACCGTGTAAAATATTATCTTTTCACTCTTGATTAAATGGCATATTTTACTAGTGTTGGGAAAAACCGATGATTTTAATAATCGAGTACTTGATACTCGAGCGATTTCCCTCGAGATTCATTTTCATCAAGCGATGACGTTTACAGGTATTATAGCTAGGGTTGCCAGGTGACCGGGATATTCCCCGGGTCCTGGATTGCTATGTATAATCCCTTTTATTTTCTGTTAATTTTTTTTTGTCAATTATAATAATCTGCCAGAAATCCCGGAGATCATCCTCAATTCCCGAAGGAAACAAAATTTGTCCCCGAAAACTGTGAAGGCAATCCGGCAACCATAATTATCGGGAGCCTTCGGCGACGATTTTCGATTAAAGTTATAACTCGAGTAGTCCTTCCAATGATCGCTCGAACGGCAGCAGTCGGTAGTACAGCGGCGAATGTCGAGTGAATTTATAACTCGAGCAGTTTTTTCAATAATCGAGCGATGTCGGTTATTTCAATAATCGAGTACTCGAGCGGTTTTTCGCTAGAATGATCCCAACACTGCATTTTACTCCATTTATTACTTTTATTCAACAAAAATCGTCTTTACTAAATAATAAATTTGTATTTATAAAAATATATAATAAAAATTTTATATGGTTTTGGTCGGCGGACCAAAAAATTGATTAAAAATAAATTTTTTGTCAAATATTGCTCATTAGTTATTTCGATCCGTTGTTTTTTTTTATTTAAATAATTATTTGCTTAATTTATACATTTATTTATTTCCCTTCACTGTGTGTATAATTTCCTGTAAAGAATTACGATCCTAACTTATAAAAAATAAATCTATTTGTATTTCGCTATTTAAGCAAATTAACCTAAAAATTTTGCTGTTTTGTCTAAGATAACTTTCTTATTACTTACCACTAACCATTTCTCAAGTAGGTAAGAGGTTGTCTTTTTTTGTATATTAAATTTTATCTACCTTGCTTTCTTGTTAGTTTTTCTTTAAAATAAATAATAGTGATTTCTTTCCTGAGAATATTGACCTGTTCTGTTAGGTTCTTACTTCCGGCAGGCGACAGTCAAGATTGAAGATTCGCTTGTCTCGTTTATTCGTGAATTTTTTTTATGTAAATGCTGTTTTGATTTTTCTAAATAAAAGAAATTTTTCATTTCTTTTTTTGATTTCTAATATAGTTACGTTTAATAGTTCTTAACGATTAGCATAAGACCTAAAATTTGTAGAAAAACAGTTAAATATATTGGAATTCAAATATAATCATTTTTTGTTTTAAAACCTTTATAGATTGCAACAAAATTTTATAGTGGAGTCGATCCGGTTTACGAAGGCGAAATCGAGTAATTTTTTTCCCCCAATCGAAACAGTAGGATCCCCTCGACATTCTGACATGATTTGTAGGGGGCGGCGACTCATGCGGGGGGAGGGGGCCACGCCCCATAAATCTAACCGACAACGGATTATCCTAAATAATTTGATGCTACAAAAAAAATTGAAGAGCAAAATTGATGAGCTTGACAGAGCGCGTAAGCTCGAACAAACCTGATCCCGATATCTCAATGAGTTCGCGAATTATCGCGATTTTCAACTGCAAAAAACAATAAAATTTAATTAATTATATCTTGAGAAGGGGCGTAGTTGGGGCATCAATTTTTCGCGAATCAACGGGTGACACCGAATACTTTGATAGCCCGGAGGCTGGGGGTGGTGGGGCAATTAGGTGGGGAGTTATGGGGGGGGGGGATATTACATCAATGCTAATAAGTAGTTTATTAATCGAGCTACGGGGATCAGGCCGGATTCAATTTGTTCATTTTTTTATCAGCTACGAGGGGGATTGACGAAAAACTTTATTTTCGCAAATGCGCGCTTGGCCATTTTTTAATATCTAAATATATTTTAGATATTATGTTCAATTTTGGTATGTGTTGCCACCTTCACTTAAAATGCGTGCTTCCGTCATCTTTTCATCGATCGAATTGCCCACTCCAACAATTTTTATGATCTCCATAGCTCGATAAATAAACTACTTATTAGCATTTATGTAATATTTTTTCCCTCCCATAACTCCTCTCCTAATTGCCCCATCATCCCCAGCCTCCGGCCTATCACAGTACTCGGTGTCACCCGTTGATTCGCGAAAAAGTGATGCCTGATCCTTCGCCCCTTCTCGAGTTATAATTAATTAAATTTTATTGTTTTTTGCAGTTGAAAATCGCGATAATTCGCGAACTCATTGAGATATCGGGATCAGGTTTGTTCGAGCTAACGCGCTCTGTCAAGCTTTTCAATTTTGCCCTTCACATTTTTTTTGTAGCATCAAAACCGGCCGAGTAATTTAGGATAATCCGTTGTCGGTTAGATTTACGGGACATGCCCCCCTCCCCCCGCATGAGGCGCCCACTACAAATCATGTTAGAAAGTCGAGGGGATCCTACTGTATCGATTGGGGGGAAAAAATACTCGATTTCGTCGAGGGATTTTCGAGCCGTTTTTTTTCGCCCGAACGACTCCACTATTATTAGAATAGACGATTTTTACCCGTTACATATTTTTTAATTTAAAATAGTCGGAATTTAACGTTTCCTCTGTGGTCCAGCGACAGGTGCGATATATAAATCGGTGGCATTTCAAGGTCCCTGACATATTATTTAATTTTAAAGAAGTTGCGCAGGTCAAAGGTTCAAGGTCTATTTCCATACTGCACAATCTCATAATTATGTTCTGAAATATTATTAATTATTATTATTAAGGTTCCCATGATATATTTTATTAATGCACTAGAACTGAGAACTGAAGCAGTAAGCACCACTCTTTATGTCAAAGTATATATTTATTTACACTCTTAACATAAATACAGCACCTTTAATACACTTATATCTAATAATCTAAAGCACAGATCAAGGCTACACCTCTCTTGATCCAGTGTGGTTCTGGTTGATCACATGGCAGTTCCACGGCCAAAACGTAGTTGGTGGAATGTCCTGTAGTCGAGAGGGTTCCAGCTCGAGTAAGGGTTTTGTAAACTGGGCATTCGTAGACACCTTCAGGTCGCATGTGATATTCTTCAGGCAGTAACCATATTACAGGCATTTCTAGGAATAGTGGAATATATCATTCTACAGAGTGTCCCTTAATGACTGAGACTGCCTCAATAATTTATTGATTGCGAACGTCGTCAGTAGCGGCCACGTAAATTTTCAGATTTCATATAAAGTGTATATTTCGCTTAATAATTCAAAGCGCCATTTATGGTTATTTTTCTTCAATTTATTTAGTTCTATTAAAGACAACAGCATACAGGGTGATTCACGGTCTATGGTAGGTTAAGACGTATATGTAATAGAGCCGTTTAAAAAACTTGGCCTTCTACGGAAAAATTGTAGCCATTTTGCTATTCTAAATGGGACACCCTGTTTATTATTAAGTTTTTAGAATCATATCATAATATTTTCTGATAACTTTCCTATATTTATGTCTTACAGTTTCTGTTTAATATTGCGGAAACATGACGTTATTTAAATCGCGGATTTGCCGGTTTAAATATATAGTAAGTCATTTTCATAACACCCTGTATTAGCACATTAAGGAACACCCTGTATAAGCTTACGCTACCGAGCGGCGAGGTAAAAATTTTGGCTTCTACAATGAAAGTCGACATAACCACATTTTAGTCTATTCGACAATTCATTACTCGTTCATTTTTTGACATGGAAAGCCGAATCCAAGATTTGGTTTGCCAGATGTGTATATTACCTGTATACAGTTCTTTTGGATTCGATTCATCTAAAATGGCAGCCTTCGCGTTCCATCGGGCGCCTTCTACAAACAATCCCCAAATGCAGCATCCGTCGTCTGGTCTTTTATCGGGGAAGTAGTTTAAAACCTACAAAGTTCTTAAATAAATGGAGATACGGGAAACTTGAAAAAATATATACCGTATGTCCGCGGATGGAGTTAACAAGAGGACAAATTTACCAAAAATTGAAAGGTACGAAAAAAGTCATTCTTCATTAAAAAGTCTGCTTGTCGAAAAAATAGGAATTACGATGAGAAAATTGATTCTTATTGTCTCAAAAATGCAAAAACATAAAATATAACAAGAGTAAACAGTGATTTTACTACATTTACTTGGTTATTACCTTTACATTACTAAAGATTAACAAAAATAAATAATAAATAATAATATTAAATTTACAATAGACGAGGTATCATCATACACAATAGTCATATTCCACACTTTTTTTCAACTGCTTCCTAATGTGATCAAAATTGGCTTGAATCTCCTCTTCAACTGATAATGATTCCACTTTTTTAAAGTTCTGACGTCTTGCGGGAATCCTAAATTCAGGATTCTCTTTACTCCAATATCTTACATGTTGAGAAGCAACAGTTCCGTTGGTTGAAAATGTTGATTCATCAGAAAACATTATAAGCTTGTGAAAATTTCCATTGACGTTTAAAATCTCATTTCCAAACCATAAACAAAAATCTAGCCTTTTAGCTTCATCCCCCGTCTCCAAGGTTTGGTTGAAATGAGGCTTATAAGGGTAAATTTTATTATTTTTTAAAACTGTTTGAATGGTCGTTTTTTGAACCACCCCTAAATGCTTAGCTCTGTTTCTCAATGAAAGCCAATGGATTTTTATTTACAGATTGCAATATGAAAACTGTACAGGCATCTTCCTCATTATATTGCTTGTTCTCTTTCTTAATGTCAACAACTGATCCTCCTGTTCTTTGAAATTTTTTCACCAGTTTGTGTACACCAACTTTCGAAACGTACACGCCAGGAAATTTGCGTTGGAATTCCTCCACTACTATACGTAGCGATAAGAGCACTGACCATTTACATAACATTGCACTATAAAAACTCTTTGTTCAACGGTCAGCATTTTCAAGAATATTTATTTTGACACTGACACTAACAACTATAAAATGCCGACTTGTAAAAATGTTTAATTTTTTTTTAATTTCATAAATTCCAATTTCCTTCAGTAAGTTCGAAATCAGGGATAGTGCTAAATTTGGAGCAAGTTTTTTATTTCTCTTGTTATATTTTATGTTTTTGCAAGCAAACTATTTAATGAAGAATGACTTTTTTCGTATCTTTAAATTTTTGGTCCATTTGTCTTCTTGTTAACTGCATCCGCGGGATATACTGTATATATACCTACTGTTTATGATAGAGCAAATTTTATTTAGATTCGTTTATTATTTTGTTTTATGAAATGTTTACAGGAAACAGATTGTTTTTGATCCTTCCTCTCCCCCCCAGTTTGTAATCGCCGAAGATCGCAAACTAGATTTATTAACATAAGACTGGATAAGTGTTTTGTTGTTTGGCTTAGCTTTCCTGGTAGACAGATTCGATTTAAAAGTAGGTACATAGATAGACAAACTTTTTTACCTTAAATCCAAAGTTAATTGTATCGATTGACACAATATGTTTTCTGGCAAAATTTTGAAGGGTTCCAGTTAAGAAGGCTTGAGGGAAATAAAATCCGGATATCCAGAATATCGGCGGAATTCCAGTCTGTACCCACTTATCTAGGAACTGACATCTCGCGATTAGATCGGAAACCCAGGAACCTAAAAAAATAAAAAAAAAATTCAATTTATTCAACCGCGGTCGATTTGTTCAAATGGGAAATATAAGAAGCCCACTGTAAGCCCACTTATCTTTCTTATTTACGTCAATTCAATATCAAATGATACCACTATTGTATACTTTAAAGTTTTTAGGATTGATTGTATTTTGGCGAAAAAAATTTTTTGGACAAATTTTGACTATTAGAAATTAATTATATCTCGTCAATCATTGATATTGTATTTAAAGTATTTGGTCCTTATTGTACAATAGGTCTCACCTAGTGGTTTAAGGGACGGATAAGCTTTGCTAGCCCATAATTGCGGCACCATATTTGTGAACAGGCTTAGGGACATTGTTTCCAATGCTTCCGACATTACCACAAGGCCCTTTAATGCTTTTAGTTGATCGTTTACTGTTGATTTTATTACAGTCAAAAGTCTGTTGTATCGTATGCCTTCTTGTACAAGGACGGTGTTTAAGGATTCTTCGTACAGTACTGGATACCTAAATATACAATTGTTGATATAAACATGGATGGAAAATCCGTCCCTAACTATAAGTAGTTTTTTGATACTGTACCTTTGTGAAATGAGCTCCAAATCAAATAACTTGGGCAACTGTTCTAAAATATTTTTCGACGCCGCTGTTGTCACCTCTTCTTGACTGGAAGCTGCCCCACCTACCATTTTCGGTTGCAATATGAGTAACGTTGATAGGCATTTATAAGTTTGCGACTGCGCAAACGTTATATCGGCATTAGCGTGCATGCCAAATAGCTCAGGATCGTCGTTTATCGGAAACGTTTTAATATAATCCATGTAATCAAGGAAAAGTGAACGGGCTGGTAACTAGAAAATGTATATTAATGAATTCCATATGGTGATATCCCAGGATATTGATGGTGATCTTACAGTTATTTAAAGAATACTTCTATAAAGCAATTTTATAATTTATGATTGACTTGACCCGCAAAAACAAAATTATATGTACAGTTGTATTCATTGAAAATGGGGACACTAAATTTGTTATAATGTAAATCGATCTTCACTGATTTTGACTTCTTCAAAAGTTTATGGTTGACAACGCTATCACTATCAGAATTCGCAAAATGCCTCGCTATTTAACAGAACTTGAAAAAGTTCAAATACTAGCCAGAAATTGAAGGTGGGCGACCAATACGGGCTCTAACAAATTTATACGGAAAAAGCAAGAACACAATTTTAACAGCTAAGCAATTTTGGAGGCAAGAGAGGTTTGTGAAAAGAAAAACTGGTACTGGCAAGGCCCGCATTTCCGACCCAAAAGAATCGGGGCTAAAAACTGGGTAGCTGCGTAAAAAAATATTGCTCACAGATGAACGTAGACAGTCTCGGATGGTTTCACCTTAAGTTATATATTTCGCGACTGTCAGTTGTGGAACGCGGCACGAGTAAAAATATGTATTATTACAGAAATATTTATACATTTAACTCATTTATCACGTTTATTAGATTATTTTATTTTGTTTAGCGACGCCAATGCCTATTGTTCATAACCTTAAAAACCATAAATCAATCAGAAAAGCCTGATTTACGCAAATGTGACAAAACTAGTCATAAGACTTGTCCCCATTTTCAATGAATACAACTGTAGGTCTACTGTCAAATTTATTTCGACTACTCAAAATAGCAGAAATTGATTTTTTTTGATTAGAGCACCTACCTATCTTAAATTCAATATTGTTGTAATATTTCCTATACCCAAAATATGTTTAGTTAGAAGGTAGGTTTTTGGATTCCGGAAATATTACAACAATTTTGCTTGGTTTGATCCCTATAATTCACAAATGTTATAAACCTAGGCTAACACGGCCAGTCTGTATAATTAGTGAATTATTTTCGAGAAAGGGCAGTGACAGCAGAGACGTGTATTTATTTTTTATTACTTTAAAATGCGTTTATCCTAACCTATTGATATGTTCATAGTGATAATACGTACTTGATAATAATATTGTGCACTGTCAAATAAATACCCCTCCTGAACAGTATCTGGCTTATAGTAGTCGGCCAACACGTTCATGAGACATCGTCTATCCCAGTCATCGGTAACTCTTCCTCCGTAATTAATTTGCCCCGCTGTATAAGTAAGGACCTGGAAAAGCAGCGAATAAGCTCAATTCATACCTATCGTTGCCAATAAATAGCCGGTAAATAATTTTTTTTACATGTGCCCCGAAAGTGCCTCTTTTCATGCATGTTCTCTTCACCGAAAGTGGCGCTTTCCAGACCTCTCCGACAGAGCGGGCGGGAAAGTATCGAAGCGGGCGGGAAAGATTTATATAAATAAATACAACCTGAGATGTCGGTGCGGGATTTGAACCCGCTACTCTCAGATCGCCAGGGGCACACTCTGCTACTGGGCCACCGAGCTATACATATCAACGATAATAAATAGATATTTACATTCTCCATGCGAGAGTGTTTTCATGTCATGTAGACCGGAAAACTGTTAAAAAATTTCTTTAATCAGTTGGCATCAAAGCCTCGGAGCACTTGTAAAAAAAAGTACGGTACATATCTCTGCGGTGGCCTCCCTCATCTTCGGCTCGGTCGGCCATCTCCGCATCTCGTCCGTAAAAGCCTCTTTTCGGCCCTTGATACGTAATGTATTATTTCATGATACCTCTGTAAAAACACCATGGTTCATGTTTATTTACAGTAACAACAGGCAACTGCTGTGTGGTTATCCTGTCGCCAATACAGACACGTTCCTAAAATTTCTGGTGTCCACCCAAAAAACCCTTCAAAATTGTTTGACAAATTATGCCAAATAAATGGTGCCCACTAATTGTCAGGTGCCCCTCCAAAAATTTAGATCTAGTAAGTTACGTGCCTGGGCCAATAGGAATAAACCGTCAGGCGTCACTTCTCCACAGATTAATTTTAAATATGACAACCTATGACATCTGATAACTTCAATTCTCCAATTGAGACAAGTTTACGCAAATGATTTGGTGATTGACAATCTCATTCGGTGGTTGTATCAAGCATCATACGGAACCTTTTGTTTTAATGGGGGTGTTAACGGTTAATTTCGAAACTTTCCCAAATCTTCTAGTCAGGTGTAGTTGTCACGTATGCAGTTACATATATGGCTGAACACACCCGAACAAATCTTCTTGGCATTTGATACCACCGCCGTTATTATATTTACCTTAAAGGGAATATCATCATACTCTAGCAAAAACATTTGAAGCTGGGACAAACATATTTTTAAATCGCCATCGGTAAATTCGTAGGGTATATTAAATCCGAGCGGCCCGAACTTTCGCCTTTCCAGTAAAACTCCGTGGAACAAGCAGAGGGAAAAAGTGAGAAGTTTAAAATCCCCCGCCTTTTTGTGCTCAGAGTTGACAAAATCGGCCACGTCTGACACTTGGTTTAGGTAGGCTCTCAAAATATTAGCCTTTATACCTAAAAATAATCAAACGTAAAGCGTAATCGTTCCAGGAGTCCTACACTGAACAATGAAGATAGCTGGAAGCAGTGCATGTAAAGTATGAGAAAACTGTATATTACACTGTATGTGACACTAATATGGCCGCCTCACACAAACTTTGACATAGATGGGATGCTGTATTATGCGGGCACAAGGTTGTAAAAAATGATCAAAATTAAATGTGTTTTTTTAATTTTCTCAATATTTGTGATCATAACTTTCAAGATCAGAAGTTAAACCTCTAAAAATTGACGATAATCTTGTCTTGTTATTATTACCCGAAGGCGGTTCCACTGTCATTTTGCTGCCATTTTGTAAAATGGAAACTGGGAAATGGGGGGATGGAGTGGAGGTGAGCCAAATTCTAAAATCTCGATGGACTACGTCAGGTGGGATGGTTTCTATGGTACGTTCGAGACTGGGCATCCAACTAGGAGCTAAATGACAGTTCTAAAAAGAAGTTTAATAATAAATTTATTGGGTGGCACATTTAAAGTGATGGTAGTATTGATATCCCTAAAACAGTAACAGGTCTTAGGTAAGATTAGAACGACGGTACATTTTTTAGAACATTGGAGAACTTGTTTCGCGATAATATGAAGCGGAATATGGATAAAATATTGAAGAATACAAAATAATTCTAATTATCAAACTACTTACTTGGAAAAATACCCAGGAACCGACCTCCACAGCCTCTCTTATCATTTTCTCGGCCCTGGGACCTTGTCCTTGTCCCAACGAAATCGAAAACATCCTCTTTCCAAATTTCATTCTATCGGCAAACTTGTACAGGTCAGCTGCTGGATCGGTACCGGTGGACAATACAAATATCAAGGGAATCATCGGGCCCGATTCCTTAAACATGGCTGACAAGTCTGACGATTGAGGTTCGATAAATTGCTGGCCGAGTTTGACGGAAAGAAAGTCTTGCATCGCATTCGTGACTTTGTCTGGTCGGAGACTTTTTAAGACCACCATCTTTTGGAATTCGTCCAGCGTTTCATCAAATGGCGATGGTAAGTTTGCCCTGAAAATGAATTAACTTATTTTTACTGGTTAAGAGAAAACTATGTTGTATTGTATTATCTTTTAGTTAGGAAATACGCTTAAAACCCTAACCATCCATGGCAAGTATGCCATACAGAATGAATTCATTTATCCCTCGATTCTAAAGGCAGTTGTTCTTCAATCAGTTTCAACTTCTTCAGTTACATATTCTACACAGTACTTTTCCATCATTACAAAAGAATATAAATTGAAGTACCTGTGTGGCTCTGCACTGTCAAATATTTTCTTATAATTCCTTATATTTTTTCCAAACGTTTCCACTAAAGGTAGAAAAGTTGGTAGAACGGCCAAAGCCAATATTTCATTCCAAGCCTTACTAGAGAGCCAGGACGATGCTGGGTTCGGAAGATCCTAAAAATTCACACACGTCCAATAAAAAGAAGTGAAAAAATTCCTTTTAGTATCTATTTGCGTCTTACACGTGTCGCATAATTCTTTTGGAAAATGATTTTTGTCAGGATTTTGATCACTTCCTCTATTAAGGTTTAGTTAGAATTCACTAGATTTAGCGATTTTTTTCAATCTAGTGATTTCGTTTGCTATTTTCTATTAATCACATTCAAAATGTAAATATATTAAAATTTGAATCTATTGCTTGGCCATTTAATTGCCTTAAATACCTTTGTGTTGCCAGGTCTTCAATATACAATACCTAAATCACCCGAACAAACCACAAACTGACCTAAATTGGCTAGATATAAACAATACATTTTTTCGAATTTTGTTCTTTAGTTTTATGTTCTTTATTACTGAAATGAAATGTATGTTACTTAATAGCATAACCTGTCAGTTTTAAATTTATTGAAATTGTAGTGAATTTTTCAAGCACTATCTTGTGCCAGTGATGTTTTTAATCTGGCAACATTTCGTTCATAAGCAGGAGCCGCTTGCAGGATTTCCCTTTCTCCGCACATAACATATGTCTAGGGCGTGTCATGTTGGTTGATGGTGGAAGGGGAAATCAATTTGCTAAAGATAAGATGGGAAATCGATACCTTTACTGGCGATCCTCCAGCAAGGAAATGTTGCCATTCCTGAGGATCGATATTTCCTTGGTCCATTAGAATTCTAGCACACATTAAGAATGCAAAATGGAGTTTGTGTTTCTCAAAAAGGCTTCTGCACACGTTGCTAAACAGGTTGAATGTAAAATGGGCGTTTATCGTTTCCACTCTTACACTTATATTCTCTGAAAAGGAAATTAGTTGTAAATTGTTCCTGTAATGATTATTACATTAGTAAAAAGGGATATCGGCTACCGCACGAGTATGTGAGTGTAGACCATAACCTGCAAAACAGTCTCTGAAATTAAATAATAATATAAAAAAAAGTATTATTTTACTTTTTATTGCAGAATAAGTATTAGAAAACGCTCGACTTACCGTTTTTTTCCGTTTCCGCCATTGTAGATATAAATATGTTAATAAACCACTCCAAAGAATATTGATACATGGGATCAACATTGGATAAATCAGCAAGACAAAAAAATAAAATTTGCGACCTATTCGCTACAGGAATGTACAACGCCCTGGTGTTGTCGATGTCGATTTGAGTTATTTCGGCTGATTCGACTTTGTTCTGAAAAGAACGAACCTTTATGACATTTCAGTATTTAAAATTGTCGCTATCATTTTGAGGAAACACACTCCACTGCTTTAACAGTATCCTTACCTTAATATCTTCGCTTTTAACTTTAGAAGCCTCCAAAGTGATAATAAAATCTAGGTCGTCTAACGGAGAGCCTTCGGAAGCGCTAAGCTTCATCAGAATTCGATCTTGTATGTCTTTCAGCTCGTGCTTCATTTGAGCTACGCTCACGACTATCTGACTTCTTTGTTCCTCTAGATCGGGACGCTCTTGCATCACGACTAGCGCAAGTAGTTGATCTTGTAACCCTCTAAAAAAATACATTTTAAAATTCGCTCCTTTCCGTATATTCTGAAGGCGGTTCCTTTTTAAACCATTCTTAGTTTATCTGAAACATACACTGAGCGAAATTTCGAGTTGATATAATTCAAATATGAGTTGTCCTAGACCGAAGCGTGTTGCTAATAGGGGACAGCCCAGACCTCTGAATTACGGCAACCAGTATGTGAATTGTGATGCGTTACTAGTCGGGCTAGATTAATTCATGATTCGAGCTATCAAAACTTTTAAGTTATTCTAGCTTACGATGGTGGCTGGAATAACTCACTCTTTGGGCTACCAGAGTCCAAATTTTGGACTACCAGTACCTAAATTATGGACTATCGGAACTCAAAATATTTCTTTGATTTAACGCCTGCATATTGTGGACTTCAATTGCCTTTTATTTTTTCAAGATATGACATTTTTGTTGTATATTTAAAAAAAAATAATCAAATGAATTATAGACAGGAGACCATGCGGACGAAGTGATGACGATTGCTTATAAATAATAAGGCTCCATTCTAATATTAACAATTTGTATGCATCTCCCTCCTGTCCCTCCCATTTTACGCCAACTAACCAAAATTATGCAAAACACAAATTTTCACGCACAGAGAACAAAGATGAAAAATCCCGCAAACGGCGCAACGGCCAACAGGTGTCTATACGCGTGATCGAAGGAGAATTGACGAATAACAATGGAATGAACCGCGCCAAACTTGAACGAGCACGAATTCGTAACTTTCCGTGACCTTACGATCTTGCGTTTTACCCTCGATATGGGGTTTTGGAGCACGTTTCCTGAATTATTCCAACTCAAAATAATGTACACATGGTAATGAGTTAAAATAATGCACGTCCGGGTTAAAACGACACTTTATAATCAATTAGTAACTTTTCCCAACCCAGAAACTGAGTTCAGGTAATTCATAAAATAGTTACAAGATGAGGAATTGTGGTGATCCCTAAAATGTTGATAAAAAATCTCTTTCTGGGTTGAGGCGAACCAAAAGAACGTGAATTACTATAGCGTTTTAAAATAATTTGTGATAATTCGTAGGCTCAGTTAGAACAACATAAAGAGGTGGGTTGAGGTAGTGTAGCTGTACTTACGTTGAGACAACCGTAAAGTTAACCAATAAAACTTTGATTGACACTTCTGGTGTATAATGTGGGTTTGGCAATTTTGTAGTGATATAAAGCCGGAAGCTATAATCGTATGGGACCACAACATCACCCAACTTAATCACCATAGTACCTAGAATATGAAAAATATACTATAGAAAATACTTTTTGAATTTCTCTCAAAGAAGAAAATCGTTTTCATTACTGGTCGTTACTTGCGCCGCCTACTGTTGGCAACTGTTAAGCGCAAGGGAGACTAATTTATTAAAAATAGTGTCGCTGTTGACGATTACGATTAATCGTATAAATTCAATAATCGTAATCGTTGCATGACTAATATTTGACGATAAAAATCCAACAGAAATAAAAATTTTCTTATATAATTTTATAATCTGTATAGTACGATTATTTTAGTCATTCGTATAACAACAATCGTTGCGTCACTAATTAAAAACAATATCGTCAAACATCGTACTTTCAACCTACCACTTTGATTGTAAATTTGTCTCATAAGAATGGGGTCCATTGCGGGATCTAATTCGACGCCAACATTTTCTATCAGTACGGGTTTGCCGAAGCGGATAGCTGACTCCATAGTACGCATCAGGTCCTTGTCAGATAGCTTGCATATAGCCAGACCTTGAGTTTTTCCCTAAAAAAATTGATAAAAATAGATAATTACCATTAAATTCTAAGATTTTTTAAATTACCATATTTTTGACCCATTTATTCGCCTGTCCTTGGGGATCAATAAATAACGGCCACCGTCTCGAGCACGATATCAAAACGGCATTTTCGGTTGACAAATAATCTCTGGGCAATCCATCCAATTGCCATAATCTTATTTGCACTGGTTCCCCCAAAATAGTGACGGGATTACAATTTTTGGTGAACGGTATTTGACGGTCCTAAAGAAAAGTCATATAAGTAAAATGTTTCATGTTTCGTATAAACTAAGTTGTATCAGGATTCGTTGAGAGGTGATTATCTACATGTTAACATAATGGTTTTAAGTCATATTACCGCATTGGCAATGAAATATACTATTTATCTTTTTAAGATTTGTAATTAAACCTACCTCGATTATTTGTATCCACTGGGCAAATAAATTGCGTCTATACTGATCCGTAAATGGTGTCATATAGGCCACAGAGCCGGAGCTAATTAGTATATCTCCCGTCACGTTAACAACATTGGCTTCGATGGTTTCAATGGTTTCTATCCATCTAAAAAAAATATAATTTTCACGACGGATCCTCAGTTATACGATGCACCCATCAAGGGGCGCTTTGTTTGACCCATCAAGGTATGAAGGAAACTATTTTTTTTAGTACAGGTACTGATAGTAACAACAACTTCAGTTGAGTTGCTCATGCGTTCCCACTGGAATCAACTAGTTTGAATTCTCTTTTGACATGAGCAAAATGTCGTCAGATAAAGATATTGCCGCAACATCGTTAAAAAGCTTATAAAAAAACTGAGCGACAATTTTGGGTTAACCCTTTTTATACCATAAATTTGAGACATAGTTCGTATATAGTGGCACAGGAATTAAATAATGATCCGGTTAAATTCCATAGGTTTTACCGAATGAGCCACAAAAGTTTTAAATATTTTGCTGTCTCGTCCGCCATGACACCGCGAGTGGAGGCAACTGACGACAGCGGTATGCCGGGCAACTCATAAGCAACTACTTGCGTTGCAGTTGAGTTGCCTTAAGTCAGTGGGAACACGCGTATTTAAACATTGGTGCTGTATCGCGTTGATGTTGCGTTGCGGCTGCCAGTTGCTTTGATGAGAGCAGGCACTTAGGTGCTATGCCGACGACTAATTTTATTACCGAATTCTCTCATCAGCTAATCCTCCAATCAGTCTGACAGCCCTACTCATCCGCTCCTCACACACGGCGATGCCTTGTTCCTTCTCCTGCTTAAATTCGATTTTAGCATTTAATTGCTGTTGCAATTTTTCCAATCTATCCATAACTTCTTTCATTTTCGCTATCGCGGCCGCCAAAGCTTTTTCGGTCTTCTCTAGTTCTTCTTTAGCTTGCTTGAGGGCCGCTTTTTTAGGGGCCACCGCTTTATTCACAAAGTAGAATTTGAACATTGCGTGTACCCACATACAAAGGGACGTACACGCTTTCGATATCTAAAAATATAGAATTGTTTTGTTCGTTGGTGAGTAATTATACAGAACATTTGAAACGAACTTTAAAATTAAGGTAGATGCGAGTAAAAAATACAAATAATACCGAATTAGACTTGAACAATATAAGGTTCTTGTTTGCGTACTTTTGCAATTTTCGGTGGCGTAAAATCTGGATCTTCGACATATTTCTTCAATTTTTCTATCATTTCTTCCGTGATGGAGTCTTTGTCAAAATTCATTAAGGATCCCAAGAACTGACCGGGGTCGGCTAACATATTTCTTCCTGGATCCCAATAGTCTAAAATTTTCTCGCCGGGTCTTATTCCAGGAATCTAAATATAGATGATAAGCTTTTATACATATATTCACCAGAGGCGTAACTATCAGGTGGAGCAGAGGGGGCACTGCATAGCTTATGTTTTAAATTGTCAATTGATGAGTTAAGTGGAAGATTATCACGTCCTTACAGGTATATTCCTTTAGATGAGAGTTAAAAAGAACTTTAATATACTGTCAAACTTGTGTTAAGTATGACTTATGTCATTCTGTACCTTAAGACGACTTTGAAATATCGGCCCTAAGGGATTTAATATATCCTTAGCGAATAAGGGGTCACTGCCCCTTTAATGTACCTACCTACCTTATTGGGTTTAATATTTTTTACAATACAAATCGACTCGATAACGTAAACCACTCCAGCCGGTGGTCGCTTCATGGATCTCACTTCAATAATATCGTTTTTGTTTAAAGATTTTAAGCTGGCTTCAGCTGCCATAAGTGCAGGCATAGCTTCGTCTAAAGCAAAAAATATTTGCATTTTACTTGATATATACAAAAAAGGATATCGTTTTCATTTACTTTGTAATGTGATGCCATACAGGTTTGGCAAATATTTATTACAATCAGATGCATAACGGGCACAAAAGAGAAAATAACATAACAGATTTCCTTGTCGTCCAGGTCCAGTAAAATTTCACTAGATATAGAGATTTTTTTAATCTAGTGAAAACTTTTATTTTTCGAATTTTTATAGTTTTCAGTTTTTGTGCTTTTTATAAATAAAATATTATTTAATAGGGTTAATATTAGTTATTAGTTAACCCTTTAGTTAATGAACTTTTAGTGAATTCTCGAAGTACTGTCTTGTGCTAGTGATTTTTTAATTTTTGACCTGACAACATTGCGTCGATAAGCATGTGAGCCGCTTGCAGGATTTCCCTTTCTCCGCACGTAGCACACGACTGCGTCGCGTCATATTGGTTGATGGTGGAGGGAGGTATGCTTTAAGATACTATGGGCAGTTTTGCTATTATGTTCTATTTCCTGTCCGTTAGACGTCTGACTGTAATAGATGTTTGTCAAACCTGTATATATACTGACCCAAATCTCTTTGCGCATCTTCGGCAATAACCTGAGTCTCATTTGCTTTTTTAACTGCTTCTTCTTCTTCCCTCTCGACTATTTCTTTGGTTTCTTCAGCAATTATCTTCAAAAAGGATGATAAATTAGTCATTAACATTTGACAAGTGATTTATCTTGTTTCAATAATAGTTTTGAATTGTCTTTACCGTATCCGCAGCAATAATTTTAATCATTTCGTCTGCATCTTTTGCGGCCATTTCTAAAGCTGGTTTCATTTCCTTTAGTTGAGCTTGTAAAACTTTTATTTCTTCAGCTGTAACCTGCAGCTTTCCGAGACCTACAATCGAAAGTTTCTTAGAAAAAATTCCTCAACCATCATAGGCTGACATTTCCCATATACAACGTGTCCAAGGTAATGAGGGCCAGTACAGGGATCTCGGAAACCGTAAAAGATACGAAGTCGGATAAATGGCGTTAAAGTTGCGCATTTACGTGCCTAATAATATGCCGTTCAGAAAGTTTAAAATTCCGGGTAGTTCCAGAGATATCCGGAAGAAAACGAAATTCTGAAAAATCGTTTTATTTTGTTTTCCTGGGTTTTTTTGAGATCGAATTCTAAAGTAAATTGCACTTTTGCATTGCCACTTTTTCCGCTCTATCTAACAGCGTTAATTGTTGTGTAATCCGACGAATCGTCTTCGAAGGGCCATTATCAACTTTATTTTTTTAAATACGGTCCTGTTTGCAATGCAATGATGTATGACACATTATGGTTGAATGAGGTTTCGAGGGTTTTTTGAACAACATCAGGAAATTTTGGGATACGGTCCTGTATTTCGCATAATTTTATAAATAATATCTCATAAGTATGCTCTAAATTTTTTACTTATGTTGGACTAGTTCAATAAATAACAAATAATTTAATAATAAACCACAAATAAGTGAACAAAAATCATTCCTAAACAGTAATAAAACGAACAACGAAAAAATTAAACAACTACATAATCAGGTGTTCAAAATGATTTCCGTTATTCTCTAAGCATAAATAACATCTTTTAACTGCCACATAACAGTTTTTTTGAGATAAAATAAAACATGCTATAGAATATCAAACTTTTCAGCATTTGTAAATTTATGTTCCATATTTTCTGGAAAATAGAAAACCTCTTAAAATGCTCTCAAGCGATCACAATGGGAATGTCAAGTGAAACAAATCACGCGTCACCATCTTAATGTTTTTGTTTCAAGCGCCTACTTTTCTTTTAAATTCCGAATCAACAGAAGTTTGAAATAATGTTTCTGTATTTTGTTCACTTATTTGTGGCTTATTATTAAATTATTTGTTATTTATTGAACTACTCCAGCATAAGTAAAAATTTAGAGCTTACTTATGAGATATTATTTATAAAATTAGGTGAAATACAGGACCGTATCCCAAAATTTCCTGATGTTGTTCCAAGAACCCTCGAAACGTCATTAAACCACAATGTGTCATACATCGCTGCATTCGGAAGAAAAGAAGCTACCAAATTCCAATATCAGAAAAATAGGACCGTATTTAAATAGTTGATAATGGCCCTTCGAAGACGACTCGTTGGATTACAAAACAATTAACGCTGTTAGATAGGGCGGAAAAAGTGGCAATGTAAAAGTGCAATTTACTTTCGAATTAGATCTCAAAAAAACCCAGGAAAAAATAAAACGATTTTTCAAAATTTCGGATATCTCCGGAACTACGCGGAATTTTAAAACTTTCTAAACGGCATATTATTAGGCACGTAAATGCGCAACTTTACCTCCATTTAACCGACTTCGTATGTCTTTCGGTTTCCCAGATCCCTGTACTCACCCTCCTTATTTTGGACACGTATAAGTAATTAATATTTGAACTGCATTAAGTTTGAACATTTGTTATAGAAAATATATTATCCAGTCTTTTTGAAACAAAAAAATAGTATTGGAGAAAAACGAGACGCTTGCCCGTTTTCAATCTCCCGATTCCTTGAGTTAACGATCCTTTCTTTTTATTCATTAGCTCCGTGTAGCTCGACAACAGCTCCAAATAGGAAGTGGGAGTTACGTAGTTATGTCTGGAGAGTTCCTGCAAATAGCGCTCGCTCGCTTCTACCACGCTCGCGTGCATGAACTGGAAAACTACAACGATTCCTTGAAGGATTTCTTCGGTCACGTTCAGATCCTCGACGTCTTGTAAGAATTGAAGTGCAACAGACTGAAAACAAACATGATTATGAATTGAAGTTGGACATTTATTGTCAGGGTTGTAAAAATTATTTTCATGGAATTTACCGGGTGATGCGTCATTGAGTTGAACATAGGAAATTCCCTGTAATTTTTGAGGCGGCTGAATATTGGCTCTCCTGTATATTTTATAGGAAAACTGCATTATAACTTCTTGAAGAGGCCGACATGATAAACCCATGTGCCGAGTTTGAATACATTTTGGTGAGCCAATCCTAAACTATTCAATTAAACGCGACGCCAAACCCACGATACTCTCATAGTTCCGGTAATACAGCAAACACCAGCAATTAATTTTTATGACGCTATTGCTTAAAATTAACGTAAAGCTAACCATAACGAATAATGAAATATTATCGCTGGCAGTAATTTTCGTATTTTCATTATATGAGTTGAACTAGTAGAAGTCCGTGGCTTTGCCATTACGTTTAATTGAATAGCTTAGAATTAGCTCACCAAAATGTATTCAAACTAGCCCCATATGGGTTTACTCTGTCGGCCTCTTCAAGAAGTTATAATGCATTTTTTTTTTATAAAATGTACAGAGGGGACAATATTCAGCCAACTCAAAAATTACATACGATTTCCTATGTTCAAATTAATGGTGCATCACCCGGTATCCATTAGTAATGCATTCACCGAATTTAAAGTTTTTATGATAATTCAAACCTAAATCAACTTTCGCAAATAACATTAACTATTCTGCATCTCCTCGACTATTAAATCAAATAAAAATGTATTATTGGTCTTATTTTACAAGTTTAGAATTGCTTATAAATGTTATAATTATACGGTTCAAAATGGAAGGGTTTCTATTGTCTTTTATGTGTTCAGAAAATAAAAAAATATTTAACAAAAACCAGCCGCTTGAAAGCCGAATTGTATTTTTAAAGTATTTCCGATAAACTCCACTTTTAATAAAAAGCAATTGAAGAAAAAATTAACAATACATTATGTTGTGTAGGCGTTGAAACAATTATATCGAGGCTTTAAAATCTCGAATATTTACCTGTAGTGCTGTATCAGGCCAAGGACAAAACCAGTCAATCGTGCAGCAGTTTACTAACGCCGGAAACTGTCTTAGCCTTGCTCGGAAGATTTCCCCAATAGGACTAAAAAAATTTGTTTGTAGTACTAGAAGACTAAGTTAAAATACTTTAGCTTACACCAGGCGGCTCGTGACCTATGATAGAGGGGGTTCACAAGAATGGTGAAATTACTTTTAAAATTTAATTTTTGTGTAACGACACAAACAATTACTTTCTAGGCGTTTTAAATATAGAAAGAAAAAAAGTAATAAGAAAATGCGTTAGGTAAAACATATTTTTATTTATTTTTTAATTTTACACAAGGAAATACAACTTTTGGAAAATAAGTAAGGTTTTCTTAGTGTGTATAGCTGTCGGATCTTAACGTCGTCGCATGCAACCCTCGTAACAATATTTATACAGTCCACTACTAATACTACTAAAGCCATCTACGAGCTATCAAGAAAACCGAATGATGTCCAATGCTACTACCGCCATCTACGAGTTATCAAGAAAACCGAATGATGTCTAATACCACTACGCCATCTACGGGCTACGTCGTTAGGCGCGCAACCAAGACAAGAACAATAGTTAACTGTTTTATGACGAGAACGAATCGAGCCACTAGACTGACAAGTTGGCATTCTTCATATTTTCAGTGTTTTTTAGTTTAAATCCTTAAATAAAATGGTTTAAAATCATATCGAGTATCATTTATCGAAATACAAAACATTTATCGACCCTACACAATAGTGCTTAAACGTAAAGTCCATTCTTCGGTTCTTAATTGTAGAAGATTGACCAATAACAGCCTCAATCAGTTTGGAAAACCCTCTATACATTTTTTTTCATATATTTCATTTTTAAACTTTCTAATAAAGTCCCTAGATTTACCCTTTGTGGTCTGCGTTAAATTAATTTCGGGTTTAGGTATTCCCGCATTCTTCACTTCAATTTTTTGCTCCAAACTCAAAGAGCTAAAGTTATTTGTTAAATAGTCCACCGTCAACTATTCATTTTAACTTAATAAATATATAATATTAAATATTAAAACATACACGTTCGAATTTCTAACTAGATGCACGAACAGACAGGTGCATGCAAAAACTATGCGCCTTTTCCAAGTTCAATCGCATTAGCCCCGCTGCCACCCGCCACCTGTTACTACAGAGAAACTGCACTACTTAATCGCACGTGCGAGCAAGTCACGGTTGCCGGATCTATACAGTTTGGTTTGACAGGATGATAAAATATTAGGGATGGTCGGACTTTTTTTTTTATTATATTTATATTATTATTATATTTTATACGATAAATAATATTTAATGAATATAAATTAATATTTTTTATTCGTTTTGTTTTGGGGGTGCACGTGCGCATGTCTCCTGTGGAAGAACGGCCACTGGCTCACACGCATCTTATTTTTTGATAAGGAATTACCACCCGATGGCACCTATTTGTTGGAACACCCTATATATATATTTTGATTTTTTTTGCATACTGTTGTACTTTCCTGGACACTCTCTAGTAAGTAAATTCGAATAATATTGCTCAAGGCAGAAAGTAATTGTAAGTAAATTAATAATTTATAAAAGTGTAGATACAAATACATTTTATCCCTAACAGTGAAACAATTATTCCTTATTTGTATTTATTAATATTCTTAAATTATTACCTCATAGTTATAACTGTGTGCAAATTAGACCTGACTTGTTTTTGATAAACGGAAAACAATATCGATTTGGTAGCAGCAAGACCCAGTTCCTGGACTGTGCCTTTCATTCCTTGGTATATCTTGTCCAATTCGTCGGGTTGATAAATGTTGGGGACATCTCCTGAATTTAATAAATTATTCAAATCTTCCAGAAATGATTCCGATTTAATCTAAAACAATTGATCGAAAAACTTCTTTAGGGTCTTGTTATCTTAATGATCATAAGAGGATTAGTCAATGGAAAAATCTAACAACTTATATTGGTCCGGGTTTACGTATCGGTCCGCTACAAAACGACACGGCCGCATTATGAATTGGTCATATCTATCCGTATTTCTTATCGTTCGAAATGCAAAGGCCGTATTGTTCTTAATATTACTAACTTGTGTATCCGAAAATAGAAAAACGGTTTCCCTTCGCATCAGTCCGGCACTCAGCATTAATTTTTTAACGTCTTCTCTCCAGTCAAAGGCACCGTACGATTTCGTTAGTTCGATTTGGAAACAGAAATATTCGGCCATAAACGCTGAGAGTCTGGTCAAACTTTGTCGGCCTAAAATGTTACCAAAATATTCATATAGTTTAAAAAAGTTTGTCAATCGTTCGGTCTCCGATTTATAAAACTCGCATAGGTAATATAAAGTGCGTTCACATTTCTTACCTGATCCTCCCATGCCCAGCAACAACGCATTGCCCATCGGCTGCCTTATAATCCTAGCTATCCTGCAAACATGAGATATGGCGTCCAGAAATAACACTAATTTCATCGGTTTCGTACTCTGATCATTATACTCGTGCAAGTGATATTCCAGGGCACCAGTCAATTTATCAAAGTCCGTTATTTGAACATACGGGCCTAAATCGATTGTGGGATCAATGAAATCTCCAAATAATATCGGTCGTACCCCCAAAGTTTCTTCGGGGTCGAGTTTGTAGTGATACGATATTTGCTCCTTGAGTAGATCCTCGAACCATAGCCGATCTTCGTCGTTCACCAATCGATCTTGAAAGACTCGGCAACACTCGTGATACCAAAGGCGAAGCAGTTCGGCAATATTCTGAAAAAAAAATTGTAAGCGTTAAATATACTGAGCAACTTATTTAACACGCAAGCAAAATGTTGCTTTAACTTTGATGTTACGTATTTTCGAAATTTGTTTGTCTTTTGATTGATTTTTTTTTCTAATTGTAGGTTTTTTCTTAAGAATATCACTGCCATTGTCGTTTTGGTGAAAAAATTATCTTTAGTATTATACCGGATGTAATAAAACTGTTGTTTCTTTACGAAAATTCAAAACATCCTGTGGAGTGTGGAGTATTATACTAGGTATTGTCAGTTATTGTAGATAGCACCAAATATACGTCTAATGTTTCTTTTACATTTTCTTTTTTAATGTATTTGTTTAACTTTGTTCCTTCATGAATTACACAATTTTCAATTAAATGTGCCAGGATTTTTTAGTTAAAAGCCCCTACTCAATCCCATTGAACATACATACAGGGTGCTATGGAAATGACTTATTATATTTAAACCGGCAAATCCAGAGATGAAAATAAATTGAAGAAAAATAACCTTAAATGGCGCTTTGAATTATTGTACGAAATATACACTTTATATGAAATCTGAAAATTTACGTTCGCAATCAATAGTTTATTGAGGCGGTGTTGTCATATATTGCAACACAGAATTGTAAACGCACGTGTTCAGTTTTTGACAACAAGACGTCTTTGACCCGCGTTATAACTTCTTTTTCAAACTTTTTAGAAAAAAAAATTCTACATTTTAAGGTGCATACTCTGTTACCTTCGATCTTATAATCCGTTTTATAAATAAATTCCATAAAAAAAAACACAAAAAGTATGTTTTGCAACAGAACCAACCAGAATATCACACAATTTTGAAATCACATCACAATATTTCTTATTATGAATTATTTCATAATAGAAAAAAAATCGGGTAATGCTACAACTAACAAAACGTTTAAAATTCGTATACATCAAATACGTGGAACCCTCGATAGCGTCAATCTATCCCCGAGCCTCGAAACATACGGAAGCAACGATAGTCGCGCGCGGCAGGTATCCAAGCAAGGGCGAAACATGCGGTGTGATCTGACAACACTGTTAGTATACTCTAGTGACCCACATTGTTCCTAACTGAATCCAGATGAAACGGCGCGACAGTATGTGGGTCAAAAGGGTTTTTACCTTAGTATTTAGATATTCGAACGGCTCATCGAATGGCTTAGATTATAATGAAAATAATCTTAATTTTAACTGTCAATCAAAGACATCAGGGGCGATTCGGGGCAGTGCTTGAACAATTCGTTTATTTTGCGGTGTTCTTATTTCTTAACTAAAAAATGTGTATTTCATGCAGTACCTAACAGAGATCAAGAAATGAAACAAAAAGAAAATGTAAAGGAAACATGAAACAGAGGAATGTGGAAATACAACCATCTAACACATACAGTTGATGTCACATGTCCGAAGCCGCCGAGCGACTGTATATCGTAAATTTTATTCCAGGACTTGTTATGTCCAACCTAATAAAACAAATTTTTATATTGTACTTTATCACACTTACATATATTTCTCTTAAATATTATACAGAAAGCTCAATTACATAAGTTTTTTGCCTCGGAAAAATTGAAACCCAACTGGATATTTTCATTCACATTCACACAACATGTAAAAAGTTTTTTTTTATCGATTTAAAAATTATGTTGCATGGGAAGAAAGAAAAAATTATAAAAAAAAATATTTTATTTAAAATCCTGTTCTTTAAATGGCAAATCATTTTTATTTTTGAAATTAAGAAATTAATTTCCTGTGTGCGTTTAAAAGAAAAAATAAAAATACATTTTTAATACACATACAAATTAAACACAAGGTGCCCCTATTGAACACATTTCATAATTACAATTACGTTTATGTAATATTTTCATTTCATTTATTTTAAAGGCGCCGCAATAATTAATATTAATTTCTTTAAACAACCAACCAAAAATTGCAATATACACCTTGTCCAAGATGAGGAGGGCCAGTACAGGGATCGCGGAAACCGTAAGAGATACGAAGTCGGTTAAAAGGAGGTAAAGTTGCGCGTTTACGTGCCTAATAATATGCCGTTTAGAAAATTTTAAAATTCCTAGTAGTTCCGGAGATACCCGAAAAAAAAAAACGAAATTATGAAAAATCGTTTTATTTTTTCCTGGTTTTTTTTGAGATCGAATTCTAAAACAAATTGCACTTTTACATTGCCACCTTTTCCGCTCTATCTAACAATGTTAATTGTTTTGTAATCCGACGAGTCGTCTTTGAAGGGCCATTATCAACTTTATTTTTTTAAATGCCGTCCTGTTTTCCTGATATTGGAATTTTAGAGCTTTTTTCTTCCGAATGCAACGATGTATGACACATTGTGGTTTAATGACGTTTTGGGTTTTGGGATACGGTCCTGTATTTCTCCTAATTTTATAAATAATATCTTATAAGTAAGCTCTAAATTTTTACTTATATTGGACTAATTCAATAAATAACAAATAATTTAATAATAAACCACAAATAAGTGAACAAAATACGGATACATTATTTCAAGACTTCTGTTGATGTTCATTATTGGTCCAAAGATAATCCGCATTTATACAAAGAGTTCAGACACCAACATCGGTTTGGATTTAATATGTGGGATGGAATTTTAGGTAGAAAAATATTAGGCCCATTTTTTTTATCATAAAAATTTAACTTCTGAGCGTTACCTAAACTTACTACAAATCGATTTGGAAGACGCTCTGGATAATAATAATAATAGCGGAAATCATTTTGAACACCTTATGTAGTTCCTTACTTTCTTCGTTGTTCGTTTTATTGTTCACTTATTGTTGTTTATTATTGAATTATTTTTTGTTCACTTATTTGTGGTTTATTATTAAATTATTTGGTATTTATTGAACTAGTCCACCATAAGTAAAAATTTAGAGCTTACTTATGAGATATTATTTATAAAATTAGGAGAAATACAGGACCGTATCCCAAAATCTCTTGATGATGTTCAAAAACCCTCGTAACGTCATTAAACCACAATGTGTCATACATCGTTGCATTCGGAAGAAAAAGCTCTCAAATTCCAATATCAGGACCGTATTTAAAAAAAGAAAGTTGATAATGGCCCTTCGAAGACGACTCGTCGGCTTACAAAACAATTAACGCTGTTAGAGGTGGCAATGTAAAAGTGCAATTTATTTTAGAATTCGATCTCAAAAAAACCCAGGAAAAAATAAAACGATTTTTCAAAATTTCGGTTTTCTCCGGAACTGCTCGGAATTTTAAAATTTTCTAAGCGGCATATTATTAGGCACGTAAATGCGCAACTTTACCTCCATTTAACCGACTTCGTATCTCTTACGGCTTCCGCGATCCCTGTACTGGCCCTCCTTATCTTGGACACGGTGTATAAAAATATGATTTTAAATAAAACATTTTCTTTTCTTCGCAAGACAATTTTTAAATCGATTTATTTCGAAGACGGTACATTCAATCGTATCTAACTAAGAATACCATCCCTTGCAAAATGCATTGAATTTATTTAGCTTAACATAGAAAGAGCAAAATCCAATGTTAAATTAGTTAGGTCTGTTTACTCTTCTACCCCCACCTTTTAACAATACCAAAATTTTATATGAAGTTCTAACTTTATTTTGGCCCAACATACTAAGTGCCTAATTATTGATCATACTATTTAGAACACCCTGTCTATGAGTTTCTGGTAGAGAACATGACAATTATAATAGTCGTCTTTGACCTTCGAGTGAATACCAATAGGTGACTTTCTCACAATACTGATCAACATCAATATAAGGATTTGCACAAATATCCATCTAAGTTTAAATTTTTACAATGATATCATTCATCTTATGCTATTGGACTATAATAGGTTCTTATCAATGGTAATGAAACATTACTCCGGGGCCCTTGCGACGATGTAGTTCAGCACCATCCTGATTGAATTGCCGTGCATCCAGCTCAACATCATGTGGATCATATCCAGGTCCGCCATTTATATCAAAACCAGCTGGCGCATTTTTACTGTCTGGACAATGATGAGCATGATAGCCGATCAAACATCCCGAATAGCAAGTGTATACATTTTTTGATCTCATTAACCGCCTACGTTCGTCTTCCCAGCAGAAAGAATATTCGTGCTGCGAAATGCATATCATCCCTGTCGTTGGGCAGTGAGCCTGATCTGTTTGATATCCTAAAAAATAGTATATTATTAAATACGCTGAGCGACTTTTAAAAAATTTCGAAAAGACATGAATGCAGTATTTTCGTAATCGTTATACTAAAAATAATTCGCCCATTGTAGTTAGAGAGACGGTGACAATAGGGGGTCCGTGAAGTGGAATATCAGTAATTTGGTTTTTCGTGGAGTTTAGGTCCCCCTCTACAACTTTTTTATTTGATGAAATGCCGTAGAGCGTTGCTGAGAGGCGATGTACCGCTTTAGATAGGAAATTCTCAATAAATTCAAAATTATATCGTGCCATATCTGAAAATGAATTTACAGCATCTTCGTGACCCCCAAAGTCACGAGAAACACATTTTGTGACAAGTCAACCCTTGCATATACTTTTCCGAGTGTGTAAAAAAAATAATGGAAAAATTATAAAGTCTGAAGTGACATGGGTCCAAGTGGGCTTAATCGATTTTGTATTCCCATGGAGATGAGTCGTAAATAATTTTCTGATAAAAAGAATATTGCGAAAGTGCCGTATTTTTTCTCAAAATTGTTTTTATTAAAAGTCTGGCTTATTCTGATATATTTTGTAAAATATTCCCCTTGGAGATTTATTTCTAGGTTCATCTGATTAACTCATCTTTTCCGAACATTTTGATATATATAAAGTTACTAGAAACATGTTCTATCATCGAGAAAATTAAGAGAATTCGTAACAGACACCTGTGTCGAGTCTTAATTGGCTGATGGGCAGTGTTGCCCAGTTGAAAATTTAATGCCTTCGTGACGTTTTGAAGGCGCCGATCAACTCTCAAAATGCAGATGATTCTATGGCTATATAACTATCCGAGATATCGTAAAAATGATTATTAACTTTTTTATTCAGATTTAAATTATCAACAACTTTTGAGTGAAACTTAATTTACTAGTGTGTTTTGTTTCGAAGCTATGGGTCAAAAAATATTTAAAAGTAATAATGAAGTGTCTTTTCAAATAATAAAATGTGCTTTCCACCAAAAATGCAGCTTTCTAACTAAAATGTGTCAAATTATTTAAGGGCTTCGTTTATTGGACTATGTACCTTGGACCGGTCCAAGTCACTCGAGACTCTTCTTTTAAATCAAATGAGTCGAAATATTAATCGGAATCTAGTTCTGGCGATATTCCATGAATTTTGATTTTTTAAAATAATTTATTAAAAAGTGGCGACTGAAATAATATAGAATTATTACATACGGAAATTGTAAAAAAATTTAAATAAAATTGCTTACAACAGCACAGTTAGTATCTGATATTAATTACTAACCTGGTCCATATAGCGAAGCAAGTACTTTCTGTACCGCCCGATTTGCAGAACCCGGATATCCGTTACTAGCCGAAGTGTGAATTCCTTGAAGTTCAGCTTCACGTCTTAAAATGTCCATTACAAATCTACTTACTGAATTTCCGAATTCATCTCCTCCACATTCATGAATTTGCCATGCCAATGCAATAATAACGTTCAAAATCTACAAAGTTTGTGAATTAGGTATATTTTACAGACTTGGAAATAAAGCAAGCAAAGCAGTTTTACTTTTTGCAATATCCTGACATGTAATACGAGAATAAAAAGTCAGCGATATTCGATAAACGACAAAAGGGGCATATAAAGTAAAGCCTAGAGAACTTACCGTTAAAATAACATTTTCCAAATAATTTAGACCTCATCTGCTAATACTCCAATTAAATTGTTTTTTTTAAATTTTTTTTTCAATGTAGCGTCACGAAATTTTGTTAGCAAACCTCAGATTCGGAATCGGCACCCAAAAAATACATAAAATTGGAAAAATCGAAACTACCCCAGAACTTTATTTGACTTAAATTTGCCTTGCCTATGTAAAAGGTGTGTCCACAGACAAATATTTGTACCCGCCGATTCGCTCGCAGTGATATCATTTGTTCCGTATCAGCTATATTATAAGTAACAGAAGATTTTAGAAAGAAGTGCGTATTTAACTAATTTTATAAGTTATAATATACACAGTGCATTCGTAATTAAAACAATTAAATCAAACCATTTCCAACAATTTTTATGAAAGGAAATTCATTATTTTCAATGTGAATAATAATGAGTTTCAATGTAATTGTTTCCAAAATGCGAAAAAAAACGCAAGAGACTGCTTTCATTTATAATTAACCAAGTTACTCAGAAAAACTATACACATGGAAAAATGTCAGTGGCGTACCACTTTTTTAGTAAAAAATACGACGGGACTGGTTTGCAATGGCGAACAAAAAACGAGAGCTTGCGGAAGGCTTCAGAAATATTAAATGAATCTACTCAATAAAATTCCAAATTTATTTTTGCTGCATAACTACACGGTCTACTAGAATTAGAGGCTATTTTGCTCTATTTTTTGAGGAGGTCTGACATTGTTTGTTACTAATTCGGACAGATTAATCGACCCCTTGGCAGTGCCGGATCAAGACATTTTCGGGCGTGATTCGTTAACAATGTTCGGGGCCGTTTCGGAGAAGAATTCAAAAAATACACGGACTGCCGGACACGGATTGCGATTTACAATTAGGTGACAGAACCGTGCTAAAATGTAAGATATTTACACGACTTGACCGGACCGATCCACCACTACCCCTTGGTTGGTTAGTTAAACCAATTAGATTTGTATTTCGAATAATATTAAAAAGTAAACTAATATCTTAACTACGATTTGGGTTTGCAAGTAAAATAATATTTTCCTATATCCCCTAATTATTTTTATTAGTGAATGTATTTCGACTTTTTCTACGTTAAATGTCGTCTCGAATACAGACATACTGACAGAAGATTTCTGAATTCTACAAGGCCAAAAAGTAGTTTTGTTAAATACTTACTAATATCTTCATAGCACACGGGTAGTCGATGTAAAATTTACTAAATAAATAAAATATTAATTAGATTAAATCTGAATTTACAATTTTTGATTAAATTTTATATTGCAAGTTAACGAAGCATTTAATTAATCATTCTTCTATATTAAAGAGTGCAATATTTTCATTATATTTAAAAATTAGCAATACGATTCAAACTTAAATTTGGGAAAATGGCACATTTTTCTATTGAAAATGTATACTGGGTAATTTTCGTATTTGTTTACTATAGTTAGAGAGACGGTGACAATAGGGGGGCCGTGAAGTGAAATATCAGTAATTTGGTTTTTCATGGAGTTTAGGTCTTTTTCTACAACTTTTGCGTTGCTGAGAGGCGCTGTACCGCTTTAGATAGGAAATTCTCAATAAATTCAAAATTATATCGAGCCATGTCTGAAAATGAATTTACAGCACTGCGTGTCCGCAAAGTTACGGGAAACACATTTTCTGACAAGTCAACCCTTGCATACACTTTTCCGAGCGTGTCAAAGAAAAATGAAAATAAAAAAAAAATTTTGTCGTTCCAGGTCTCGCCATTTCATTATTGGAATTTTTTAAAAATCTCCTCGGAATAAATTCGGAAAATGATCGTGACATGTCACACTACATTTCTTGACACCCAAATATTGTGGAAAAAAAAATTTCAGAAGAATCGCAGCTGGCTAGGCGGAATTCTGACAGTATTACGCAGAAATACCGGAAGGCAGGTATAGTTCAGTTGTATGACGGGAAAAAATGATTACTATTACAGGGCGGTTCAAAAAACATGTGCCATTACTCGTATGGTAAATAATCTAACCATAATTCATGGCTGTATATGTAACTGGAATAAAACACTACTTTTATTAACAAATACCATTAATTTATAACAAAATATTAACCTAAATTTTTAGTGATAATTACAAAAAAAATTGTAAATTACAAAAAAGTTTTTGTAAAATTACTTTATATAAATTATGTATACAATATTATATTCATAGGAATATCAGTGAAAAATGTAATTAATACTATTTTTTATAGGAAATAGAACAATGAAATAATTTCTATAAATAATTTTATTATATTGTTTTTTCACGTATATAGTTTGAAATCTTAAGCAACTTTCAAAACCGGCATGATGCTCAGTGATCACACATGATTTTTTCCCTTCCTGTTGATCCCCCACCCTCTCCACACACCCACGTGGAATAGGGTGATTAAATTAAAGGAACCTTACCTGTAAGCTAACGGGATCAAACATCAGCACACCCTGAAAAACTTTGCTCAGATCTCTCAAGTTAAATGTGTAATGTGTTTTGGCTGGCGTAGGCAACAGTTCTTCTAGGATTTTATTGTAGACGAGGAGCGTGGACGTTAATATTGACTCGAGGTAATCGCCCAGATTTTCGTGTCTCAACAACCAAAACGTCAGTATACTACCGAAGATTTTCCTCTACAAAGGAAAGGAACGTTAAGGGTAAAATATAAATAAAAAAAGATAATGGAAGTCCAAAATATACTCATGATACAGCATTATCTCTAACCTTCAAATTCAAACAATACATTGTAGAGACAAGTTTCGAAATTTAAAAAAAAATTGTTTTTATGCAAATGGATACGATTGCATATTTAAATATAGTTCTGATAAACTTTTTTTTATAACAATTTTCGTTGTAGTCAAAAATAAAGGCAAAATTAATAATTATTTCATTCTAGGTTTTAAATTACGCAAAACTTTTTATGAGGAATAAATGACTTTTTTTCTTAAAATTAATTTTAAAAAAGTTTTTCCTAAGTAGTCACTGTATAACAAAGCATATTAAAAATTATATTTTCTTTATGTACAAACTTTGCTAAGAAAACTGTTTTAAAGGTGTTATCAATAATAAATTAATACGGTTGCCATATGTAGCCAACTTTTTGACAGTCGTATCCATCAAATGTACAAACTGTTTTCGACGAATTTTCTTTACAATCCATTTTCTATTTCGTTCTACGTATCCTTTTTAGGAAAAAGTTCTCACATTGAATGAGAATATGTATAATATCAACTTATACAGGGTGTAACAGAAAGGTTGGAAGTAAATTTAGCAGTATTTCCTTGGAAAAAATAATATTTTTTTTCCTATAAATTTTTGCTCTACTGATCTTTGTTTCCAAACTACAGGGTGTTAAAAAATTTAATAATCGTTTCTGCATAATAATAGCGATGGCCTGAAATGAAATTTTAGAAGGAGATTACTTTGATATTGCCCTAATAACATTTAAAAAATTGACTTCGTAGATTACTCAGCGGCGTGTGTACGGATATTACCATAAGGTTTTTCAAAATAAAAAATGGTACGCCTCTGGAAATAAATCGTTTTCATAATTTTTGAAATTTGATTTTTTGTTTTAGACAAATTTTCCCCCTTGTGTTTTCTCTGTATCTCTGTTTATTTTTCCGTTATTAAATCTTTTGTAAATACCATTTTTTCCATTGCGTACACGAAAAAATGTAGGAAGCACAAACATTATCGCGTATGCCTTGACCACTTGTTAAATATTATTAATTAATAATTAATTTAAGTTTGTAAGTTACTTGTTGATACATTTATTATTGTTAATTAATTAATTATTAGAATTTTATTACACACTTTTAACAGTCTTTTAACACCCTATAGTTTGGAACCAAAAATCAGTAGAGCAAAAATTTATAGGAAAAAAAGATTAATTTTTGCCAAGGAAATTACTGCTAAATTTACTCCCAACCTCTCTGATACACCCTGTATTATACAGGACAATGGTTCTGTAAGCTTTTTGCTGTATACAGGGTATTAATGTAATCATGTTACAAAGATCTAGAATACATGAAAAAAAAATTATTTATCATTTGGGTAAATTTGACTCCATTCCTCTAAGACTGTTAACGACTTTTACAGAGAGTACCCTTTTTATATAAAAAGCATAGGAAAATCATAGTGTGATGTCAGAACGGCAAAAAATCGTAGTCAGAGGAATAGGGTCAAATTTACCCAAATACCCCCCTTGTTCGCACGCCCCTGGTTAAATTTAACATTGTCCAATAGGCTCAAATAGATGAACTTACTAACAGTAAGTTATGTCCCAAAATTGGCTGCGCTAGTTGAAGTAGCTCCGAAGCTACAAAACGAAACCTAGTTCATGAAGGCCATCTTCAAAGGATCCTAGCTCCCTGAGGAAGCGCTTCCGGATCAGTATTCATATGAACTTTGTCTCTTTTTTTCATGTATTCTATCTACCCTAGAAGTTTGTATCATGATCGCGTTAAGACCCTGTATATTGTTTGTTAATGTTTCCCAAATCCTGTTACACAAGATTTATATAGCTAATCTTGACACTTATAGATCTCTTTTAATGTAATAGGAATGTTCTCATCAAAAACTCAGGAAACGCAATTAAAATAAATGAATGAACTTTACCTTACTGACGTCCTCCATTTCAATAAATGCCAAAAAATGAAAATGGCGTAAGAGTCTAGCGGTTACTGGATTTCGACCGCCTCCGGGCGGACCCATCGCAGCTACAAAATTCACGTCGATAATGGTCCGGAAATCTCCAATGTTTTTTCTGTCATACCACCCTAGAAAATATAAATATAATTATTTTCTAACTGTATTTTTTGTTTTTATTTTTATCTCAAAAATCCATTTGATTAAATCTAAAGGGCCCACTTAAAATTTAACAACAGTTCGAAAGTAGTAACTAATTATCATGACAGGCCATCGTGTCAAACTCCAAGTTTATGGGCGAAAACTGTGACGATGGACACCTGCTAATTCTGTACGACGGCCTGTCACAAACACCGATGAAACCTCTAAAAAAAAGGTCATTCATAGTTTCATCCGGGAACCCTTGCAGAATTATGAAGAATTTTTCAGGATAAATCGAAGACAAGCACTAAAAATAGTCTGGCAACGCTGTAACCAATGCAGTCCCAATAAGAGGATAACATTAACCTACCCAAACCTAACCTATATAAATTTTATTTTAAGGGAAGTTTACCTCCAAAATCCATCCATTGTCGTATTAGCTCGATAGGTGGTTGAGCACCATAGACTTCTAAGGCTGGCATATTAAAATCATCAATAAAAAATATTTGCCTTTTAAGTATGGGTGGTCCAAAGACCCCTTTGCGTCTTCTGTCTAGCTTCGAGTCTATCAAATCCTTTAATGTGAAAAATATACTAAATGTATGTTAAGTGACAATAGTGTGACCACCAGACAAGTCATGACAGTGTGACAAAAAGACAAGTCAAAAGAAGTGACAGACAAAACATATCATTGTATCGGATCTCTTTAAATATCCCATTATTATAAGAAAATATACAGTCCACTAATTCCAAACGTTTTTGAGTGTTTTTGAATAATCTACGAAATAAGTTGAAGGAAAATTTTATTCAATTATTAACTAACCAACTGTGATATTGGCAGTAACGATTTTCTTAGAATTAAAGTGCATGGGTTAACTAATTATGGATTAACTAACCAAATGACTTTGAATGTGAGTGGATCGTTACTGCCACTGTCATTAATGTCACAATCCAAGAAGAAATTAAAAATCCAATTTAAATTACAGAATTATAGGTTGTGAGGGGGGGGGGGGGGGAGGAGGGGGCGATTAAATAGAACTGTAATGAAAAAATTAGAATTAATATAGGAAGGTTACAAAGGTTCTTTCTTTATCATTTAAATATAGAGAAAAAAATAAATGGAAGACAAATTTATATTTCTAATATATTAATATTATGTGTTTTAAAAATAATATACATATTATAAACATAATACGCATCGTAAAATGCATTAAACCAACAATATATAAATCAATATGACAAAGCAACTATAAATATTTATGGTTTTATTTAACGATTACTAATAAAATTTTAAAAATTCTTTCATTAACAAAATATAAAGTTTGATGAATGAATGCAGCATATGGGGACATTTTTTATTGTTATATTTCACTAAAAATCGAAGTGTGTAATCGTTTCTGAATCATCGAAAAGTCCAAAAACCGTTAACTTGCGGCGTTGATCTATAAGGGATTTAGGGGAAAATTTAAAAAACATATACAGGGCTTTTGCTAATAACATGCTAATATTAAGGTTGGTTATTCTTGGGTTCATTTCCAGAAAAAAACTTCATATGTCTTAAATATCTTGACTTTTAAGATACAGAGTGTTAAAGATTTCCACCATTTGAACCATGTTAATAATATATAATATAATAATATAACCTCCAACGATTAAAAACCAACGTGAATCGCTTTTTGCGCACACGCACCACTCCCATTTGTTAAGGTTAATGACTTAAATACGTGATAACTAGACTAGGTAGACAACTGTCAAAATTGTTTATCTTTACAAAACAAAATGTGCTTCTTACCTACAAGATCCTTTTTAATCTTTGTTAATACCTAACTTCATAACAGAGTGCAAATAAATTAATTTAATTTTTTTATACGAAATCTGTATGTCAAACGACAAGAAATCCAGAGACGACATTTACTCAGCAAGGAATGAGAATTTCAAAAATAGTTTTTATTTAAAAAAATAAGTGGCGTATCATTATTTTCTTCACAAATACCGAGGGAAATTCCCGCACGAACGCCACTGGTAGGAATAAAAAAAAGCATGTTATACATCATAAAATGCCTCTTGATGAATAGAAAGTACGTACCAAATTTCACAAAAATATCTAGAGCAGTATCACAGATATTAATAAAAAAGGATATTTTTTAATATTATTTAACTATCTCAAAAGTTAAGGCGTTAGGACATATGTTCATATGCAGCTTTTTCTGAGAATAGTCCCAAGAATAACCTCCTTAAGTATTAGCATGTTATTAAGGAACACCCTGTATATAGCAATAATGACCTTAATCAGAGAGTATCTGTATTTTTTAAAATATACCTGAGTTTGATTGGCTGTGGTTCGAGCTGAGAAATTAATAAAATCGCATATAAACTTCTTATGCATATTTTTACTAAGTTTTCCGATGACCGTCAGAGTCTTTCCGGTTCCAGTGGGACCAACACATAATACATTACTTTCATTTATCAATATCGACCCAAGAAGAAGAGCGTTTCTTACATTATCAATGGTCGGAATTTCGATATCTACAAATAAGACAATACAACAGATGCAGACTAGGTCCTAAGCAAACTATTTCTTAAATAGGAAAAGTATATATTTTTGTATGCAGGTTGTTACAAACGGTAAAATGCCCGTGGAATACAAGACAGAGAAAAAGAATATTTCCGGGATAAAACTTGATGAAAAAGATGTTTATTTTTGGTCGGAGAACACGATACGCCAATAAAAATATGGGGTTCCATTGGAAAATCTTAACTTACCCCCTCCCGCGCCCGGGTGTTGAGGGGGTGGGTTGTGGTTTAAATTGCAAACTATTCCTCGTTCAAAACCAAACAACTTTTTCCCCAGATATTTTCCGCTGTAATGCGATGCACCGGAGTTATTCCGAGGTACTGACCTTTTCTCAACACCGTGTATAATAGAAAAATAAATTTTATTGACCCTCACATCTCTGCTTAACCCGACATTACTCGTATTATCAATAATCATCGTTCGGATCAATAACATGTGTGTAATAATCGAAAAAGTTTCAAAAATCCACTACTCACCCGAATATTTCATATCAATGTTAATTTTGTACTCTGGGATGTTTTCCATCCAACTGCGCCACGAAGCTGGAGCCGGCTCCCCATCTGGTGTTGAATCCGTAAAGCCTCCGTCATGTAAACTATATTTTTTTTTGTAAATTTCCCATAAATAGTAGAATTATTGACATGAATAAAAAAAAATCCCAACCCCAAGTTTTTTAGCGTACTTACTTAAAATCATAGCATATTGCGTCATCAGGAAATAATGGTCCGTGTTCAGCTTCTGTCATTTTTTCTCTTATAAATTTATCAAATATAAGTCTACTGTCATTGTCACAGGTAGCACCTATGCTCCAAATAGTATTAAACACCACCCAGGGAACTAGTAGGTTTGCTAAAAAGGATGTTTATCAATAAATTGTAGTTCCCAACAAATCTAACAAATCAATCTCATCAGTCTTTGACGCATGATGCAACGATTTGTTGTCCATTACAAGATGCACTTCTTAAGTGTACACACAAAAAGAAATACTTATATTGAATATATAATAGTTAGAATAGAATAAATCTTGCGCAAAGAAATATATCATGAAAACAATTATTTCCAAGCATGAATTGGTACCTAATAGCAAATAATTCATTTTTCAAAATAATAAATACTTATTTTGAAAATATATTTCTTTGCGTAAGATTTATTCTCTTTGATTATTATATTTTTAAACTAAGTATTTATTTGTTGTGTGTCTAAAGAAACTTACGTATAAGTGCCAAAAATGGGGGTGCTGGTGGCGGTTTGTTGTCTTTGCCAGAAACGGGCGACAGTCTATAGTTCATAAGCTCCAGGAAGGACATTAGAAGGGCTGAATCCACCGAGGTTAATACTTCTTTTAATTTTCCCCTTACTAATTCGATAGCTGGTAAAACATAGTGTTCAAATAGTTTATGAAGTTCATCGGAATAGACCGTAGCAAGCTGAAATACAAAATAAATACCTACTTACCTAACCAGTAGAAATAAATAAAAATAAATAAAAATGAATAAAAATAAATAAAATCAAATAAAAATAAATATTAAACAGGAAATACATACAAATGAATAAATATGAAGAAGTGAATAAACGAATAAATGAATGTAGGCATACAATAAAATTACCTTGGGTAAGAATTTCATCCAGCAATTAATATATGGAAGTAATCCAAGCCCGCCCGGTTCTAAATAGACCATGCCACATCTAAAATAAAATAATAATCATCACATAAATACCTATTCGGCGGATAAAAGATAGTTGACGAGTTGTCAAATTTAGAATAAGTCAGAAAGGATTGTCAACATCGGTTTTTGTTGAACACTAACAATAAATTTTTCCATATTATTATGCTGTGTGAATTCCGGCTATCACTGCATATGAATTAGGGTCATGCACATAACACACAATTTATGACTCAAAGTCATATTTTGTCTCTCAAAATAAAAACGCAAAATAAAATTGTTTAAAGTTCTGTTCAAAAATAGGGCTTTTCTTTTATTTAAGTAAATATATGTATTTATTTGTAAATCCAAAATATACTTATATCAAAGAACTGTGAAAATATTCTGCTAAAACCCACGCTTTAAAACTAAAACAGGAACGATAAACTAAAATTAACTTTATTGTTGAGAAGGGCTTTAAGTGAATAAAACAATCTAAACTATGCTTCGGGATGGTAATTTAACAACAAAGGAGCAAATTTATCAAAGATGGAGCCCAATCTTGAGATAAATAAGGAAATTAGAGACAAATTATAAATTAATTTTAATTAAAATTAAACAGATTCTTGCGAAATATTAAAATAGACTGTCATAGGGCCAAAACACAAATTTACCTGGACAAGATTGCTTAGATATTCAAATAATCTTTATTACTTTTTATATTTTATAATAAATGTTGCATTTATTTGCAAATTTTGTCGCATTGAAAGATATTTTAATCTCTCAAAGTAAACACGTAGGAAGTAAATTAGATACAACGATTTCACGAAAATTAAAATTAAATTGTGTGATTTTCCTACCCGTCCGAATTAATGGTGGTTGACGTGGAAACAAGCCTTTTTGTTCGGGTGCAAAAACCAAAATAATAATTACCTACTATAGAATATACCAAACTAAAATATTTTACATATTTTAATCATATGCTTGCATATTTTATATAATAATAATAATAATAATAATATTTATTTCTGCATTTGTTCTGTTCTAACTTATAGACAAATAATTAAACTATATAATACAATTCAAAATAGCCTTAATGAAAGACGCCTAGCTAATCAAATAACAACAACTATCAATATATTTCCGTTAATAATAATGTACAGTATCAATACAACAGCAATCTTATACAAGAAGAAAAACAAACTCGAAAACAAAAAAAAATACAGAAAAACGAAAGAATCAAAACAACCTCTCAAATTGTTCAAAATTTCTACAAACAAACTCCCTGCAGAAACTTTCAAACTTTTTCCTGTTGTTAATCACTTTACCATGCATTGGCAACATATTATAAACTTAAGGTCCAATATAATTTACATATCTCAAGTTTAGATTATTGTTACTTATAGGTATTTGCAATTTTTTATTCACATAACCACGTGTAACATAACCATGATTTATGAAATTCTGCAACTTTTCTCTCTGACGAATATATGAGCAAATTGATTGCATATATAAAGTTCTTATGTTACATATCTCGGGTGTAAATAACATTCTGGTATGATAAAGTATATTCTTTTTAAAATGTATCTTTTGACAATATTTTAAACATATGGTTACATTTTCGAGGCTTCATTATACAATTAGAACAAGCAGAATAAGATTTTTAATTATATATACCTCGAAACTGTGGCTGGCGAGGCAACTGCCAGATCTGCCACCTCGAACATCATAGTCATGGTATCCCGTAGTTTAATTATTTCTCCAGAACTCAAACACAGTTTCTTGTTATCGTCCAATACTGTATTCATGTTTTCAATCCATACGGCATCGACAGGACCGTCAAATACGTACCATCTCTTATCTTTGTTGGGAGCGTTTATTCCCACACGGACCAGAGAAGGTAGTATACCATCAGTCCTATAATTAGAGGAAGAAAAATGCAAGAAAATCAACTAATCTCATTAGTGTTGGATGCAAAAACGTTTCATATGCAGGGTGTTATGGAAATGACTTATTATATTCTGAGATGAAAATAACTATTAATTTAATTAACTGGTAAATTTTACACCTTATGTATTAAGCTAGAAATACCATAAGCGTAAAATTCGTATACAAACACTTAGGAATTTAAAGAAACCCCGCACCGAACACGTGTACCTCTCACACATCAAACTAGACTGAAGCGTTCGACGGTTTCCAATGATTAAGGTCGAGCAAAGCGTTGTGGTTTGGCATCACCGCTAACCTACTGACCTACATACACTTGTCAAGTGAAAAGAGATGTATGTGGCATCGTAGCATGTGGCGTAATGTTAGGGTATTTACCTAAATATTTAAACTATCGATTTAAAAAAAAATTTGTTGGCTTCCTCTAGGCTACCCAAGGAGTCATCCATTTACTTACCATTCGTGAGTTTGCAAATCAAACTCTCCATACAGTTGTCCCATGGTGATCGACTTGGGATTGAGAACATGCGTCTGTACCGCCTCAAATGGATATCCGCTAGGTTGAGGTTGTCCTTTTAGCGTTGTCATGGCATGTTTCAAAGTTTCATAACACTAAAATAAAAAAATAAATGTTAATTGTTATGTTTGACCATTTGTGCAATATTAACTTGTATACTCGGTTCTGAAAGTAGTACTTTGCAATTCGAGCAATTCACCGCCCGAGATGCAGTCGAGAGCAGCGACGTGTAATTTTTATGCACTTTTAGAACGTGATATAACACTATTTGTTAATTTCTATAAATATCGACTAAAAACACATTTTATTAAATTCTGATTTATATTTGAAAATACAGATCACCTTATTAATAAGAAACTCTCAAGCAAAAATTTACTTCGTTGAATGAATTGAAAACTATAATGCTATATGGAAATAAGATTGTGTGAATCACACAATGAAAGAATGCGAATCATAGATTAAAATATTATGTGAATTACATATAGAATGAATGAAACCCGAACAAGCACATACTGTTTATAACAGTAAACAACAAATTTGTATACAGTGAGTCCCAGAAGAAATGTCTAAATTCATTTAAAATTCAGCGGTAAGTTTTTTCAAAGAACGCTCGTACCCGTCGATTTTGATTTTTTAATTTTTTTTGTGTGGTAATTTCATGTATACAGGGTAGCTCAAAAATAAGTTACGACCATCAACTTCATTTTTTCAAATGAAAACATATATTTTTCATTTCATTTTTGAATTTTGCATTGAATTCTAAGCATGTTTCATGTCCTATACATAAACTCAACAGTTATTGAAAAAATTAGGATTGAACATATCTATAAGTAAGACCTGTTTATTAAAAAAAAACACAACAAAATCAAATTAAATGTTGAAAATCGACCCCAATGTGCGACAGGGGAGTACATGGATTTTCTTTCAAGGAAAGCAAAACGTCAAGTTGTTCATTTTCATCTCGAGTAGGACGACCAGTTTTAGGCAAATCCCTAACATGACCGAATTCTCTAAATTTAGCCTCTATTCTACTCACCATCTTTTGACATATGGGAGGACGATCAGGATGGATTTCATTAAATAATTGGGCTGTTTCTATTTGAGTACGTGTTTTATCGCCAAACCCAACCATGCATAGAATTTCAATTTTTTCCCGTTCCGTTAACTTCACCATTATTGTGAAACCCGCAACTTTGAAACTACGCTTGACAATAATTATACTTATTTGAAATAAAATTGTCATACAGTTTCTATGGAAATAAACGGTGATAGTGAGACAGTACACTCTTACTTATTATGGAGCCCAAAATGCCATATTGCCAGAAGATTTGATAGATCGTTGGATTCCCTAAATGATATGTTCAATCCTAATTTTTTCAATAACTGTTGAGTTTATGTATAGGACATGGTACATGAAACATGCTTAGAATGCAATGCAAAATTCAAAAATGAAATAAAAAATATATGTTTTGATTTGAAAAAATGAAGTTGATGGTCGTAACTTATTTTTGAGCTACCCTGTATACATGAAATTACCACAAAAAAAAATTAAAAAATCAAAATCGACGGGTACGAGCGTTTTTTGAAAAAACTTACCGCTGAATTTTAAATGAATTTAGACATTTCTTCTGGGACTCACTGTATATACTGGGTCTACCAAAGGTTCAGAAAAATTTATATTAACTAAATGGAAAAAATACAGGAGAAATGCTCGGGACCGATCAATTTTTATTTTAAATTATTTTTATTATTTAAATTTAAAAAATATTATAAATCATGAAACAGTTATCACAGTGTTTATTGAAGGAAATCCATATTTTTTATTAGTTTGGGCTGTGATTGTCAGTTCCTATTTCAGCTTCTGAGATACTGACGTTTACTTCGTAGTATTTCCAGACCAACCTTTAATACGAACATTTTTTCTTATATTGACCTCATTGAAAATAATTTCCTCTCCTCCCGCAACACCTCGTATATATTTTTTTTATAAAGCTTTAATGGTATATTATTTGTATAAACATGCCAGACAACGTAATAAAGCACTTTGGCTGGTAAATGTCCTAGTAGTTCGTTTCGATCTTCAAACATATCGCCAGTACGGCACATACTGGCTTGCTGAATCTTAGTTCTTATAATTTCCTCAGATACCTTACACATATATTAATCGATCAGCATTAATGAAAATTCACACCACCTGATTCGCCCTGTTCTCAGCAAAGCGCAAATTTACAATTTGCACTAACTAACCCCGAAAATACCTTGTTGCCGGTCGTTCAGTTACGCTAGCCCCGTATTACCTGTTGCTTCGGAACTAGGAAAAAATTGAGTTCGCGTCTCAAAAAGTGGCAATAGAAGTTAGAACGCTCGTGTCGAAAATAACCTTTTAAAATAATTCGAGAAAGTAGTTTAAAAAGAAACTAATTTTAAGAAATATATTTCGAAAACTTATTATAAGGTAGTTACTTGTAAAACAAAGTAAAGAAAGAAGTAGACATTAAAATTAAGTTCGCGGAGAATTTTGTTTCACGTAAAAGGTGAATAACAAATCAGGATTGAAATTTAGTCGTGAGTTTTAACTGATTTGCCGACCATAAATTCATAGTTGGTTAGTTGATTGTAAGCACATGTCAGATTAATTTTATATTGCTAAATTTGTAATCATTTGTGCACTGCCTAGAGACGTAATTTTGGGTTAGATAATGTTTAATTGTATGTTTATAATTTAAGTACAAGTAATTACTAGAAGGGACGCCTTGTGATGAGTATTTTAGTGGGATTTATTGAGCATATAGACATACAGTTTGTTACACTGTAATTTTCATTCCAAATATAAACGAGCTGTTAATGGACTTGTGAAAGTGCTGTTTTGGGCCATATACAATATTCTTTCCATAAAATAAAATCGGCAATAACTTAATGCCTATCATAGATTTTTTTTCACAGACTGCGTTACGCTCCAAGCATGGTACAGTTGCAGTTAATGTTAAATACACATACGTATCCTGCATAAATATGTTATAGATAAACGTACATCATAACCTAATAAGTAATATCAACGACCTGTTTTTTTTTTAATTTCTCTTTGTTATATCAGTTACTGGAAAAGAATAAATAATAAGTTTTCTTTGGGAACGAAATACAACTCCAGCTTATTAGACGGAAATGACAAAATTAAGATATTGTCATATTATTGTTTGTCATTATTGACAATTATATTTTGTGTTTCGTGTCGTTCACATATTTTTTAAATCTCTAAACGAAGCTACTTTGCTATTTAATCATCAAAATCAATCAGTTCTTATAAGGAATTGAGTTACAAGATTTTGAAAATCGCAATAATATTCCTAAAAGTGAACTTATTTTTCTAGATGAAACGTGGATATATTCCAAAGGTTATTGGCATGTTCTGTGAGGAATTGGTAACCTCTATCAAGAAATATTATTAAACAATAAATAATATTTGAACTGACATAATTACATAAAATCTAAAAAGCATCAACTATCATTTTAAAATTTAATCTTCGACTTTAGTACAATAAAGAAGTTTTATGACCTCATAATAACATTCATAGTACTTTATCGCATTATTTATGCTGCACAATAGAGCAAATTTATGCCAAAATGTGTAATTCCAAGTAAATGGAATTTTTTACATTTGTACATTAGCTATTTTGATAAATCCGATATAACGACAATGTAACAAAGATATTTCTAAATAAAGTGAAACAAAAACAGTGAGGTTTAACATGTCACATATTTAGTGTAAATATGCATTTTAATAAGAACAAGCTGGGTATATCGGACAATTCCACCAGGCACATTTACTCCTTTGACGATGTTTATGACTTCTCCATGTCGATGAACGTGTCGTATAACGACAGTCAGGACTTTTTTCAAGTTATGGGTTTCGGTGAGACGTGCGATCCGTATTCTGGATATCTCCAGGCGTTACACACATTTTACATTCCCGTTATTATTATCTTCGGATTCGTTGGAAATATTCTATCGTTCCTAGTGTTATTAACGACACATTTGAAGCTGAGAAGCTCCAGCTATTATTTAGCTGCGTTGGCGGTAAGTAGTATATTAGTTCTCGCGTATTACCGTTGCGAGTTACACAAAATTTGCACAGGTGTATTTTATTTTCGAAACTTTTATAGCAACAGAAGTTATAAATATTTTTAATTTCAAAGTTACAAGGGCAAATTCAATTTAATTAATTTCAATAAAATCTAATACGAACTATACGGCAAGAAGTAAGATTGTTATGGGGGCACCTAACATTTATCGTACATTTACACGTATGTATTCCTATTTCTTTTTCAGGTATCCGATTTCGGATTTCTCTTTGTAGTGTTTATAGTCTACTGCAGTTTTAATGACATTTTCGAACTCTATCACAGAGAAGGATTTTGTCAGTTCTTCCACTACCTCAGCTCAGTATGTGCATTTTTGAGTGTATGGTTAACGGTGGCTTTTACAGTTGAAAGGTTTATTGCTGTAAGATATCCCTTACGACGACAATACATCTGCACCGTATCCAGAGCAAAATCAATAGTTTTTGGAATAACTATCGTGGCTTGTGTGCTACAATTACATCTATTTTGGGTAAGAATCTAATAATGATGGACTAGTTGCATGTTTTGAATAAGTATTTATTAACTAATCCGGGCAAGGAAAAAGTTTGTGTTTATTATTTTTATTTTGCTTTAAAATAACCTTCTTAGGCAAATTTGAAACTTTCCTGCTTTATGACCACCATATACATGCTATTTCAAGTCTAAAATTATATCTTAAGTTAGCTGAACTTAATAAAAAGAGTAACTTTTTTTCGTAATAAGAAAGTTTCCCATATATTGAGAACTTAGGTGTTCATACTTTGACTTTCTCGAAGCTTTACTTTCACTTTGACAGTACTTATACTTCCTACAATACTAACTTAACATTCCACAACACTCTAATATTTTTGAAGAAGCGAGTCTCTATCAATTATTGTTTATTTTTCTTATAAAATAATTGAAAAATAAACAATAAATCGTAATTTATAATTATCCGTTATAGCAGATTGCTAAATAAAATATTTCACTTCTACTTTCAACTTATTATTTTATGATTCACAATTCTTAATTTTATAAAATATTTGGGTATACGATTAGCAGTTTCTCATTAGGATATACAGTTTCGACCGTTACCGTGCAGTTTTTCATTTTAATAGTAAGAAAATGGACAAATTAAACATATGTATGTGTAAGGATGATGCGATGTTCCATGACAAAAGACATTGTGACTATGTATTTATCTTCGACTTCTAATATATTAAGTAATTTAAAAAAATAATTGTTTTAAAATAAGTAAATTTGGTAATAGTTTTAATATAATTAATACATCTCGAACTTATTCATCCAAATATTTCTTATGAGCGATTACTAAAAAAAGTTTGGGACTTATTTATTTTATTTCCCCAGTAGGTGCTGATAAGTATTGTCGAATTTTCCCGTCCCTCCTATAAACATGTTCCTTTGATATTCTTTGACTACTGTTTCTAAAGGTCTTTGTCCCATGACTGACCGAATTCGGATATTTGATATACGAAGTTCTTTCTGTAATTTTAGCTGATTGGCTTCGTTTTGGTTTCACGATTTAGAACGTTTCCTAGTTTACACAAATAATTTCAATTTATGGTTTCATGATACCCTTTTCCTCGTGTTTTAGAATATGTATGTACATGACGAACAATCTTTCATTATTTTATACATTTCAGATCGATACGATCGATAGTTTCTTATCGATTTTTCGATTAATTTAATAATATATACTTTTAAAATATTTAGTAAAAATATACAAAAGCTAGACGTCATTTTAAATTGTTATGTATACAGGGTATTATGCAAATGACGTATTATATTTAAACCGGCAATTCCTGAGACAAAAGTGACCTGACGTCAAACCAGAAAAACACCTGTGTGTCACTGCGATACATGTAAGCGGTGTTGTCATATGTACACCGTAAACTCTTTAGACAAAATAAAATAATTTAAACACTTTTCCATTCTGTAATACCTTTTTGTACAATTAATTGAAGAACATTTACGACGGACTATGTTTTAAACAACCCGAAAAACATCGGCTGAGGGAAGTAGTTTCAGACCAACCAGTGGCCGGATACGTTTTGTCTCGTCGATCACCAACAAACTCTCAGCAATCCGCTCTGTTTTTTCGGTTTACGCGTGTATCTTGCCCGTCCATAAATAATCTTGGAATATTGTTTTTATTGACGCGTTTCTTCTAGACGTCAATTTTCGTCGCGTGTAATAAAATCTAATAATCTGTAGTATAATCTGTATTATTGTATTTTCAAAAGCTAGCTATCGGTTCTGTTTCTCTATTACTGTGTGTACATAAAGTGTTTTCAGGCGTGTTCCCATGAAAAAGAAAAAAAACTGATTGTGTTGGTGCCTGGATTTTCTCGCTCTTTAGGTATAAGGATAAATACAATTAGGTAGAAAATAATTTATTTTTATAATTTTATATGGAATTTCAGTTTTACAAGTTTGGCAACATTGCCATTGGCTCTGGGTGAAATGTTGTACAGTAGCGCGAACTGACCTGTGAGTAAGAGTGTTTATTACCCCACTTTTAAAACGATCGATTAAAAAAAATTAAATATGTAGCGCTTCTCTAGAACACCTAAGGAGTCATCCATTTAAATATAATACGTCATTTCCATAACACCCTGGAGAGTAGTGATGCCACCGCAACCAGATCAGGATCTAGTATCTGGCGGATCCGGTCTTCTTTTCTAATATCAGGTTCGGCCAGATTTTATAACGAACCCGACCGGGTTTGTTCGTTTGTTGTTAAATTTTAAAAAATGTGTTGTAGAAATATGAACAAAACCAGATCGTACTTACGGAGGGTCAATTTTATGTTTTTTTCGTAGACATCGCCGGCGTTCGAAAAAAGTATTTCACTATAAACACTTAATGTAGGCACAGACAAGCATTTTTTGCCTTTTTTGATAACAATGGAAAAAATTTTTATTCATTATAATGGATTTTCATCTTTTTTTAGAACTTTTTGTTGTAATTATGTGTGGTTTCGATCCGGAATCCGACCAAGGATACTGGCGTTTGATCCGGTATCCGGCATTTTGAAAAAGTGGATCTGGTGATATCACTAGTATACATTTTTGCAAATGTCTTAACTGTAGGCCTGAAAACTCATTTATTCAAAGGAACGGAATCAAATTAAATGTGAATTTTAAATGCTTAGTTTATAGTATTTTTTATTCTATAAATATTTATAAAATATTTTAAAACTAAATGTGCTAGTCCTTTGGTTTATAACTAGAGATTATATATTGGAAATTACCATTTAAAAAAAAATTGATTGAAGATACGTCGCCATAAAAAACTGCTTTTTATGTTTATATTATTTACCCTATTTTAAGGCATATTATTAAACACAGCTGCGGTAAACAAAATAAGTCATATACCGCACAGCCTAAAGCTAAAGATAATATACATATTACTAAGCAGCTTAATGTTCACGTTGTAAATGAGATGGAACTTTTTGTACGTTTCTGTTTATCCACAAGGCTTCTTAACTTTGAAACGTATGCAGAATTGCAATTTCAATTAGCACACAACCAAATATTTACTTCATTTAAACACAAAACATATTTTTCTTTTGAAAAATGCCCGAACAAACAACAACAGTTTAATTCTAAAAATGCTCGTGCCTAATCAAATGTATTTTAAAAATCTAACAAATTCCTCTTACCTCCTGAATTATCCAGGCCAAATAAAATCCTTACAGAGTTTATTTAGTCTTTCCCCTCTTTTCAGTAAAGATGTTTACATTTTAAATAAAATATTTAAATCTTATAGTCGCCCAGTTGTGTTTCCATCCATTATTTTTAGAGGTCATATAAATTTATAATTTTACAGTAAATAGTCAACTGGTTTAGATTTAAAGGAATATAATAGAATACGCTTGTGAAAGTTTCACTTACCTTATATAGAAAGTTATACAGATGTATAGGCTTTACAAACAGTGTCATCGTTATATTTGTTCTAGTAGCAACAGATATTTAACGTTAAACTTTACACAAATTTGGCGGCTGTTGTATAAAATTTTATACCGCGCCAGCTGATTAAATGCGCAGTAGATTGAACAACTTTTTTTAAATCGACGGGCAATTTCGTTGTACTGGTGGTCATTTACTACAAATGTTCATTATACAGGGTGTCCGCTAAGTAATGGGACATGGAAAAACCACAGACTCTTTACAGAAAAATATTAGGATTTAATTATACTTACCTATATCCGAAAGTTGATATTAACTGGGATACAGGGTGTTGAAGTTAAAACTTCATTTTTGTTTTTCTCTAATAATTTTGACAGAAACCAACGGTTTTTTACAAAATTTGGCAATTACGAATTTTTTAGGATGAGGAACTGATGAGGACGGCATTTTTTGCACATTTATTAGGTCATAACTTTTTGTGCCTCCGTGTATTTAAGTTTTTAATGAAAATAATACTTTTCTCATATTTATTACGTAAAAAAGGGACACTAATTTCAGGTCGCCCAGAGTTACCGTTTCGGAGATATATGCATTTATATTTTAGTGCCTATTATTAATTTGCAACACAATTTTTTTTTAAGTAACCTATGAGAAAACAAATTAAATTTAGAGATACAGTTGCTATGAAACCTCCATGGTGTTATTTGTTTGTTGATTATTGTGTTTCGGCATTGTTACTTAATTTAGGATAAACTCAAAAATTAAATATTTTTTTACACAGCTATTTTACAATAATCAACAAGCAAATAACAACATAGAGGTCTCACAGCAACTGCATCTCTAAATTTCATTTGTTTTCTCATAGGTTACTTTGTAAAAAACCGTTCGTTTTAACGTTTTAAGTTTTAACTTTAACACCATGTATTTCAGTTAACATCAACTTTCGGATATAGGTAAGTATAATTAAATCCTAATATTTTTACGTAAGTGGTTTTTCCATGTCCCATTGCTTAGCGGACACCCTGTATAGTCAATCATAACTCCATCTTCCATTTCGACAATGTTTTATACGTCAATTCGCGGAATACGTCAATTGGCCAAATAATGATTACATATTTTCATATGATAAAAGAACTGAAAGATTAAATTACACGCAAAAAGTTACGCGAATAAAGAGATCAATGTTAATAACTTTAAAAAAGCTCCGAAAATTTAACTAACCCCAAATTATTATAAGATGGGATTACAGATTGTTCTCTAAATATTTAGAGCCCTGAATCAAATAAAGAGCACAAGCAGGTTCTGGTTCACCTTTTCGTCTCTATTTCTTGATATCATACAGGGTGATTGATGGTAGATGGATTATTAGACGCGTATGAAGAACCAGCCACTGAATGACTTTGAAAATATGGCAGCTGATATAAGTAGGGCATACTCACTCTTTTAAAAATATTTTCAACTATGCAGTGCTGTTACTTCTACTAGAAAGTAACTTTCATAAATTCTTAATAATTTTCCTTAACATTTTCCTATACCTGTTTATTCTCGAGATAATAATTATTAATGTACCTCTTTTTGGAAAACATACAAACATTTCAAAAAACTGTAATAGTGAAAATTTAGTAGTGTATAGTGTAGTGACTAAATTTTTTTAAAAAAAACTTTTAACTTTTTAGGTGTCAGGATTGATATCGCACGACGATAAAATTTTTTGCGAAATGAAACCTTATTACTGGCTGCTGGCTAATATCATCAACAGCTTGGATACCTTAATAACGTTCATTATTCCAGTAATACTCATTGTGGTAATGAATGTAATGATAGCTAGAATCGTATTTAAGTCGCACAGATTTGGAGATCGTGATGATGGCAAATTCTTCGAAAGGGTCGTATTAAAACATCACGTTAGTGCTCAGTCACAGGTAAGCATATTTTAATTAGTGTATTTTTACAGAATTCCTCAATATTATGCTAAAGCATGTGTCCAATTGAAAATGGGAAGATTGTTACAGCCGAATTATACACAACTAATTTTTTCTACAGTCGCTATAAAAACTATATTTTTTTGCGCCAATGAATGCATAAAATTGAATTGAATTTTTTTATTAAGGTAACAAGTAATTTGTTATTTTTTACTTGACATCCTGTATAAATATCACTATAAAACGATACTATATTTGTCTTCTACCGAAAAGTGACACAGATGGATGAATAATTTTATATTTTTAAACATCCATCGCTCTTCAATAATTCAACACACTTGCTGCAATGACCTATCAGTAAAAATAATTCCTGTTAAGCTTCAAATTCATCGATGTTCTTCGTCAATTCGTTATTGTCTGCAAAATTACATATCCTGCGGAGGATGCTCTGATCTCGCTCATTCTCGCGACAAGAGAGGAAAACCAGTATATTTCTTGTCAATAGTACCACATAATTGTGTTAACTCATTGCGGCAACTGCAGCTTGGCCCCAAATGACGGCGAGGATGGCTATGAGCTTTTCAGATGACAATAACCAATTGAAAGAGCAGAAAAAGATGTTGTTAATCACTATTATACATTCTGTTGTAGAGTAGCAACTCCACTAAAAATTCCGAACAGGAATATTCGACTTCGTCAAAGCGATGTATTGCGGCTGAAGATCATTTGTTAAGACGTAAGTAGCGTAGTATGTACAATTAAAGTTGCTTAATCCACAAATTTATTATTTCATGTTTAAATTCCTTTTAGCTTAAATAGCATTCTATTGTCGATCGATATTTATTCTTATGTTTACAGGAACATCACCCAATAGTCCTTTAATTAATTTTGCAAAAAATTTAAGTAGTTCTCTCTCGTGGGGTGATTTTACAAAATGAAAGGGCCAATTACATAACTGTGGACCATACCATACCACAGGTTTACCGAAAATGCTGTATTTTTGCTGTAACTATAGGTATTTTTATCATTATGGTTGTTCTTGCGCTTTTACACAAAAAAGTTAAATGCTGTCTGGAATTTAAACTAGGGACAAATAATTTATTTGGCATGGCAGGTCAGGACAAAACTTAGACAATAAACTAAAGATGCAAAATTATTCTTCTTCTTTTCAAGGTAATGAAGTTAAATCTGTTTAATATAATATTATAATCCCCGTTGCGTACAACAAAACCAAGTATCCTATCCGCCTCCAATAACACGATATTAATCTGTTCCACAAAAGTTAACATAAACCAAATCCCCTTAGCTTACGCAACAAAACAACATGATAAACAAGAGTTTAATCCATTTCTCCCGACACCCTGTATATCTTAACTGAATTAATAATCAACACTTTTGGCAGAAAAAGCTTTATATTCATTATGTGCAATTTCAATAAGTAAAGGTTTATTTGTTGTAGCATAAAGGAAATTAATTAGAATGTTAAACCCTAGCTATGGATCAAGAGTAACTGCGTTACTCCTAAAACCTTGCCCGCTGAATCTCTATCCCTATTTGATTTACGTGTCAGTCTTGGAGTACCTTTTGAAATAGAAGACGTATATTTAATTCTTGGGGCATAAAGATACCATGCATGTACAAAATTAAGATACTTGAAAAGAGATCATAATTTACACACTAAATAGATTGATCGGTATTCAACTGGGGAAGATAAAAACTTGACACATTACATGAAATCAAAACTATTAATCTTAAATATGGAATGATATCCTAACAGCACAATAAAATTAAATAACTATTTTAGGGCATTTTAAATTCTATAAAATAAACCAAGTTAACTTTGTTTCTAATTGATTTCCTATTAAGATATTGACATTTATAAAATTAAATTAATTTACACACATTGACAGAGGAGAGGACTGTTAACATAAGAGAACTATCAATATTTATTTAAGTTATAGTAAGTTCTGTTTCGTACCTAATTTTCAACAGGACAAATGTTTGTCGAATCCTGTAGGTTTAGAAAAATTAAAGTATAGAGGGTGTTCCATAATGACGTGCTAATATTTCAGGGTGTGATTCCTTAGGTCATTTTATAAAAAAAAGTTCATATGAACAAACCCGAACATATGTCCGCAACGGCTTAATTTTTTGCTACAGGGTGTTGAATTTTTATTTTTCGAATGGTTATTTTTAATATCTCCGAAAGTACTTTAGATATATTTTCAATTTTGGTATGTGTTAATAGGGTATAGAACCACAAACTATAGTTAGAAAAGTTGTTCCACCAGTGGCGTCCCTGCAAACATGTCCTCTGATATTTTTTTACAGAAAAGATGAAAAATGGTCCCTTTTGTTTTTCTCGTCAGACGCACCGTTCTTGATTAAAACTACTAAATTCATATTGAAACTCATTATTATTAACATTGATAAAATAATTAATGATAAATTTTGTTTCATAAAAATTGTTGAAATGGCCACCATCACTTAGAAGGCATGCTTCCGCCCGTCTTCGCATCGAATTGCCCACTCCAACAATTTTTATAAAACAAAATTTATCATTAATTATTTTATCAATGTTAATAATGAGTTTCAATATGAATGTAGTAGTTTTAATCAAGAAGTCTGACGAGCAAAACTTAAGGGACCGTTTTCATGTAGAATTGGCCAGACTAATCAGAAAAAATGTCCACATGGAAAAATTTCAGTGGCATACCATCTTTTTTGTAAAAAATATCAGAGGACATGTTTGCAGTTACGCCACTGAACAACAATTGAATAACTTTTCTAACTAAAATTTGTAGTTCTATATCCTATTAACACATGCCAAAATTGAAAATAATATCTAAAGAACTTTCGGAGATATTAAAAAATAGCCATTTAAAAAATAAAAATTGATCACCCTGTAGCAAAAAATGTAAGCCGTTGCGGACATATGTTCATATGAACTTTTCTTTATAAAATAACCTAAGGAATCACACTCTGTATACTTACATGCACTTTTTGTCCATTTTAGGCAACAAGCCGGCTAAAGCAACTAGTATACATGTCCAACAAAATATTAACAAGATGTTGCTTGTCATTTCTTCGGTTTTTATAATACTCAATTTTCCAAGGTAAGTTTAGGTTTGAGGTTTGTCAATAACAATAGCGAATACGATGCGATTTAATAATATATTTTTAATCACAAGAACTACACATTAGATGACGATATACTTCATTTGCTATAAGTATCGATTTCAATTGGAAATTTTGTAATTTGTTTAAATTATTTCACAAACCCTAACAAACATCCAATACACTTTAAAATCAACTAAAATTGAAAATATTGAAATGTCCGAATAAAAAAATATTATACGGGACACGTACGGAAAATACATGTTTCTAGACCAGCTTCAGCTTCTAAAATACACAGTCCTGCCTTGCAATGTAATTATTTTAATAATTAACTGTATTTCTTTTTTCTAGTTATATTTTTCGCATCACAGCTTATTATGGCTTCACGATCATGGAGAAAAATCTACCAGAATACTTGTGGTGTGCCCAACAATTCACAATGCTTCTGTATTATACTAATTTCAGTGTTAACTTTCTGTTATATGCAATGTGTGGCAAGTCGTTTAGATTATGTTTAAAGAAATTCTTTAAGGATATCTTTAGATGCCGGGTGTTTGCAAGTTATTGTCAGAAGTAAGATCAAGTGGGTTGTTTTGCTGATACCTGCGCCAAAAGTCTGGGAAAAACATTTTTTTCCATTGCCCACGACGTTTCGTCAAGGGCCCGTTTCACACACGACTTTTTTTTATTATTTCGGTGAACTGGTGTTGATAGTGCGCATCTGTAGTACAGTAAAATTTACGTTATATCGTTGGCCTTTACTGCAATAAATCAACTACCTGATTAAACCCCATTGTGTAGGTCCCAAAATCTTCAACACGCAAAAAATGGGTGCAATATCCGCTTAAAAATATAGCTATCTACATATGGATTTATTTTTATTTTCAATTAAAGAGACACCTTACCCGCAATGGTATAATAAAGTTTATACTGCCCGAAAAGATACAAATTTGTGGCATTTTATAGTCAGAGGGATAATTAGATTTTTATGGCAAACAAAAGATCAACGGTATAATGTAATCTTTAGTATGTGTGAAACGGTTGTTATTATTTGGAACTTAAGATATAGACATATCTGAGATTACTTAAAGAAACCTTATTATATTGTGTCCTCCTTTACTAAAATGATTAGAGACTTGTAAGACCTTTAAAATACCAGTTGATTCCCTTCCCATTTAAGATTTTAAAGGTAACATCTACCTCATCGAGGGGCCCATGGGTTAAACTACCAAGACCTCAAATATTCCTTAAATGCGTCCCCTTCCACAATGTAGTTGACATATCTTTCAGGTTTTTAAAATTATTTATGTTATGTATAAAATGTTATAATAAATATAATCGTTATTAAAAGTTAATGAAGTTTATGTTGAAAAATAAAATTATACAAAAGTTTTTTTTTTCCATTGTTAGGCAGAGAACTGCTCTCAAATTTGCCCTCCTCGTTTACTGACCATTTCCGAGGGACTCACAGATTAACGTAGACTCTGAACGACGACCTCAGTTATAAGATAGACTCTCGAGGGTACCAACCCTTGGTTTTACACATTATAGTATGACCTACCGATTGGGGAGCCTATATACCTTCTTCCCCGTACTCCAAGAGATATGTGATTACATTCGGTGGGAACTTTTTAGGTTCTCCGTCGCACATATGTTTGTGCATTCATGTACGCGTGCATGACATGGTATGTACGCCCATGTTCGATCGTGCATGTGTGTATGCCAAACGAACATGTACGATGTGTAGATTTTATGGGACAGAGAGGTGAGGCAATGAAATTGCTATTATGTCTTCGAATATATATCACCGTCTGTGCTCAAATTATGGTTGTGCATTAAAGCATGTACACTCGTGTATGACCACTTAAAAGTGGCTAAATTCCTGCCGTCTTATTTTTAACTGAAAGTTGAGATAAAGTTTTTTCGTTATCGGTATCGCAATTTGCGTCTAAATTAACTCCATAATATGAGAAAATTCCTGCCATAAATCAACTTATATTATTTCGTTCGTAGTCCCGTTTAACTATGAAACGCAGGCGGTTCTATTTTCTTTGGTGTGGCATAGAATTTACTATTAAAGAAAGCAAACAATCCTAATTATTGGTTATGTGGACGAAATAAATTATGGTGAAAAATTTGCTCCCTCAGCTTACTTATAGATTCTAAATACGAAACATACCCTTTATTTACTTTACCTTCCTTTGAAGCTTGTTATCGGAGGATTCGAGCATTACACCGTCAATAACATTACGGAATTTAAATTTATGTTAGTCAATATTTAGTTTTGCAATCATCGGCACATACAAACTAAAACGGATATTTTGAAAGAAAGTTGTCCCTATATGACGATAATATAATTTTGTTTGTTATTTAATAAAAGTGTGAAAAATTTTTGCCGATATACACTCCCGGAGAGTAAATTACAAACAAAGATAATGTTAGCCAGGATTAATAGTCCCTCACTTTTTAAATTGTTTGCCGATCTTGATGAAATTTTTAGCAAAGTGAGACTTGTATCTCGAGATGTTAGCCTGAATAGTAGTTTTCAAAAAATACTGATGTGTAAGATGAATAAAAGTGTATATATTTGGGATATTATATTAACAATTAGTTAACAACATTCATTATATTCAACCCAATGATGAACCGTGCAACTTATCGAGAGCCTTTCTCGATACCCTCAACAAGACTGGTCCCTTTTATTTTTCAAACATCCATGTGTTTATATTAACACCATTAAATTAATAGCCTTTTGAAATAGGATATTTAAGAGGGAACCTGACTGTTCAGATCTTAGTAACGTAATATAGTTTGTTTTACAAATCATCTAATATAGTCTGTTCACTCTGTTCAATACCATAAATGATAATTAATTAAAATTTATTACAGATGTTTTGAGCAGTATACAGGCAAAAACAAAAGTAAATTTTTTATCCATAATTCCTTAAAGCCCTACGAAAAAAGTGAGAGGTAGCATTTTGCTTCATTATGTTTTGTTTCGAAGTGTTACTTTATTTTAACACAATAAAATTTGGGCTCTCCTTTTTAAAAGATGTAATTTTTTAAAGAAAGTATTTAGGCAGTTTTTTCAATTTTATTTGCAATTCAGACAATTACATTATTTTATCAAGTAGCATAAACAATTATCCAAAAATTAACGGCCCGTATTGCATTGAAAGCATGCCACATCACATGGTAGAAGGGATAAGAACGCCAGGTGGCAACACGCTCTAATAATTTTTGGTTTATTTGTTTATGCTACTCAATAGAATGATAAAATATTCTGAATTGTGCATAAAATTGAAAAACTGCAACACTTTTTTTAGAAATTTCTATCTGCGTTTAAAAACCAGATAAAGACATGAACCAAAAAACATTGTGTTGGTCACACTTGAAACAAAACATAATGAAGCTAAAGTCTACCTGTTTAAGGTAAAAAAGTTTTATTTCTGCCTATATAAATGACCAAGAAAATTCACCAAAATCGGAAAACAACTTAAAAAGTTACAAGGACTATAAACCTAACATTTTCATTATCCGGAATAATTAATGTCTATAGGAGAGCTATTAAGCCACCTGAGATTCGCTGACGATATCGTCATAACAGCTGATAGTGTAGACCAGGCGCAGAATATGCTGAAGGACCTTCACGATGCGTGCCTGGAAGTTGGACTACAAATAAATTTCTCAAAGACACAATATATGACCAACCTTGTCTTGAGCATATAGAACAGGTCGCTTCCTATAAATACTTGGGGCATGAGGTACAAATTGGTAGAGATAACCAAACTTGTGAGTTCAAAAGAAGAATAGGCTTAGCATAGGCAGCATTTGGTAGGCTTAAAGACGTCACCCGAACAAACCCGAACAAACATACCTATATGTCTCAAATGGAAAGTATTCGTGTGTTCTACCAGTATTGACCAATGGGGCAGAGACGTTGACGCTTACCAGGAAAACCGTGAACAAGCTGCGCGTTGTTCAGAGGTCTATGGAGCGAGCGATCAATGTTGGGCTTTTCTTTGAGAGATAAGGTGCCTAACGCGACGATACATAATAGAACGGGCGTTACGGATGTGGTAGAACGAATTGCAAACCTGAAGTGGAATTGGGCTGGCCATCTCGCAAGAGCATCGGATGGAAGGTGGTCAAAGCGCATCCTGGAATGGAGACCCAGGCACGAAGCCTACAGAAGCAGAGGCAGGCCACCAACAAGGTGGACAGATGACATAAAAAGAATCCGTACAAATTGGATACATGCAGCACGAGACCGGACAGAGTGGCATACACTAAAAAGAGGCCTATGTTCAGCTGTGGACGCTAGGGGCTGTTTGATGATGATGATGATGATGATGATAATGATGATGATGATGATGATGATGAATGTCTATAAATAACATAAAGAACTTACTTTAGTTTTACCAGATCCAGTTGGGCCAACCAACATCAAACCATGCCGTACCACCGTCGTTTCATACAACTGAATTACTTTCCTGACGTACTCTGAAAGATAAAGAAATTCCAGAAATTAAAACATCATTAGGAAATCTTAAAATTCAGTTTAATGTGGGCACTATATACATTTTTAATTATCTGAAGCTTATCGCCCACTCCACTAACACTTTTTAAAACCGTTTTGTTAGATAGGAATATTTTAGTTTTATTTGAAAATTTCTGAAAATTGATGAATTGAATACATACCATCGACATCTTCTAGTCCATTAGTAATACAAGAATTCCGTATTGATAACTCCAATGCACCGTAATCCACAGCCTGCTCAACCATTCTGGGAAATAAATCAGAGACGATACCTAAAAGTGGAGAAGACGTCGTTGTACAAGTCCGAAATTAACAATTTTGCCGGAGGATAAAAATTGATCAGTGGGTTTCATTGATTTTACTAGAAGGATATAGTGATGTTTGAAACAAAAATTGAATTAGAAATAACAAGTCATTGATATTACTGTAAAGTTATGATATTAAAATTATTCTGAATATACTAAAACTGACATACCATTAAAGAGTTTTAGATCATCTTTCAAGAATTTCGGCACATTGACGTCACGTAACGCTCTTAGACATATTTGCCTTTCATCCATATCTGGATTTTCTCGTTTCAAATTACCAGCTACCGAAATAACAGTCTTAACAGCCCTCATTCCAAAATCATAGTGATCCTAAAATTATCCATATTATTATATTTATGCATTCCTCCTACAAATAGTGTAGCATTTTATAGTCAAAAGAGAATTGGGATTTTGTTGCAGTCAAACAATCAATGATATAATGATACTCTGCTATATCTTCATATTTTACTGCTTAGATAATGTAAGAATATTCCACGTAACGAATGTTGTAGTTGGTTGGGAATAAATTTCATAATAAAACACAAATTACAAAAATTAAGAATAGACAGATTATGGACATGACAAAATATTTTTTGTCCTTAAATTGTAATTTTATTATTATATAAAAAAGCATTTTTTTATTAATGAAGCTTACTATTGATAAATTTGACATAACATCTCACCTGAGAACTGAGTTGTTCCGAGCTTAGCTTAAAAGTGGTGGTAATTTTGTTGGCAAGTTGTCTAGCGTTTCCAAATCCGAATGAAAACAAAGATATTTCAGCAATTAGAGTATAATTGGGTACCATCATCGATACGGGTCTGAAAAGGGCTTTTAAATTATCTGGCAGTTCAGTTCTACCGGCATAACCTAAAACAGAATACGATACAGGCTGTTAAATTTGTGTCATTTATAGCATTTTCCTTAGCTAATTACCCTAACGGGAAATAAGCTCCGAGCCACGCGACAGGTACCGGTATGTTAGTGTTGTGATCGCTCGAGCGGAAAGCCGCTTGAGTACTCGAATATTGAAATAACCGACATCGGTAGATAAAAAAAAAACACTCGAATTATAAATTCAAGCGAAAATCGTCGCTTGTTACTTATTAACTTTCACTCGATACCCGAGCTTCGCTTGACGCCGACGTATATTGGAGCAGTTTTTCGCTCGATAGGAAAAATTCTAGTTATAAATTCAGGCGAAAAATCGAATCAATGCCTTTCACTTCATACCCGATCTTCTCACGCCACCCGAAATGTGCCGATTGGCGACGTTCGAGTTCGACGCTCAGAAGGCTGACACGACATACGTCTTTCTTAAAGGCGCATAAACGAGAAAGTGCATATAAAAGTATGCCAAATCCCTTAGTGGATTCATCGCGACATGGGTTCTGTTTTGACTGGCTAGCCAACGCCGATTGTAAATTCTTAAAAAATTAAAGGATGTAATTTCTTTTTAAATTAAAATCAACTGTTCTTCCTTAATAAAAACTCTATATCAAAATTCTAAAACTTACAAAAACAACCCCTGGTGTTTTATCAACACATTCTTCTTAGCTATAAAAATTTCAAGTGATTAATCGCTCGAGCGATTCACTCGATTATTAAAATCGCTCGAGTATCAAGTACTCGATTAGTAAAATCATCAGTTTTTCCCAACACTATCTAAAATATTAACAGCCAGATTCAATAACCTATTTTATTCTCATCGGGCCAACATTGACTTTGGAAAGTAAGTATTTTTTATTTATGTTAATTAGCTCATATTTAAAAATAAGTCGGACTAAATTATTAAATGATCTAGCTAATCATTAATAAATAATATAAAACTTAGTAGTCCTAGTATGGATGAAAAGAGTCACGAAATCAAAGACCTCTTTAATGTTTAGCTCAAGGCTGCTACAAGTTTCTAAGATATCGAAGAACAGTGCTGTCGCGTACTTCTTGTTATCAGGAGTATAATATCAAGAGTATAATAAGTAATGATCGCACAGAAACAAGACCAATTTGTAAAGGGGTAAGACAAGGGTGTGTTCTCTCCCCACTTCTCTTCAATTTATATTCTGAAGCCATCTTTCAGGAAGCCCTAGAAGAACGCAACATGGGCGTTAAGGTGAATGGTGTATGGGTCAACAATATTCGTTATGCGGACGATGCAGTTCTGATTGCAGATAACATGGAAGATTTACGAGATATGCTTGAGATTGTCGGTGAATGCAGCAAGAACATGGGTCTCAATATCAACACCAAGAAGACTAAATTCATGATAATTGCTCGAAAGCCACAAGAATATCAAAACTCAAGCCTAACATATGACAATCAACCAATAGCACGATTAAATAAATTTAAATATCTAGGAACGTGGCTGTGTGAAAACTGGGAATCAGGCACAGAAATCAGATGCCGGATCGAGAGTGCCCGCAGTGCGTTCATGAAATTCAAAAAGGTGCTCACCAATACTGATTTTGATCTTGGCTTGAGAATTAGATTCGTCAAATGTTATGTCTGGACAGTGTTGCTTTATGGTATGGAGGGATGGACACTGAAGGTGAACACTATGAACAAACTGGAAGCATTCGAGATGTGGATCTATAGGCGTATACTGAGGATACCATGGACTGCAAGAAGAACCAATGATGAGGTCTTGCGGTTAATCAATAGAGACCGTGAACTATTGGACACCATTAAACGTCGAAAAACAGCATACCTCGGCCACGTAATACGTAACGAGAGGTACCAATTCCTGCAATTGATAATTGAGGGGAAGATTGAGGGAAAGAGAGGAATTGGCAGGAAAAAGATGTCATGGCTTCGCAACGTCAGGCAGTGGACGGGACTGAGGACAATGCAGGAACTAATGAATACCATACGGGATAGGGAAGAATGGACAAATGTGATCGCAAACATCCATTAATGGATATGCAGCAGAAGAAGAAGAATAAGTAATGGGTAATAGAAAACCTTTTAGAAATATCTTTTAAGTGTATAGCTTACCTGGATTCATAGTTATAAATACTGCACAGGACTCTTTTAGATATATTTCACAGCCTTCAAATAAAAATCTATCCAGTCTAGCTTGTTGCGCCTTTTGAATGGTGGTTATTTGCTGAGCTACCACCGAAAGCACCTAAAAGAATAAATATTAAATAATCCTTCTATGCATACATATACAATAAATATGGTGACGGAGCATAGAAAGACATCGATCGATTGCATATGACGTATCCATTCTAGAGGAACCATCGAAACCGAGTTAAAAAAGTCATAATTACCTCAATGTCAATTCTATTAAATTCGTCGAAACATGCCCATGCTCCTGAACTGGCCAAACCTTTAAAAAATTTACCCATGGCCATGAAATCCAGCTGATCCGAGCAGTTGAAGACGACACATTGTATGGCGAATGCTTTCGCTAGATCTTTGGTGGTTTCAGTTTTACCAGTTCCTTAAAACAGTATAAATGGTATTCACGTAAATCAGTTGTAGACAAAAATCGATAGATATTGTTGATTTTTAATTTTCAATATACCAGCGGGTCCGGCCGGTGCGCCTCCAAATTTCAAGTGAAGTGCTCCGGTCAATGTTAAGTAACATCTGTCAGTCAAGGGAGTAATGACCAATCTACCACTGTTTCCGAGATACTCGTATCCATAATTGAACTCGGCGTTCACTGCTCTCACTTTCATTTGAGCTTCTATCCAGTAATACCTGAAATTTCAAAATTTGGAAATTACTCAAAATAGTGCTAGACATGCCTCATGAAAATTAAACCAAATCCAACGCCAGTTAATTACACATCTACAGGGTTGTCCAGAAGTCCGGTTATTCGTTGTTTTTTTTTTATAGACATTTGTTAAAGATATAACGGCATCGATCTTTTTTTAAATAGAAACATACAGCTTGTGATACATCATTTGAAAGCTAATATCTCGTACAGTATGCTCATAAATTTTAGCACGATTCTGTCAAGCTATTTCAAAATGGCGACGGTTAAAAGTTTTTAAAAAAATCTCTATTTAAATAAGCGGAAATTATAAATCATTGATGGTTTTTTTACCTTTCAAGGTAATGTCGTCATATCTTTGACAAATGTATATAAAAAAACAAACGAATAACGTCAAAATTTGAGCATATATAAAACTTAATTGACGTTTCCGAGCGTGTTCCCCAAAAATTACAGGTTAAGGCTATATTAATTTTATTCCGGACTTCTGGGCCACCCAGTATATAAACAGTATATTGCCAATACGAACGTTCCAAAATACAAAAAGTGTTCCCGCTATGGGAGGTGGCGCGGGCCTAGAGAGTTTGCGCAGTAGGGTGGAAATTTTATCGATCGCGTCGGAGCCGGCCCGACATTATTTGTTTGTTGTTATTCGTCGCCATCTTTGGTTCAGGATGCATTTTCAAATTACAGAATAAAAAGTGGTTCATCCACATGGTTGTCGTTATATTAGTGCTTATAAACTTTCATTACCTAACAACAATTTTTGTAAAGGAGTTTTTAATTTGTGGCGATTCGATTTGCTGTTTGGTGGGTTAGTGGCTTGTTTTGTTTAAGATGAAAGGACACAAGTGATGATGCTTTTTTGCAAAAGTCGTGGTATAAAGTAATTCAGGTATGTACATATATACGAAAATATTTTGCTTATCACATTATCCGATCTTCGGAACCGAATTTTACTAAAAAGAAGAGAGTGTCACTCGTATACAATATAATATATACATGGTCAGTACCTAACCCTAAAATTAATGTATTTTTAATTTGGTACATTAGTAGCTGATAATAATTCCCAAATTAGTCAATATAGTCATTCGTTCTTAATTTTTGGTTCAAAAAAAAAGTGAGGTTAAGAAACATACGACGTCGGACAATCATCGTGTCGATTGTTACAAACATTCGGACGGAATTTGGCACCAAAAGTTTACACCAATCAGGGCACCGTCGGATCATCATATCGACAGAAATCGTATGCATGGAACGCTGCAGCTGTCTTAAATCGAACTAATCGAAATTTTGATTGCAATATTTTTCCTAACTAACCAGTGAAATTTACATTAAAAAAGTTGAAATCCAGTCCTGTCGAATGTTTACTTCCACAAGGAAATTTCCGAACTGCGCAAACTCACAACGCCCCCTTCGATGCCCATAGCGGGGACATAATTGCAGATGGTATTAGCAATATACTGTTGATATATATGTGGTTAATTATCGAATATTTAAAAACAATTACCAATTTTTATAATTTTTTTTAACTGATGAGAAAATAGAGTTAAGGTAGGAGCAATTTACTGATACGTCTAATTATATGGGGTAGCCCATAAAATCTAGATGCCTGTAAATTTCTTACAATTCAAAATTTGACATATCTTGCATAAAAATTGAAGGAATTCTAGAGTTATGACGAGTTGAATCTTTTCCGCCCGCTTCGATACTTTCCCGCCCGCCCTCTCGAAGAGGTCTGAAAAGCGCCACTTTCGGTGAAGTGAACATGCATGAAAAGAGGCACTTTCGAAGCACTTGTAAAAAAAAATACCTAGGAAAAATAAATGTTTCATGTTGATTCACATGACTTGTCAGAATGCGTCATCGTACAGGTAGTTTATACGACTTCGAACATAAATTCAGAAAAAAAAAGCTCTACTTACCTCAGTTGACTGATCCAATCAAAATCGTTAATGTTCACAGTATTCAAATCCACCAAAGTTTGCGTTACATCGCGCGAGTGTACTTCAATCACAATCAAGGCCGACAAAATTTCTCTCTGCAAAAATGTCAACGCTCCTTTCACTAGACCTCTTAGGGCATCCAAGTTATATATCAACACTTCTTGTAAAAAGTTATCTAATTGATTCTCTTTTATGCCATTTTCCACCCCTGCCGTCCAGAATGTTTGGCTGCAAGCAATGACCACCTGACCGGGCCAACATAGAACCCAATCTAAATAAAGGGGAAAAAGGTTATATGTAAAGAATGCCAATACGATCACCGATAGAATGGTGTCCATTTTTCAAGCACGTCTAAAATCATTTGCAAATAAAAATATTTCAGGAATATTAGCTTTAGGTATGACATATGGAAATGATTTATTATACCATAACCATTGACCATAAAGATGACTTATTATACAAAAAATATAATAACACTTTTCGAGAAATTCATTAGTAGTACTATCTACAGAAACGAAAAAAAAAAACAATGTAAAAACAAATTTGTACCTTTCCTATCTTTGACCAACATGTCATCTAAAGATTTGCCCAGTGTAGTTCTAACTGTATTTTTCATAGTAGCCTCTACTACGAGTAGCCAATCCTCTACATTGCCTTTTGGATATAATGGGGGGTCCAGATCAATGCACTCATCTTCAGCTGAGAACATTTGAGTAATTTTCAAGTCCTCTTCGAAAGTGAGCTGAAAGTGGAGAAATAATAAAATCTGAATAACATTGTCCTTCTCGATTTAGGTACCATCGAGAAATTTTTGAAAAGAAAATCTGTAAAGTTACCATGATGAGAAAGCGGCATAAACAAAATAACACAAATATTTATTTTTTTTTTCTTGAAGTAGTCCATCTCAAAGTGGAGTGAAGTTATAAGGAGGTAAAGAAACTCACAGTCTGCTCGCTCCACTAGTTTAATAGCAATAAATAAAATTAAAAACCATACATGTTTCGAAGGCTTAAGTCATCATCTTCAGTGAAACGTAAAACATCAAAGGATACCTATGACATTGAGGAAACTGTATTCTTATTTACAGTTTCCTCAATGTCATAGGTATCCTTTGATGTTTTACGTTTCACTGAAGATGAAGGCCTTCGAAACATGTATGGTTTTTAGTTTTATTTATTGCTATTAAACTAGTGGAGCAGACTGTGAGTTTCTTTACCTCCTTACAAATATTTATTATCAAATCGTAATATCGTAAGATATTAGGAAACATATAATAATATTCCGTAATATACTACAAGACATGGTCGTCGTTTGGGAGCGGCAAGATGGGGCACTTCTCGGCGGTGCGTGGTGGGATAGTGTCTTCGAAAATATTTCTCTTAATCGAAGCGAAGCCAAACGAAAAAAAATTCTACTAAATTTATAAAGAAATTTTGCTTGGCTCCCTCTTTTTGTAACTATTGGCGTCCTGCTTTTTAAGTTTATAAAATTAGTCATTTTATCATTGCCACCTCCAACAAACCCGAACAAACTTCTCGATAACGACGATGCTACGAGGTACCAATAAATAAATGTAAATTAGGTATACAGGGTGCTGATAAAGTCTGGAATAATCGATTTTTCTTGAAAACGCAAAACTTTTTCGAAAAACACTCGTACCCGTCGATTTTATTTTATTCTTTGAAATTTTTTGGCGTTCTTCAATATTATACCGGATGCGCCAAAAACGCTAGGCAAGTGTCAACTTCACTTTTTCAAATAGAACACCCCTTTTTTTCTCCAATATTCAGATTCCTCTCTAAACTCTAGACAAGTTTCATATAACATATTGTATGGCTAAAGTCAACAGTAATTGAAATACAGGGCCCACAATAAAAATCAAGGTATAATTTTAAGGTCTCGGTATTTACCTTCTTACCGGTTTCTACATAATAACTTAGTTACGTAAATGTCAAAACATTTAATATTTACTCCAAAGTTGTCACTTTTACCCATAAAAATGTTTCTAACGGAAGCTGAGAGAATCGAAATATTAATAATAGTAGGATGTGGAGATCGAAAGAGAACACAAATAGAAGTTTGTGAGTATTTTAATGATAAATATCCAAATAGAGAACACATAAATCAGGCAACTGTTTCCAAAATTGTTAAGAAGTATAATGAAGTTGGTCACGTTAAGGATAAACCTAGAAGTGGACGACCTAAAATTTCCGACGATGTCAAACTTGATATTCTAGTTTCGTTGGAAGAGAGACCACATTCGAGCACAAGAAGCATTTCTCAAAATGTTCAAAATATCCACGATTCAACGGTGGCAAAGTTCCTGAAAAAGGAAAAATGGCATGCATATAAATGTCAAGGAGTACAGGAACTTTTGGAAGGCGACCCTGACAGAAGGAATGAGTTCTGCGAAATTCTCATGGATAATTACTTGATTAACGATGCATTATTTCCGAGTAACATAATTTTTTCCGATGAGGCTACTTTTTTCTTGGATGGCATGGTAAATCGTCAAAATTGCCGGTATTGGTCCAGCGAAAATCCCCATTGGTTCCGAGAAATTCATACCCAGCGGCCGAGAAAAATTAATGTATGGGCAGGAATAATTCGGGATACTGTTATAGGACCCTATTTTTTTGAGGAAAATTTGACTGGCCAAAGATATTTGCAGTTTCTTGAAGAAGACCTCGCTCCAGCGTTGATTGCCCTATTTCCCGATCGGAACATTCCTGACTCACATGATACAACTATGTGGTTTCAGCAGGATGGTCCACCAGCCCACTATTCGGTCGAAGTCCGTAGATACCTGAATGAGTTATTTCATCATCATTGGATAGGTCGACGGGGTGAAATAGAGTGGCCTGCGAGGTCCCCCGACTTAACGCCATTGGACTTCTTTCTGTGGGGCTATATTAAGGAAAGGGTTTACAAAAATAAACCAGAAGATATTGATGTTCTCAAAACGCGTATAACAACAACCATAAGACAAATTACCCCAGAAATTGTACATAATGTACAGTTAGAATTTGTTGAGAGATTGGGACATTGTAGAGCCGTAAATGGACACCATTTTCAATACTTACTCAAATAATTTTTTAGATTGTTCACTGTATTACCAATTTCCTGTTAGAATTTTTTTTCTAGCCTAAGTATTTGTCATGGAAAACAAGCTTTAAAATTATACCTTGATTTTTATTGTGGGCCCTGTATTTCAATTACTGTTGACTTTAGCCATACAATATGTTATATGAAACTTGTCTAGAGTTTAGAGAGGAATCTGAATATTGGAGAAAAAAAGGGGTGTTCTATTTGAAAAAGTGAAGTTGACACTTGCCTAGCGTTTTTGGCGCATCCGGTATAATATTGAAGAACGCCAAAAAATTTCAAAGAATAAAATAAAATCGACGGGTACGAGCGTTTTTCGAAAAAGTTTTGCGTTTTCAAGAAAAATCGATTATTCCAGACTTTATCAGCACCCTGTATAAACATTGAATAAGTTATATAGCTATATGCCAATGTTACCCACAGAGTAGGAGATATGGGTGCGATTTCAAGAAAAAATATATAGTAAAATTGTCTACATCCAGTACTTATATTTTCAATAGAAATAACTTTACCCTGGCAATATTTTCAAAGCATTTTCTCAAATGGGGTTGTACTGCCAACGGATTTTTAGCTTGAGAAAGAATTTCCAGGAGCTCGTCATCGCTAAGGAAATATAACCTAGGAAATGTTGTTCTTTTCGTTTCCAAATACTCCGATAGACCTTTCTGTACGATTTGCAATATGTGATTTGCATCTTTGAGACTCTCTAAAAGTTTTCTGTCGCCACAATACTCTATAATCTGAAAACACAAATATCTCGGAAAAATGCAAAATAACAATATAAAATTATTTTCATTTAATCGTACCCAATGTCAAAAAATATTTCCAAGCAGCATATATAGCTGCATTAAATATTTTGAAATAATATAAAAAGAAGTTGGTCCCTCTCCCACACAAGTTTTCATAGCATAAAGAAATTATTTTGGAAATCTTTTAAAAATAGAGTTATATGGGATTCGCCCCTCGGTGGTTATTTAGCACCATATAGGGGGAGCTGAATTCAGAAAGTCAACCGCCATTTTAGACAGTGTAAAATATTTATTTATTATTCTATAGAGTGAGAATTTTAAAATAAAATCGGAAAAATTGAGGGGGCAACTACGCAAGTAAGTAAAAAACCGTTACAAAACTACATACTACCTTAAATTTAATGACGATGTTCGAAATGACCCCCATCTACTTCTAATATTTAAATTTATAAAATATTTACAGCTATTTCTCGGATTTTGCATTGTATCACTTTAAAATCCTCACCCAGTATATAAAATCCATGTAAAATTTTAATACAAATAAAAAAAAGAATGTAAGAGTAATGGCATGTGCCCACTTCTTAGCACCCCCTGTATTATGAGAGAGAATTACGGTCTCAAGAGCCTTTTTATTGGTGTAAATGTCTCAAATCGGTGAACTTAAACGTAAATGATTTTCCTCCGAAACAAAATGAGAACAACAAATCCCAACAAATAACGTACATTAGGCAAGTCGTGAGCATTTCTCATAATTCTTTTCCATGCTCGTTCCATGGCTTTATACTTTTTGCTTTCTACAGGCAGTTGCTTTGTTATGTCCTCACTAGTAAATATTGGCTCCAAATACATCCACTGCCTTAAATTTAAAAAATGTGAGGGGAGCTAATATACAGTGATGGGCTAAAATATGGAACGAATTCATTTAAAAATCAGGTATTAATTTTTTGTAAAAACGCTCGGACACGTCGATTATAATTTTTTCTTCCGGATTTTTTGCCTCAAAAAGAAATTATACTGGGTGTGTCAAAAAGTAGATGTAGGTATAATTTTGAAAAATTATTTTATTAAGTGTTGAAAATGCAAACCATTAACTTCTTGACAATATGCCAATCTACTTAAAAACCATTCTAAAACATTATTTACTGTATATTCATTAATTTGCCTAATTTCATATCTAATTTTAAATTTTAAGTCTTCCAAATATTGTGGTTTATCCTTATACACTTTTGATTTCAAATAACCCCAAAGAAAGAAATCCATTGGTGTAAGATCGGGAGATCTTGCAGGCCATTCTATGGGTCCTCTTCTACCTATCCATCGTTCGGGAAAAATAGTATTCAAATACTCTCGTACTTGTCGAGCAAAATGAGGCGGAGCACCATCCTGCTGAAACCAAATAGATGCTTCTGGTAGATTAGGCTGATTCGGATTTGGAAAATCCGCTGCTAGTGTGGGAATTAATTCATTTTGAAGAAATTGTAAATACCGCTCTCCTGTAAGATTTCCATCGAAGAAAAAAGATCCAATAGTTCTATCATTTAATATCCCTGCCCAAACATTTACTTTTTGTGAGTATTGTGTATGCTGTTCTCTCATCCAACGGGGATTATTTGTACTCCAATACCGAAAATTTTGTCTGTTTACCGAACCATTCAAACAAAACGTGGCTTCATCGCTAAAAAGTACGCTGCGATGGAAAAATAGATTTAAGTTGCAAATTTCCATCATAGTTTCACAAAACTGTAGTCGGCGGTCGGGATCATCTTCATTTAGCTCGTGCAGCAACCTAATTTTATACGGATGGTACTTTTCTTGTTTCAATACCCGCAAAACAGATCGTCGGCTAACATCATTATTAAGGGCTACTTCAGTGGATGAACTATGGTGATTATCTTCAACTTCTAACAAAATGTTCAATTTTGTGTTTTCACTAATTTTTGGACGACCTGGCCGTAGACGATCCTTTACATTCCCTGTTTCCCTGAATTTTTTCTCAATTTTACTCACTGTAGATCTTGTAATCCGTCGTTCTGGATACTTAGCGCTAAACAAGTTACAAACTTCTTCTTGACTTCTTGTTTTGTCTCCACATCCAATTAAAATTAAAATTTCGATTCTTTGAGTTTCATTTAAATGCACCATGATCACCGTTTTTTCAAAATTATACTTAAAATTCTTTTTGATTGACACATGACTTGCTATCGTAGTAACAATTAATTAAAATTTACCTGTTTACCTTTAAGTAGGTACATGTACCTTTTTTTAAAGAAATTTTTTTTTAAGATATAATTTTTCTCTAAAACCGTTAGAGATAAGGATAGAGTATGCTATATGAATTATGCTCAGAATTTGACGTAGAATTTATGTGATAAGTAAAAATAGGGTGGTTCTATTTAAAATACAAAAAAATTCCAAAAACATCTAAGTACTTTTTGACACACCCAGTATAATTTCTTTTTGAGGCAAAAAATCCGGAAGAAAAAATTATAATCGACGTGTCCGAGCGTTTTACAAAAAAATAGAACCTGATTTTTAAATGAATTTGTTCCATATTTTAGCCCATCACTGTATATTTTTATTTAGGAAAGAAAATTTAGGCAACTTACTTTTGGACGTCCATCCATTCCTCAATGACGTAGGCCGTTATTTTTAATTTTTCTTCCCATTTGTCAATCTTTTCTTCAAAAGGTCCCTTAAAAGGGCTGAAAGATAATTGCTGTGTAAGGACAATATGGTCGTCGAGCATTTGTTGTTGTTCCTCCGATATTTTCATAATATAAGTTCCTGAGGAAAACAAATAAGTAGATTCATATTCGGAAAATGGCTCAGTATACTTGGAGAAGTGGTTCTACATGTTAAAATAAAGGTAGCAAGTGATATAACAAGAAGTCGAAAATTTACTTCCATTTGAAAAACTGATTTTACTGCTAATAAAATTGAAAAGAGACATTAATAACAAACACTAACCTGTTTGTTTGTATGGAGATATTTCCAATAGATTCGTATCCCATTCGACCATCATTTTTTCCAATGTTTGCTCAATCGTGTATTCTTTAGTAGCAATGTCGGCACAATTTTTAATCTGGTCGGCGACATCCTCTATTCCCAAAGCAAGTACGTCGTGGAACGTTGTTACTGGACTATAAGCTAACTCAATTCCTGTAAAAAAACATGTTCTTTCCTTTACTTTCTTATGTCTTATTTCAAATCTGTACTTTGCAGTTTTGGTTCAATTTGAGATATCGAGTACTATACAGGGTGTCCCATAACTAATGGTACACATTAAAACTGCAGATTCTTTGGGTAAAAATACCGCGATTTGGCCATACTTAGTTTAGTTCAATAGCTGGTAATAACCGAGATACATGGTGTCCAAGTAAAATTTTAGTTTTCAATTTTCCTAAATAACTTATATCACTCAATATTTTTGCACAACATTTTGTGACTAGGGTTTTTTTGGGGAAATGAATTTGAATTTGTTAATAATTTTGATGTAGGTTATAGGGGGCGCTCTCTGCGGTACTCTGGATACATAAAAAGAAATGTAACTTTTTTGTGCCTTAGTATAATTATATTTTTATTAAAAATATCAGTTTTTCCGTTATTTTCAAGCAATAAAGGTATACTTTGTAAATGTCGCTCCGACTAAGCGTTTTCGAGATATTTTCAATTACAATTTCTAATGCGCTCGTTTAAATTTTGATTTGTAAATGTGAAATTTGTCACAGTATGCTTTGGTAAAAACAAATACAATGAAAGCACTTTGAAACCTGATTTCTGTCAAAAATTTTTTTATTTGTGAGCATTGTGGGTATTTTTAAGGAGTTTTTGAAGATACTGTTATCAAAAATTAAACTAAAAATACCGCGACATAACTGTTTTCTAACGGAGAAATGAGAGACATGGTATGTTTATACGCACAAGAAAATTTTAACAGACGCGGGGCACATCGGCGGTATTTGGAAATGTATCCAAATAGAAGGCAGCCAGATTTTAAAATTTTTAGAAGCCTATACGACAGACCGGGAGAAACAGGATCCTTGCGTCCAAAACGTAATAGTGGAGGATTCTGTTTCTCCCAGTCTGTCGAATAGGTTTCTAAAAATTTTCAAATCTGGCTGCCTTCTATTTGGATACATTTCCAAATACTGTTAAAATTTTCTTGTGGGTATAAACATACCATGTCTCGCATTTCTCCGTTAGAAAACAGTTATGTCGCGGTATTTTTAGTTTAATTTTTGATAACAGTATCTTCAAAAACTCCTTAAAAACACCCCAATGCTGACAAATGAAAATATAATTTGACAGAAATGAGGTTACAGTGGTTTCATTATATTTGTTTGTACCAAAGCCTACTGTGACAAATTTCACATTTACAAATCAAAATTTAAACGGGCGCATTAGAAGTTGTAATTGAAAATATCTCGAAAACGGTTAGTCGGAGCGACATTTACAAAGTATACCTTTATTGCTTAGAAATAACGGAAAAACTGATATTTTTAATAAAAATATAATTATACTAAGGCACAAAAAAGTTACATTTCTTTTTATGTATCCAGAGTACCTCAGAGAACGCCCCCTATAATCTACATCAAATTTATAAACAAATTCACATTCCTTTCCCCAAAAAAAACCTAGTCACAAAATTTTGTGCAAAAATATTGATTCAGAAATGAGTTATTTAGGAAAATTGAAAATTAAAATTTTACTTGGACACCCTGTATCTCGGTTATTACCAGCTATTGAACTAAACTAAGTATGGCCAAATCGCAGTATTTTTACCCAAGGAATCTGCAGTTTTCCTGTGTACCATTAGTTATGGGACACCCTGTATATGGAAGGACACATTAAAAATAATAGGTTGTTGATATCACTGTTGTGATGCATGTTCGTTATTTTCCAGGCACAAATCTATATGCTATTTGGCTAATTGGAATAAAATATAAGAAACTATGGATTTCCTAATAATTACGTGAGGTAACAACAAACTTATTTTTTCGCATAACGGGATAAATGAAACCACTTACCTGTTTCCTCAGAAATCTTCTCCCAATGTCTCTGCCTCATTCCTGGATTTCTTAAACATTGCAAGAGTGGTATAAGAGGTTTAAAATCATCGATTTGATTTCGAACATCAGCTGCTACACTCTAAAATATATTAATACAATATTTTCAATATAAAATATGTTATAATAATTATGTAATACGTAGGGTAAAGTATACAGTTATTGGCCATGTGATAGTGATTGGCATAGCAGCCTTTTTTCCTAATTTTTTACCTTTTGCCTAAACTAAAGTCAATAAAACTTTACTTTAAATTGTAGTGACAACATTCTTGAATATCTGTATAGCGGCAAATTGTGGAATTTCATAACCTTAAAAAGTTTTGGGCAGTTGTGTTCGATCGTGCTTGCTGATTAACATATCTTCGTCAAAATTTAGCAGAATTCTTAAGGTCGATTGTGCCATAAGTGAAGATAATTAGCAAGGTACGTAATTTTGCATAAAAGTTTTGTTCAATTACGGTTCAAATATCTTTAAATTAGACAGTTTTGATGTAGGTATCACAATATTATGCTTTATTATCGTTAAACCGGGTATGCCAATCACCGGGTGCTGATTTACACCACCTGATAGTTATTGGCCCAGATAAATTGGAATCAAAGAAGCAAGAAGAGAAAAAGAAGGAAGCTCGCAAAACAAAGAGATCTTTAAAAAAACTTGCACTAGAAATTTAAAAAAATGAGAACTAAAATCAGGAAAAGAAAAAATGAAAACTGTGAAAATCGTATAAAGAAGAGTAAAACTACAACCGGGAAGCTAGAATTACAAAAATAAGTTGACATCATTTACACAAGTTCACCGGGGCCCAGCAGTTTACAAAGTATAAATCTTGCACGTCAGTCACAGGTAATGAGGAATATAAGTATTTGGACGCGAGAGTAATGATACTGAAAGATCTACCACCGACACGATAGCATTACATAAAGAAGTTGACAGTAGTTACATGAGTTCACCAGGTCCCAGCGGTTTACAAAGTCTAAATCTTGCATGCCAGTCTCACGATATGAGGAATATAGTATTTGGACGTGAGAGTGATGATGAAATTGGAGAACCAACTGAATTTTCAAAAAATGTTACTGTTGTAGATGAATTATGTTTCATTTGTACTGACAATATTACCAATTTCTAAAAATGAACCCTAAACGAATGAATTATTTAATTGTAAAGCCTGTTTAGCACAAAAAACTATTATATAAAATAAATTTTCAATATAAACCTGTGTACCTATGTATTTAGAGTTGTTCTGTTGATAGAACCAAATAAAGTTAAGTTGTTTAAATTAGTTGTCTCATTTCCCCTTTAAATATAGGTATGCCAATCACTGGTACTCTCATGGCCAATAATAGAAATGTGGCGGCCAATAACAATGCATTTTCCAATTTTCTATATTTTGTTTCTATAAAATATCATTTTATTGAAAATAACATATGTTCTAGTAAAAAACAATAAAAAATTGTATACATAAACCAAAAATAAAATACTGTAACTGTCAAATAAACCTAGATTATATAAAAAATATTAATACAAAAAGAGTCTCTAAACTGGCCAATCACTGTATAGCTTACCCTAGGTATATTTTTTTTGTAACTACACTCTAAAATATATGAATACAATATTTTCAATATAAAATATGTTATTATAATTATGTAATACGTACGTATATTTTTTTTGTAAAGAAGATAGTTTCCAGTATAGCATCTGAAATCCGACAGTGTAAGATATAATAATAAATGTAAATTATACATTATGCGTATTTTCATAGGATACATATTATTTCTTATTTATGTTTCTCTGCTAAAGTAATTTTCAAAAAGGTTAAATTTACATGGTAGAAAGAATTTAAAATGTTTAGAATATTTAAAATAAAAGATCAAGGAGACAAAAAGAGTAATGTTGAAAAGATACCATACAGTGTCACCATAAGAATTGGAACAATAAGGAGAAAAAATGTTTTGTTCGATTTAGTGACTTCACCATAAGTTTTTGCTTCAATAAAGACCAAAAATTACATAATTAAATAGGACCATGCGACATTGTTAATTGTCAAATTTGATATTTTCTCCACAAAAAATGATTTAAGAATAACCTCCTGAAATATTAGCATGTTATTAAGAAACATCCTGTATACAAGTGAATTGACTTAAATAACTGATCTAAAATTCATAAATAGATGACCCTAGTACGCTGGCTCGCGAGCCACATGCGGCTCTTTGGATGTGAAGCTGCGGCTTTTTAGTTCCATACGCAAATATTATTTATTTTATCGAAAAAAATCATTAAAAATTTGTTCTGAATCGATTAACGAGGATTAGGCACCGATTCTATCTCTCAGCCATTTGTACTTGCTTTTCACAGCACCCCTCCCCCGTGACACGCGTCGTTACCGTCGTCAGTCCGTCGAAAGCTCTCGAATGACGCCGTCGTCGGATGTTTCCATGTAGGTTTTAATTCGTTCTCAACGCAAGACAATTTGGCGTCTTCACCAGTGCTTTGGTTGTGACCAGGAGTCGGCAACCTACGGCTCGCGAGCAGCATGCGGCTCTTTCGATGTCAAGTTGTGTCTCTTTCGATATCAAATTGCGGCCGTTATTGGATCTTTAAAAACTGAGAAATTGTGTAAATTATAACTTTTGGCTCTTCCGTCTCACAAGGTTGCCGACCCCTGCCCTAGTGTGATTATCCTTACCTGTACTGCTTCAATATCAGCGAATACTCTGAATAACCGTACCATCATTTTATACATATCAGTCACCGTAAATTCAATTGCATCGGCATCAACGTTTAAAATGGGATTATCCATCCATATTTCGTGCGAACGTAACCAATCTATAAAAATAGACACTTGTATGATCAGGATGCACCTTATACAGGGTGACAATTTAAAAACTTGAAATGGCCATATATTAGAAACGAAAAACTGAAGAAAAAAACGCAAAAAACAGTTTCTATAAAACGAAGGGGGAACAAAAACAAGCGTATTAGCCCACCCCTATCTGCAACCCCTTGGACAGGGTGAGATAAACCCTTAAAATCTTAAATAGAAAGGGGGTCGAGTGATACATCATTTTGAAGCTCTTGAAAAATGCTTTCCAATGGTACCATAGAAAGGTACATTTCAGGAAATTCTTCTCTGTTTATTAAGGAAAACAATAAATGAAAAGACAATTTTGAAATGTTTTATTACTAGAGACTAGCCGACGAAGCAGCGCAAATTGAAATTCTGGGGCATGAATTGTACTTTCTCAACTCGTCAAGCAGCGATAGCAACTGGATTATCTCGTGAATTAATAAGAAAGGTACTTAAAATTCATAAGTTTTATCCCTATAAACTGCACATACTGCAAGAACTTGGTGACGACGACCCTGACAGAAGAATACAGTTTTGTGAAATAATGACAGATAGAATTACGGCAGAACCTCGACTAGTTAAAAATATTTGCTTCAGTGATGAGTGTACCTTTTATTTAAATGGGCATATTAATAAGCAAAACTGTCGTTACTGGAATGACGAAAACCCCCACGTATTTAGAGAAGGGCATACCCAGTAGATACCCCCAGAAAATTAATGTTTGGGCTGGTATATTGGGAGATGGTATTATCGGCCCAATATTTATACAAGGAAATTTAAATGGCGACAGGTATGCTGAAATGCTACAGAGGTCTATCGAACCACTAATAGTGCGAGAATTAGAAAATCAGAGGGACATACTCGGAAATTTATCTTTAGATGAACGCTTACTACATTTCCAACAGGATGGAGCACCTCCGCATTATGTAGTTCCCGTTAGGCAGTGGTTGGATGATAATTATCCCAACCAGTGGATTGGAAGAAGAGGTCCTGTTGAATGGCCACCTAGATCTCCGGACCTAACACCTCTTGACTTCTTTTTGTGGGGTCACCTAAAATCTGTGGTTTTTAAAACGCAACCTGAGTCACTAGAGCAACTTCAGCATAGAATAGTTCAGGAATGCCGTGCTATAGCCAGAGATACCTTTGCAAATGTACGTGAAGAATTTGAAAGTAGGCTTTATTATTGTCTTCAAAACAACGGAAATCAGTTTGAACATTTAAGTAACTAATAATAAAAAATTTCAAAATTGTCTTTTCATTTATTGTTTTCCTCAATAAACAGAGAAGAATTTCCTGAAATGTACCTTTCTATGGTACCATTGGAAAGCATTTTTCAAAAGCTTCAAAATGATGTATCACTCGACCCCCCCTTTCTATTTAAGATTTTAAGGGTTTATCTCACCCTGTCCAAGGGGTTGCAGATAGGGGTGGGCTAATACGCTTGTTTTTGTTCCCCCTTCGTTTTATAGAAACTGTTTTTTGCGTTTTTTTCTTCAGTTTTTCGTTTTTAATATATGGCCATTTCAAGTTTTTTAATTGTCACCCTGTATATTAACTAATAATAATAATTATAATAATAATAAGGGCCGATATTTCAAAGTCACCTTAAGATACAGAATCACGTAAGTCATCCTTAACACAAGTTTGACAGTATATCAAAGTTCTTTTTAACTCTCATCTAAAGAAATAGATCTTAAGGACGTGCTAATCTTAGACTTAACGCATCAATTGACCCTCAAATGAATTTAAAACATAATTTTTAAGGTATACTAACATTAAGGCTACCTTATAGCTAAGGGCCGATATTTAAATATTACCTTAAGTTAGGGCCGCCGATATTTCAAAGTTACTTTAAGGTACAGAATGACATAAGTCAACACAAATTTGACAGTATATTAAAATTCTTTTTGACTCTCATCTAAAAGAATACATCTTTAAGGAGGTGGTAAGCTTCCACTTAAGGCATCAATTGACCCTCTAACTAATTTAAAGCATAGTTTTTTTTAGGTTTACCATAATGTTAAGGCTACCTTAGCTGATGTCTAACTTAAGGTAACATTCAAATATCGGCCCTTATACCTTAGCTAAGGTAACGTTATGATAAACCATAAAAAACTATGTTTTAAATTAATTAGAGGTTCGAATTAAGTGGAAGATTACCACTTCGTTAAAGATATATTCCTTTAGATGAGAGTTAAAGAGAACTTTAATATACTGACAAACTTGTTAAGGATGACTTAGGATAGGTACCTGACGCAGTTATCCATAGGTCCTTGTACGGCTGAAATTCTTTAATCAGTTTCGTCAAATTATCAAACGGCACTATTGGCGCATTAAATAATTTCTGTCTCTGATTCAATAATTGGCCGAATTCTTGGGCTTCCTTCATTGATTTCCAAAGTTTTCTTATTTCCAGGGCATATTCGTGCGTCTAAGAATATATATATACTTTTTAGGTTAATTATTTTATACATGGTGTAATGATATATATATTTATATATTAATGGGCGGTTCCTGAATCAACTTTGACTCGAAAAATTCATATATAGGTATGTCCTAAAATGCATTCTTTTCGATATACATGGTGTTAAAGTTTTAATTTTTATTCTTTTGGTTTTTATCAAAAATCTCGAAACCAGTTTGAGATATTTGATGAAAACCAAAAAAAAAATAAGACTTTAACACCCTGTATATCGAAACGAAGCTTTCAGCTTTTTGGTTGAAGAATGAGCGCAGTGTTTGATTTATATGGTAATATTGTCACCCGTCAAGCAAATAGACAAGTTAATTGCATTGTGGTTTTGATGATGGTTTAAATAACATAAACCGACACGTCAACGGGCCCAAAGGGAAATGAAATTATTGTGGTCAAGAAGAAGAAAAACAAATCAAAATAAAATATTTAAAATATCAAAAATTAAATCAAAGTTTTTTCGTTCAAATTTGAAATAATGCAGTGTGGAAAAAATGTTGTAGGCACATCGAGGTATACGTTCCTTCAAGAGTCTCAAATATTTTCGACAGCTCGCGCTATTAGTCGGACACGAACTTGTCCTAGACTCACTTTGTGCGTAAATAATTGTATTAAAAAATAATATCAGTTTAAAAAGAAAGTTGCGAAATATCGAGTAAGTACTAGAAATAAATTGTATCTCTCGGCAACCAATAAATATTTGCTGGCCCTTTTGATACTCAACCCCGTCCCTATATTTCCGAATTAAATTTAATTCTTTTCTCATAATCTATTTGTTACAATTACCTTTGAAACATCCCGGTACCCAGACATATTAACCACTTGAGTGACTAACGTTTCGATTCGATCATTCAAGCTCAACTCGTCATTTAGTTGCAATTTATAAGATTTTTCCTCTTCATCTCTTAAATATGCTTCTGTAGCATCGACCTGTTGAAATATCTTTAAAGGCCATCCAACCGCTTCCCACTTGTTCTCGAAGTCTTCTTCTGGCAGGGCATACCAGAAATGATCAAGAACTTCATATTCCTGTTAAATAAACATCTTATATTCCCTTTAATGTATGTATGCGGTTAAAGCGGAGGAAGAATATGATTCAAATCAGAGACTATGTGGACCACTCCCCTCAAACTTCTGGTTGTGACACTGCTGTACATACACAGTGTGTAAAAAGTCCCGGAACAGTCAATTATTTCAAAAATGGTGCACAATATAAAAAAACTTTCTGTATAAAAGTTGTTGGTCTTAAAGAAATTTATTAAACTTAGATCCCTGTAATTATACAGGGTTGCCCAAAAAGTCGTGGTAACCGAAACTTCATTTTTTTTAAATGGAATGACCCTTTTTTGATCACATTTTCTGATTCCTCTAAACATTCTAAACAACAATTATAGAACATGTCATATGGCTAAACCTATTAGTTTTAGAAATAATTTGAGTTGAAGGACATAAATGCGATAGGTACGATATTACCTTTTGCATTTTTATAAGCTGGTACTAGAATTTTTTTGCGTCACTGTCAAAGTAAATTCTCAAAATGGCGCTCAGCGAAAGGGAACGTATAACTTTACTAATAATAAGAGGTTTTGGAGACCGACAAAGATCAGTTATCGAGACAAAGGAATTATTTAATACAACTTTTCCAAACCGAGAGCCTATATCAAAATCTACAGTTGTGAGAACAGTTCAAAGGTTCGAGGTAACCGGTTGTTGCAGAGATAAACTTCGTTCCGGAAGACCAAAGTCGGCAAGTAGTGATGAAAAAAAATTAGAGACATTACTTCAGATTAGTGGGGCCTTTCTTTATAGAGGGGAATTTGAATGCCGAAATGTAACTCCACATGCTGCAAAATGAAATTGTGCCAGCAATAAACAATGAAGTAGGACCACTATTACGCAATACGTGGTTTCAGCAGGATGGAGCTCCTCCTCATTTTGGGCTAGCTGTTAGAAATTATTTAAACAACACTTTTCCTAACCGCTGGATAGGACGAAGAGGCCCCATAGAATGGCCTGCTAGGTCGCCAGACTTAACGCCCCTTGATTATTTTCTTTGGGGACACCTAAAAAATAAAGTATTTGTGACAATACCTGCAGATCTGAATGAATTAAGAGGAAGAATTATTGAAGAATGTGCATCTATTAACCAAGAAATGTTACAAAACGTCATCGACAAATTTTATTATAACCTAACCCATTGTCAAACTGTGGGAGGAGGACATTTTCAGCATTTAATTAAATAACGACTTACACTTAATTTTATTTTTGTTCTTTTCAAGTTATTGTTAATTTTACTGCTTGTATTTAATAATTTAGTTGTTATTAAAATTTTGACACAACTTGAGTGAGGTTCATTTTACACGAGTTTAATGTTTTTCTTTTAATTTTAACGTAAAACATTTGAGCCGACTCGAAACAATACAAAAGGTAATATCGTACCTATCGCATTTATGTCCTTCAACTCAAATTATTTCTAAAACTAATAGGTTTAGCCATATGACATGTTCTATAATTGTTGTTTAGAATGTTTAGAGAAATCAGAAAATGTGATCAAAAAAGGGTCATTCCATTTAAAAAAAATGAAGTTTCGGTTACAACGACTTTTTGGGCAACCCTGTATAATTACAGGGATCTAAGTTTAATAAATTTCTTTAAGAACTTTTATACAGAAAGTTTTTTTATATTGTGCACCATTTTTGAAATAATTGACTGTTCCGGGACTTTTTACACACTGTGTATATAGGAAAGTTTGTTGTCTTGTGATGTACATTTTAATTAATAAATTTAATATTTAATGGAGTATTAATTTTTTTTATCTATTTACCAGCATATAACGTCTACACGTCTCCTCCAAAGATCTAACAGACATGGGAACTGTTTCCATCCAATCCCTGATGTCGAATATGTGTTCTATGCTTTCAGGTTTTACGGCCAATTTTATCATGATGTTTTTGTACTCCTGTAATAGCTAAATAATAAAATTTATAAACTAAAGTAACTTAATAATCAACCAATACAAGACAATATATTAATCCGTTGATTTTAGTGATGCATTTGCAGATAAAATTTCGGTTTATAAGCCAATATATTTACTTAGTACTATAATTAGTCATAGCACATAAGGCATGAATACTAATTTATTATTATTAACCACCGGTAAGTAATGATATTTTATTTATTCTATCGCTACACTTGCCATACCTCTTCTATACAAATTTTCATCCTAACAGCAAACAAATCTAACAACTTGTTGATAATTTCTTGACGCTTGTTAATTAAAAAAATCCTTAGATGATCGATAAGAATGTAGAATGGGCCAATATAAATTAAATTAGGGAGGGTCTCCTCTAAGCTTCTTTTATGCCTATAATGTTGGGATATGTCTTCTTTTACTTCAGCAGCTGTCCTTTGCTCTGTTTCGTAATTCCTAAATTTTTTTTTAATTAGGCGGAAAGAGAAGGAAGGTAGAATCGTAACTTTCTATACAGGGTGAGTTTTTTTAAGTTAACCCAATTTTTTCAACCTGAACTGTTTTTGAGATATCGCCTTGTAATACTTTAAAAAAGTCACCCAGTAAAATAGAAATTATTTTTTTCTACGATTTTTTTACTTAAATTATTGCATGGTTATTTTTTAACAAGTTAAAAAATTAATTTAGAGTTAATAAAGTTCCGTAACGTGTAATTTTTTTCACTATAATAGTTTTTCATTGAAAACAGCATCCGCGTCGTTCGTTGCCTGGTCGCTGCATTGTTATTGTTACCTTATAAATGTCAATGATATTTGAAAACATCAAAAATGGAAAGGATTTATTCCAATTATTCCATAGAAGAAAACTCATTTCAATCAATCAGTCAATGAAGCAACACGAAATGTATTGCCCGAAAAATTTATGAAAAGGAATATAATACGTTTATTATATTGCATTGGACCAAAGGCAAGTGATCGTAATTTCAAGAAAGGATAAGCATTTTTAAATCTTCGACTTTATGCCAAGCTAAAATCAACATTAATTCTGAATAATCAAGTCGATATGAGCAGACGTCCCAAACTTATTGTATTCCTAATGCCGCTTCTATGCACGCGTTCGATGTCGCGCCGTTTTCTAAATACACGTTGTTCTTATCGGTGGAAATGTCGCGACAAGAAACGAGTGCATAAAAGGGACATAAGCGACACTACATTGGTTATACAGGGTGTCCGCTAATTAATGGGACATGGAAAAACCACAGACTCCTTAGGTAAAAATATTAGGATTTAATTATACTTACCTAGATCCGAAAGTTGATATTAACTGAGATACAGGGTGTAAAAGTTAAAACTTCATTTTTGTTTTTCTCTAATAACTTTGACAGAAACCAACGGTTTTTTACAAAATTTGGCAATTTTGGTTTTTCTAGGATGAGAAACTGATTTTTTGGTGAAATTTTCCGTTACCGTTTCGAAGATATATGCATTTGAATTGTTTAGTGCACCCTGCCCAATTACTATTAATTAGCAAACAAAATTTTTTCTCAAAGTAACCTATGAGAAAACAAATGAAATTTGGAGATGAAGTTGGTATGGAACATAAAATGTTTCATTTTTATGTTTATTGAAAGTTTTTTTTTCTTTATTGCTGTTGATTTCTTTCGACACGATATTTTGTAGGGTTAAAGTTATTTTAATTAAAGTAAATTAAACAACAATCCAATTGTTGCATTTATTATTCCCAATTACCATTACTAGAACATTAATTATCATGTAAAAGTTAATTGGTAAGAAGCAACAAAATATTATTTGCTTGCCTGAGCTAACGCACTAAGCAATTTAAATTTAAATGCAAATATCTTCGAAACGGTAACTCTGGGCGACCTGAAATTAGTACACCTTTTTTACGTAATAAATATGAGAAAAGTATTATTTTTATTAGAAACTTAAATACACTGAGGCACAAAAAGTTATGACATTATGAATGTGTGAAAAATGCTGCAGATAGCGCCCCCTAAATTGTTCATTAAAATTTCACCAAAAAATCAGTTTCTCGACCTAAAAAACCATAATTGCCAAATTGTGTAAAAACACGTTGGTTTCTGTCAAAGTTATTAGAGAAAAACAAAAATGAAGTTTTAACTTTAACACCCTGTATCTCAGTTAATATCAACTTTCGGATATAGGTAAGTATAATTAAATCCTAATATTTTTACGTAAGGAGTCCGTGGTTTTTGCATGTCCCATTAATTAGCGGACACCCTGAATATAAACTGTATTAATTTCGAAAAACTGAGATTAAAAACAATTTTGTGTCAAAATCTCGTATACTCATTAAATAATACTTCACTTACTTTATGTACTCCGAAATACTTAACGTATACAAGTTAACATGAACATCGAATTCTCTGGCATATGCCTTAAGTGGAATCAGAGCTTTCTCATAAGCCAATAGGAATCGATCTCTAATATGACATACATCGTCCGCCAATAGTCCCACCGACGACAGGCAGAGATCCGACGGAAATCTTAAGTTTGACAGCAATAGCGGATGAACCTGTCTTATCCGGTGAGTTTGTCTTAAAGCTTCATCAAATAATTTAAGCAGAACTTCCTACAAAAAAAAATGTTTCGCATCCATTATCCTCATAGTTAGAGAGACGGTGACAATAGGAGGTCCGTGAAGTGGAATATCAGTAATTTGGTTTTTCGTGCAGTTTAGGTCCCCCTCTACAACTTTTTTATTTGATGAAATGCCGTAGATTGTTGCTGAGAGGCGCTGTACCGCTTTAGATAGGAAATACTCAATAAATTCAAAATTATATCGAGCCATGTCTGAAAATGAATTTACAGCATCTGCGTGACCCCCAAAGTCACGGGAAACACATTTTATGACAAGTCAACCCTTGCATATACTTTCCGAGCGTGTAAAAAAAATTAATTTAAAAATTATAAAGTCTCAAGTGACATGGGTCCAAGTGGGCTTAATCGATTTGTATTCCCATGGAGATGAGTCGTAAACAATTTTCTGATAAAAGGAATATTGCGAAAGTGCTGTATTTTTTCTCAAAATTTTTCTTATTAAAAGTCTGGTTTATTCTGCTATATTTTCTAAAATATTCCCCTTGGAGAATTATTTCTAGGTTTATCTGATTCCCTCATCTTTTCCGAATATTTTGATATATATAAAGTTACCAGAAACATGTTCTATCTTGGAGAAAATTAAGAGAATTCGTAACGGCAAAATTTCTAAACTCCGCTCGAAATGCATGAAAGTGGCTTTACTGTAATTAGTGAAAAGTAGACAATGGTAAATGTTTAAATTCATCAGATTTTAATAAATCATACACACCTTATGGAAAAATAGGCTTAATTTGGTAATATTGCGAATATAATATCCCGTCATACAACTGAACGATACCTGCCTTCAGTATCTCTGCGTAATATTGTCAGAATTCCGCCTAGCTAGGTGCGATTCGTCTGAAAAATTTTTTTTTACACAATATTTGGGTGTCAAGGAATGTAGTGTGACAATTTTCTGACATGTCACGATCGTTTTCCGAATTTCCTCCGAGGAGATTTTAAAAAAATTCCAATATTGGCGAGACCTGGATCGATAACATTTTTTTCACATAATAACATATAATGTTCCATTCTAGAAAGTTTCCAATTCAAATTCGCATATTTTATTTTTTTTTAATTTTCATTTTTTTTTGACACGCTCTGAAAAGTATATGCAAAGGTTGACTTGTCAGAAAATGTATTTCCAGTGACTTTGGGGGTCACGCAGATGCTGTTGCTGTAAATTCATTTTCAGACATGGCTCGATATAATTTTGAATTTATTGAGAATTTCCTATCTAAAGCGGTACAGACCGCCTCTCAGCAACACTCTACGGCATTTCATCAGATAAAAAAGTTGTAGAGGGGGACCTAAACTCCACGACAAACCAAATTACTGATATTCCACTTCACGGACACCCTATTGTCACCGTCTCCCTAACTATCAAGAAGAACGAGGTTTGTTGTTCGAGTTCATCAATCAAATAGTGATTTAAAAACACAAATTTAATAACCCCCCAAAAAAAAATTCTAGGTGCGCCACTGGTCACTATTAATGTTTTGCACAACCGATTGTTGAAACTTACCTTAAACAGTTCCGGTGATGTGCTATAGAAGGCACCATTTTCATCCATTTTTAACTGCATGCTAAAAATCGGGGGAGCGTGGGAAATGAACGGACTTTGTATTAGATTTTGCCCCCAAACAAAATCCTCTTCCACCGAAAGGCATGGCAAGCAAGGTGTCTCAACCAAATTTATGAAAATATTTAGGGAATTTTCGACTAGCAACCTTAACGTATACTAAAAGGAAATAATAACATTTTAGAATAGAAATAAATTATACACTTAATATGGAACATTGTTCCTAAAATAAGTCCGGCATTTCAAGACCGCAATTAAAATTTTCGTGTATAGACAATTGCACCATCGAAACAACACAAAGATGCATCCCTATATCGGTTACATCTTACCTGCATTCTATGTTTAACCAATTCCATAAAACGGTTAAGCTTTGATATTTCGTAAATCTTGTAATTTCGTTCGTTTATGTCAAACCAGCCTTTGCCTAAATCGCCAATACACATTCTTATATTAAACACCAGGGTTTCCAACCAACTAATTTTCAGCTGCTTTAACACCTACATAATATAATGAATTATACAGGGTGTTTCTTATAATAACATGCTAATATTTAAGGAGGTTATTCTTGGGTCCATTTTCAGAATAAAACTTCACATAAACATATGACGCAATAACTTTTCAGATACAGAGTGTTAAAGATTTTCAAAAAATCTCCTTTTTTATTAATCTCTATGATTCTGCTCTAGATATTTTCGTGAATTTTGGTACACACTTTATATTCATGAAGAGGCATTTTATGATGTGTAACACGTTTTTTTATTCCGACCAGTAGCGTTCGTGAGGTATTTTTGAAGAAAAGAATGGTACGCCACTTCTTATTTTTTAAATAAAAATTATTTTTGAAATTCTCATTCCTTGCTGAGCAAATATCGTCTCTTGATTTTTTGTCGTTTGACGTACGGATTTTCAAATGGAACCCCATCTTTTTATTGGCGTATCGTGTTCTCCGACCAAAAATAAACATCTTTAAATACAAACAACTTTTTCCACGGGCATTTTTTAGTGCAAGACAGAGAAAAAGGGCATTTCCATGATAAAACTTAATTTTAGCACGGTTTTGATTTTGTCTTTCTCATGGTGATTATTGATGAAGGATGGGCCCGAAAAAAAAAATATCGGACAAAAGATGTTTATTTTTGGTCGTAGAACACGATACGACAATAAAAGATATGGGGTTCCATTAGAAAATCTTAACTTACCCCCATCCGCGCCCGGGGGTTGAGGGGGTGGGGGGTGGTTTAAGGACACCGAACGGAGACGTTTCTTCAGTTTCTTAAAAACTACCGAATTGACTAAAATTATTTTTTAATTATCAAGGATTCACCTTAAGGGTAGAATGTTTACAGTTTAAAAAATAAAATGAAAATAACAACGATCATTTAAGCCGTATGCTTTTTCCCAAAAAGATTCCTACTTACTATATTTGAGGTCTGTGTTTGAATAGTATTAAATTCTTCCAAGGTTACATATTTCGCACCATAACTGCCAGAGAATAGCGACATTTGCGCCATTTTAAGACATTCTCCAACAACGTAAGACATTGCCAGGTAAGTTTCGGGGACTACATAGATGTTATACCATGCAAAAAATTTCTTCTTTTTATGAAAATCTGTTTTGCTGAGATCGGTGCATATTGTCTCTAAAAATATGTTTTTTAATGTTTAAGCTCTGTGTTCATAATAATGCTGAGTTCCAAGCTCAGAAAAATTAATAAAAGCCTTACTTGGAGTTAAGTGTGGTAAAATCTTATCGGCATAAGAAAAAAGGTTGCTGTAGTCGGTGCCAGACTGTATTCTCTTAAATTCTAATTCTCCTATTGTCCGTTGATGATTAAGTTGAATTTCTTCTTTGAGCTATAATAATATAAATATCCAATGAAAATCATTTAGGTACTATCCACCTGAATATGGTTTGTAGCTGCTATAAAGAATATACAAAACTATTCTCTGGTCTATACAGGGTGTTCCTTAATGACGTGCTAATATTTCAGGGTGTGACTCCTTAGGTTATTTTATAAAGAAAAGTTCATATGAACATATGTCCGCAACGGCTTAAATTTTTTGCTAAATGGTTATTTTTTAATATCTCCGAAAGTAGTTTAGATATTATTTTCAATGTTGGTATGTGTTAATAGGATATAGAACCACAAATTTTAGTTAGAAAAGTTATTCAATTGTTCCACCAGTGGCGCCCCTGCAAACATGTCCTCTGATATTTTTTACAAAAAAGATGGTACGCCACTGACATTTTTCCATGTGAATATTTTTCTGATTAGCCAGGCCAATTCTACATGAAAACGGTTGAATAACGGTTGAATTGTTGGAGTGGGCAATTCGATGCGAAGTTAAGTGTAGGTGACTATTTCCCACAATTTTTATAAAACAAAATTTATCATTAATTATTTTATCAATGTTAATAATAATAAGTTTCAATATGAAATTAGTGGTTTTAATCAAGAATCTGACGAGAAAAACTCAATAGACCGTCTTCATGTAGAATTGGCCAGGCTAATCAGAAAAAATATACACATGGAAAAATGTCAGTGGCGTACCATCTTTTTTGTAAAAAAAATCAGAGGACATGTTTGCAGAGACGCCACTGGTGGAACAATTGAATAACTTTTCTAACAAAAATTTGTGGTTCTATATCCTATTAACACATACCAAAATTGAAAATAATATCTAAAGTACTTTCGGAGATATTAAAAAATATCCATTTAAAAAATAAAAATTCATCCCCTGTACCAAAAAATTTAAGCCGTTGCGGACATATGTTCATATGAACTTTTCTTTATAAAGTGACCTAAGGAATCACACCCTGAAATATTAGCACGTCATTAAGGAACACCCTGTATATACCCTGTATGAAGCGCCGATTTTACAGAACAAGAATTTACCATATTTTGTCGAAGGGTGCCGCCACGCGCAAATTAAGTTTTATTTTTGAAAATCTTTTTTGTCGTACACGATTTATCTGCCGCGAGATCGCTCGCAAGCATTGCACAGATTCTTGGTAGGTACCTTTCAATGTTAATTAGTATGTGGCCAACAAACCGGAACTGTGTTAGAACGCCTAATTATTGGGCGCTCCTTCTCCTTTCCTTATAATTTATCTGCAGAATATTTACCCTCTTAAAGTAATCTGAATAATACATAAGCCTTCCCACTTTGGTCTTTTTAAGTAGCTCGACAATGCTTTCTAGCATGTGGTCATCCATAGTAGGGGTTCCAGTTAAAAGCATGCAGTCCATAAAAAATTCATATCTATAGGAAAAAAAACGGATAGACCTGCAGAATTGCTGTTCATCCTAGAAGAAACTGCTATAGAAGCGGTTTTTGTTAAAAATTACAAATAAAATTGGCTGGGACTTAAATCTATTGCTGACCTTATTCTCTCCTCGCACTTATTTCTTAACGTAATTGCAGATTGAATACGTCTTCCTGAATTAACGGGATCCTCCGCTTTCATTGTTAAATAGATTTTCGGTAGAAGAAATTCTCTTTTAAGCCCGTCCAAAGTCAACACTTTCCACAATTTATTTTTCGGATAGTAGTCTACTGCAGCGACATCTACCCAATGGTAAAGATCGTCCAATCCGAAATTTTTGCGGTTTTCATCGTTTATAATCTCGTTTGGGACGAAAGCATTGGCAGGTAAAGGGTGCCTTACACCATCAATTATTCCATGTTCAACCCAGTTTTCTGCCGATCTGAATGAATAATTAGTAATAAATATACTGGGTGGGTGTTTTATAGTGAACCGGGAATATTTCAAAAACAGTTATATTTTCATTAACTTTTGGTAAGGTAATAAGGGATGGCAGGAAATGTAAACACATTTTTAACGTAAAACAATACAGAAACATTTATAATTTTAAGAGCAACTTAAATAATTTGTACGCACACAGAGCTCATGCGCAGATTTAAATTTTATGAGCAAAAGCATTTAAAATTCAAAAGTTAATTCTCAAAAAGTGCCGCTGCACACGAGCGTTAATTTCAACACGCATCAAATTGTGCTCCAATACGCGCGCTCTTGAAATAGTACGTCATCATTGAAGACAATGTATTTCAACAGCGCGGGTTCTGGCGCATTGGAATTAACGCTGGTGTGCTAATTAAGTTACTTATTTATCCATGTAATTAAGAATAAACAAATTTAAAATAATTTTGAAAGACATTTAAAAATTATAAAATTAACTTTAAACATACTGACCGCTTACCTAACTGTAAATTCTTGATCATCAAATAATTCCAACGGAAGAAATGGTACCCACGAGTTTAAACCATATCTTTCATTGTTAGACGGAATTTCACGAAACAATACTTGTACAGGAAGTAAATCGCGAGGTCGAACATTCAATCTACTTAAAACTGCAACTATATTTTCACCCTAAAACAAAAAGAAATTTAATTGGGTATTGAATGTAACGATAATAGTTTAGTGGTGCAAATAAATTTAGGTAGGTAGGATTCACTCTGTAAGAAATACGCTCAAAGGTCAAAACATCCTATATATATATCGAACCGAAACAATGCCCAGTTCTGAGCCTAGTTAACTGCCTAATATATGATTCCTCACCGTCAAGCAGTTTTTGAGTTTCCAAGTCAATATACAGGGTGTTATGAAAATGACGTATTTTATTTAAACCTGCAATTCCTGAGATAAAGACAATTTGAAGAAAAATAGCCATAAATAGCGCTTTCAATTCATTCAGCGGTAAAAGTGACATGACGTCAAACCAGAAAAACACCTGTGTGGCACTGCGATACATGTAAGCAATCAAAGCATTCTGGCCAGTGTTGTCATATGTGCACCTTAAACTCCTTAGACAAAATAAAATAATTTAAACACTTTTCCATTCTGTAATACCTTTTTGTACAATAATTAATTGAAGAACATTTACGACGGACTATGTTTTAAACAACCCGAAAAAACATATGGAATAGTAATAGCCACGTACGTCACTAGGTCAAATGCCAATGACCTCTTGACGCCTTACATCGGCTGAGGGAAGTAGTTTCATATAGTGCTGAATGCGTGCGTCTGTTAGTTCAAGACCAACCAGCGGCCGGATACGTTGTGCATCGTCGATCACCAACACACTCTCAGCGATCCGCTCTGTTTTTTCGGTTTACGCGTTTATCTTGCCCGTACATAAATAATCTTTGAATATTGTTTTTATTGACGCGTTTCTTCTGGACGTCAAGTTTCTCGCGTGTAATAAAATCTAATAATCTGTATTATTGTATTTTCAAAAGCTAACTATCGGGTCTGTTTCACTATTACTCTGTGTACACAAAGTGTTTCCAGGATTGTTCCCATGATAAAGAAAAAAAAAATTGTGTTTGTGCCTGGATTTCCTCGCTCTTTAGGTAGAAGGATAAATACAAGTAGGTAGAAAATAATTTATTTTTATAATTTTATATGGAATTTTAGTTTTATATTAAGTTTGGCAACATTGCCATTGGCTCTGGGTGAAATGATGTACAGCAGCGTGGACTGACCTGTGAGTAAGAGTGTTTATTACCCCACTTTTATAACGGTCGATTTAAAAAAAAGAAAATATGTAGCGCTTCTCTAGGCCACCGAAGGAGTCACCCATTTAAATATAATACGTCATTTACATAACACCCTGTATAGAAGGCAGGCACGGAAATAGAAGGCATTCAGACAACCGTAACATGATTTTGCTTGATGTAAGCCGAAATTGACAAGCATCAAAAAGGATTGTTCCAATGAATTAATCCTCATAAAACATTTAATAGGCAGATAAACTTAATAAGCCTACAGAACAAACACCTATATAGCAACTTACCTGATATTGCCTCCTTCTTCTCTCAATAGCAACATTTCTTGGTACAGTTCTTGGATCAACCTCATGTTGATGCTGCACTTTAGGTTTAAACGTGTCTACAGGAAAAGACTAAAAAATAAAATATGATATATCCTCAATATTAGAGTGTGTAGGAAATGTCCATGCATGTACAGCTGAGTGTTATTTTTTGGATATCAAGCATAAAGTTTCTTTAGAATATTTTTAATTTGATAAATAATACAAGACATCAGTAGCATTTTTAGTGTTCATTTTTCTAACGTTACAATTACGTTATAAGAACACTTTTAAATATTCTATTATATCTTAATCAGAGATGAACTTTCTGATATGTTTTTTGTTACCTAACTGAATTTGTGTAATAATATTGCTAGCTAGCTTTGAGGAAAAACTTTAAAATTCTATCGCCAGAGCGCAAGTTCTCGCCTTGCCACCACACTAGAGTATAGGATAGATATAATGTACCATGTATGTACATAGATACTCAACACTATTTATAGAGCGTTCGAGGTCCTAATGATGAATATCTAACAAAAGCCCTGGATTTTATTACATTTCGTTACGAAATATTTCGGTGGATTGGAACGGAAAAGTTCGTCGTTGGTCATTTGGTCACATGTGTGGTTTTTACTGCAGTACAAGTGCGTTGTTAAAAATGGACGATATTAGTAGATTCATTTGTACAGGGTGGTCACGTATTATATCTCTCCATCTTAACCTTTTTATTTTACGTACTTGAGAAAAATTAAAACGATAGGTAAACAAGGTTTTTAAAGTAGTATTTGCAATGGGAACGAATATCATTTAGGTCTGTTGATTTACAAGTAGGGTTGGTTTTACTCAACATGATGTTGAGGCCCTTTGTTAGACACATATTTTATAATATGGAACCAAGTAATTTACGAAATAACCTACAGAATTATGTACAGGATATACATGGTCGCTTTTATGTATGGAAACGGTCGATTATTTGCTAAAGTAAGATAGCTAGCGGAGAATGTTAAATACAAAACTTTTTGGGTGTTTTTAGAAATCTATTATACTTCACATAAACTAAGTATACAGGATCAGTCAAAAAGCCATAGAAGAACAAAGTTACTTTATTTTAAATGGAACCCCTCTATATTATTAAATATTTCAATTATTTACAAGATTCTAAAAAAAAATGTTAAGCACACCACATACCCAATCTTAACCGTTTTCGAGATATCGAGTTTCGAATTTCGTTTTCAAATAAATTATTAAATTCATTAATTCTACGTCAAGTTACCTTAGAAAATATTTATCTTCATAACAATGTTGTTTTGTCATCTTGACAACAGATATGCCAAAAATGCTTACATCGACAATTTGTGAACAATTTTCGCGTAAATATGGCGTTTAAGTGATAGAACGCATTGAAATTTTAATGATGATAGGGTACGGCGATACGACACGGAGTTTTACCCAAGTTATATATTTTTAATTAATTGCATCCAGATCGGGAACTGTTTCCAAAACATTGCAGCATTTTCATGACACTGGAGGTGTGAAAGATCGACCAAAAAGTGGAAGACCGGTAAGCGTTACTAATGAAGAAAATTCTTTAAATCTCATGTTAGATGTGGTAGAAAATCCAATAAATTCGACGCAACAGCGGGCTTTAAATCATAATATGAGTCGAATTCCATTCAAAAAATTACCAAAAGAGAAAAATTCAAACGATATAAATTCATTTGTTACAAGAATTGAGTGAAGACGATTTTGATCGCAGAATTCAGTTTTGCGAAATAATTATGGATAAATTGAATCAAAATGTCAACTTTATCAACCACATTTTATTTTCTAATGAAAGGTTTTGTTTAAACGACCAAGTCAATCGACACAACTGTAGATATTGGTCAGTTAGACCAAAATCCACATTGGATGGAACAAGTTCATACCCAACGACTATATAAAATCAATGTTTGGTGTGGCATTATTGGTGGAAACGTCATAGGACCCTATATTATATATGGAAATTTGAACTCTGAACGATATTTATTACTTTTACAAGAGAATATTGTTCCACAGCTCAGACGATTATTCCCGAACCATAATAATCCCAATTTACCGGCTGAACAAATATGGTTTCAACAAGATGTGGCTCCACCAAATTTTGGACGGATGGTGAGGGAATATCTAGAGGAAACTTTTCCTGGTAAATGGATTGGGCGCAGAGGTGCAATTGAATTGCCTGCTAGGTCTCCTGACATATCAGGAGAGGGGTCATAACCCCTCTTGACTTTTTCCTGTGGGGCCATATAAAAAATTTAGTGTACAAAAATAAGCCACAAAATATCGAAGATTTGCAACAAAGAATAATGCATGAAATTTCCAGTATTGCTCCCAATATCATTTTAATTCGCTACAAAAATTTGTTCACCGAATTCATTACTGCCAGGAGGTAAACGGTGGATACTTTGAGCACCTTATAAAATAGGATTTTAAATTGTTGTTTACTAAAACTTAGTTTGTCTTTTTTTATTATTTTAGTATTAGATTTATTTGGAAACGAAATTCGAAACTCGATATCTCGAAAACGGTTAAGATTGGGTATGTGGTGTGCTTAACATTTTTTTTTTAGAATCTTGTAAATAATTGAAATATTGAATAATATACAGGGGTTCCATTTAAAATAAAGTAACTTTGTTCTTCTATGGCTTTTTGACTGATCCTGTATACTTAGTTTATGTGTAGTATAATAGATTTCTAAAAACACCCTAAAAGTTTTGTATTTAACATTCTTCGCTAGCTATCTTACTTTAGCAAATAATCGACCGTTTCCATACATAGAAGCGACCCTGTATAAGACGACACTAACTTGTGATCGTATGATATTAGTAAATCATAATAAATTACTGTTGCATAACTTATTAAGGAAAAAACACTTTTTGAAGTGATAATTGCGTAACTGGCCTAGAGCCCCCTACAACCAAAAATAGGCACATTGTATATTCCGATTTATTAATAATAATAAAGGCGGTAAAAATAATGAGCGCGTTTAGTTACACCGATTCTTTATTCTGCCGTTAATTTGTCAATTTAAAATCGTATTTTATATTTTAAACTCTTTTATTTTTTATTCCTTTCGATGCCCCGTTAAATACGAGGCCGTTGGCTAGAGCCTAGTATGCCTAGTGATATATCCGAAAACAAAGAACCGATAACCCGTGTCACTTAATAATGACAAACGTCAAGCGGGATAACTTTTCGTTGGCGAAATTTCGTTAATATCCAACCTTTTGGACTTGAACGGAGTTTTTCGGCGGCAGATTATTATTGTGGAAACTCGTGATTGCTATGGAAACAAAGACCCGATACCCGTATCACTTAATAATGACACACGTGATAACTTTTCGTTGACGAAATTTCCTCGGTATCCAACCTTTTGGATATGAACGGAGTTGTTCGGCTGCAGATTATTATTTTTGTGAACTTTTAATTTATTAACTATGAGTGTAAAATACCATAAACTAGAGTTTAGTGCCTTAGAAGATGAATTGTTGATAGAAAGTTAAAGTATATAGATAGAGGGTAAAAGAAAATCCACCCATATATGCAAAAAAATTAAAAACTTTTAAAGACATACCAACGAAGGAGAATTTTGGAAAAAAATAGCGGTAGAATTTAGATCAAATAAAACAGGTATGTTCAACCCTACTTGTAAATCAACAGATCTAGATGATATTTGTTCCCATTGCAAATACTACTTTAAAAACCTTGTATATCAATCGTTTTAATTTTTCTCAAGCACGTAAAATAAAAAGGTTAAGATGGGGCGACATAATACGTGATCACCCTGTACAAATGAATCTACTAATATCGTCCATTTTTAACAACGCACTTGTACTGCAGTAAAAACCACACATGTGACCAAATGACTAACGACGAACTTTTCCGTTCCAATCCACCGAAATATTTCGTAACGAAATGTAATAAAAACCAGGGCTTAGAGTCACCCTCTTTATTACAGACTTACAATATCCTGTTCTGCCTCAAATGTCATCCATCTTTGTGCAGGAGCTAGAACTACCTTCTTCTCTGGCGGAACCAAATCCATAAAAAATGGAGAATGTTTTTCGGTTTTTACTTGCCATATAAGGTTTGTTTTTCTATGGGCTCCTGGATACGTCTTCTTTAGTGAATCTACATAATTTAAATCACTTAGAAGTTCGGCGTAATACCCCCGTCCAAATCTCCTTTTCTTCATTATGGTCGATTCTTTTTTATTTAATTTATCCATGATTGAATAACTGAGAATGACTGCTTGTCAAAAACAGAACCTGCTATATTTACCTTATACATAAACTACCTGTATATTAGAAGGTAAAATAAGTAAATGCATACAGGATAGGTTGATAGCATTCATGCGCCTTCATTAGATACAGTTTAGAAACCTGCGTAATTTTAAAGATATCAGAACAAAAAATTGTTTCGAGCTAGTGGTGGGAATCGCCAATGAAAGTAGAAAGTTACGACCTTTTTTTTTGCTACTCAAATAAGGCGCCGTCCCGTGACACAATACCAAGCAAAGTGAGCCGTGCACTGAAAAAGGTTAGTTACAACTAATTATAAAGTTTAAATTTAAAATCGGACAACAAATATACCTCCTTGTATTAAATAAATGTTAGTTTCTGTCTTGGAGGCATAGAGGTCTATGGAGAAGTTTATGTCAGCAGGAAAAGCTGACACAAATATTTAAATTAAAATCTACAGATACTTCTCTAAACAGTTTATGAATCTCAAATCGATATGAAACATCTGAAATCTCTCCCGTTCTTTTTACGATGATGTAAATTTAAGACGTTAGTAGTAGTAACTCTGGTGCATGTATTCAAATAATAGAAAATGATATCATATTGGAAGAATATTAAGAATTTTCCAATTGGTCAAGTCAGACCAACGACAGGGTCTATATATCATTAATATGCGACAGAACAGAACATCATCTGTGGTTTTGGCTAAAGGCTGCAAAACAGACCAACTCGTCGTGGCATTTGAATTAAAATTTAGGTTAGATGTTTGTTTTCTTTTTAGACGTTTTTGCACAAATTTTTCTTGGACCCATCGAGTTTTATTATGTCTATATATTACAGTGGAACATTTGTAAGATCATCAGGTCTTATTAGTGCTATAACTAAACAAATAAAATTGATTAACTTAAAACCAGTCAAGAGAATACAAGTTAAATTTGATCCGTTTCACCCTCAAGCTGTTACAGCCAGGTAATGATAACCTCAAAACTTAAATTTATCGATCCAAAAATAGACCTAGCGCAGGTCTATAGACATTTTTCAAGATTATGGAGTTTTAAGTCGGTTTAGACTAATTATTTGATTTCAGGAACTTCTTGTATCATATATCTACACCTAAAATTCAAGAGACCAATGTAAACTGTACCATTCGAACAAATATTGTATGCGATAGAAGTGAGCCAGAAATCAAGATTGACTTGCTGGACTCTGGGTTAGTATTAAACTTTATTCAGGTTGTCACTATTGTTTCCTAAAAATCTTCAATGTAGGTATTCTGACAGACAACCTCTTAAAACCTGAAACCTAACTTCTTGAATTAATGGCTTCTTGCTTCAAGATTCCTTGTCAGTACACATACACCCTAATGGCAATATGAGCTATTAGACATTACCCAAATTGATATAATTTAATGTGCCATCCTTTAATTTATGTTTTAGGAGTATAAAATTTTTAGCGAATAACCTTACAACATTAGAGATATTACAACAAATTAATAAACACATCAGCTCCAAAGTAAAAGTCGAAGAAATATCTACAGTCCCTCTTACAAAATCAGCTAAAGCATCTGCATCAGTCAAGAAACTAAATAAGCGAAGATAAAAATGGAGTCAAAGTCGGGCCATTATAGTGCAAAGTTGGTGCATAACATCTATAGTGAGATACCAGCATTTACCGATATATTCGATGAAGATACATTTTACATATTTGTGGTATGTTTTGTATGCTCCACAATTGTTTTAGTTTGTATTTTATCTAAGTTTATTACCATAAAAGCTGTTGACTAAAAAATGCCATGATGTAGGTATGAAGATACAGGGTGATTCATCGTCTATGGTAGTTAAAGGTTTAGGTATAGGGATATATATAGGAATGCAAATTTAACATTCTATTAATTTTTGAATTTTTTAAAAGATCTCATTCCTTTCCATGTATTCTAGCCTACCATAATCCGTGAATCACCCTGTAGGTCTATACCATTTATTTTAAAGGCTAAAACTCCATTTCTGTATTTTTAAGACGAGTAGCAACTCCTCTTTCTAGTCTTGTCCAGCAGATATGTTTTAATTGAATGAATTAATTTAATGAATCTATACTGTTTTTTTAAATAAATGCTACAGAAAACCTATTTATGAGACATAAGCAAACTTCCGCTTCTCCTTCCCCCCCAACCTTATACCTACTATTCTAACTAATATATATATATTGTTAGGGTTGAAATTACAATGACCAGAATTTACTATAATTAAAATTATGGTTAGTAACTGTTTTTTTTTAACTTTCAAAAGATAATGTAATATAAGAAAATGTAATAAATACAATGTTCTAATAATATAGTAGCCCAATGCGTAGATTTGTGACAATGTTAAAACTAAATTTGAGATCTAATGGGTCTTAATCACATACATTTAAAATTACTATATGATGTATTAGCCTTTTATTTTTTACTTTATTTTTTCATGGAAAAAACGCAAAGCTTTTGGACGTCGGAACCTGGACATATATAATTATTTGAATCGATTTCATTGCTATAATATGCTGACATTTTTATGACCATGAAAGGCAATATATTTAACACTCTATTTGTGTACAGATCTGGTCACAAAAAGCTCCATCTAATTTATGGTCTAGTCTCTATAATCTAAATATTACCAGCTTTGTATTTAGAACTATAAGAAAGATGGATAAAGGCGGTACGGTGTATGAAGTCCGCTAAGCAATAAAACCTCTCGAGCAGGGTAGTCTGTGGCTCTCGAACAATAAATTATATTTTAGGTATTTTCTAAATAAAAAATTAGTTTAGATAAAGAAAAAGTATTATTTCTTAGCTTATATAGTATTTAGGTAAATTAGTTTAACGAATTCTTTTTTTATAAAGTTTTGGTTCTAAAAAGAACCGATGTTGTAGTCTTGCGATAGAACTAGAAGAACGAATGAACGAACGAACAAACCCGTACTTTACTAAAAACAGTCTTCCTCTGTATTTGAAATTTCATCCATGCTTTCAGACTCATCAGAATCATTATCATCATCATCCCTAATAATTAACGGTCTTACTTCGTCTATAACCTGTTCTGTCTCATAAGATTCAAAAATAATTTTTTCCGTGTGTTCAATGCATTTCCGCCATTCTTCTTTGCCCACTTGGCTAAGCGCCCATAACTTTATAACGCTAGGCTTACTGATATTTTTACAGGCATGTTTGTCATAATAATTTTTGCTAATACCCCATATCAATTCAATTGCATTGTAATGGCAATGGTAGGGCGGTAATCCCAAAACTTGATGTCCATATTTGAGGGCTCTATCACATACATATTGTTTTTAAATGACTGCTCTTTACACTTGCTTAAAAGATCACTTTTTAAAAATAAATCTTCATGGTTTATGTTTTTCTTTGACAACCAATCTCTTAATTCTTCCTTTTTCCAGCTGCTTGTAGGAAATTTCTCTTCGAGTCTCGTATGGTAAGAGGTATTGTCTAAAACAATTAAGGAAGGGAAAGAAATTCTAAACTTCTTAACAAAGAAACTAAACATTTCATTTATTGAGAACAGGCTACTTGATATTTTATTATTTTAGTATTAGCTGTGAAATTAACCACTTTGAGAAAATATTTATTAGGTTTTTTGCACAATTGGTGAAATAAATACGGGTTTGAAACTATTTTCATAAAATTTGAAAGAAAAATCGAAATCGAAAAAAACTGAAAATGTTATTTCTGACTAACCCTGTATAGTAATCGTAAATTTGGTATTTGAAATTGTAGTTTCGACACAAGCCGACGTTTTTATGAAGAATGACTTTTTCTTCTAAAGCTACAAATAAAAAAACTTTTCCTCTTCCGAATTCTATCCGTGAACACATTGTAGAGTCAATTGTAGCAATATTTTAGTTATAATATTGGCTAAGGATCTCACTCTGTCTACCATATATATATTAATAACCCAGTTTTATTAATTTTGATACATGTAAAATACATACATACATGAGTATTCTTCTTATATATTTCTCTTCTCTGTATTGCAATAACAGAAATGCCGCTACTTTTTTTGTTTTATGGGATCGAATTGTAATTGCATCTTATTTCGTAAAAATACAAACTGTGTACCAGTTAAACTAATTTTATTCAATAGAGTTAATATCTTCACGGGACACTAAAACCCGAACAAAATCTACTACAAGTTAAATATAATTACAATACTTTAAAATTTATTACAGAACAGGAATAACATAAATTCACAAATTCCTATGCTACGTCTACAAGATGATACTGAAAAGATTGACAAACAACTTGTCAAATTCTAATAATTTAAACATGTTTTTGAAAAACGCTGGGGCTTCCATTTTACTGAGTGTATATATTCTTATTGGCGTTTATGTCTGCAATCCCCAAAGTGCCTTTTAATATATACACTGATCATTTCCGCACAAAATACAATGAATGCCAAAGTTAATCCTGCCGCCCATATATAGAAAATAAACGATATGTATTTCAACGTTATACTTTTGGTTTGGGTGTCAATGTTAATCATTTTAACTTCAGTAGCCCTTACGAGCCTTTTTAGTTGCTGTTTAAACCATCCGCTGGCGGCGGCTCTTAAGATTATATTTTGACAGCTTGTGTATAACGGATAGCCCTTAGAAAAAATTAAGTGAATTGTTTCAGATAATATAACCTCTGAACTGAGGTGTACCATACTATTACCATTCTCGTCTCGGTACCATAAAGGAATATAATAATACAAGGCCCTTGATTTATCAGTTAACACAAAAGTATCTCTTTTAAACGCTGTTCGATTTAAGCACATTTCATAAAGAGGACAGGGTACCATTGATTTAAAATTAATTTTAATATCGTCAGATCTGCGACCGCTAAAAATTTCTTTCATATATTTATTTACTGAACCACCGAGTCGTAAATCTGTTGTTTTCATAATTTCCTCGTAAGATTCTAATTGGTTTTCCCTAATTGTTGTAGCAGTAATAATTAGAAGGGAATTTTTAAAAAGGGCTGAAATTACAAGCATTGTCAGAATCCATCCACTTACAGCCACCCTTCCAGATACTGATTTTAACTTCAATTGATGAATTACCGGATATTCAATTAGAATTTGATAACATACCGATAAAACTAGCTTTATGCTCGTGTTAAAAAATAACTTAGCTAGTAGTGATAACACTAATAAAATTAAAAACCAGCCTAAATAGAACTCGTAGGAAAATATTTCGGCCATTCTGGACAATTCTGATATTGGAGGGTTAATCGGTGTCATCCAAACCAGAGTTTTTAAGATATAAGATTTGGTCACAGCGTAATCCTGAGGATTGTCATCGGTCCTTAAGACAAAGGAACCTCCAAAAATGTCAATTTTATTATTTTGCAATTCCTTTTTTATTTCCTCTTCATTTCGAAGCATCACTGTTGAATTTTTCTAAAAACATAAATTTATTTTACAATCGACAGCGATTTCTGCAACATTAATTAAGAAAGAGAAGTAAAGTATTAAATGGTTTGCCGTTATTAAAATTGGTTCGCGGCAAAAAATAGCCATTAAATCATTTGATCAGCATAAAAAAAAATTTGCTTGCAATAAATAAAAATCGGGATGCAACACTTGTTCTGCAAAAAACGCTACAGACTGTCAACAATTTAACCGATATCAGTCCGCTTGTAATATCATGTGTTCGCTTAATTAACAGTCGAGCTGCGAAATGATTACTTGGTCAGCAAGATTTTATAATTGGTCAGTAGAAAAAAACATGTCTAGAACCAGTTTACTTCAGAGGTTTGCATATTAAAAGAATGGTTATCAATATAAATCATTGGATTGCGTTTGTTTTGAATAATCGGCAAAGTTCGTTATTGTGGGCGGAGCGAAAGCAGTCGCGTCACGTGATACGAGTAGCTAATTGCGTGCGTGTGTTTTCGTTTGCGGTAGCAATCGATGCCCAAAAGTTAGCGGGGGCGGGTTTTCACTTGTTTTCCCAGGGCACTGTCAATGTATATGTAACTTTCTTGTGTTTTCTTTTGCCGAATACAGAAGGAAATCGGCTACAAAAGGTGTGTTCCCAGGACACTGTCACTATTTCACGTTTTATTGCTTTTTTTGATGACCAAGATTAAATATTTTTCGACAAACCCGCTGATTGCTTTCCAATATCTGATTAAAAGTGGATCGCTCATATCAGCTTATATATTTAATTTGCGTACCAAAATAATTTAGAGCACTCTAGTATGACATTAATTACTGACCGATTCAGAAATGTTTGCTGTTCATAAGTTGCTGACCAACTAGCCATTTTGGCTGACCGAGTACATTTTTCTGTTCGAAAAAATAAGAATATTTGGCTAACCTGTTAAATGATACCCATTAAGAATTACATAGGACTTGCTATGTTCAATTTAACGATGCATCACCCGGTATATGAGGAGGTATCTTAATATGTATTCTAAACCTTAAAGGTAGATTAGTGACCAAAATAAAACTTTTTAACTTTTAACATTTTTCCTGGTCGGCATTAATAGAAAAAATATCCTAACAATTTTATTTCCTTCCGCTTTTGTTCGGGTTGCACAGATTATGACAGCCGGTAAAAATAAGGAAGATACGGTTCCGTCATTATCTAGTGCAGGGTGGAAGATACTTTTTAATCTAGACCCCCGCCCTGTTAAACGTTCTCCTTGAATATCGTTTTGTTAAAAGCTTCTTATCTTACCTCGTCAGGGACAACTCTTCGTTTATTTTTAAACTCCAATCTTTCTTTAAATAAATCAAATAATTGGTCCTCCAACCCATCAAAAGTTGCTGTGGTGTAAGGCGGTAGTACTCTAAGATATTCATACACAGTCGTATTTCTCCATTTTGGTGGATACTTTAATAAATATTTTTGTAAGTCAATTTTTCGAATGTCTTTACAAGTACCAATTTTAAATGGATACATCTCCGGTCCTCTTACATTTTCATATCGGTATGGGTCAATAGTATAAATATCGAAATTTTTAATATTAATCGCAAAAACGTTTGCTATGTAATATTTTGTAAAAACAGAGAAACTCGAGCTCTCATTAAATTCGGATAAATATATATACCATGCTCGCGGCCAAAAAATGTTATGTTTCAGAAAGTTTTTAAATAAAATTTGAGTCGCGCCCAACTCCTCCTTTATAAGATAAGCATGATATAAAGACCTCGGCCAATCTTTTACTTGAGTAAAGTTGTTAATTTTTACGGTGGGCAATTTGGTAAAGGAATTCTTTAATCGATATTTCAGAACAGTTACTGAGTCGGTAACATCTAGAAAAATATTCTTTAAAATTATGTCTATGCATTCAAGATAGTTGTTATCGCTCGTAGTCAGAGCGTTGAGTTTTGCGTCGACCATCGTCACAAGTACAACCATAAAGTATAGTTTCAAAAACATTCTGTAAATGTTTTAAGACTAAAACATCTATCTCGTTTGTAAGTCTTATGTAACGCCCCGGGGAATTTATCGGTCCTTTTGAAGATAAAATGTTTTTTTTAAAAATAATTCCTTAACGAAGGATTTACTAAACTTTTTTAAAAATAAAATCAAAGATTTTATTTGGTTAAAAATAAATAAAATAAATTACGGTAGTGTTTCAAAAAGTAAACTCAGGAATTAAAATTTTAATAAAGGGTTCAATATTTTTGTTCTTATTCAAAATAAATTAAAATCAGGGTTAAGTTTTAAAAAAATAAATATTTTCTTGAAAAATATTCTTAAAGTTTAAAAAAATAAAATAAACTTACTTTAAAATAAGAATAGAATCGAAGACCGTCGAGCGCCATCACTCCGAAAACAGAAACGGTAAACTGAAAAGATTCCTAAAGTCAAACCCTACCAAAGGTTCAAGGAGTGGGAACAAGTTGTGCAATAGTATTTCATCATCACCTTGGGATTTTCTTAGGAAAAATTCCAACTTGTTTTCAATAACAAAATTCTTGGTACTCTGCTCGAGTCGCGCATACCGCAAATTCTTTCGGTTCAAAAGTTAGAGGATCTAAAAAGGTGCAACCAACCAAATTAACATACGAAATTCTTTATAAGAGGTAGCTTAACTAAGCTCGGGGCCTCTTCGAGGATAAAATTCTTAAACTTGGAAACGATCACGTCACTTTTGGCCCTGAGATTGTTTTTCGGTTTTCTTCGCGGAATAAATTCCTTCTTGTTTTTAACAGCAAAAATTCTTAGAAAAGTCAGCGTTGACCATGAGTTGGCACAAACAAAAATCACGCGATCAACAACATACGTAACGAAAACCCCCTATAAATATCCGTCACACGTTTGTGGTAAGGTCAGTCTGAAAAAGGCAGTCGTAAGTGTAAAGAGTCGAGAGTCTACAACAGTCGGCAGTCTATAGAAAAGTAATCAGTCAGAAAGAGTTAAATTAACCAAATTAATTGGCCCCGACCCCTCGGAGGTCGGGGTGGGCCATTTTATAGAGCGGTAAATAGTTGAATCGGTTCAGTCATAGTGTAGAAAAGTGTAGTCAGAATAGAAAGTGTAGAGAGAGTAAGGCAGTAGAAAAATCGGGGTCCTCTTTCGGAACAAACCCCTCGGAGGTCGGGCTTAAACTTTATACGAAAGAGGTAGAACTTAAAAACGCGACGTAAAATAGTATAGTCGGTTCGCGAAAGAACAGTTAATTTGATCGGAAAGATCCGTCGTGACGCGGAAAAGGCACAAGAGCAAATCAGATAAAAGGAACGTGGTTGTAAGAAAGTGTTTTACCTTGTAAACAGGAAATGGAAGTGTCAAAAAAAGTAATTTTCAATCATTGAGAAATTTTATGACAATTTAAGGAAAGTAAAGATCGTTACTAGTGAAGCTCCCTCGTAAAATGAAAGTGTAAATTGTGGAAAATTGATGAATCACGGTAGTTGTTAAAATAGAAGGACAGAATTTTGAGTAAGTTAAACATTGTGACAAATTAGAGATTGTTTATGTTCCCTTTCGACTTTCAAGAAAATTGTATTTGATGTTGAACAATATAACAATAGTGCGGAAAAACAGTACTTTAACATTTTAAAGAAACAAAAATTATTTGTTGAAGGTGCTCCCTTTCAGACTTTATAAATGACTTTAAATCAAGTGAAAGTAACATTTTGAGAAAATAGAATTTGTTTAATGACAAAGTTCCCTTTCAAGAATTTGTAAATGAATTTAGAACTATTTCAAATGTGACATTTTAAGATTTAACCGGAAGTTATGCACTTATAAAATTATAACCATAATATTGATGTTTACAAGATTTTATGCAGTTTGCCAATGTTATAAGGCAATGATGGAATTGTAAAAGAACTTATGCAGTTTGTCAAAATTGTAATACCTTGTGAAAATTTAAATACTGATACAATAGATGTTTTAAAATTAAATCAAAGGGTTTTTACTGATAGAATAGTACTCTAGGACCGACCCAGTTCCCCTTCAAAGTTCTGCAGTGCTTCTGCCCTTATAATAAAAGAATAGGAATAGGGGTGGGGCATTACATTGGTGTCAGTTGTGTGGGGTTTTGTTTGGTTGAATTGGAATTATAAATTGAGAAAGAACCAAAGGTCCTAGAACTGTAGAGTTTTCTTTACCCTCTACGAAAGCACAGCTATCAGAGAAACATGATGGATAATAAAACGGTGCCCGAGTCAACAACAGTTTTAAATACCATTTCAACGGTCAATAATGTACTTATTGGGATCGAATCAATACCAGTATTTGAAGGACAGTCCAGCATTGAAGAATTTTTGTCAATAATCGAGGAAACAGCTACCTTAGCCAATTGGACTGAATCACAGAAAATTTCCGTGACGAGACTTAAACTTCGGGGAAAAGCCAAACAAATTTTGGAAGCAGAACCAACCCTTAAGAATACAACAACATGGAATGATTTAAAAAATGCATTACACGATCAATTTACTCGACAGCATGTTACGGGTTCAGCACTTAAACAGTTTATTGAATGTAAACAACGAATAGGTGAATCATGCAGACAATTTTTGACCCGTTTAAAGGTTTTGGGGAATAAGACAATCAAACTAACAGGAATCAGAGCAACGGATCAAGTTATAACTACCAAATTGGATGAAGATCTTACCAGTCAATTTATGCTGGGTCTAAGCTTGCCTATTAAACAACGAGTGTTGTCTGGAAATCCTAAGAATTTGAAAGAGGCATTAGAGATAGCCGAACGAGAAGAAGCCATTGAGAACCTGCTGCATCCAAGAGATAGCCGAGAATGCCGGTTAGTAAATCGAGGTCAAGAAACAAATAAACCAAAAACATGCTTCACTTGTAAGAAGCCGGGACATTTTTCAAATTTTTGTCCGCAAAAACAACCAAATGGACGAAACAATAATTGTTTTCAGTGTAACAAACCCGGACATTGGAAGAGAGATTGCAAGGAAAGGCCAATTAATCATAATGGACCAAGACGTTGCTACCAGTGTCAACAAACCGGACACATAGCCAGAGCCTGTCCAAATCAAGGAGGAGCCAGAAGACCAGGCCAATCTTTAAACTCAAACGCAGCTGCTCTACAACCCCGGAGTACGGCTGCAGGCGAGGCAAGTTGGTATTAGAAAGGAAGCCACCGGTTGGGATATATACGTGCTCTCAGAAAGGAACCCCGAGACCACGTAATGTAGTCAAGGTAAGTGTTAACCATAGAGACTACAGTGCTTTAATAGATTCGGGAGCAGTTATATCCCTAGTGAAACCGGAGATTGCCAAGGGGTTCAAGATAGTTAAAGATGAAAGCCATTTAGTAGATATTCAAGGTAACGGAATACCTACCTATGGAAGGGTAACTTTACCATTAAGATTTTGCGAGAATAATATCGTATGGCACGAATTTATGGTAGTAAATGCTATAAGTTTTCAAGCTGATTTCTTATTAGGCATTGATTTCCTGCATACGCATAATATAAAAATTGACTGGGGAAACGGATATATGTATGCGTGGGAAACAGAGATCACGTTAGAAGAAGAGAACTCGAAGGCAACAGATGTGTATGGTGTAAACAGAGAAATATCCGAATTAAAGAAAGAAATAGGGGAATTAAAGAACATGTTACTTCAGATAAAGGAAGTTCAAAAAGGTAACTCTACCAGAGATTCTTCGTTACGGTCAATAACAGAAGAATCAGACGCTCAAGTGTTTGACCGGCGCTTGAATGTCCAGAGGAAGGAAGAAGGAAGAGGAACCTTGGAGAATAAGAAAGAAAATAAGGTAGCTACTAAGATTAAGAAGACTAGTCATCGCGAAGCTAGTGAAGGAAGAAATGGAAAAGAAGAATATACGTCCGGACGTCAAAATGTTGAAGAAAAAGGAAGTTGTGTCCATTTAATAGAAGATATGATAATCCCCCCCCGATGTGAAGTAATATGCGAAGCAACGCTTAGGGGTGCATCTCGGGTTGAGGCCCAACACATAGTTTTAGAGCCATGTGCCGATGTCCCTCAAGGGTTGCTGATTGCAAGAGTTTTGTGCAAAAAGTCCAAAAAAGTCCCAGTCAGAATTGCAAATGTTGCAGATGCCGAAGTTCGTATTCAAAAGAATACTACAATCGCCATAGCTTTAGAAGCTGAAGTCGAATTACAGAAGGATACAGGAAATGCCATAAGAAAAATTACTCAGAAGGATAGCCAAGAAATTCTGAAGCAACTAAACTTAGAAGATCCAACCAATGAAGCCGAGGAAAAACTTAGGAAGTTAGTCATTGAATACATTGACATTTTCAGAGCTCCAAGCCAAAAACTGACTTGTACATCTAATGTAACTCACCGTATAATTACGGATAACGTTCCTCCTATTGTGAAAAGACCCTATCGAGTTCCCTACCATCGACAGAAGGTAATGCAAAGTGAAATACAAAAACTTCTTGATGACGGCGTTATCACTGAAAGTGAGTCACCCTGGAGTTTCCCTGCTATTTTAATCGAGAAAAGAAGACACCCCGGCGAAGATACTCAATATAGGCTAGTTATAGACTACAGAATGCTTAATAGCATCACTAAATCAGATTACTTCCCCCTCCCCTCGATACAGGAAACCCTGGATAAGCTTGTGGGATCGAGCATCTTTTCTACTATGGATTTAGCCTCCGGTTATTTCCAAGTTCCCTTACATCCGGATGACAGAGAGAAAAGTGCCTTCTCTACGCCCGACAACCATTATGAATTCACCCGAATGGCCATGGGACTTAAAAACGCGCCAGCTACATGGAGCCGAATGATGTCACATATTTTTGGTAAATTAAGCTACACAGAATGTTTGCTTTATTTAGATGACATCATAGTTTTCTCGATCGATGACGTAGATATACACTTAGAGCGCTTAAGACACATTTTCGAAAAAATGCGAGAGAGTAATTTAAAGTTTAAACCCACGAAGTGTCATTTTCTTAAGAGAGAAACCGAATATTTAGGTCACGTTATTAAAGAAGGAGGATACACAACAAATCCCGAGAAGACCAAAATAATTGAAAATTATCCAGTACCACATACAGTTCGAGAAATACGTGCTTTTCTGGGTCTATGTGGATTCTACAGGAAGTTTGTTCCAAATTTTTCCAGAATTAGCCAACCCCTTACTGCCCTTACAAAGAAAAATGTACCTTTCAAGTGGACCCAAGAACAACAACAAGCATTTGACAAATTAAAGAAAGCCCTAGTGACACCACCCATCTTACGGTACCCGGATTTTAGCAAGGAATTTATTGTTAACACAGATGCCAGTGCTACAGCGATCGCCGCCATATTGACTCAAGTACACGACGGAATGGAACACCCTATTTCCTATTCAAGCAGAACATTAAATGCAGCTGAACGACGATACTCCACGATAGAAAGAGAGTGTTTAGCGGTAGTTTATGCTATTAAAACGTATCGAGTTTATCTCACAGGAACTCACTTTACCATCATGACCGACCACCGACCTCTGAAGTTCCTTTTGACCATAAAAGATCCAAGCTCTAGATTATCCAAATGGGCGATGTTCTTGATGGAGTACAGCTTTACAATTAAATACCGTCCTGGACGCATGAATGAAAATGTGGATAGTCTGACACGATTAAACATCAATGATATTGAAACTAAGACGAACATACCGGTACCACAGCCAGTTGCTTTTATTACTAACGAAGCTGAAATAAAACCAATTATCTCTGTTATATGGAGTAAACAAGAAATTAAGAAACTTCAGGAAGAGGATCCGCAAGTACAAGAATTGAAATTGCACTTAAATGAAAATGAATTTTACATTAATGAAGATGGTATACTTTACAAGAAAAGACAAAATGAGGAACGACTGGATAAGATAGTTGCCCCTTTTTCAATCATTTCCGATATTTTACATACCTATCATACTTCCCTTGTAAGCGCACACCCTGGACAGAAAAAGACTTGCAAACTTATCCAACAGGACTTCTTTTGGAAAACTCTTAAACAAGATGTTCAGCGATACATAGAAATTTGTCACTCGTGCAATAGAAGAAAAACTAATCCACAACCCCCTGTAGAAATGCAGAAAATGCCAGTACCATCTACCCCATGGGCTCGAATAGCTATGGATTTGGTGGGCCCTTTAAATATAACCATGAGTGGAAATAGATATATTTTAACGTGTATAGATTTTCTCACAAGATACCCGGAATGTATTCCAATACCAGATATGAAGGCCGAAACGGTTGCAAAAGCCTTTGTTGAACATATAATCTTAAGACATGGTGCACCTAACGAATTAATAACCGATTGTGGCAGTACCTTCATCGGAAAACTATTTCAGAATATTTGCAAAATTTTAGAAATTAAAAAGCTCCAAACGACTCCATATCATCCTGCAGGAAATGGTATAGTAGAACGAATGCATAAGACACTAAAGACTATGATCAGTCATTTTACCAGCGAAAATAATTATAATTGGGATGAAATTCTACCATTTGCCTTGGTGGCATACCGAAATCAATATCACGAAGCCACTCACGAGAGTCCATTCTTTTTATTATTCGGCAGAGACATGAACTTACCAGTACATCTAACCCTCAGAGATCAAACCGTAAGATACGATCTGGATGAAAATTATGCCAGTCAGTTAATAACAAAAATGCAACATGCACACGAGCAAGCCAAGAAATTCATAGAACTTAGCGTAGAAAGACGCTGTCAGAAACACAATAATCAAGCATTAAGAAAGGACTATGTAGTAGGCGATTTAGTTTATATAAAACTGCCATCACTACCAGGAAAAAATTTGGCACGAAAATTTCTACCGAAATGGACAGGACTATATCGCATTCTTGAGAAAAAGGGACCAGTTACATTCAAGGTCAAGGAATTAAATGGGAAGAAAGTACAAATTGTGCACTCAGAACGATTGAAACTTTTTAAAGGAAATAATACTCACTCACAACGTCAAATTCCAAAATCAACGCAGGAAGATGATTATACTTCTGAAAATGCAGATTATGGAGATGAAAGACAGGACAGACTTGCAGAGTCTAGACGTCAAAGGAAAGAAACAGATTCATTGACAGGTTCTAGAGGTTACGCATCCTCTGAAGAAAGTGAAAACGGAGAAAATATTAATGAAATTCAAGTAGACAGCGACGAAGAAGAAAGGAATGCAACCCTATCTGACGGTGAGGAGGAAAATCCTCTCGAAGGACCTACTGATAACGAAAATGAAAGTGATGACGAAGCCAGTGAAAATTATGAATCAGAAGGAAGTAATTCTGAACAAGAACATATACCTCAGCCAGAGGTCGAAAATGTAGAGAATATAAGGAGAACAAGAACTCGTGAGGTTAAATTACCCTTACGATTTAAAGATTTTGAATTAGATTAGTTATAAAAGGAGCCACCCACATAGATATAGGAATAACCTGCTAATTTTAGTTTTGTTTGTAGTGTCTAAGAAATTGGAATTACTTTTACTAAGTACCCTGTATATACAAGTGAGCTGTTCAATAATTGCCTATGATTGCAGAAACCCGTTAACAAACCTATCGGCGATATCCCTGCGGGACGTTCAATCCTGCCCAGACCCCGAGAGTGGATACAAGATTGTCAAGGGGTTTGCGCAAGTTATCGAAAAGAGAAGATATGAATATGTACATGTTTTCACCTGTTTATTAGAAGTAACGAGATTAATTACTTATTGTGGAGCGTTTTCTCATACCAGTATTACCAATGACGCAATTGCAACATATGTGCATCAAGTTGGTGCAGAGGAATGCAGAAAAATTCATCGATATAGAGAATACCGGGGGTTCAGCCAGACAATTATTAATCAACTGAAGCCAAACTCATCAACTACTACTACTGTTGACATAGCCGGAGAGGTCGATGAGAAGTATAATTGCCAAGGCGCCCAATATAACGAAAATGGAAACAAATGGAAAAATGTGGTGGTTCAGGCAAGTGTAAGAATTACATTGCGAGACTATTTTACAAAAGTCTCTCTAGATAATAACGAAATAAAACTTCCAAATGGGGTGGTATGCCCGTTCCTAGATGGATTTTGCATAGACTATAATTTAGGAGAATCAGTATGGGATACAACTACAACTCAGCCCTGTACGCATTTTAACACAATATACGAAGGAATAGCTACGTTTCTGCAAGAAAAAGAAGGAAATTCAAGTGGGAATCGTTATGTAGTGATAGAAGATAGAGCAAAAATATTTGCTATCCAACTTACCAAAAAGAATACATTATGTGGAGCGAACGTTTGGGAAAGTGAACATCCAAGACTAATAATCATAGAAAAAGAAACTGCCGAACAAACAACTCCATGGACCATGCAAAGAGGTGAACATCCAGATGCAGATTTAATAACTTATGTAAATACTAAGTTCTTATATGTAGAGCAATCATTTAAAAGGAGTTTTAACGAACTATTGGCCTACACTGTACACAGACGCTGCCTACTTTATCGCGAAATTCTGAAAAATAGACTACTAATGGCTCCCTTAATACCAGACGCTGTAGCTTCCCTTATAAAAAATCAACCAGGCCATTTAGCACACGTAGTAGGTGAGGTTTTATACATTCTAAAATGCTTACCCATAATGGTAGAGGTAAGAAGAGAAGAAAGCTGTTATTTGGAATTACCCGTTACTGCCTACAACCGTAGCCTATTTATATCACCTAGAACGCGAATACTTACAGAGCATGCCCAACAAATTGAGTGTAGTACTATAATGCCAGCTATGTATTATTTAGAAGACAAGTGGGTCGGATTTGATCCCCATCCAAATGTCGGAATTATACCACAGGAACTGAAGGTAGATGCCGAACAACCCTTTACTTTCCTAGCCATAAAAAGTTTAGGCTCAGGTGGAATTTACACTACAAAGGAGATACAATCTGCTCAAGACGACCTACTATTTAATTTTGAACGATCCGCTATAAATAATATAATACTAAGGAAAATGGCAGGAAAAAGCGTTAATTTACAAGGATATTCTCCACTGTCCCTGTTCGATAAATATGATATAGAGAAACTGGCCGAATCTACAATACAAAAACTATATGGATATTTTTCAATATTGGGAGAATTTACTAGTGGTCTACTGGGCCTTTATTTTATTTTTAGAGCAATAAAATTTGTTTTCGAAATTTTTATGAACGCTGTGGCTTTACACAAATTTAAAGGATGCTCGTATCATCTACTGGGAGCCTTCTGCGATACTTTTACCTACTTTATTTTACATGAGAAACATTCTAAAGACCTAAAACGAAACAAAGCAAACGAAACTACCCCCACATATTGGAAAAATGAAGAACCAAATGATAACCCATTACCGCCTGAAATAGTGGTTGATATGCCTATAACATCACCGGACCAACCAAAGTCCTTAAAAACTGTACAAGAAATACCTATAGCGGAACAAACACAGTCAAACGAAAATGCGTCAGAGATACAACCATGGTCGTTTGGCGCGTTACGATACGCGCTTAGAAACGAAGCAACCAGTAATATTTCAAAACCCATGTCGCAGAGAGCGAATACATGGAGTATTTATGAAAAGCGAGAAACAACAAGAAAGAAATAAGCATTGTTATAAAATAGACTACGTAGAGCCATCTATACCCAACTCAAGAAAAAACACTGTTCCAAATAGTAGAAATATAAAAATTAAGGTTGCTAGCGCCGCATAGTGAAAATATGAAAAAGCTTAAGGTAGTACCAAGAAGTTCTACGTCGCTTAAATTATTATTTTATTGGACGTATAACAGATGTCGCTAGGAGGTGTTATATCAGATAAAATTATGTGACTCTTAGCCGAGAAAGCCAGCTAGAAACGGAGTTTTTACAGTATAAACAAAATCTTGGCGGTACCTTTGAGCTTTGATAAGAAAATTCGGTTATTAAGTTGCGACGCACAAAATATTGGAATTCAGGAATTTGCTATTTTGTGCAAGATAAGATAAAATTTTGTTTTAATCTGCTAAGCAAAATCTCTGAAATTTCAAGGACTAGCTGACTCTGTTTTTCCTTATTTTCCCATGAGAACTTTAAATTCATCAGAAAAATTTTAAATAGTGCTGAATTTGCAAAAATATATGAAGTTCAATAAAAGCGAATGTGAGACACCAAAAGGTATCAGTTTAGTAAAAACGCACGCGGGGTTAAAGACATTGAAAATAGATCGGTTCGTTACCAAGACAATTAAATCGGTTCGTTACCAAGACAATTAAATCGGTTCGTTACCAAAGACATTAAATAAATCGGTTCGTTACAAAGAACAATATGTGGTGGCTCGTGAATTTTATTGCGTATGTAGGTATGATTGAGGATCTGCCTACCCGGTCATTATTTTACAGGATGGCTCTGTACCACCTTTGGGAACTGTATGACGTTTTCAATAGAGATTTCCCAAGCCATCCGCAACTATATCCCGTACGGGCAGTTTTGGCAATGTGGCGAGACATGATTCACAGCAGCTATCAACTATTAAGAATCCAAATGTCACAGCAGGAAAATCGGCCAATTGAAGGGAGGTGTAGCTGTGCCCTATGTGTACCTCCCAGGGAGCATCTTTTCACGCCGGAATATTTTTGGCAAATTTGGAATTTAGCCAAATTACATGGATGCCATTGTTCAGTGTGCCGAAATGAGCCCTCCAACTTACCCCATGGTTTAAATCGAAGAAACGCCTCCACCCAGACAGAAAGCCCCGCTGAAAGAGGTCAGTCGCACACCCCAGTCCGTCTATTTAGAGATGCCTTCAGCCAAACTACAACACGACCACCCGCATTACAGCGTCTACACCCCATTATGCCATTCACCGTCAGTGTAAGACGCGCTACACTCTTAGGAAATGTAGACAGGCCCCCCATGGAACAAATGCCAGAGGCGGCACCAGTTATTATGGAGGTCGCCCAGCCTGGAGCGTCTGACAGCCCCAGAGCCCCTCAGTACCAAGTGCGCCCTATTGAAGGAGGAGGCTTGCGCCTACTCTTCCACACCCGAGGTGGAAATCATCCAGAGGGAGAAAGCGGAAGTGACTCAAAGTGAGTTTTCAGTGCGTAAGTTTTCAGTGCGTCAGCGTAAGATTTAAGAATTTTGTTGGTAAGCTTCAGAACGAAGCCTTTTACTCGTATCTGTGTTGTTGTTAAGTTAGAGATTGTTTTTTTTTTATAAAAGGAAAATTTTTCTTTAAAAAGGTTCTTCGGGTGCGAAAATTTTTATAGAGGCCTTCAGCCACTCGATAAAGAAAAATTTTCTCCTTTGCATGTTTTTGTTTATGTTTTATGAATATTCGTGTAGGTTGTTGATTTTCCTGCGAATATTCATATATAGTGTTAAGTTATTTTTTTTTGTTCTTTTTTATGAATTCATTTGAATTTTGTTCATTTTGGTAAAGTGCATGAAGAAAATTCGTCATATTTTGCTTAAATTTATTTTGTTATAAATATGAAAGTAAAATAACAAATATTTTAACCTCCTGTAAAAGGTAAAACACTCAACGTAAGAAATAGCTTCGACCTATTGACATATAAATTAGAAATTAAAAGACATACCAACCTTAACGCAACTGGAAGCAGGCAGTCCAGACAGCCTGGCGCCGCGCCGCGACCTTGTCACGATCGGGAAATAACGTGGGTAACCTTGCGAATAAATAAACACCTTACAGAAGGAATATTTTTAATTCAGACTAGCCGACGAAATAAATAAATTAATTATATTTTTCGTCTTAACGGGATAGGGAGTGATGTAACGCCCCGGGGAATTTATCGGTCCTTTTGAAGATAAAATGTTTTTTTTAAAAATAATTCCTTAACGAAGGATTTACTAAACTTTTTTAAAAATAAAATCAAAGATTTTATTTGGTTAAAAATAAATAAAATAAATTACGGTAGTGTTTCAAAAAGTAAACTCAGGAATTAAAATTTTAATAAAGGGTTCAATATTTTTGTTCTTATTCAAAATAAATTAAAATCAGGGTTAAGTTTTAAAAAAATAAATATTTTCTTGAAAAATATTCTTAAAGTTTAAAAAAATAAAATAAACTTACTTTAAAATAAGAATAGAATCGAAGACCGTCGAGCGCCATCACTCCGAAAACAGAAACGGTAAACTGAAAAGATTCCTAAAGTCAAACCCTACCAAAGGTTCAAGGAGTGGGAACAAGTTGTGCAATAGTATTTCATCATCACCTTGGGATTTTCTTAGGAAAAATTCCAACTTGTTTTCAATAACAAAATTCTTGGTACTCTGCTCGAGTCGCGCATACCGCAAATTCTTTCGGTTCAAAAGTTAGAGGATCTAAAAAGGTGCAACCAACCAAATTAACATACGAAATTCTTTATAAGAGGTAGCTTAACTAAGCTCGGGGCCTCTTCGAGGATAAAATTCTTAAACTTGGAAACGATCACGTCACTTTTGGCCCTGAGATTGTTTTTCGGTTTTCTTCGCGGAATAAATTCCTTCTTGTTTTTAACAGCAAAAATTCTTAGAAAAGTCAGCGTTGACCATGAGTTGGCACAAACAAAAATCACGCGATCAACAACATACGTAACGAAAACCCCCTATAAATATCCGTCACACGTTTGTGGTAAGGTCAGTCTGAAAAAGGCAGTCGTAAGTGTAAAGAGTCGAGAGTCTACAACAGTCGGCAGTCTATAGAAAAGTAATCAGTCAGAAAGAGTTAAATTAACCAAATTAATTGGCCCCGACCCCTCGGAGGTCGGGGTGGGCCATTTTATAGAGCGGTAAATAGTTGAATCGGTTCAGTCATAGTGTAGAAAAGTGTAGTCAGAATAGAAAGTGTAGAGAGAGTAAGGCAGTAGAAAAATCGGGGTCCTCTTTCGGAACAAACCCCTCGGAGGTCGGGCTTAAACTTTATACGAAAGAGGTAGAACTTAAAAACGCGACGTAAAATAGTATAGTCGGTTCGCGAAAGAACAGTTAATTTGATCGGAAAGATCCGTCGTGACGCGGAAAAGGCACAAGAGCAAATCAGATAAAAGGAACGTGGTTGTAAGAAAGTGTTTTACCTTGTAAACAGGAAATGGAAGTGTCAAAAAAAGTAATTTTCAATCATTGAGAAATTTTATGACAATTTAAGGAAAGTAAAGATCGTTACTAGTGAAGCTCCCTCGTAAAATGAAAGTGTAAATTGTGGAAAATTGATGAATCACGGTAGTTGTTAAAATAGAAGGACAGAATTTTGAGTAAGTTAAACATTGTGACAAATTAGAGATTGTTTATGTTCCCTTTCGACTTTCAAGAAAATTGTATTTGATGTTGAACAATATAACAATAGTGCGGAAAAACAGTACTTTAACATTTTAAAGAAACAAAAATTATTTGTTGAAGGTGCTCCCTTTCAGACTTTATAAATGACTTTAAATCAAGTGAAAGTAACATTTTGAGAAAATAGAATTTGTTTAATGACAAAGTTCCCTTTCAAGAATTTGTAAATGAATTTAGAACTATTTCAAATGTGACATTTTAAGATTTAACCGGAAGTTATGCACTTATAAAATTATAACCATAATATTGATGTTTACAAGATTTTATGCAGTTTGCCAATGTTATAAGGCAATGATGGAATTGTAAAAGAACTTATGCAGTTTGTCAAAATTGTAATACCTTGTGAAAATTTAAATACTGATACAATAGATGTTTTAAAATTAAATCAAAGGGTTTTTACTGATAGAATAGTACTCTAGGACCGACCCAGTTCCCCTTCAAAGTTCTGCAGTGCTTCTGCCCTTATAATAAAAGAATAGGAATAGGGGTGGGGCATTACACTTACACGAAATAACTAAAACACATAGCACTGCTATAATTTCTATCTAAGTACGTTTCTATTTTATTATTTCCGCTGATGGATTGTTTCAATTCTCCCTTCTAGGGATTTCGGTAATACACCATAATTATGCGAAGGTCAATTTATAGAAAACACTTTTTACAACTTAGATGTCGGTTTGAAATTGCCGATTAATGGGGGGAACAGGGAATAGAACCAAAAACATATTTTCTTCTAAGACGGCGATGTAATATTGATGTACATTATAATCAGGGCCCCCGTAAGGGCTACTGGCGCCTGTGTGCAAAAAAGGATTTTGGCGCCCCTTAAGGCATTTTGTATCATGGTTTTTTATTTATTTTTTTGAAGGTAGGTAGGTAGGGGAGAGGGGGGCAAGAGTGAACAGGTTGACAAGAGTAGACAGTTCCATAATCTTTCTAATTATTAATATTTTCGCCGCCAATAGTCTCAGTAGTGTAAACCATGTGCTAGTCAGTTGTCTGTGCGATTTTGACTAAATTTCCCTGGAAAATAAGCCCAAAATAAGGTAAATTTATTTTTAAGGTAAACTGATCTAACAATTAATTGATAATTTTGATTTATTAATCGTCTCAGGTAGTTAATTTTCATTGCCTAGTATTTTTTTACGGAATCTTTAGTACATAACCTACAAATTCATTTCGGCACGTAGGGTCACCAGTGCCGGGTTGTTAAAAAGGGCACGCTTATTAAAAATTATTTTATTTGGGGCAAGAGTGAACACAATATGTTCACTCTTGCCCCCCTTGAGAAGGAAAAAGAGAGAATGGCAGATCCCAAAAAAATAGAAATAGTCAAAAGGAAGATATGTGAGAAGCAGGTACATCTAGTATAAAAACAAAAAAGAAAGCGGCCAAGAAACAAATAAGAACCGATAAAGAGGATGGAGGTGTATCTGATATAAAAACAAAAAAGAAAATGACCAAGAAAGGAAAAACAACTGATGAAGAGAATAATTGCGAATGTATTTATTGTGGCGGTATATACAGCGAGTCTAGTGAGGAGTGGATCCGATGTGCGACCTGTGGTTTATGGTCACATGAGGACTGTACAGACATTGAACCTTTTGACAAACTGTTTGTTTGTGACTTTTGTCGTCCCACCTAGGATTTTTCTTATGGTTCACTCTTGCCTCATACCAGCGGGGCAAGAGTGAACAGTTGCAGTTTTTTTTTTAAATGTTTTATTATTATTATTTTAGGTTTTTAAGAAGTTTTATACATATTTTTGTGTTACTGTATCATCAATGGATTGTCCTCTGGCAAGCAAGTTTAGTTCATATTCTGTATTAAAATTTAAAAACAAACCAAAGCTTAAGTGTTCACTCTTGCCCCCCTCTCCCCTAGGTAGGTAGGTGCTTGAAATAAAGCAAGAAACTGAACTTTAGAAGTCATATTTATTTCTAGACTAAAATATCAAAATGAAACAAACAAAATAAAATCATAACAAAATAAATTCTTGTTCACACCCATTTTAAAGCATTTACTTAACTAATGGGGTACAGACACGTTGTTTATAGATACTAGAAAATAACCCAAAACTAAAAATCACATCTTTTTTAGGAACAAATAACAGAAATATTGCCTAATGTCTACATATACACAGTGTGTAAAAAGTCCGGGAACAGTCAATTATTTCAAAAATGGTGCACAATATAAAAAAACTTTCTGTATAAAAGTTGTTGGTCTTAAAGAAATTTATTAAACTTAGATCCCTGTAATTATACAGGGTTGCCCAAAAAGTCGTGGTAACCGAAACTTCATTTTTTTTAAATGGAATGACCTTTTTTTGATCACATTTTCTGATTCCTCTAAACATTCTAAACAACAATTATAGAACATGTCATATGGCTAAACCTATTAGTTTTAGAAATAATTTGAGTTGAAGGACATAAATGCGATAGGTACGATATTACCTTTTGCATTGTTTCGAGTCGGCTCAAATGTTTTACGTTAAAATTAAAAGAAAAACATTAAACTCGTGTAAAATGAACCTCACTCAAGTTGTGTCAAAATTTTAATAACAACTAAATTATTAAATACAAGCAGTAAAATTAACAATAACTTGAAAAGAACAAAAATAAAATTAAGTGTAAGTCGTTATTTAATTAAATGCTGAAAATGTCCTCCTCCCACAGTTTGACAATGGGCTAGGTTATAATAAAATTTGTCGATGACGTTTTGTAACATTTCTTGGTTAATAGATGCAAATTCTTCAATAATTCTTCCTCTTAATTCATTCAGATCTGCAGGTATTGTCACAAATACTTTATTTTTTAGGTGTCCCCAAAGAAAATAATCAAGGGGCGTTAAGTCTGGCGACCTAGCAGGCCATTCTATGGGGCCTCTTCGTCCTATCCAGCGGTTAGGAAAAGTGTTGTTTAAATAATTTCTAACAGCTAGCCCAAAATGAGGAGGAGCTCCATCCTGCTGAAACCACGTATTGCGTAATAGTGGTCCTACTTCATTGTTTATTGCTGGCACAATTTCATTTTGCAGCATGTGGAGATACATTTCGGCATTCAAATTCCCCTCTATAAAGAAAGGCCCCACTAATCTGTTGCCAATAATTCCAGCCCACACATTTACTTTCTGGGGGTGTTGAGTATGTGTTTCTCTCATCCAATGTGGATTTTGATCAGCCCAGTAACGACAATTTTGGCGATTGAGAGACCCGTTCAACATGAATGTTGCCTCATCCGTAAAAACTATTTGATTAAAAAAATTGTTATTTTCTTCATGTTTTTGCATCATTACTTCGCAAAATTCCAATCTACGATCAAAATCGTCTTCTGATAATTCCTGGACAAGAGTTATTTTATAGGGATGAAAATTACTGGTTTTTAAAATATTGTCAATTGATTTAAAACAAACATCAACTTGGGTAGCAGCTTTTCTGAGTGACAAATGTGGATTCTGAACAAAATGAAGTAATGTCTCTAATTTTTTTTCATCACTACTTGCCGACTTTGGTCTTCCGGAACGAAGTTTATCTCTGCAACAACCGGTTACCTCGAACCTTTGAACTGTTCTCACAAATGTAGATTTTGATATAGGCTCTCGGTTTGGAAAAGTTGTATTAAATAATTCCTTTGTCTCGATAACTGATCTTTGTCGGTCTCCAAAACCTCTTATTATTAGTAAAGTTATAGGTTCCCTTTCGCTGAGAGTCATTTTAAGAATTTACTTTGACAGTGACGCAAAAAATTCTAGTACCAGCTTATAAAAATGCAAAAGGTAATATCGTACCTATCGCATTTATGTCCTTCAACTCAAATTATTTCTAAAACTAATAGGTTTAGCCATATGACATGTTCTATAATTGTTGTTTAGAATGTTTAGAGGAATCAGAAAATGTGATCAAAAAAGGGTCATTCCATTTTAAAAAAATGAAGTTTCGGTTACCACGACTTTTTGGGCAACACTGTATAATTACAGGGATCTAAGTTTAATAAATTTCTTTAAGACCAACAACTTTTATACAGAAAGTTTTTTTTATATTGTGCACCATTTTTGAAACAATTGACTGTTCCGGGACTTTTTACACACTGTGTATATAAGTACCTACTACTAATACTTAAATATTTTTAAAAATATGCAATATGCAGATACTTCTGATAAAAAAATACCTAGGTCACTTCGTTATAAAATCAAAAATGATAGCTAGGTACAATAGAAAAATACAAAATAGCTATTGTAGCAGCGATATTTTCCGAGACTTTGCTACTGCAAATTCATTAATTAGGTACATCGCTAAAATTTATACCATCAAAAATTTCTTGTTCAATTGCTAATATCGCTAGCCCAGACAATCTTTCTTGAAGCAGTGTCGATCTTAAATAATTTTTAATGATTTTTAACTTTGAAAAAGATCGCTCGCCAGAAGCTACAGATACAGGTAATGTCAGAAGAATTCTTAGTGAAATGCTTATGTTTGGAAAGGTGGAGATTAAATTGTTTTCAAATATATATTGTAAAATACTTAAGAAATGGTAACGAAAAGGTAATGAAAACAAGTTTAACGCTTTAATTTCATTAAACAAATCATTGGAGTCTATATCCTCATTATCCTGATCTGTCAGTCGTTCTTCAAGAACAGAACAATGTTTTAAAAGATCGCTGTCACTTAATTTGAATATGTCGCTAAAAAATCCGAAAATATTATCATACTCATTTAATAAGTCAAATCGATTTTTTAGAGAGCTTAATGTTTGATCTATAATTTTGGGCATTGTTCATGTCTGAACAGGAAAAATAAAGAAACTACCGCCTGACATGTTTTCGCAACATAGGAATCGGCAGTCGGCGGGGGCCCTGATTATAATGATAGTGGAGTCGTTCTGGCAAAATCTGGCCAATCCCTTGATGAAATCGAGTAATTTTTTTGAAGAGCTTGACAGGGCGCGTAAGCTCGAACAAACCCGATATCTCAATGAGTTCACGAATTATCGCGATTTTCAAAAACCAATAAAATGTAATTAATTATATCCCGAGAAGGGGCGGAGTTGGGCATCAAGGGGAGTAATTAGGGGAAAAAAATTTCATAAATGTTAATAAGTAGTTTATTAATCGAGCTACGGGAATCAGGCCGGATTCAATTGGTTCATTTTTTTATCAGCTACGAGGGGGGATTGGCGAAAAATTTTTATTATCGCAAATTTTTCGCTTGGCGGAAATGGCCACTTTTTAATATCTCCGAAAATACTTTAGACATTATGTTCAATTTTGGTATGTGTTAATAGGATATAGACCCACAAATTTTAGTTATAAAAGATATTGAATTTTTCAACCAGTGGCGTCCCTGCATGTCCTTTGATATTTTTTACAAAAAAGATGGTACGCCACTGATATTTTTCCATGTGAATATTTTTTCTGATTAGCCTGGTCAATTCTACATGAAAACGGTCTCTTGAAAGTTTTTCTCGTCAGAGGGGGCAATTCGATGCAAGGAGCATGCCTTTTAAGTGAAGGTGGCCATTTCCAACAATTTTATGAAACAAAATTTATAATTAATTATTTTATCAATGTTAATAATGACGAGTTTCCATATGAATTTAGTGGTTTTAATCAAGAACGGGGTGCGTCTGACGAGAAAAACTCAAGAGACCGTTCTCTTGTAGAATTGACCAGGCTAATCAGAAAAAATATCCACATGGAAGAATGTCAGTAGCGTACCATCTTTTTCGTAAAAAATATCAGAGGACATGTTTGCAGGGACGCCACTGGTGGAACAATTGAATAACTTTTGTTACTAACATGTGTGGTTCTATATCCTATTAACATATACCAAAATGGAACATAATATCTAAAGTATTTTCGGAGATACTAAAAAGTAGCCATTTGGGAAAACAAAAAATGAACAAATTGAATCCGGCATGATCCCAGTAGCTCGATTAATAAACTACTTATTAGCATTTATGTAATATTTTTTTCCCCCAATTACTCCCCTCCTAATTGCCCCACCAACCCCAGCCCATCAAAGTACTCGGTGTCACCCGTTGATTCGCGAAAAATTGATGCCCCAACTGCGCCCCTTCTCGGGATATAATTAATTAAATTTTATTGTTTTTTGCAGTTGAAAATCGTGATAATTCGCTAACTCATTGAGATATCGAGATCAGGTTTGTTCGAGCTTTAATTTTGCCCTTCACATTTTTTTTTGTAGCATCAAAACCGGCTGAGTTTTTTTCCATTTGTAGGTTGGATTTACGGGGCCTGCCCCCCCCCCCCCCTTCCCCCGCATTCGGCGCCCCCTTCAAATCATGTCAGAATGTCGAGGGGATCCTACTGCATCGATTGGGAGAAAAAAATTACTCGATTTCGTCAAGGGATGTTCGTAAACCGGAACGACTCCACTATGAGCCACGTTTTATTGAATTTATTTGAAATAATAGAATAAAACAATATAAGTAAATAAACTGACCAAAGACGTATAACGGCCTACGGAAACAAGCAAAATATTGTTATTTTAATGTTAGTTCTTGGACATTTGTAACGCAATTTTTTCATAGCGTTGTCCAATTCTTTAACTTTACGACTTCAGTTTTAGATTAAAAAAAAAAACGTTCGCATAAAATAGTGCCTGCTTGGCAACCTGTGATTAAACGCAGCTCTTAAAGTTTTAACCATATGGGAAAAAATGTATTGTTGATTTCGGTTAGTTAAAAATAATTTTGCTTGTATTGACTCTCGTCCTAATTCATTGGACGATATAATGAAAAAAAAAAAAAATTTCTTGTAAAGGAAATACCGTCAGGAATTAAATAATAGGTACTTAATAAATATTTAATAACAGAGGTACCTTTATTTTTCTTCGTATTTAAATATTATTATGTTAAAAAAATTAATTTTGACCTTATACAGGGTGTCCGCTAATTAATGGTTCATGGAAAAACCACATACTTATTACGTAAAAATAATAGGATTTAATTATACTTACCTATATCCGAAAGTTGATATTAACTGAGATACAGGGTGTTAAAGTTAAAACTTAATTTTTGTGTTCCTCTAATAACTTTGAGAGAAACCAATGTTTTGGAAATTATGTTTTTTAGGACGATAAATTGATTTTTTTGTGAAATTTTAAATTACCGGTTAAAGTAGGGGCTCTGTAAATATAATATGAGAAAATTATTATTTTCACTGAAAACTTAAATTAAGGCACAAGAAAGTTAATTTCATACGGCTTAATAAATGATTTTGCGGGGTGGAAGGGGGTGAGCAGGAGGTCCAATTTTAAAGATCTGTCATTGCTACTGTTAAATAAAACGTCATTAATTAGGTGCCAAACTTGAAACAATTTATTAAAACCGTACTTTAGATTCTTCTTTAACAAATATTAAGTATACAATATGCTCTACATCAGGGCCGGATTTACGATATGTGGGCCCTGTGGCGCTGTCCCTATTGTGAAAATTAGTTGGACGTATTGTTTCCGATTTGCAAAAAAAACACAAACAAAAGTGAATTATGTGGCTCCGATTTATTTTGCCCAACAAAAACAAAGGCCAATAAAATTGAATAATAGTAACACAGCAGTAAGTCATGGAGATTGTAATGGAACATTTGTAGTGCAAGCCCCTCTTTGTGATGCGGTCCCCAAAAGATGCAGCCTATATACTTAAATCCGGCCCTGCTCTACTTATACACTATTTAAATCTAAAAAAATTACATTTCCTAACCTTACAGAGTAATAACCTGTTAATACAGGTGATATAAACGCCAAAATTGTACTTATAATATATTTTTTGCTACTTGTTTCACCTCCTAATTAATTTGGATTGTCTAGTTTTCTACAAAATACTTGAAGGGTTTTAATAATTTTTATGCAGAGTAAATTTAAAGTTTAAAATGTCATAAAACTTTTAAACTAATTATAAGTAGGTACACTATTTTGTCACTGCAAGCTCGGATCCACGGGGGGGTCGGGTCATGACAACCCCCCCCCCCCCCCCCTCCCCAAACCATCGGTTTAACGCGAAAAATACCATATACAGGGTGCCCCTAAAGTGGCCTATTAGAAGTATCTCGAGAACTAAATGAGATTTTACTTTGAAAATTTGGCTGTGGCTATAAGAGATGGTTTTCTACGTTTCTAAAATATTTTGGATGATGCGGTGTTGCCGGATCATACCGAAAGTGGTAACAACTTCGGAATTTTAAATGAATTACCCTATATATTATATTTTTTTTGGAATCTAGGTAAAAATCTAGAACAGTTTTCTGTATAATATCATATACCTATCTTTAAGAGTTTTTGAAATATAAATAATTTTGTGATTTTTTAACGCCGTATCGGGACCTGAAGAGAAAATCGTATCTTTTTAGCAGTTACAGCTAGGAAGCTGAAATTTTGACAATAGTTTCACAAGACCATCGCAATTTTATAATTTTGAACAGTATTTAATTCGTTTTATACAGGGCGTCTCCATAACAATATTTCTGAGGCAGATGAATTATTGCAAAAATCTTATTTTTTTTAAATGGGACACCCTGTATTTGATATGTTTTACTAATAGAGGATCAAATTTTCTATCTAATGATATTATGTGTTCCTATACCTATCTTCACTATTTTCGGACTTATAGCGAAATTTATAAATTATCTTATAAAAATATATTTTTTGGTAGTTGGCTGTGGATTCATAGAAACAAAATAATGAAAAATCCATGTGACCTTATGTCTGTGTCGTTGAAAAAAAAAATAGTTAACTAATAAGGAATTTATTAATAAATAAATAAACAAAATGAAAATTACATCAATAAAATAACTAATAACTAAATTGTTTAAAATGCCCTCCGTTCGCTCTTAAACATTCATAAATTGTGGTTATAACATGTTCAGTTGTCACCTCTTTCATTTCTTTCTCTTCTAGAGACCCCAAATCTGTTCGTACTCGATTTTCTAAATCTTCCCTTATTGTGACGGGTGTCTTGTATACTATTTCTTTAATCCTATCTCATAGATATAATTCTAGGGGGTAAGATCCGGAGACCTTGGGGCCATTTCCATGGACCGCCGCGGCCAATCAACTTTTAGGGAGTCATAGGAGCTGCATCAGGATGCAGTTCATTAAATTTTCTGCAAGTTCTAGATAAAACTCTACCACACTCCCCATGAATATAAAATAAACTTAAAATATCTAAGCTCGAATAATGTGAATTAGCCATTTTTATTACAATAACTCAGACATAACGTCAAATGGATTTTTCATTATTTTGTTCCTATGAATCCATTCCACAGCCAACCACACTATCAAAAAATATATTTTTATAAGATAATTTATAAATTTCGCTATAAGTCCGAAAATAGTGAAGATAGGTATAGGAACACATAATATCATTAGATAGAAAATTTGATCCTCTATTAGCAAAACATATCAAATACAGGGTGTCCCATTTAAAAAAAATAAGATTTTTGCAATAATTCATCTGCCTCAGAAATATTGTTATGGAGATGCCCTGTATAAAACGAATTCAATACTGTTCAAAATTATAAAATTGCGATGGTCTTGTGAAACTATTGTCAAAATTTCATCTTCCTAGCTGTAACTGCTAAAAAGATACGATTTTCTTTTCAGGTCCCGATACGGCGTTAAAAAATCACAAAATTATTTATATTTCAAAAACCTTTAAAGATAGGTATATGACATTATACAGAAAACTGTTTTAGATTTTTACCTAGATTCCAAAAAAAATACAATATATAGGGTAATTAATTTAAAATTCCGAAGTTGCTACCACTTTCGATGGTCTTGTGAAACTATTGTCAAAATTTCATCTTCCTAGCTGTAACTGCTAAAAAGATACGATTTTCTTTTCAGGTCCCGATACGGCGTTAAAAAATCACAAAATTATTTATATTTCAAAAACCTTTAAAGATAGGTATATGACATTATACAGAAAACTGTTTTAGATTTTTACCTAGATTCCAAAAAAAATATAATATATAGGGTAATTAATTTAAAATTCCGAAGTTGCTACCACTTTCGGTATGATCCGGCAACACCGCATTATCCAAAATATTTTAGAAACGTAGAAAACCATCTCTTATAGCCACAGCCAAATTTTCAAAATAAAATCTCATTTAGTTCTCGAGATACTTCTAATAGGCCACTTTACTTGGGGCACCCTGTATACCGGTTTGATTAACGGGGCAGGGTATACTTTTCGTAATTTGTCCATGCATGACCACCCCCCCCCCCCCCCCAACGAAAAACGAAAAAAGTAAGGAACTACATAATCAGGTGTTCAAAATTATTTCCGTTATTCTCTAAGAACAAATAACAACTTCTAACTGCCACATAACAGTTTTTTTGAGATAAAATTACACACGATAGAATATCAAACTTTTCAGCATTTGTAAAATTATGTTCCATATTTTCTGGAAAATAGGAAACCTCTGGGGGAATGTCAAATAAAACAAATCACGCGTCACCAAACTAAATTTTTTTGTTTCAAACGCCCATTTTCTTTCAAATCCCGAATCAACAGAAATTTGAAATAATGTTTCTGTATTTTGTTCACTTATTTGTGGTTTATTATTAAATAATTCGTTATTTATTGAACTAGTCCAACATAAGTAAAGATTTAGAGCTTACTTATGAGATATTATTTATAAAATTAGGAGAAATACAGGACCGTATTCCAAAATTTCCTGATGTTGTTCAAAAACCCTCGAAACGTCATTAAACCACAATGTGTCATACATCGTTGCATTCGGAAAAAAAAGCTCTCAAATTCCAATATTAGAAAAACAGGACCGTATTTAAAAAAAGAAAGTTGATAATAACCCTTCGAAGACGACTCGTCGGATTCCAAGACAATTAATGCTGTTAGAAAGAGCGGAAAAAGTGGCAATGTAAAAGTGCAATTTACTTTAGAATTCGATCTCAAAAAACCCCAGGAAAACTTTACCTCCATTTAACCGACTTCGTATCTCTTACGGTTTCCGAGATCCCTGTACTGGCCCTCCTTATCTTGGACACGTTGTATAGAATATAAACATGCAAACGTTAACAAAATAGTCAAACATATTTGTCAATGTTTAAATGACCATAAGATCTTAAAAAAGTTTTTTGTGATACCAATACTGGGAATGCCTGAGAGTGTAGAGCCAGAAATAGATATTATCGATGAAGATATTATCGACACCATAGAGACACTGATTTGATTTAGTTAAATATATCTACTTTCAAGAGTATTTAAATTAAAATACCGTGTAACGATATATAAGTGGTTTATATTCCTCTAATAGTCATTTTTTCTATCTATGAATAAAAGTACGAGAGCTCACTGTTTATACCATATAAATAGATGGAATTCAACACGATATTTTTAAGGTGTTGGCCCGCCAGTAGTGAGTAATATTTATAGGTTTGTAAGGGTTAGAAGATTAATTCACGTTATTATGTTTGTTTTGCCAACGCTTTTTAAGATATTCAGTTATAATTTCCACACAAAAAACAATTGTTGCTAAAGCTAATCCACCTGCCCATAAATAAAACAGAAAATTGATTGATGCCATTGATACATCCTTACTTTTGACACTGAATTGAACCATTTTAATATCTCTGGCTGTTTCCAGACTTCGTAATATTTTTGTAAACCATCCCATCGAGTTTGCTCTAGATATAATGTCGGAACAGCTGTCGTATAAAGGGTAACCTTTCGAAAAGAGCATCTGCACTGTGCTAGATATCACGGTGTCTGAACCAAGATGAACCATACTCTCCCCGTTTTCATCTTGGTACCATAAAGGAATATAGTAATAGAGGGCCATTGATTTTTCAACCAAAGTAGCAGTATCTCGTTGAAACGCTGTTCTATTGAGGCACGCTTCATTAAGAGGGCAATTAAACACTTTTTTTAAATCAAGTGCAAGTCCGGATGTACGGTGACTTAAAAGTTCTTTCCAATATTTATTTATGGGACCGGCCAGTCTCAAATTTGACTCAAGAATCTCTTCTAAAGTATCTAATTGTTGATCTCTAACTGATGTAGCAGTAATAACCAGAAGAGAATTCTTAAAAACTGCTGAAATGGTAAGCATAGCCAAGATCCATGCACTAGCAAATATTTTTGCGGAAAACGAGTTCAGCTGTATTTGATTAATTACTGGATATTCTAGTAGAATTTTATAAGCCGTTTCCAAAGACAATTGCATGCTTGCGTTCACCAATAACTTAGCTATAAGTGCTAGTACCAATATAATTAATATCCAACTTAAATAAAATGTGTATGAGAAAATGCCCCTTATTCGCCACCATGTTGAAATTGGGGGATCATTAGGTGACATCCAAATGACAGTTTTAAAGAGGTATGGTGATGAAATATCATATTCCATAGGATCGTCATCTGATCGTAGGATAAACAAGCCTCCAAAGATATCGATTTTCTTTTCTCGAATTTGCTTCTTAAGCGTCATTTCATGAAGAAGCAGTGCTGTTGTATTAGTCTAAAATAATTACAAATTTTTAGAGTTACGAATTTGAGTGAATTTATTTAATTGGAAAAGTACCATTTTGTAATAATTGCGAATTACTTCAAAATGAACGAAAAGCGTTGACAAGCCACTACCTAGAGACAATGCTAGTACGAATTTTAAATAAAAGAGAGGATGATTGAATTTCCGATTTAGCTCGTCCGAGGGGACCTACTATGGACTCACATAACGGCTAGAATCTAGTGGGCTCGCACAAGTTTGCCAGTCGTGGGAATATCACACTCTCGCCCCCCAGAGTTCCCAGTGACTGATGCAGTAACCACGAAAGCGTAGTCAAGCATGATAAGTAGGAATAGGAAATGTCATTCTTCGATATAAATAGACTCTATAACCCTTTTCTAATCTACGTCTCTCCTCTAATACACGAGAAAAGAATGAGCGGTCATCTTTGTGGTGGGCTGAGTGTAGAGCGGAATTTATGAGAAAAAATAATATATGCAACTGTACCCACCATATGGAGTAGTAAGCTAAACTACTCAACAGTCCCTGGGAAAATTAATTAGCTGAGAAATCCATTGTCAAAAAATTGGAATAGCTCATGTTTAGTACTCTCCTCAAACAGGAAAGGTGTAATCCCTCCTAGGGTTAGCAGAATGGGACTCTGACTAAACGCTGGTTTGAGTGAAGTTTTGTTGATGCGCAATAGAATAGTTCGAAGTAGTTATATTTGAAATTCAAAAAATTTTACGAGAATAAATCAAATCGGGTGCTTTACTACAATGATGCATGTCGATGAGATAGTAGTGTTGTGGTTCCTCTAAAGGACGACAATTTCCCATTTATTTATTTGAAGTTTATTAATTCAAATTAATGTGTAATAGTTTAATATTATGACTTTTGCAATAAACAAAGTTAATATTCAGCAAACTGTGGAAGGTGACACTGGTAATAACTATAGAGGAAAAGTAGGTAAACTTTCGCGCTTAATATAAAATCTCCAAGCGACGTAGAAATGATAGTTTCCAATTTCCTGTTTCATTCATGGTATAATACTTATGTGGATGTACATTGATTTATGAATGTTTATTTTATATAAACACCCGCTAAAATTATTCTCGTAAAAACTCACATCTTTGGTGACAGTCCGTCGCTGATTTTTAAATGCCAATTTTCTTTTAATGAGGCTGAATAATCTGTCTTCCACCCCTCCATGATTGGCTTTCGTGAATGGTTCCATAATTCGGAAATATTCATTAACAGTAGTATTTCTCCATCTTGTTGGATATTTTGAAAGATATTTGTCAAATTTGATTTGATTAATTTCTTGACATGAACCAATTTTAATAGGTAGATTTTCAGGATAATTTACGTTCTCATATCTATATGGATCAATTGTATAAATTTCCTTGTCTTTGTTAATGGCAAAAACATTTGCGATATAGTTCTTGGTGAAACATGAAAAATTACTCGAGTTGTCAAATTTGGAAAAATATATATACCATGATCTAGGCCATAAAAGTCGCTGTTCTAATAGCTTCTTAAGCAGCATCTCAGTATTCGTCAAATTTTCGTTTATAATATAAGCTGCAAATACATGTTGAGGAATCGTCTTTATTTTGTGAATTTTATTAATTTTAACTGCAGGCAAACCTGTTAAGGACGATTCTATTCCATATTTTAAAATAACGATTTTATTTAGATTTTCTTGGAAAATTTTGTTGAAAATTATATCTATACATTGTCCTACTTCTGAATTATTCCTGGTACCGGCAGTCGCGTCAAGCTTCGCTCTTACAGCTATTATCAAATACAGTAGCATAGCTGCAGGGAGGAGATTAAGAAGCATTTTCTACTCTATTACCTTGACTTCTATTCGAGACCTCCGGATTAAAGAACTAAATGAAAAATACATCAATTCTTGAGTTTATACATTACTGATTGTTCTTCTCTAATGATGCTGGTAATAGAATGCATAATGATGTATTAGATATCTGGAACGTTGGCGTATCATTAGATAGGGGACACAATTTTCGGGGCTTTGCATGGGTGACATAGTTTACGGAAATAGTGTTTATAATAATGGCTTAAAAACATAATGGAATGCAAAGAGTATAGGTAGTAGAAATATTATCTTTTTAGGAAGCATATTATTATATCCATACATTTTCTTGGTGGCAAGTTAAGTGATCCCAATAATATAAGTTCTTGTAAAAAATATTACTTTGTATGAAGCTAATTATAGTTATTATCGTTCCACCAACAAACATTTCTGCTTCATCCCTTTCTAAAGGGGTCCGTCCTCACACGTTCAATAAAATTGTCATTATTTTTATTGTCAATGTAGACCTCACAGGGCCAAAAGTTCATCAATATCCCTTTAAAGCAGCCCTCAAACGCAATTTTGTCAGATTGACAATAGTATTGATCGTGCGAGGCAAAATATTGAAGTATTGTCAATGTTGATGAATTTTTGGCCGTGTGCGGCCAATAGTTGGTAATGATCGTGTGAGGAAAAATATTGAAGTATTATCAATATACTGATAGATTATTGACGATTTGATATTTCTTCAATATTGAGAATATTGAGAAAGTATTGACCCTGTGAGTAGGACGATATTGACATTATTGCGCCAGTATAAGCATGAACGCGATGAAAGTCACATCGCCGGCGGCTTCGCCTGGGACCCAGGACCCATATAAGCATAACATAACATATGCAATAGTCCTTAAGGAAGCCTCAACCCTTGAGGAAGCCTTAAGGATCGATTGATCATTTGAAAATAGTTCCGAAAATCATATGTAAATTAGTGGGTCATTCTTTTTCAGCGTCTTTTTTTTCTTTTCGCACGATACGATAAATTTAATAAAATTATAGCTATGCAAACTTTTTTTTGTTATTCATCTTTACCACTTACCACGAAATTTCGTAGCGACTGAATATTGATGAATATATTGACCATGTGAGGTCAACATCAATATATTGACAAAAGTATTGAACGTGTCAGGACTGCCTAAGCTGTCCTTACACGATCACAATTGTTATCAATATTTGATGATATTGACGATAATATTGATCATGTGAGGCAAAATATTGAATTATTGTCAATATATTGATGTATTTTTGGTAATTCGAAAATATTTCTTCAATATTGTGGGTAGGGCGAGTGTGTTGAAATAGTATTGAACGTATAAGGGCGATATTGACAATATTCGATGAGAAAAATGGACTATTATTTCCAATAAATGCTGTTGACTAAATAATACCATGATGTAAGTATGAAGATATTATCCAATTTTAAACAGATTTAAAATTTAATTTCTATATTTTTTTAGATATGCGGCAACTTCTTCCTAGCTTTGTACAGCTGATGTATTTGTAAGAAATGAATCTGTATAGTTCTTGCAGAATTATACCGTTGACTCTTACTGCCATAAATAAATTACCTGATTAAACCCTATTGTATACGCCTGAACCTAAGCCTAAACTTATAATTAAGGGTTGAACATTTGTAATCATACAATTGTAAGAATTTTCCACTTTAAGTACATGCTGTACACAGTTTTTCCAGCTGTCTGCAGAAATTTTTCTTACTTCGTTTTTAATTAATTCTACTACAGGTGCATTTAATGTAGGAGAAATATTATTTCTCCTAATATTGGATTTTAATTGGTGCCATATTAGCTCAGTAGGATTGAATATACAATAGTACGGAGGAAGACGCAACACTGTATGTCCATTTTCTGCTGCAAGTTTGTCACACTCGTATTCCTTATTTATTTTAAAAGCTTTTAATACTTCTAGCAGTTCTCGTTTTTTGTAAGTTTCTTCAAAACATAAATCCTTTTCAATCATAAAATTTTGAATTTCTGCTTTTGTATTATTAGAATTGGGAATGATTTTTGCTTGCCGACTATGATAGCTAGCATTGTCCATTACAATGACGCTATTTTCAGGTATATTTTTAAGGAGTTTATGCTTAAACCAATCTTCAAAAAGTTGTGCGTCGGTATCTTGATGGTTCTCTGAACCAGCATGTAATATTGTGTGATTTTTTTTCCTTTATTTGATGGTGCCTTGGTTTGACATTTTTTGGAAGAATCATCCCAACCTTTTCTTGGAGTGTCATGGGTATCGAACCATGTTTCGTCAAGGTAAATAATTGGACGATTTTCTTCTCTAAATTGTTTAACAGCTGTTAAATATTTAAGTCTCCATTCCCGTAAACGTTGAGATTCCATTAATGTTTGTCTTTTATCAATGCTTCGGTATTTAAAACCCATTTTACGCAATATATTCCTAAGGCCTGAAAGGCTACAAGAGTTATTTGTTTCGTCTTTAATCAGCCGCTCTTTAAGGGAAATCAAAGTGGGTACAGTTTGTGCATCATACATTTGGTATATCTTTCTTCTTAATAAATCCATGTCATTTTCGTCAATGCTTCTAAATGTGCCAGAATCACTCCGATTTTTTCTAGGTTAACAGGTTTAAGTACTATGTCTCTTACCAAAGATAAGGGAGTGTTTGTCAAAGTAAACGTCTCTGCTAAAGCATCCATCGAATTAAAATTTCTACTCAACAACGATTGATACACATTTTTAACTATTAATTTGGCATCGGTAGATAAATGCTTTCTTTTAAAAATGACACTTGAAGATGCCACCCTATCAGCATAATTCCAAGGACGCCACATTCTACCACTAATAAGCCTAACTAAAAATTACTCGCCGGAAAACCACTAAAGATTAAAATTATTAAAAATCACTTTGTATTTATATATGCATCAGGCATAGGTATAAATTGAATTTGTATACCTGGTCCGGCTCTGCTCGAAAAGGTTTTTAAAATTTGGGATTTCCTTATTTATTGTATGATCGAAGGTATAATGGGTTTTAATGCAGTCAAAAGATCAACGGTATAATTCTGCAAATACCATACGTTTTTTATTTAATCTGATTTTTCGAAAATAGTAGATCAGTAATTAACGTAAATATATAAGAATTTAATTTCTAAACAACTCCTTTATGTAAAAATATGAAACAAAGCAGAGATAAAATAATTTACTTTTTATTACACTCTTATGAAACTTACTAGAAATTTACATTAGATGCCGATAAAAAAAACAAAATGGTCATGGTCATAGCAGTATGAGCTTTACTCGCAGCCTGCTTGAGAACAACTGACGATATGACGGCATACTATAGTCTTAAAATACACAATGCAAAAAATAAAGTTGGTCCATATTATAGGGCTAGTCCATATTTAGAGAACTTACTCTATATATTTTAGATTTTTTTGCGGTATATTATTGGGCTCATAATTACGCAACTTTGTCCCGATTTAATCGACTTTGTATCTCTTACCGATCCAGAAATCCCAATGGTGAAGAACGAATCTGTTACACCCTGTATATAGTTCGCATACGCCAACAAGATGATAGTCAAGGTATTGTCAAATAGTTTCTATAATTCTAATAATTCAAACATAAACTCCTGGACAAAATTAACGCAACATCATAAATTTGCCATATATTTGATGCTATTTTTTTTGTCTGAATTTATGATCCGATCTGAATGATTTTATTTTGCATTGTAGGTTGGTTCCTTAACAATGTCATAGTTTTCGCTGTTTATGTTAAAAATTTAATTTTCGATTTATACTGGGTGTACTAAAGATGCTATGTTTTTTTCCGAAAATTTGCATCATCCTGTGGAGTATATTAGCAACCGAACAATATAGCCGTTGAAATTGAACGGTAGGTATATCTCTCCCCAACAGTTTCTTTTTCGGTTTACTTCATTATCTCTGTTATTAAAGGAGATACACCGTTTTATAGCGTAACATGTTTTATAGACTTTAATATTCAACACATTCATTGTTAAATGTTTTCAAGTAGACCATGGACCTTTTCTGACATTGCAAGCGATGTGTCAGCAGATGTTGTGTTTTAAAGTTACAAAGGTCAAATAAAATTCGCCATACTGATAAAAACTGTTCGGAAACTGCTTATTAAACGTTCATTTCGTATGCCCAGTTACCCGACGAGTATTTTAATCTAGAAACCTACTTGAAAACATTTAACAATATGTCAGCTGCAATCTGTTTCGGTTGGGAAATTTATGATGTTGCGTTAATTTTGTCAAGGAGGTTATTTTAAAAAGAAAAACGCTTGGGCTTCTATTTTACTAAGTGCATTCTAATTGGCGTTTATGTCTGCAATCCCCAAAAGGTCTTTTTATATAAACACTGATGATTTCCGCACAAAATACAATGAATGCCAAAGTTAATCCTGCCGCCCATATATAGAAAATAAACGATATATATTTCAGCGTTATACTTTTGGTTTGGGTGTCAATGTTAATCATTTTAACTTCAGTAGCCCTTACTAGACTTTTTAGTTGCTGCTTAAACCATCCGCTGGCGGCGGCTCTTAAGATTAAGTCTTCACAGCTTGTGTATAACGGATAGCCCTTAGAAAAAATAAAGTGAATTGTTTCAGATAATATAACCTCCGAACTGAGATGTACCATACTATTACCATTCTTATCTCGGTACCATAATGGAATATAATAATACAAGGCCCTTGATTTATCAGTTAACGTAAAAGTATCTCTTTTAAACGCTGTTCGATTTAAGCACGCTTCATAAAGAGGGCACGGTATCATTGATTTAAAATTAATTTTAATATCGTCAGATTTGCGACCGCTAAAAATTTCTTTCATATATTTATTTTCTGAACCCCCGAGTCGTAAATCTGTTGTTTGAATAATTTGTTCAAAAGAGTCTAATTGGTGTTCCCTAATTTTTGTAGCAGTAATAATTAGAAGGGAATTTTTAAAAAGTGCTGATATTACAAGCATTGTCAGAATCCATCCACTTACAACCACCCTTGAAGATACTGATTTTAAATTCAATTGATTAATTACTGGATATTCAATTAGAATTTGATAACATACCGATAAAACTAGCATTACGCTTGTGTTACAAAAAAACTTAGCTAGTAGTGATAACACTAATAAAATTAGAAGCCAGCCTAAATAGAACTCGTAGGAAAATATGTGGGCCATTCTGGACAATTCTGACATTGGAGGGTTAACCGGAGTCATCCAAACAATAGTTTTTAAGATATAAGATTTGGTCACAGCATAATCCTGAGGATTGTCATCGGTCCTTAAGTTAAAGGAACCTCCAAAAATATCTATTTTATTATCTTGCACTTTATTTTTCATTTCCTCTTCAATTTTGAGCATCACTGTTGAATTTTTCTATAAATATTAAATTTAGTTTTAAGTCGACAGCGATTTCTGCACAATTAATTCTATTAATATCATAGTTTAAGGTATCAAAATTCTAAGAACGGAACACACATGTCTCTCTTTTTATCTTGAAGCTTAGCTAGTACCCTCGGCTATGCTCGCATTTAATAATGAGCTATAAATAAATGGGACTGTACGGACTTTCACAACATGTTCAACCCCAACAAAAACAAAATAGTAAATTTTCGATAATAATAAGTAGATACGCAACAAGAACAAGAAATGGCAAAATTCTACTCCAGTGCAAAAATCAATTATGTCCAAAAGTAAATAAAGTAATGGGACCTCAGTGCCATCTATTTATGCAACATAAGTTCAGAAAATTGCATATTGATTCTAAATTCGGGTTTAAAGGAAGAATCGGTTCTTTCTGTAACGTTTTGTTTCGCATGTTACATTAATGTTCTTAATTGCTCCATTTTACTTAATTTACAATTATTTTCCACGAAGACTATATTTTCTACGTTATAAATTATATCGTTCAATTGTGCCTATCATATTTCATTTTCTATCATCTCGAACTTCTTTTTCATTAACATTTAATAGCCTTATAACAATTTTATTTCCTTCCGTTTTTGTTCGGGTTGCGTAGGTTATGGCAGCCGTTAAGTCCAAACATGTCATTGTCTAGCGCAGGGTAGAAGATGCTTTTTAATCTAACCCCAAACCCCCCACCCCCACCCCGTAAAACAATATCCCTGCATATTATTTTGATAAAAGGTTCTTATCTTACCTCGTAAGGTACAACTCTTCGTTTATTTTTAAACTCCAATCTTTCTTTAAATAAATCAAATAATTGGTCCTCCAACCCATCAAAAGTTGTTGTGGTATAAGGTGGTAGTACTCTAAAATATTCATACACAGTCGTATTTCTCCATTTTGGTGGATACTTTAATAAATATTTTTGTAAGTCAATTTTCCCAATTTCTTTACAAGTACCAATTTTAAATGGATACATCTCCGGTCCTCTTACATTTTCATATCGGTATGGGTCAATAGTATAAATATCGAAATTTTTAATATTAATCGCAAAAACGTTTGCTATGTAATATTTTGTAAAAACGGAGAAGCTCGAGCTCTCATTAAATTCGGAAAAATATATAAACCATGATCGCGGCCAAAAAATTTTATGTTCCAAAAGGTTTTTAAATAAAATTTCAGTAGAGCCCAACTCTTCCTTTATAAGATAAGCATGATATAAAGACCTCGGCCAGTCTTTTAAGTGAATAAAGTTGTTAATTTTTACCGTTGGCAACTTGATAAAAAAACTCTGTAATCGATATTTCAGAACAGTTGCTGTATCGGTAACATCTAGAAAAATATTCTTTAAAATTATGTCTATGCATTCAAGGTAACTGTTGTCGGTAGCAGCAAGAGCGTCGAGCTTTGCGTCAACCATCGTCACAAGTAAAACTATAAAATATAGTTTCAAAAACATTGTGTAAATGTTTTGGACTAAAACATCTATCTCGTTTGCAAGTCTTACACGAAGTAACTAAAACGGCGTAGCGCTGCTATAATTTCTATCTAAGTCTAATTTGTTTTTATTTTGTTTTTTCGGCTAGATTGTTTCCATTCTTTTCTTCTAATGATTTCGGTAATACATTATAATTATGCAGGTCAGGTCAGTTATAGAAAATACTTTTTACAATTTAGGCATCGGATTGAAATTGACCATTACGTGGGAAGAGGCGATAAAACCAGGTACCTATTTTCTTCCATATAACAGAACGAAACCATAAATATAAAGGGGTTGAAAAAGTGATAAATGTGTTATTATACTTATTTCCATATCTTGTATCCATAAATATGGGGAAATTAGCATTTGTATATCGAAAGCTTTGAAAAGTAGGTATAGTATTTGCAGAATTATACCGTTGATCTTTTGACTGCAATAAAACCTCATTATCCCTTCGACCATAAAATAAATAAGGAAATCCCTAATTTTAAACCCTTTCGAGCAGAGCCGGGCCAGGTATACAAATTCAATTTATACCTATGCCTGATGTATATATATATACAAAGTGATTTTTAATAATTTTAATCTTTAGTAGTTTTCCGGCGAGTAATTTTTAGTTAGGCTTATTAGTGGTAGAATGTGGCGTCCTTGGAATTGTGCTGATAGGGGGGCATCTTCAAATGTCGAGAATGGAGACTTAAATATTTAACAGCTGTTAAACAATTTAGAGAAGAAAATCGTCCAATTATTTACCTTGACGAAACATGGTTCGATACCCCTTACACTCTAAGAAAAGGCTGGGATGATTCTTCCAAAAAATGTCAAACCAAGGCATCATCAAATAAAAGCAAAAGAATCACAATATTACATGCTGGTTCAGAGAACGGGTTTGTTCCAAATTGTCTGTTGCTTTCAGCTAAAAACATAGCAGATTCTTCTTTAGATTACCATCAAGATACCGACGCACAACTTTTTGAAGATTGGTTTAAACATAAACTCCTTAAAAATATACCTGAAAATAGCATCATTGTAATGGACAATGCTAGTTATCACAGTCGGGAAGCAAAAATCATTCCCAATTCTAATAATACAAGAGTAGAAATTCAAAATTTTATGATTGAAAATGATTTATATTTTGAAGAAACTTACAAAAAACGAGAACTGCTAGAAGTATTAAAAGCTTTTAAAATAAATAAGGAATACGAGTGTGACAAACTTGCAGCAGAAAATGGACATACGGTGTTGCGTCTCCCTCCGTACTATTGTATATTCAATCCTATTGAGCTAATATGGCACCAATTAAAATCCAATATTAGGAGAAATAATATTTCTCCTACATTAAATGCATCTGTAGTAGAATTAATTAAAAACGAAGTAAGAAAAATTTAGTTTATTTATGGCAGTAAGAATCAACGGTATAATTCTGCAACAACTATACCTATAGATTCAATCGAATTGTTGATATTTCTCTGCTATCTATTGCAATAATAGGCGTGCCTTGAACTTATTACTAATAGCCGTCACTTTTCTTCTTTTATGAGATAGTACTCGTTTGAAATTTCAAATGCAATATATATATCGTTATAAGAATACACATATTTAAACTAATTTTATTCAATAGTGTCTTCAAGGGACCAAAAAATTCAATGTATTGCAATTTTAATATGACTTCAATACTATAATATAACATAAATATACAGTTCGCTATGCTACGTCAACCAGATGATAGTGAAGGTATTGCCAAACAACTTGTCTAATTCTGATAATTTTTTTTTTTTTTTTTTAAGTAGTTCATCTCGAAGTGGAGTGAAGTTATAGGTAGGTAAAGATTATGAGTTTCTTTACCTACCTAATAATTTAAGGACATTCTTGAAAAAACAGTTACACTGAGCTAAATTTCGAGTTAATATAACTCAAATATGAAGTGTCCTAGACCGAAGCGTGTTGCTAATAGGGGACAGCACAGACCTCTGAATTACGGCAACCAAATCGAAGATGCATCAACTCACTATTCATAAGTTATTTTATGCGTTGGAATAGCTCACGCCCCACCGTCTTAAGTTATTGATAGGCTACCGTAGCTACCAGTATGTGAATTGTGATGCGTTACTAGTCGGGCTAGATTAATTCATGATTCGAGCTATCAAAACTTGACATTTAAGTTGTTCTAGCTTACGATGGTGGCTGGAATAGCTCACTCTTTGGGCTACCAGACTAAAAATTTTGGACTACCATTACCTAAATTGTGGACTATCGGAACTCAAAATATTTCTTTGATTTAACGCCTGCATATTGTGGACTTCAATTATTGCCTTTTGTTTTTTCAAGATATGACATTTTTGTTGTATATTTAAAAAAAATAATCAAATGAATTATAGACAGGAGAGCATACTACGGCTAAGAAACCATGCGGACAAAGTGATGACGATTGCTTATAAATAATAAGGCTACATTCCAATAATAACAATTTGTATGCATCTCCCTTCTGTCCCTCTATTTTACGCCAACTGACCAAAATTATGCAAAACACAAATTTTCACGCACAGAGAACAAAGATGAAAAATCCAGCAGACGGCGCAACGGCCAACAGGTGTCTATTCGCGCGATCGAAGGAGAATTGACGATTAACAATGGAATGAACCGCGTCAAACCTGCACGAGCACGAATTCGGAACTTTCCGTGACCTTACGATCTTACGATTTACCCTCGATACGGGGTTTTGGAGCACGTTTCCTGAATTATTCCAACTCAAAATAATTTACACATGGTAATGAGTTAAAATAATGCACGTCCGGGTTAAAACGACAATTTATAATCAATTAGTAAGTTTTCCCAACCCAGAAACCGAGTTCAGGTAACTCATAAAATAGTTACAAGATGAGCAATTGTGGTGATCCCAAATATGTTTAAAATGTTGATAAAAAATCTCTTTCTGGGTTGAGGCGAACCAAAAGAACCTAAATTACTGTAGCATTTTTAAATAATTTGTGATAATTCATAGGCTCAGTTAGAACAACATAGAGAGGTGGGTTGATGTAGCTCAAATTTTGTAACCCACGACATTGGTAAATGCATTTTTCTCAGTGTATGCTGCCAATTTAATGAGTGTATTCTAATTGGCGTTTATGTCTGCAATCCCCAAAAGGTCTTTTTATATATACACTGATCATTTCCGCACAAAATACAATGAATGCCAAAGTTAATCCTGCCGCCCATATATAGAAAATAAACGATATATATTTCAGCGTTATACTTTTGGTTTGGGTGTCAATGTTAATCATTTTTACTTCAGTAGCCCTTACTAGCCTTTCTAGTTGCTGCTTGAACCATCCGCTGGCGGCGGCTCTTAAGATTATATTTTCACAGCTTCTGTATAACGGATAGCCCTTAGAAAAAATAAAGTTAACAGTGTCAGATAATATAACCTCGGAACTGAGGTGTACCATACTATTACCGTTCTCGTCTCGGTACCATAAAGGAATATAATAATACAAGGCCCTTGATTTATCAGTTAACGCAAACGTATCTCTTTTAAACGCTGTTCGATTTAAGCAGGTTTCATAAAGAGGGCACGGTACCATTGATTTAAAATTAATTTTAATATCGTCAGATTTGCGACCGCTAAAAATTTCTTTCATGAATTTACTTGCTGAACCTCCGAGTCGTAAGTCTGTTGTTTGAATAATTTCTTCGTAAGAGTCTAATTGGTTCTCCCTAATTGTTGTAGCAGTAATAATTAGAAGGGAATTTTTAAAAAGTGCTGAAATTACAAGCATTGTCAGAATCCATCCACTTACAGCTACCTTTGAAGATACTGATTTTAACTTCAATTGATGAATTACTGGATATTCAATTAGAATTTGATAACCTACCGATAAAACTATCATTATGTTCGTGTTAAAAAATAACTTAGCTAATAATGATAAGCCTAACAATATTAAACACCAGCCTAAATAGAACTCGTAGGAAAATATGTGGGTCATTCTGGACAATTCTGACATCGGAGGGTTAACGGGAGTCATCCAAACAATAGTTTTTAAGATATAAGATGTGGTCACAGCGTAATCCTGAGGATTGTCATCGGTCCTTAAATTAAAGGAACCTCCAAAAATATCAATTTTATTATCTTGCAGTTTATTTTTCATTTCCGCTTCATTTTTGAGCTTCACTGTTGAATTTTTCTAAAAATATTAACAACACAAATTTAGTTTTCAATCGACAGCGATTTCTGCAACATTATTAAAATCATAGTTTAAGGTATCAAAATTTTACGAACGAAACACACATGTCTGGGACTATACGGACTTTTATAAAATGTGAAACCTTAACAAAGATAAAATAGTAAATTTTCGACAAATTAATTACAAAATTCTACCCCAGTGCAAGAACCAATTAAGTCCAAAAGTAAATAAAGTAATGGGACCATCTATTTATGCAACATGCAGGCTATATAAATTGAGATAATAGTACATTCTCAATTTTACTTAATTTACAATTATTTTCCACTATTACTATATCTTCTACATTATAAATTATATCGTTCAATTATGCCTATCATATTCCATCTTCAATCATCTTCTAACAAATTTATTTATTTCCTTCCGCTTTTGTTCGGGTTGCGCAGGTTATGACAGCCGTTAAGTCCAAATAAGGAAGAGACGATTCCGTCATTGTCTAGTGCAGGGCATAAGATACTTTTTAATCTAGACAACACCCCCCCCCCCCCCCCCCCTAAACATTCTCCTTTAATATTATCTTGTTAAAAGCTTCTTATCTTACCTCATCAGGTACAACTCTTCGTTTATTTTTAAATTCCAATATTTCTTTAAATAAATCAAATAATTGGTCCTCCAACCCATCAAAAGCAGCTGTGGTATAAGGTGGTAGTACTCTAAAATATTCATACACAGTCGTATTTCTCCATTTTTGGGGATACTTTAATAAATATTTTTGTAACTCAACTTTCCGAATTTCTTTACAAGTACCAATTTTAAATGGATACTTCTCCGGTCCTCTTACATTTTCATATCGGTATGGGTCAATAGTATAAATATCGAAATTTTTAATATTAATCGCAAAAACGTTTGCTATGTAATATTTTGTAAAAACGGAGAAGCTTGAGCTCTCGTTAAATTCGGACAAATATATAAACCATGCTCGCGGCCAAAAGATTTTATGTTCCAAAAAGTTTTTAAATAAAATTTCAGTAGCGCCCAACTCTTCCTTTATAAGATAAGCATGATATAAAGACCTCGGCCAATCTTCTACGTGAGTAAAGTTGTTAATTTTTACCGTTGGCAATTTGGTAAAAAAATTCCTTAATCGATATTTCAGAACAGTTACTGAATTGGTAACATCAAGAAAAATATTCTTTAAAATTATGTCTATGCATTCAAGGTAACTGCTGTCGCTCGCAGCCAGAGCGTCGAGTTTGGCTTCTACCCTCGTCACAACAAGTAAAACTATAAAATATAGTTTCAAAAACATTGTGTTAATGTTTTAAGACTAAAACATCTATCTCGTTTGCAAGTCTTAAACGAAATAACTAAAACTCGTAGCACTGCTCTAATTTCTATCTAAGTCTAATCTGTTTTTATTTTGTTTTTCGGCTGGATTGTTTTTTTTCTTCTAATGATTTCGGTTATACATCATCATTATGCAAAGGTAAATGTATAGAAAATACTTTTTACAACTTAGGCATCGGATTGAAATTGACCATTAAGGGAGAAGAGGCGATAAAACCAGGCAGCTATTTTCTTCTATATGACAGAGAAAACATAAATTTAAAAAGTTTGAATGATAAATGTGTTATTTTCATTTCCAATGTCACCCAAATAATAATCGTAAAAATAAATATATCTTTTAAATATAATGAGTAATATTTGGTTTCACTCATCATCGATTCGATTCGGGCTTGTATAAATGATTCACCGTATAAATACTGGCCTCTGCATACAACTATTTCATCCAGCTTGGTTACCTGCGTAGATAGAGTTGGAATGGACATTTTTGGATCAAAACATACGATCAAATATTAACATCGTGTACCAAACACAATTCAAAGCAATTAAAATGTAAATAATGTTACACTTTAATTGACTAGAAAATCAAAAATGTGTCTGTTAACGACCATTTTGTAACGTGTTTCCAACGACTCAGTCTCAAAAGGATTTCCCTGAAGATGGCAATAAATATCTAGAAAATCTTGTACCAACTTTAATGAGCTTTCATTTGCTGCAAAACCCAATATTTCTTAGTTTATATGTACGAAAGGGAGAGTCAGGAGGAAAGGACCCTCACGAAGAACGTACCGTATACGTAAAAATAATGAAATAAAAGTCATAAGAACTGATTTGTAAAGAAAAGTCGCCAAAGCGAAAAGGAGGTCAACAAAACTGAAGAGTAGTAGTGGTGTCTTTCAAATTTCACGCAAATTACACATATTTGAGATGTTAAATCATTTAATATATATTATAAATTGATTAGGTAGATTATTATAATGTCAATATCTATAACAAAACATACAAATACAATCCCGTTCATAGAATTAATACAATGATAGGAAACAAAGCAACAAAGTGTTTTAAATTCATAAATATTGTGATATTTGGTTATAAAATTGGCAACCTACCTGTAACCAAACCGCATGGCAATGGTCGGTGTACGAGATGAGAACCCAAAATGGGTTAATTAATTCAGTGTATAAAACAAGAATATTTCAGGTAAATTTTTGACATGTAACAAGAATGAATCATATTTTAGATAGTATTGTATTTAATTATTTTACTTAATAAACAAATGATAATGCTATGTAGCACACATTTAATTAACATAATAAAATACGCCATTGTTTTTTATTATTTTAAAGCATCTTCTCTAAACAAACCTGAACAAAGCCGAATTGCATATAACTAACATCATTGTTTCATAAAAGATAAAGTCAAATAAAACGCCATTAATTTGGTGTAAAAGTTCACACCATTTATTAAAAGCGTGCTTAAAATCCTTCCTTTATAAATGGTATACAAAAAACAATTTCATTATTGAACCTTACTGAGTAATAAACTTTACCTACGATCATATTTATTGAAAATATAAAGAAAATATACTGTTTCAAGAGCCCATATTGAAAAGAGAGGGTTACTATACGCGTTGAAAATAATATAAGTTCATAGTTTCACAAAAAACTACGTTCTCGTTCAGGGTTGAGTGAAAGAAGGCTGCAATAATTTTTGTGTAGAGGAGTAAATTTAAAGCTTCAACTGTCATAAAGCAGCATTAATCTATTACATTATGCTGTAACCGGTGTGTGAAGTACTTACGATGTATTTTTTATGGGATTTATTATATGTGGATTTACTTCACGTATACTTCCATAAGAGTCCATATATTTAAAATGAATAGGTGGCTATGTTTGTTCTATTTTTATTAACGTTTTGCGAGCTATGGCAGCTGTCATTATTAAAAATAATATTTATTATTTAGAATTTTTTTAAATTTTAAACTAAATATACGGTCGTAGAAAAAGTATAGTGTGTGTGAAGCCAACTGTTAAGGCACTTGTTACACAAGTATACAATTAAGCAATAGTTGACGAACCAGGCAACTTTCATTGGGTCAACAATGAAACTGGAAAAAATTGTTTACTTACGGTCAAAGTTCTCGGGTTTGACTGACTGACTAAAAATTATTGATTATTAGCTGCTTACGAATAACCACTTGTCTTACCTGAGTTCAAGTTAGTTTCTGACATGATCTATTGTTTATTCGTACACGTCATTCGGCATTTATTTTGGCAACCATTCTACATAATTAATACAGTAAAACCTCGATATAACTGACCTCTATTTAACGGACTTTGCATATAACGGACAAAAGATCCGGATACATGTAAAAAATAATTTGTGTTATGTATTTTTTTATCTTAATACAGTGTATTTTCAAAAAGACGTTCTTTGAATTATTATTTTCTACCTCTTTTTATATAACGGACTTTCGGCTTTAACGTATACCCCCTCCCCCAATTAGTCCGTTATATCGAGATTTTACTGACCTATAATATTTTAAAAAATCGAATATCAAAAGTAAACAAAGAAATTAAGAAACATAACCTAAGTTACTTTTCTTGTTAGTTAGGGCAGAATGTGTGTTGTTTGACACTTGAATTTATAATAAAATTACATCTTTATTATAGTTGTAGAGTGTAAGACCTGTGTCACCTGTGCTTGTAGCAAGTATCTCTTGAAGAAAGTTATTAATTTTTAAGTATATTGAAAAAAGTATATTTGTAATTGAATAGAGTTATGTTCGAAGTACAAAGACTGTAGGTACTTGTACCTTTATTATATCGACAAAAAATTACTTGATTTAAGTCCAATGTGCAAGTATAATTTGGAATTGTACTTAATTACTTGTTTCTTGTATTTAATAGATCTAAGAAGTAAGAATATACAGTGTGTCCACTGATTGACTATCGAAGAGGGAAAACTTTTTTATTTGTGGGTTTATGAAAAAAAGTTATTTTTCATAAAAACTCCTGCTTGTTCTCCAACGACCAAAAAGTATATTATTTTTTCAAATTTATATACCGGGTGTTCAGAATTTAGAAAAATATGAAAAAAGCTAAGAACAAAGTACCCTTATGTGTAAAGATAGGATAAAAACTAATTAGTAAAAGTTGTTGTGGTTGAGAACCTACGTCTCATTACCAAGTTTTGACTTATTAGCTAAATGTACAGAGACAGGCAAAAAATTCCAACTCATAAAATATGATTTGCTTTAAATTAACGCATTTTGCAAATTAGTTAATCTTTAGAACGTATTTCTTTGTATAATATTTATCTTTATACGAGGAATTGTCGAAAACGGCTAAGTAACTACCCATGTTATTAAAAAATCAATACGTTTTAAAATAAAACCGTGCACTATTCATAATTAAACGAATTTATTAGAGAACGAATGAAGAGTAAAAAATTGTAACAAGTATAACAAATGTAAGTGAAAAAAGGCAGGTTATCAGCAAAAAAAAACTATTCAAAGGTTTCTCCACCAACCTCCTCGCATCGTTGGACTTTCTTAATAAATGCTTTATATGCATTTCGTATCTCTTGCAAAGGGATAGCCTGAATCGCTTCTCTAATTCTAATTTTTAAATTGTCAAGATCAGGTTCCAAATGAGATGCATACACTTTCTGGGTAAGGTAGCCCCATAAGTAAAAATCCATTATTGTAAGGTCGGGACTTCTTGGCGGCCAAGGGATTGGTCCATATCTCCCAATCCAGCGCTCCGGAAATTGTCGATTCAACCATTCCCGCACAATAACAGTGGAATGCGCAGGATGACCATCTTGTTGAAAATATGCAGTTTGCCTGTCAATAAGTGGCATATTATTTAAATAATGAAAAAAAATTGAATTTAGCATTTCTAAATAACTATGCTGATTCATATTTGCTTCAAAGAAGTACGGTCCAATTATTCCGTTGTACGTAACTGCACACCAAACGTTAACTTTCTTGGAGTACTGTCTTCTGCAATGAATTCGAAAATGGGGATTCTCAGTTGACCAGTAACGTACATTTTGGGAACTAACCACTCCATTAGTTGAGAAAGTAGCTTCATCGGAAAAAATAATATTATGAAAAAAGTTTCTATTTTGTAAGTATTTCTGACCAACCCATAAGCAAAAATCAAGTCTTTTTGCATCATCATTTGCTTCTAGAGTATGAACAAATTTAGGTTTATATGGCCTGACTTTATTAGCTTTAAAAATTATTTGCAAATATGATTTACTAATGTTTCCAATATGGGATGCTCTAATCCTTAGCGATGTTTTGGGAAAATGCCGAACGGAATCCAGCGCAAGAGTTGCCCCAACATTTTCTTCTTCATTGATAGGAGTCTTCTTCTTTTTAATATTTAAAACGCTTCCTGTTGTTCTAAATTTTGAAACAATAGATTTAACTGATATTCGGTTAACGGTAATATTTGGCCATTTCTCGTTAAACATTCTTGTGACATACGAGTATGAGATATTTTCCCCTAAACCATAACATTGGACAATAAATACTTTTTGTTCTAACGTTAGCATTTTTTTTCACTGTCATAAATTAAGCAATATGACATTGACAACATTTTTATTTGTTTGTTCATTTGTTACATACGTCGCTCCGCGATGTGTTTTCAACGCCGTCTTGTCGGTAAAATGTACGTCCATTGTCATCGCAACGTATACTATAAAGTTTTTACAAAGAAATACGTTCTAAAGATTAACTAATTTGCAAAATGCGTTAATTTAAAGCAAATCATATTTTATGAGTTGGAATTTTTTGCCTGTCTCTGTACATTTAGCTAATAAGTCAAAACTTGGTAATGAGACGTAGGTTCTCAACCACAACAACTTTTACTAATTAGTTTTTATCCTATCTTTACACATAAGGGTACTTTGTTCTTAGCTTTTTTCATATTTTTCTAAATTCTGAACACCCGGTATATAAATTTGAAAAAATAATATACTTTTTGGTCGTTGGAGAACAAGCAGGAGTTTTTATGAAAAATAACTTTTTTTCATAAACCCACAAATAAAAAAGTTTTCCCTCTTCGATAGTCAATCAGTGGACACACTGTATATTATATTATTCTTAAACCTTATATTATCTGGTTTTGCAAACGCTTTTTTAAATTTGCGGTCATAACTTCCACACAAAAAACAATTATTGACAAGACTAAGCCACCAGCCCATAAATAAAATAAAAAATATACAGATTTTAATGATACATCTCTGGGATGGGTGTGAAGTCTAATGGTTTTAATTTTTTCGGCTCTATCGAAATTTTGTAATTGTTTTGAAAACCATCCCATTGCGCCAATTCTTCCTAAAATATTAATACAGCCATCAAATAAAGGATATCCCTTCGAGAAAATCATATGTAGTGATTCGGTCAATATGATTTCTGATCCAAGATGTACCATGCTCTCACCATTTTCATCTAGGTACCACAAAGGAATATAGTAATGGATGGCCCTCGTTTTTTCAATTATAGTGGCTGTATCTTTTTGAAAAGCTGTTCTATTATAGCATTCTTCATAGGATATACATTTTTTCATTTTGTTATAATCAATTGATTTATGGAGAAGATTTTCTTTTAGATATTTATTTACTGGAACTGCCAGTTGTAAATTTGATCTGATAATTTTTTCAAACGAATCTAATTGATGTTCTCTAATAGATGTAGCGGTAATAACTAGAAACGAATTTTTAAAAACTGCTGAAATAGTAAGCATGGCCAAAATCCATGCGCCTGCAAATATCTTTGAAGAGAATGGTTTCAAAGGAATTTCCTTAATTACGGGATGTTCAAGTAAAATTTTATATGCTACAAGCACCGATAATTGCATGCTTGTTTTAAACAGTTTTTTAGCTATAAATGATAATATTAATATTATTGAAATCCAAGATAAATAAAATATATATGAAAAAATGTGCGTAACTTGCCACCATACTGAAATTGGGGATTCACTGGGTGTCATCCAGACAGCAGTTTTAAGGAGGTATGGCGATGAAACTTCATAGTCCATAGGATGGTCGTCTGGTCTTAGGGTAAACATACCTCCGAAAATATCTATTTTCTTTTCTTGGAGATGTCGTTTATAAATCATTTCGTTGCTAAGCAGTGTTTCTGCATTAGTCTAAAAGTAGCAAAAGTAAGTCAATTTAAGAGTTGACAGACTGACTTACACAAGGTGAACTTTTGGCCGTCAAAATAAATATCACCTTCGATATCAACCGCTGCGCCAATGCCAATAATTGAGGCTTGTTATGATACACATAGTAATCTAAAATATTCGAAGTATAGATTGTTTCACGAAAAATAGATATAACTTAATGACTGCAGTAAAAGTACCTGGGCGATCCCATTATTTATGACCGTTTGTTATTATTATGTGGAAAGGACCGGATTGTAATAATTATAATTAAATATAGGCACATCAGGTGCCAGCAGAGGACTTTATGCTAGTGCTGCTGCGACTGAATCGTCTGATTTGACTCTCTGACTACAGTGAAAAAAATCGCGTCAAATACCATTAAATCTAGAAAGAAGCGTAAAGATGCCGGTTTCACCAAATGTTTCGACGAAAGCGACAAGGACTTGATAAGTTGTAGCCGCAGTAGCCTTTGGAGAGTTTTATCGGAAATGGGATTCAGATACCGCAAAATTGACAAAAGGCAAGTACTCATGGAATCCCACCGTTTACAAAAATGGCGTCATGAGTATATAACTTCTGTAAGGAAATCCCGTTCTGAAAACCGTCCTATAATTTACGTCGACGAGACTTGGCTTGACACGCATGAAACACCATCCAAAGGCTGGTCTGATTCTTCCGATAACTGTAAAACAAAAGCTCCGTCAAATAAAGGAAAAAGAATAAGCATTTTACATGCTGGGTCAGAAAACGGTTGGGTTCCAAATGCCTTGTGGCTTTCTGCAAAAAATATTAAAGGCTCTTGTGTGGACTACCATAGCGATTGCGATAGCGAAACAGAACTATCTATAGAATGATATTATAAATGTAAATAAATATGACTAGTAATATTTTTTTAAAATGTTATTTCATACTTCACTCGCATGAAACACCATCCAAAGGCTGGTCTGATTCTTCCGATAACTGTAAAACAAAAGCTCCGTCAAATAAAGGAAAAAGAATAAGCATTTTACATGCTGGGTCAGAAAACGGTTGGGTTCCAAATGCCTTGTGGCTTTCTGCAAAAAACATTAAAGACTCTTGTGTGGACTACCATAGCGATTGCGATAGCGAAACAGAACTATCTATAGAATGACATTATAAATGTAAATAAATATGACTAGTAATATTTTTTAAAAATGTTATTTCATACTTCACTTGTTTATTGCCAAGCTCTTGTCGACACAATGGGACCTACCCAGAAAATCATTAAGTTATATCCATTTTTCGTGAAACAAACTTTACCTAACTACTCCTTAGATCGTTTTATGAAAAAACTTAACATAATCTGTTCTTAAAAGACGTAATAACGCAATCAAAACTGTCTTCTCCATGGGCGTGCATGATTTGTTAAACATACAGGGTATTATGGAAATACCGTATTATATTTAAACCCGCAATTCCTGAGATAAAGACAAATTAAAGAAAAATAGCCATTCAGCGGTAAAAGTGACCTTACGTCAAACCAGAAAAACACCTGTGTGGCACTGCGATACATGTATGCAATCAAGGAATTCTGGCCGGTGTTGTCATATGTACACCTTAAACTCTTTAGACAAAATAAAATAATTTAAACACTTTTCCATTCTGTAATACCTTTTTGTACAATTAATTGAAGAACATTTACGACGGACTATGTTTTAAACAACCCGAAAAAACATATGGAATAGTAATAGCCACGTACGTCACTAGGTCAAATGCCAATGACCTCTTGACGCCTTACATCGGCTGAGCGAAGTAGTTTTATATAGCGCCGCACGCTTGCGTCTGTTCGGTCTGATCGGCGGCCGGATACAAAGAAAAATTACAAAAATGGTATTTTACGTGTAAAATGGTCTATTTGGGGGGGGGGGGGGTCATGACCCCCATTCATTCATTAATATTAGTGGATAATGCAAGTTACCACTGCAGTGTGACGCAAAACTGAATTTACAGAATGGCTCAATTTGAGAAAAATAGAAATTCCATTCGAATTATGTAAAAAGGACTTATTGGTAATATTCAGAAAACATGTTCTGGATGAAATGGCAATAAAGTTTAATATGTACACCGGCTTCCTTCTTACTACTGCGAATTAATTCCAATCGAACTTATTTTGGCTCAAATAAAGACAGAAGGCGCCAGATAAAACCTTTATATATATATGTGGATAAAACATGACACACATTGGAAAAAATTCGAAAAAGGGTGTGAATCATGTAATAAAACAAGAAGCCAAGATGTGAAGTTTCGATATTAAAACTGAAGAAATAATTGAACCTCTTATTATAAATGACGTTAATAAAAGTTCATCTCCCAAATCAAACTATGATTAAGAACTATTATTCCATTTTTGAGAAAGCTTTGCTTATAACTTTCTATTTTATAAAAATATGCACACTAGTATGTACCTAATTGCGCGTTAACAAGAGCAAACCTTATTAGTTTATTCTTTGCAAACCAACGTTATATAATATAGCTATATGCTTATTATTACTATTGTTATTTATTTCTGAATAATATTTTTTCATATGTTTTTTCTTACAAAAAAAAATTTAGATTTCTGGAGAATATATTTTAGACTTTTAATTAAACAAAACCAATACACGTTCCTGATGACGGGATTTTTCCTCTCCCTTCAGTTTTTTTTAATATGGATAGTACTTGAAAAAAGACAACTAATATTCATTTATATTTTATTAGGAAATATAAGGTTATATTTGTGATTAATATACTGATACAAGAGTATAGACTTTGAACTACGCTGTATTTATTTTCGTTCTAAAGCACGCAATAGAACACGTACATATCGGTCAGACCAGTCACTTATTAATAATTATATTATAGTTTCACATTTTTTTCTTATGGATCGCCAAATCCCCCCTGATGGTTAACCCCACTATGATTCCCCGGTATTACACAGCTTATCAGAGAAAAAGTTTTAGTGTGAACAAAAATTGTTGTGATTTATTTTGACCATTGTTTCCTTATACCATGTGTATTGCAAAAAGCTCTTACCTCTTTGGTAATATTTCGTCGATCATTTTTAAATTCTAATCTTCCTTTAAACATTTGAAATAATTTGTCTTCCAATCCGTTATGAGTAACTGTTGTGAACGGTTCCATAATTTGTAGATATTCGTATACAGTTGTATTCCTCCATTTTCTTGGATATTTAGACAAATATTTTTCAAATTCAATATCATAAATTTCTTGACAAGAACCAATTTTAAAAGGTAGATTCTCGGGATAATTTACATTTTCATATTTGTACGGATCAATTGTGAAAATATCCCGATTGGTATCGATGGCAAAGACATTAGCTATGTAGTTCTTGGTAAAAAATGAAAAATTACTGAAGCTGCTAAAGTTGGAATAATATATATACCATGAGCTAGGTCGTAAGAGTCCTTGAATTATCAAACTTTGGATTAGATTTTCAGATTTGTTCAATTTCTCGTTGATAATGTAAACATGAAAATTGTGCACATGCCGTTTGTTTATTTTATGAAAATCGCTTATTTTCACTATGGGCAAATTGGAAAAAAAGCTTTCTAATCCATATCTTATAACGGTGGTTTGTGTAATAGTGTCTTTAAAAATGTGATGTAAAATGATATCCACACATTCTCTCACCAGTGATTCATTACTTATCAAAGGGGGTTTCAAATTCGCTTTAACAACTATCTGTAGAAATAAAAGGATAAAAATAAGTAATTTAAAGAACATGTCTACCAAGCTGCTGTTACCCGGCGAATAATAAAAAAACTATTTAGGAAATCCAATAATGTATCAGTCATTTTTACTTGTATTTAATGATCCAGGTAATAGACAAATGACGGAAGGTATACATTTTCTTGTAAGACAGAAACAACAAGTATAAGTGGAAAAGGAAAGAATATTTGTTGATTGTAAAATAAATAAAAAAAAAACATGTTTTAGTATACAAGGAAATATATTATATTCCTCAAATAGGAGTTCTATAAATAAAAGTTCCAGAGACCACTATTCTTACTAATTGAACAAATGGTAATCTACACGGTATTATCGGGTAACAGTACATTGACAAAAATGCATTTACCAATGTCGTGGGTTACAAAATTGGAGCTACCTCAACCCACCTCTCTATGTTGTTCTAACTGAGCCTACGAATTAGCACAAATTATTTTAAAGTCCTACAGTAATTTAGGTTCTTTTGGTTCGCCTCAACTCAGAAAGAGATTTTTTATCAACATTTTAAACATACATATTTGGGATCACCACAATTCCTCATCTTGTAACTATTTTATGAGTTATCTACCTGAACTCAGTTTCTGGGTTGGAAAAACTTACTAATTGATTATAAAGTGTTGTTTTAACCCGGACGTGCATTATTTTAACTCATTACCATGTGTACATTATTTTGAGTTGGAATAATTCAGGAAATGTGCTCCAAAACCCCATACCGAAGGTACATCACAAGATCGTAAGGTCACGGAAAGTTCCGAATTCGTGCTCGTGCAGGTTTGGCATAGTTCATTCCATTGTGATTCGTCGATTCTCCTTCGATCGCGTGTATAGACACCTGTTGGCCGTTGGGCCGTTTCCGGGATTTTTCATCTTTGTTCTCTGTGCGTGAAAATTTGTGTTTTGCATAATTTTGGTCAGTTGGCGTAAAATGGAGGGACAGGAGGGAGATACATACAAATTGTTATTATTGGAATGGAGCCCTATTATTTATTTATTATTTAATTAATTAAGTATATATTAATATTATAACATTATTAATACGTATTTAGATAGGTACTCAAGATTTGTACATGTGTTACACATGAAATATTATTTTTCGCTTTAAGTGTATTCTTAAAGTAGAGCCTTTGGGAGCCCTTACAAAAGGTTTTTTTTATTTTATTAATAAACTTATAATAAGTTTCCAAAATCCATCTTTTAATCTATTTAAAAAAATAGTATTATTTAAACCATTGTTCTTATATTTTGTTCAGACCCACTAGTATATGTTAAGGAAAGAAGACAATAATCGTCGACAAAATCGCAAAAAAAATTTGAAAAAGTTTCTATACTTATGTTGTAAGGATGCGTCCATATACCTGAGGAAAACGACAGAACGAAAAAATACAGTGCTCAGGACTGGCTAATAATTTCTATTGACACTAAACAAATTATGGTTTTCTCAGGTATGGACGTACCTTTCATACTTCTTTGAAGGTACTCCTACATATTGTGGATATAAACTTGATAACTTTTTTTTAAGACCTGACAATTTTTTCCCTGTTTTACAAAATTAATAATTATATTCCCAATGATATACACAAACACGAATATTATACTACGATTAAGATAATTTTATTCAGCTAAGTGATCGCGAGCTTCTTAACAGTATATTAAATCAAGTTGCATTTTGAAGCAATCGTCATCACTTCGTCCGCATGGTTTCTTAGTCGTAGCATGATCTCCTGTCTATAATTCATTTGATTATATTTTTTTAATATACAACAAAAATGTCATATCTTGAAAAAACAAAAGGCAATTGAAGTCCACAATATACAGTCGTTAAATCAAAAAAATATTTTGATTTCTATCGTCCACAATTTAGCTACTGGTAGTCCGAAATTTGAAGTCTGGTAGCTCAAAGAGTGAGGTATTCCAGCCACCATCGTAAGCTAGAATAACTTAAATGTCAAGTTTTGATAGCTCGAATCATGAATTAATCTATACCGACTAGTAATGCATCACAATTCACATACTGGTAGCTACGGTAGCCTATCAATAATTTAAGACGGTGGGGCGTGAGCTATTCCAACGCATAAAATAACCCATCTTCTGTGCTATCATAACTTATGAATACTTAGTGAGTTGATGCAATTTCGTCGATTTGGTTGCCGTAATTGAGAGGTCTGGGCTGTCCCCTATTAGCAACACGCTTCGGTCTAGAACAACTCATATTTGAGTTATATCAACTCGAAATTTCGCTCAGTGTACCTACTTAATAATTTTAAACGATTTATGTTTGTTCTGCCAACACTTTTTCAAATATTCAGTTATAATTTCCACGCAAAAAATAATTGTTGCTAAAACTAATCCACCTGCCCATAAGTAAAATACGAAATCTAATGAAGCCAGTGACACATTGTTCGTTTTTCTATTAAATCGAACCATTTTAATGTCTCTGGCTCTTTCCAGACTTGTTAATAGTTTTGAAAACCATCCCATTGCGCTTGCTCTTGATATAATCTTTGAACAGCTGTCATATAAAGGATAACCTTTCGAAAAGAGCATCTGCACTGTGCTGGATATCACGGTGTCTGAACCAAGGTGAACCATGCTTTCTCCATTTTCATCTCGGTACCATAAAGGAATATAGTGGTAGAGGGCCATTGATTTTTCAACCAAAGTAGCGGTATCTCTTTGAAATGCAGTTCTATTGAGACACGCTTCATTTAAAGTGCAATGCACCACTTCTTTAAAATCAATTCTAAGTTCCGATGTACGGTAAGTTAAAATCTCTTTCCAATATTTATTTACAGGACCTGACACTTTTAAATTTGACCCGAGAATTTCTTCTAAAGAATCTAATTGTTGATCTCTAACTGACGTAGCGGTAATAACTAGAAGAGAATTCTTAAAAACCGCTGATATGGTAAGCATTGCCAAAATCCATGCGCTGACAAATATCTTTAAGGAAAACGTTTTCAGTTTTATTTCATTAATTACTGGATATTCAAGTAAAATTTTGTAAGCCGTTTCCAAAGACAATTGCATGCTTGCGTTAAAAAATAACTTTGCTAGAAGTGCTAATATCAATATAATTAAAATCCAACTTAAATAGAATGTATATGAAAAAATACTCTTTATGCGCCACCATATTGAAATTGGGGGATCATTAGGTGACATCCAAACGACAGTTTTATAGAGGTACGGCGATGAAATATCATATTCCATGGGAGTGTCATCTGATCTTAAGCTAAACAAGCCTCCAAAGATATCGATTTTCTTGTCTCGAAGTTGCTTCTTCAGCGTCATTTCTTGAAGAAGTTGTGCTGTTGTGTTAGTCTAAAAAAAATTATCTATCTATTTATTTGAAAAATACAAATCTTCTCACAGTAGCTGAGAAAGTTATTTCACCGAGAAAGCCATTGGGGAGAAGTGAACATAGTAGTCACTCAAATCAGAGAACGTGTAACGTAAGTCTTGCGGAGCGCTGGACTTGTTGAAATCTGGCTGAAGGGTCAAACGCAAAACGTCATATCAAGTATAGGATAGTTATAGAAATAGGTATATTTTTTGAAATCGGTTTTATGGGTGAATTAGTTGCATTGTCTAGAGGACGACAATTATCCATTTATTTTTTACATCTATGAACAACAACTGTGTATTGTTTATCCAATAATTTAACAAACCCGCTACATTTCTAGGTAGAAAACCCGTGTGTCTCTTTTCCACTTGAGGTACATTACGTTTCACGAAAATTGGATACGACTTAATGATTTCCTGGGTCGGTCCCATTGTGTCGACAAGAGCTTGGCAATAAACAAGTGAAGTGTGAATGGACGGACTAAGGAAAACAAGTAATGATATGATTATATTAATGTAATCAAATGAAATAACATTTTTTTTAAATATTAATAGTCATATTTATTTACATTTATAATGTCATTCTATAGATATATCATTAAAGCATTTCCGTATTTATTCTACAACACTAGAACTTAAAGTCGGAGAAATATTTTCAGACCTAACCAGTGATTTTAACTGGTGCCACATATGCTCTATGGGGTTAAAAATGCAATAATAGGGTGGGAGCCACTGTATGCCCAATTTCTTCTGCTAATGTGTCACAAACATATACTTTTTTTATACAAAATGTCTTTAAAACTTCTAAAAGATCACTTATTTTATAACTTTCTTCAAAATATATATCATTCGCCGCCATGTAGTTCTGAATCTCCAATTTTGTATTATTTGAGCTTGGAGCTTTATGTAATTAGGGACTGTGATAGCTCGCATGGTCCATTACTATCACGCTATTCTGAGGAATGTTTGGTAAAAGACAATTCTTGAACCATTCTTCAAAAACTAACAAATTTTACCACAAAAAGATATTTAAATATAAATTAAGAAACCTAACCTACCTGATGTGCCTATATTTAATTATAATTATTACAATCCGGTCCTTTCCACATAATAATAACAAACGGTCATAAATAATGGGATGGCCCAGGTACTTTTACGGCAGTCATTAAGTTATATCCATTTTTCGTGAAACAATCTTTACCTCTTCTATTTTATTGTATTTAAATAATAACCTACTTTACTGCTAAATAGTTAGTTCCACCAACCGTCCATTCAACAACGAGACAAAATGTTACTATATCTTAATACTATTTTAGTGTAAGTGGGTGAGAATTGTACACGGTATGTTCATTCATTCCCTTATATATTTTCTCATTTCATTCTAAACATAACTAATACTAACATAAAATAGGAAATTTGTTATTAACACCGTCAAAAAATATTGCTTCTTTCTATTTTATATATACGCCTTTTTTTTCTTTATCAAATAGTTCTGACGATGGTTTAATACAATAAACCGAAACGTTAACGAAATATTGGAATTTCATTTCAAAGTGATCGAAACCCAAGAACAAGCTACTTACCTATAATTTGAAAAAACGCTCAAGAAAACAAAACTATAATTATACATATAAATATAAATACATTAAATCGTAAATTTGGCCAATGTACCTACATACCTATACGTACTTAATGAATAATTATTGACCATACCTTTTAGGGCACCCTGTACGCCTATGATTCATTTTGTAAAAAAATGCTCACCTGTTTGGTGACATTCCGTCGCTGATTATTAAATTCCAACTTTTTTTTAAAGAGGGTAAATAATCTATCTTCCACCCCTTTAAAATTTTCTCTCGTAAATGGTTCCATAATCCGCAAATATTCATAAAGAGTTGTATTTCTCCATCTTTTTGGATATTTAGACAAATATTTGTCAAACATAATTTTACCAATTTCTTGACAAGAACCAATTTTAAAAGGTAGATTTTCAGGATAATTAACATTTTCATATCTATATGGATCAATTGTATAAATTTCCTTGGCCTTATTAATGGCGAAAACATTTGCTATATAGTTTTTGGTAAAAAATGAAAAATTGCTTGAGCTGTTGAAGAGGGAAAAATAATATATAAACCATGATCGAGGCCACAACATTCGCTGTTCCAATAACTTTTTAACGAGACTTTCAGCCTTGGCCAAATCTTCGTTTATAATATAAGCTCGAAATACATACTGGGGCATCGTCTTTATTTTGTTAATGTTATTAACTTTTACTGCCGGAAATGTTGTTAACGACGTTTCTATTCCATATTTTAAAATAACCGTTTTATTTAGTTTTTCTTGGAAAATTTTATTGAAAATTATGTCAATGCATTGTCCCACTTCTGAATTAGTTCGAGTTTTGGCTGTCGATTCAAGTTTCGCCTTCACAGCTATTATTAAATATAGTAGCATAACTACAGGGTGTAACTTCAGAAACATTCTTAACGCATGTGTATATATATTTTTTATATATTATATATTTTATTAGATCGACTTCTATTCGAAAGCTCTGGATTAAGTAACTAAATGGAAAATACATCAATTCTCAAATTTATACATTACTTAATGTTGGTATCTAATATGTCTAATGATGGTAGGTAATACTTAGAACACATAATGACGTTTATATATCTGGAGTTGGGTGTCTCGATTGGATAGGGAACATAATTTTCGGGGGTTTGAGCTATATAGTTTACGAAAATAGTATTTAATAATGGCTTAAAATGATTATACCATACAAAATGTAGTAGAAATATATTTTTAGAAATAAGCTTCATCGTTTCCATATATTTTTGTGGTGACAAGTTAAGTATTCCTAATGATTCTTGGACATATAATTTTGTAGAAAGCTTTTTCACAGTACGTATTAGAATTATTGTTCTCCCTCGATCCACATTCCTGTAATAGTACATTACGTATCAAGGGCCGAAAAGAGGCTTTTACGGACGAGATGCGGAAAAGCCTCCGACGGCCCGAGATATGTACCGTATTTCTTTTACAAGTGCTCCGAAGCTTTGATGCCAAATAAATAAAGAAATTCTTCACACAGTTTTCCTGTCTACATGACATGAAAACACTCGCGCATGGAGCATGTAAAAATCTATTTATTTTTTTGGACAAATAGGCTCGGTGGCCTAGTGGTATAGCGTACGCCTTGTGATCTGAGAGTCGCGGGTTTAAATCCCGAACTCGGCATCTCTGGTTTTATTTATTTTTTTACCAGTGCCCGAGTCTTTGAGGCCATATAAATAAAGAAATTCGTCAGACATTTTTCTAAAACATCTTTAACAAATTAACTGCCAATTTAATTTATACATAATCCGCTATTTATTATCGCTTGTAGTATGGCTCGGTGGATAGAGTGTCCGCCTGGCGATCTGAGGGTCGCGGGTTCAAATCCCGCACCGACAATTCTGGTTTTATTTATTTATCAGCACATGGTGACTCGAAGCGGGCGGGAAAAATCTTTCCCGCCCGCTTCGATACTTTCCCGCCCGCTCTCTTGGAAAACGCCACTTTCGGTGAAGAGAACATGCATGAAAAGATATATTTCATAATAATGTTCATGTTTTTCTTTTGTAAGTAAATTAGCGATCATTTAGAGATAGGAAAATAATGCTATGGATATCCCTGCTTAATCATCATAGGGAAACACAAATAAAAGGTTGTCAATTAACTTTGTTCATAAAAACTATATCGTGGTAACTTAAGATATCGAACCCGTAAAGACGCAATTCAACCTAGGCAAAAGTAGACGACATGTAGCAGGGCAGGCTAGTCGTCTCCTGTTGCCGCAAAATTTTAACAACACCATACCTTTTTTGAACAATTCTTTATACCATTTAAATAAAAATAAAAAAAAAATTGCAGCACAACCGATAATAATATCACACATATTTGAAATCACATCATATACATTTATTTTTATAAAATTATTTCACAACAGAACAAAAAAACGGTAACGGTTAATTTAACACCTTACTTGGACTGGAAGTCAAGCGAGAGACAGAGCCTTTCATTCTTCTCTGTGATAAGGGTCGACTTATACCACCTATTTGTATTTTGTGGTGAAGCTCCGAGAGGATATATGGAAATTTGGACGTAATCGTTAGTTAAATGTCAAAATTTACATAAATAAACGTTTCACACAATTGAAACATGGGGGAATTTCAGATGCAAAGTATTGTAGATAAAATATTACATCATTTAGGGTACATGTTTTTAGTCCATAAGATATTAGTAACTTTTAAGTATACAGTTTAAATTTTAGAGGTAGAATACAACCTGAAGAAGTTGTGGATTATTTACAAAAAAACATCAATCAAAATGCAGCTAGTGGATGTTCCGGTATTCAAGTTGCGGAAAGAAGTCAGATACAAAATCTGGTAGAGAGGCTATCAAATCCAGAACCCTTTTTCGCTAAGTATAATGATTTGAAACAGAAAAAGTAAGTTATGCTTCTGCATGAAAAGTTGCAATTAGGATACATTAAAATTCTTATTGATAATATATTTACAATGAATTTATATGAAGGCATATTGTACTTTCAAAATTTTAGTGTTGATTCCCTAAATTTGTTCGTCCAGCTTTTAAACAGCATTTCTCAAGATGCTGGAGTCAAAGATTTACTTGCAAAAAGTAGAAGGCCTCAGCACCTTCCAACCACAAAAACAAATATTACCAAAGATGACCTGTCTCTAGTAAGTACACAATTATATTGAACCAAATCAAAATAATTTGACAAAAATATCTATTATAAATTCATAGGTCCATGTATATGGAGTTTGTATGCTATTACCAGTTGATTATCTTGATCATTTAACAACAGATTGCTTTTTAAGGTTAAGAACATATTAAAAGAAAAGATAAAGTACTCACCAAAAGGAGATCTTAGCAGCATATTAAATATATCTGCAACAGTGCCCGTTGCATCCACACCGTCCGTAATGTCATGGGTACAACGGAGACCAACAATGTCATTTGATTTTTCAACAACCAATTTTGGGATATTTAATGCTACAGTTCCTGAGATTTCCCAAGAAAATATACTTATTGAGGATTTACTAAATGTTCTGATTGGTCTTCCAGGTTGTTATATTGAACCAGAAGACCTAAAGGATGCTTATGGGCAGAGAACTTTTAGGTACGTGCATTTAATTGTATGCAGGTATAGCTAAATTACAGGGCACAGCAACATTTAGGTTGTGGAATGTGATCAAAAACAATACTTTCAATTTTTTTTTTCATCTGTGAATTAAAGCGTTGGTAGGCTACCAACTATTTAATCGATGATTTTTCTTTCATCATTTAATTACCTAATTATTTTACTTCTAGAATAAATGACAATGTACCATTATCTTTGCAAGAACTGGTTAAACAAATTTTGCCTCTTGCCAGTCACTACTCGATGATTCAAAGATTTACAGAAGAAAAAATGAGATTTGAATTTGGTCAGGTTAATAATGCTTTAGCTGAAGCTATGCAATCATTAATAAAAGATCATATGGTAAGTTTTAACATTTCAAAATATTACAATTATAATAATTTATACAGAGGTGGGAGGAACTGACGTATTATATTTAAATCGGCAATTCCTGAGATGAAAACAAATTGAAGAAAAATATCCAAAAATGGCGCTTTAATTTAATATGCCCTGTACATGACCTTATGTCAAACCAAAAATGGCCACGTGGTGCCCCTGTCAGGAAGGTAAACAAAGCAACATATGTCAACAGTGTTGTCATATCTTCAGGGTAAACTCTTTAGAAAGTCAATAACCATTTGACAGATTGCAAGTTGTTTATTTTTCAGGGTACATTATTATAAACTTTTACGTTCAGTTCAGTTCGGTAGGAAACAATCTCTGATTTATAAACTTGAACTGACTAGAACGAACCGCCGCGGAGTTTTTAAATGGTCAGGTATGTTCTCATTTGTTCAATTCGAACGACGCCCGTCAGATCTGGACAACTTAAAAGTTTATAAATGCCACTTATCCTTTAGAAAAAAAAATGCAATTTTATTTAGCTTCTCGGACATATTTAACACCAACTTAATTTATAAAAACACCAAGTACCTAGGTAACTTGAACAAAAACAAACCGGCACAATAAAATCACGTAACACATCTAAGTACCATTCAATCTGAATTAGTATTTTAAAGTGCTACTGTGTAGACAAAAATACGCCCTTATTGTCTGAGTGGTCTGGGAAATAATGTATTTAACATCTAATAATTTTTAAAATAAATAACACGTTGGTTCTCTCGATCGATATCGGCCTGCTTCTTTAAACAGCTGATTGTGGACAATCGGGCTAATATTTAAAAACACAGCGTTGCCACTTTCGATGTTTTATAAGCGACTATCATAAATTGCCGAATTTCCTTCTGTAATATTACTTTCCTGTATAATTATAGTCTCGGAAATGGCAACCGCGCTGGCTCTAGAGAGCGGAGATTTCTCGGAAAGAAAGTTCGACGACTGGTCCGAAGACGGACTAGACCATTATTTCAAAGGGTAGTTCCTGTCAATTGTTAACATAATTGTTTCATTTTATCTTTAGTAAAGGGTTAATGGCCCATAGAAATTAGCGTTTTTATTATTTCTATTGCAAAATTATTAAGTGCTCTTGTTCTATGTGTGTTATTGTAAAGTGTAATTATGCGTTAGTGTTGGGGTTTAGTGATAAGCTTATTATGCACTCCTACACTATCATCAGGACACGTGATGAGCATAAAGTTTTCCCCATAGGAAAAAGAACTGGAAGTGTCTGTGCCCTGGATTCCTTAATCGCGTCCTGGATTTACTTTCTAAGTAAGCTAAATATTTATTTTTATAAGAAACTAAAGTTTTACACTTTTAAACATGTTGGCAACATTGTTCCTGAACATCTGTTTATTACCCAGCTGGGAACTGTAATATGTTCATATAGGAATGTGCCGAGGAGTTGTGTGTGGGTTTTTAAACGTTCGATTTAAAAAAAAAAATATGTAGCGCTTCTCTAGGACACCGCAGGAGTCACCCATTTAAATATAATACGTCATTTCGATAACACCCTGTATATTTGAGAATTTTTTGAAAGGACACAAAGACAGGAATAATAATTTATTTATTCATGGCCCAAAAACAGTAAAATATGCTTCACTGGCTGTTGTACCTCTAAGAAGCTTTAAGACATAAATTGTTCAAATGCCAATAATATCTCGATAACTAGGTTTTTCATATACAAAACATTATAGCAACTTTTCTTGATGTGATCCCTATAATACAAGAAGCTTCGATCACTATAGGTCCTATTGTTTATCATTTTTATAAAGAGATATCACCTATTTAACACCAATACACACATACACATATACTTGACCTTTAAAAAAACACTGCTGCACTACATGGTCATTAAAACTGCTTTCCATAAATTTACTACGAATATAATTTGTGAAAGTTTTTGGAACTACCTTGTGAATGCTCCTCCATTCCATCTATACTATATTTAATTTTAAATGTATTCAGTAAATAACAGGCTGAGTTTTCAGGGAATACAATAAATCGTTTTTTACAGCCAGGGATAGATTTACTAACAACTATATGTTTTTAGTTATTTACAGTTCAGTTGGAAACAGAATTTCGAGCTGGTAATTTAAGTCTACAAAAACTTTGGTTTTTTACCCAGAGAAATATGCAGTGTTTAGGAATTGCAGCAGATATTGCCTTCTCTATTAGCAAGGTAATTGTAGCTATCATTGATTTTAATTTAAGGAGATTATAGCCTTCTCCTATATTTCTTAAAATATCTATTCCTAGACCCATTAAAAATACGTCGATTGTCACAAGACATGTAACTCTATATAGCACAACACTCATGAAAACCTGAAGTAACTACTCCACTGGTAGTATACCACAGGCACTGAACATTCTCAAGTATGTTCTGTAAACTGGGCCCTGCATACTTTCCCACTTCAACCTCTTTTGTATGTTCCATACAGTTCAATGCTCGGCATGACATACTGCCAGGAGGGTAGTTGTTTCGGGTATCCATGAGTAACTCACTGAAAGGTGATTCTAATGCATTACACATGGCTTATCAAAAAATAAGATGTTACCTAATGTGTAATAAGTTTGTCTTTTTTAGTCTGATGCTAAAGGAGGAAAAGTGTTAAGCCTCTTACATGATAATGTAATAAGCTCCATAGGCGATGAGAGGAACCAGCAATTATGTCTTAAACTTATGGAAGCTGCTTGCGTTCCATTTATGAAAATGTTAGGCATGTGGATCTATAGAGGAATTATTTCTGATCCTATTAGTGAGGTAAGACATAATATATAACAATAAATTTTATTAGTGACATTTATAACTAATAAAAACCATGATATAGACTAGTGGATCAGTGTATATATACTATCATTTGCATTGAACTAACATGTCACTTTTTCAAGTGTAGTTTCTTTTGTGGTTGAGTATAATCCCGCTAGATGGCGTCAGCGTGAATTCGACACCACCGATTATTACTTATAATGACGAAAATTGTCATACTGTCATAGTCTACGTGGCCTAGGGAATATCCATTAAATTTTTACCTGCATACTTTAATACAAAAGGCAGATTTTTCTAAAAATGATAACAATGTTGTACCATTTTGTAGTTTCTCGTTCAAGACAATGAGGTCATTCAAAAAGAAGATATGCCAGTAGATTATTCGGCGGATTACTGGGATAAAAAATATTCAGTTCGCAGGGAGAGAATTCCAAAATTCCTGGAATCTGTTTCAGATATCATTTTAAAAGCTGGCAAATATCTTAACGTTATAAGACAATGCGGTAAGTAAATTTGGTAGCACTGAATTTTAAAGAATTTTTTAAATCTTTTAACACACTTATAATATATATTATAGATATACAGTGTGTCCACTGATTGTCTATCGAAGAGGGAAAACTTTTTTATTTGTGGGTTTATGAAAAAAAGTTATTTTTCATAAAAACTCCTGCTTGTTCTCCAACGACCAAAAAGTATATTATTTTTTCAAATTTATATACCGGGTGTTCAGAATTTAGAAAAATATGAAAAAAGCTAAGAACAAAGTACCCTTATGTGTAAAGATAGGATAAAAACTAATTAGTAAAAGTTGTTGTGGTTGAGAACCTACGTCTCATTACCAAGTTTTGACTTATTAGCTAAATGTACAGAGACAGGCAAAAAATTCCAACTCATAAAATATGATTTGCTTTAAATTAACGCATTTTACAAATTAGTTAATCTTTAGAACGTATTTCTTTGTAAAAACTTTATAGTATACGTTGCGATGACAATGGACGTACATTTTACCGACAAGACGGCGTTGAAAACACATCGCGGAGCGACGTATTTAACAAATGAACAAACAAATAAAAATGTTGTCAATGTCATATTGCTTAATTTATGACAGTGAAAAAAAATGCTAACGTTAGAACAAAAAGTATTTATTGTCCAATGTTATGGTTTAGGGGAAAATATCTCATACTCGTATGTCACAAGAATGTTTAACGAGAAATGGCCAAATATTACCGTTAACCGAATATCAGTTAAATCTATTGTTTCAAAATTTAGAAGAACAGGAAGCGTTTTAAATATTAAAAAGAAGAAGACTCCTATCAATGAAGAAGAAAATGTTGGGGCAACTCTTGCGCTGGATTCCGTTCGGCATTTTCCCAAAACATCGCTAAGGATTAGAGCATCCCATATTGGAAACATTAGTGAATCATATTTGCAAATAATTTTTAAAGCTAATAAAGTCAGGCCATATAAACCTAAATTTGTTCATACTCTAGAAGCAAATGATGATGCAAAAAGACTTGATTTTTGCTTATGGGTTGGTCAGAAATACTTACAAAATAGAAACTTTTTTCATAATATTATTTTTTCCGATGAAGCTACTTTCTCAACTAATGGAGTGGTTAGTTCCCAAAATGTACGTTACTGGTCAACTGAGAATCCCCATTTTCGAATTCATTGCAGAAGACAGTACTCCAAGAAAGTTAACGTTTGGTGTGCAGTTACGTACAACGGAATAATTGGACCGTACTTCTTTGAAGCAAATATGAATCAGCATAGTTATTTAGAAATGCTAAATTCAATTTTTTTTCATTATTTAAATAATATGCCACTTATTGACAGGCAAACTGCATATTTTCAACAAGATGGTCATCCTGTGCATTCCACTGTTATTGTGCGGGAATGGTTGAATCGACAATTTCCGGAGCGCTGGATTGGGAGATATGGACCAATCCCTTGGCCGCCAAGAAGTCCCGACCTTACAATAATGGATTTTTACTTATGGGGCTACCTTACCCATAAGCAAAAATCAAGTCTTTTTGCATCATCATTTGCTTCTAGAGTATGAACAAATTTAGGTTTATATGGCCTGACTTTATTAGCTTTAAAAATTATTTGCAAATATGATTTACTAATGTTTCCAATATGGGATGCTCTAATCCTTAGCGATGTTTTGGGAAAATGCCGAACGGAATCCAGCGCAAGAGTTGCCCCAACATTTTCTTCTTCATTGATAGGAGTCTTCTTCTTTTTAATATTTAAAACGCTTCCTGTTCTTCTAAATTTTGAAACAATAGATTTAACTGATATTCGGTTAACGGTAATATTTGGCCATTTCTCGTTAAACATTCTTGTGACATACGAGTATGAGATATTTTCCCCTAAACCATAACATTGGACAATAAATACTTTTTGTTCTAACGTTAGCATTTTTTTTCACTGTCATAAATTAAGCAATATGACATTGACAACATTTTTATTTGTTTGTTCATTTGTTAAATACGTCGCTCCGCGATGTGTTTTCAACGCCGTCTTGTCGGTAAAATGTACGTCCATTGTCATCGCAACGTATACTATAAAGTTTTTACAAAGAAATACGTTCTAAAGATTAACTAATTTGTAAAATGCGTTAATTTAAAGCAAATCATATTTTATGAGTTGGAATTTTTTGCCTGTCTCTGTACATTTAGCTAATAAGTCAAAACTTGGTAATGAGACGTAGGTTCTCAACCACAACAACTTTTACTAATTAGTTTTTATCCTATCTTTACACATAAGGGTACTTTGTTCTTAGCTTTTTTCATATTTTTCTAAATTCTGAACACCCGGTATATAAATTTGAAAAAATAATATACTTTTTGGTCGTTGGAGAACAAGCAGGAGTTTTTATGAAAAATAACTTTTTTTCATAAACCAACAAATAAAAAAGTTTACCCTCTTCGATAGTCAATCAGTGGACACACTGTATATTTAAATGTCGAGATATATTAATAGTGGAGTCGTTCTGGCGAAATAAACGTAGAATTAACCAGATTAATCAGAAAAAATATCCACATAGAAAAATGTCAGTGGCGTGCCATATTTTTTGTAAAAAATATCAGGACATGTTCGCAGTGACGCCACTGGTCAAACAATTGAATAACTTTTCTAACTAAAATGTGTGGTTCTATATCTATTAACACATACCAAAATTGAACATAGTACCTAAAGTATTTCCCTTCCTAATTGCCCCACCACCCCCAGCCTCCGGCCCAACAAAGTACTCGGTGTCACCCGTTGATTCGCAAAAAATTGATTCGCCCCTTCTCGAGATATAATTAATTAAATTTTATTGTTTTTGCAGTTAAAAATCGCGATAATTCGCGAACTAATTGAGATATCGGGATCAGGTTTTTTCGAGCTTACGCGCTCTGTCAAGCTCTTCGATTTTGCTTTACACATTTTTAGTTTAGTTATTTAGAAAAATTGTCGGTTAGATTTACGGGGCGTGCCCCCTTTCCCCCCATGCGGCGCCTCCTACAAATGACGTCAGAATGTCGAGAGGATCCTACTGTATTGATTGGGGAAAAAAAATTACTCGATTTCGTCATGGGATGTTCGTAAACCGGATCGACTCCACTATAACTATTTAAATATGAGGTTTCGCGACTGATATATATTTTTAGGTAAACCTGTAAAAAATAAAGTTCATCCAATCGAATACAAAATAGAGGAAAAACATTACATAGAAGCGATTGAAAAGGCTTATATGTTCGCCAGTCAAACGCTTCTGGATCTAGTCATAAAGGAAAAGGATCTGATAGGAAGACTGAAATCTGTAAAACATTATTTCCTACTTGACAAAGGAGATTTTATAGTAGCATTTTTGGCACTTTGCGAAAAAGAACTGAACAGATCAGTGATTGATGTGGTTCAGGGAAGGCTCGAAAACCTTATGGATTTGGCCCTAAGGCTTTCGAGCGCCTTCAATGATCCGTATAAGGACGATTTGAAGACGGAATTGTTGCCTTTTAATTTGCAGTTTCAGATGTTTAAGATTCTCAGTATACAAACGAATTCGGAACAAGGTGAGTTCAATTTATAAACTGAATTTATTTAAAATATCTACCACGTTTATTTGCTAAAGGATTTTGAAACTTTTATTTTTTTTGCTCTCTCTGTATATTTTTAATAAAGTTTGTGTTGAAGATTTGCTATACAGGGTGATTCACGACGAGCGTGCATTAGAACTTTATGGAGAACTACTGAATATATGTTCCTGAAACTTTAGGGATTTGGGTTTATCGATATGCTCTCTTTAAGTAAAATATTGACATGTTCCTGTCATTTCCGGTTATACCGGAAGTAGCTGCCAACTTTCGTTTTTTAAATACAACATGGTAATTTTTATTACATTTTTCGATTAAGCATTAAATACTAAGCACATTTTATAGAAAATGTTTTTGTCAGACTCTATTAGTTTTTGAGATATCTGGACTTTTTGTAATTATTTGGCAAATGCATGACGATGAAATAATCCATATAATTTTTTTACCTTAGCGCTTGGACTAAAAAAATTTTCTCACCGAATAGCTAGAAGATCATCAAGTCTCTAAAACATTTCAAATTCGGCATAAAATGTACAGGGTGGTCACAATTCAAGCCTCATTGTGAAAGAATTCAACCATTAAAAACTTTCTTATTTTAAATGGAACACCCTGTATATTTTTATTTAATTTGATGGCAAATTAGTTGTTCTTTATAAATAGTATTTACTGTCCTATACCTATATCAAAGCGTTTTCTCAAAAAATCCAATTTTATTCCGAAAATACTATTTGTTCAAGTGTGCTATGAAAACAATTGTACTTAGGGGCTGTATACTGATACTGGAGGAAAAGTGATTGATATCAAAACGATGGGGCTCCAGCACACAACGCCCAAGTTGTTAAGACTGCCCTAAACAGACTTTTTCATGACCAGTGGATCGCAAACCAAGGTCCCTTCCACTGGCCAGCTCGTTCGCCAGACTTAACTCCACTGGACTTTTCATCTGGGGAACCATTAAAGATAAAGTTTACGCGCGTCCCATCACCACGAAGGAAAATCTAATTGAAAGGGTGAAGGCAGCATTTCAATCTCTAACAAGAAATTAGGAATGCTACAAGAAATAACATGATGAAAAGAATACATAAATGCTTGGAAGTAAATGGCAATCATTTCGAACATATTTTAAAAATATAATCAAAAGATATTAGGTATAATTTTCAAACACATTTTTAATTAAAGAATTTAAAGTTTATAAACCTGTTTCCTTGATATTTTTAAAAAAATAATATTTAAACCATTAAATTTAAAACAATCAACTGCACTTTATTTATAAATTATTAAGTAACACTTTAGAATATTGTATTTTCCAGTAATCAATCACTTTTCCTCCGTATAGACATCAGTATACACTAGTATACAGCCTCTAATTACAATTGTTTTCATAACACACTTGAACAAATAGTATTTTCGGAATAAAATTGGATTTTTTGAGAAAACGCTTTGATATAGGTATAGGACAGTAAATACTATTTATAAAGAACAACTAATTTGCCATCAAATTAAATAAAAATATACAGGGTGTTCCATTTAAAATAAGAAAGTTTTTAATGGTTGAATTCTTTCACAATGAGGCTTGAATTGTGACCACCCTGTACATTTTATGCCGAATTTGAAATGTTTTTGAGACTTGATGATCTTCTAACTATTCGGTGAGAAAAAAATTTTAGTCCAAGCGCTAAGGTAAGAAAATTATATGGATTATTTCATCGTCATGCATTTGCCAAATAATTACAAAAAGTCCAGATATCTCAAAAACTAATAGAGTCTGACAAAAACATTTTCTATAAAATGTGCTTAGTATTTAATGCTTAATCGAAAAATGTATTAAAAATTACCATGTTGTATTTAAGAAAACGAAAGTTGGCAGCTACTTCCGGTATAACCGGAAATGACAGAAACATGTCAATATTTTAGTTAAAGAGAGCATATCGATAAACCCAAATCCCCAAAGTTTCAGGAACATATATTCAGTAGTTCTCCATAAAGTTCTAATGCACGCTCGTCGTGAATCACCCTGTATAAAGGGTTTTATGAAAATTGCTTATTATATTTAAATGGGTGACTCCTCGAGTGTCCTAGAGAAAGCCCATATACTTTTTTCAATCTCCGAAAATCGTCAGACACGCAACGATGCCGTGAAGTGACTCGACGCGATGCGCGGTTTCCGACCTTTGGTCGTTCGCTACGGTGACTTCCCGCTTGATATGGTTTAATCATGCGACGAAGTATGCTCGGGACTGTTTGAGACGCGAAGGCGGCTGTAAGTCGACTACGGTTCTATTAAGCGAGCATATTGGTTTTAAAGGTGTAAGGTATTGTTTCTCAATAAATTTGGTATAGAACACATTTTAAACCTATTTTGGTCCGCCGGTAATTTAAGAAAAAGTTTAGTTGCATTAAAAGAATATTTTGTCAAGTTGAAGTATTCCTTTGATGGCGCAAAAAATGTGCAAAAAAAGATGTGCCATTTTCTTTAAGTAAGTTGTATATTTCAGAATATTGGTCTTGTTTTGACCCTAAAAAGCTGTCGGTGATAGAATCGTTTACGTTTAGTTATGAAGTGCGATGGCCTCTATCGCTCATTTTAAACAAAAAATCATTGGCCTGTTACCAAATGTTATTCCGGCTTCTTTTCTACTCGAAATACGTGGAAAGGCTGCTCTGTCAAGTATGGAAGTCCAATAAAGTTGCAAAGAAATTCCATTGTCAAGATGCCAGGCATTATAGGGAAGCCTTTGTGCTACGACAGAAAATGTTGCATTGCGTGCAGAATTTGGAGTATCATATGATGGTGGAGGTAATAGAACCCCATTGGTGTATGTTTTTGCAGAAAATTAGTAAGGTAATTTCATATTTATTTGTAATTGTACTGCCGTTAATCCCTGTAAATATTTTACTGAATCGCAGCTTCTGGAGCTTTACAGATAAATTTCAAAATCTAGGCAAATAGGTCAGGATTCTTGGAAGGTAATAGTCATATAACCAATAATCGATAATTCAATACTGTTCTAGATACGACCTCTGTTAGAAAAATGATTCTCTGGTTATATGACTTAAATTTTAACATGTTAAATCACCTCTCCAAGTATATTGATGCATTATCCGAACACCCTGTATAATCTTCCATTGCCATTGTTGATTTTTTACAATGTGGATGATTAAACTTGACAATCTTGACGTTGCTTATGATCACTTTTACTTCAGTTGTCTCGTAAGAGGACATAACGATCAAGTAATCTTCTGCCGTGTTAATTCAAAGGGGCGTATCTCCTGAAACTTTAATTATGCAATATACAGGGTGTCTGCTAATTAATGGTACATGGAAAAACCACATACTCCTTACGTAAAAACATTAGGATTTAATTATACTTACCTATATCCTAACGTTGATGTTAATTGAGATACAGGATGTTAAAGTTAAAACTTCATTTTTGTTTTTCTCTAATAACTTTGCAGGAAACCAACGGTTTTTTACAAAATTTGGCAATTATGGTTTTTTTAGAACGAGAAATTGATTTTTTATGAAATTTTAATGTACAATGTATATGCATATATGCTGCGGCATTATTTGCACATTTATTAGGTCATAACTTGTTTGTGCCTCAGTGTATTTAAGTTTTTAATGAAAATAATACTTTCCTCATATTTATTACGTAAAAAAGGTATACTAAGTTCAGGTCGCCCAGAGTTACCGTTTCGGAGATATTTGCATTTAAATTGTTGCCCAATTACTATTTATTTTGAAACATAATTTTTTTCTTAAAGTAACCTATGAGAAAACAAATAAGATGCAGTTGCTATGGAACAAAAAATGTTGTCATTTTTGAGTTTATCCTAAGTTTGTGTGGTAATGGTTTCTTTCGACACGATATTTTCTAGGGTCAAAGCTATTTTAATTAAAGTAAGTTAAAGAACAATCCAATTGTTGTATTTATTATTCCCAATTACCATTACTAGAACATTAATTATCATGTAAAAGTTAATTGGTAAGAAGTAAGAAAATATTATTTGCTTGTCTGGAAACGGTAACTCAGGGCGACGGGAACTTAGTATACCTTCTTTACGTAATAAATATGAGACAGTATTATTTTCATTAAAAACTTAAATACACTGAGGCACTAAAAAGTTATGACGTTATGAATGTTCGAAAAATGCCTGCATTGTACATTAAAATTTCACAAAGAAATCAATTTCTCGTCCTAAAAAACCATAAATGCTAAATTTTGTAAAAGATAATTGGTTTCTCTCAAAGTTATTAGATAAAAACAAACAGTTAATATCAACTTTCGGATATAGGTAAGTATAATTAAATCCTAATATTTTTACGTAGGAGTCTGTGGTTCTTCCATGTACCATTAATTAGCCGACACCCTGTATAGATTATTTAGCTTCCAAATTTCAATTACGTCCATATTTGTAGTTGCAAACGTATTAATAGGTTTTGGTAGCATATAATGCTTTCGAATTTAACCCTGCATTTAGATGAGCTCGTTCATGGCAAGTTGCTTGAACGGTATAAGTAACTTTTGACTACGTTTGTAGATACGCCCCCTTTGAATTAACGCGGCAGTCTTGCTTTCAAGCGTCGATATAATTATTAATTTTTAAGGTCCATAATGTTGATGAAATCTTAGCCTGTCACTGCGATTTTCTCGATAGCTGTCTTAAAGATTGTATGTTGACTATTCCAGCCATTTTGAGTACTATTGTAAATATTTTAAACATATGTGTCGAATTTGCCAAGTTTATGCAGGTAAGCTATCATACTTTTATTTTATTAAATTATGTGTTTCTGATTTATCCTCAACTTACACAAATATCACTTATTTGTCACTTTTTGTTGGAATTTTTCACTTCGTCGACATAGAACCAGAGTATTCGACAGTGACCGGAGAATTTACGCGGCGCCGCATATGAAAAAAATTTGTATTGTTAGATTTCAGCAAAAAACTATGTTTGCAATCGTTTCTGCATCATCGGAAAGCCCAAAAACAATTAAACAGTAAGGTTCGTCTTTAGAGGTTTAGCGGGAAATTTAAAACAATTATATATCAAAAATAAATAGAGATGGCACTCCGCGTTGTATTTTCTCGACGACCGCTGATAATACTAATACAGCGTGAAGTATAGAGTCTTCTCTGATGATAGGTTGGACACCTACCCTGTACTGACGAGAACAAAAGAGTTCGAAACCGGTCGGTCAGCAGGTGGCGACATCCTATCAACGGAAAAGGCTTCCTTTTCTTGGTAGTACCATTCAATCTAAATTAGTATTTTAAAGTGCTACTGTGTTGACAAAAATACGCCCTTATTGTATAAGGTATCATCGGGTGGTCTGGGAAATAATAATTTTTCCATACAATATTTATATATCAAACAAATGAAAATATGTCAACATTTAAAAAGTTTCAGAATTAGTTGTTGTTAGATTAAAGTTGTATTAATAAATATAGACGTGTATGTATTTTTATTAATAATACATTGATTTGCAGAGTCTAGCATGAAAAGGCCATAAAAATATTTCATTATGAAGGAATGGAATATAGGCCGGAATTGACCAGTTTTCTTTTTCTTAATAAAAAAGGCAACTAGCAAGTTTATAGGTGTTGTTGGGTTCTGATTTGTAAAAAAAGCCAACAAAACTGAAAAAAAGGTCAACAAAACTGAATAAAAACACACTTTATATAGGTTCGGTTGCCCAAAAAAGGTCAACACTTAAGTGATGGATTTCAAATTACTCGCAAATTACCCACATACTGTGACTGCACAAAAATTACACACAAAGCAATGAAAACACGCGAATCGTGAAATACGCTAATGCACTGCTAAGAAGTGTAATTTTTAGGAAATGTGATTTAAAGTAATTGTTTTAGTGTAGTTAATAGTATTTACCTTTAAAAATTGCTTTATGAATAATTACCAATTTTTAGTTCAATTTAATTAATAACAAGTATTTGTTATTTTTAATTCAATTACTTTCAAATGTTGCGAACGTCTTTATATACACGGTGTTGAAAAAAGGCCGGTATCCCGGAATAACTCCGGTGCATCGCATTGCAGCGGAAAATGTCTGGGGAAAAATTTGTTTGGTTTTGAAGGAGGAATAGTTTGGAATTTAAACCACCCTCAACCCACGGGCGCGGGTGGGGGTAAGTTAAGATTTTCAAACGGAACCCCATATTTTGTTATTCGGGCCCATCCTTCACCAATAATCACCATGAGAGAGACAAAATCAGAACCGTGCGAAAATCAAGTTTTATCCCGGAAATACTCTTTTTCTCTGTCTTGTACTAAAAAAATGCCCGTGGAAAAAGTTGTTTGTATTAGGTTGGTTTAAATTGCAAACTATTCCTCCTTCAAAACCAAACACATTTTTCCCCAGACATTTTCCGCTGCAATGCGATGCACCGGAGTTATTCCTGGGTGCCGACCTTTTTTCAACACTCTATATAATTTATTTCTAAATAACATCCCCTTAAAAATTTAGATTGATATCTTTTCATTTAAGGTAATTTCTGGTATAAGTTTTTTTAATTTCCCACCGAACCCCTAAAGACGGACGCCGCTGTTTAATGGTTTTTGGGATTTCCGAGGATGCAGAAACAATTTCCAACATCGGCTTTTGATGAAATCTAACAATAAGAAATTTTCCCATATGCTGCATAAATTCTCAAAACTCGTTTTTTCTCTCGAGTCCGCATTTACCTCTGTCCGACTTCTTTTTAGTCAAATTACAAATAGTAACTAGGTCATCTTCATTTTACAAACGATAATCAATTAAAAGAATATATTAACACCGATTCTAAAGTCGCAAAGGCGGCATCATTTTTTCCTGAAAGGACGCAAAAGTGTCGAAGTTGAGGTTATGTTGATTGCCTTAGAGTTATCACTAACAATTTTTTGCAATCGCCTGATTTACGAAAGATACGCCTTAAAATTGACAAGTCTAAAATTAAACTATGTATTTCACTTGATATAAACTGCTGGCCATTTGCTTTCGAGCAAGAAAAATTTCGCCTAAATTTAAAAGTTAATATTTTCTGAACCAGATATGACATCGATCTCCGGTTTTTAATTGTTGATAGATTTATCCCTTAGGAAACAATTGCCAAAGTTGGATTGTCCTAAACTGTCAGAAAATTTTATATACAGGGTGTTAAAGAGGACGATGATTTTTGCTCCAATTTCAATAGCATGTAACTTTCACAATAATATTTTTAAATTTTATCACTGTACGTCAATTGAATCACTGGTTCATAGCAAAGAAAGTAATCTGTCAAATTTTTGATATCTGCTATATTTTAAGAGATACCGATTTTTTTGAAAAACTTTGCTTTTTTTTCAACTTTTTGTTAGCTAGATCCTACTGTGCGTTGTATCGTGCAAACTTTGCAAGTGATTATTATACCTTATGAAAAGCTTGTTTATGTTCAGTAACAACAATTGTACCTAAATGTTGTGATGTGCAGTGGCGTACTTATAATCACTTATATGTCTATGTTTTATGAGTATCTCACAATTTTTTTGTATTGGAAAGTACTCGCCCCTAGATTAGGCAAGTCTTTCCTTATTTTTTTAGTTTTTCTTTTCTACAGGTATATTATACAAAATTTTAAAAAGATAATTTTTTTATTTAATTGTTTGAAAAAATTTATTTATTAATTTCTGACTTTCTAACACGACACTATTCCTAAAATTAAACTTACATTGAAAGGCACTTTAATATTAAATAACGCTAGTTTGATTTTGATGGGATTAATACCTTGTAGGCCCTCCTCGTACATTACCGACCTCTTGACATCGCCGTGGCATACTGAGGACTAACAGGTTGATAAATGCCCTAGGTATATTTTGCCACTCTTCTTCAATGGCCACTGCCAGTTCCTCCAAAGTTTGAGGCGGATTTTCTCTGGATCGCACTAATAATTTCAGCCGAGAACATGCTCTATTACGTTTAAATCAGGAGATTTTGGCGGCAGGTTTAACTGTTGAACGTTCCTTTCCCTCAAAAACTCCTGAACGATGTTTGCCCTGTGTGGTCTCGCATTATCGTCAATTAAGAGTGTGAATAGTGAATAGTGTCGTGTTAGACAGTTAGAAATTCATAAATAAATTTTTTCAAACAATTAAATAAAAAAATTTTTTTTTTAATTTTGTAGACACTGTATAATATACCTGTAGCGCGATATGAAAAACTAAAAAATAAGGAAAAACTTGCCTAATCTAGGGGCGAGTACTTTCCAATACAATAAAATTGTGAGATACTCATCAAGCATAGACATATAAGTGATTATAAGTACGCCACTGTACATCACAACATTTAGGTACAATTGTTGTTACTGAACATAAACAAGCTCTTCATAAGGTATAATAATCACTTGCAAAGTTTGCACGATACAACGCACAGTAGGATCTAGCTAACAAAAAGTTGAAAATAAGCAAAGTTTTAAAAAAAAATCGGTATCTCTTAAAATATAGCAGATATCAAAAATTTGACAGATTACTTTCTTTGCTATGAACCAGTGATTCAATTGACGTACAGTGATAAAATTTAAAAATATTATTGTGAAAGTTACATGCTATTGAAGTTGGAGCAAGAATCATCGTCCTCTTCAACACCCTGTATATAAAATTTTCTGACAGTTTAAGACAATCCAACTTTGGCAATTGTTTCCTAAGGGATAAATCTATCAACAATTAAAAATCGGAGATCGATGTCATATCTGGTTCAGAAAATATTAACTTTTAAATTTAGGCGAAATTTTTCTTGCTCGAAAGCAAATGGCCAGCAGTTTAGTTGACTTCTTAATTACTGATATTATTTTTTTTTCACTTTTGCACTTAATGCAGCGGATGCAGCGCTATTTTGTGGAAGCAGAATTGGGTTCTTTACCGAATTCGTTTTTTGAGTCTTTTACACAGGTATTTTAGATGCTTAATGTGCTTGACGCTTTGATACTATAAATCGTCGTGATTGTTGATTCAATATAAATTGTTTTAGAAAAGCTGAATAAAATATTTCCGTTGTACTAAAACATGCCATTTTAGGGATTTAACGGTAAAAGATCTTTCCTGTTTTTTCCTCGAACATTGGAAAAACTTTCGCGGTAATTTTAAATCTCTAAGCAGGATTTTAAGCTTGAACGTAGTCGCGAGCAGAAAATTTAGTCAGTTAAAAAGAGCTATGCTTTTCTAAAATAGTATTTATATAATTTATTACCATTTTATCTATTCCCCTTTTGTCGACTTTAAGAATGTTTCCTGTTTTGTCTACTAGCCTTTTAACAACATACGTCATTAATAATTCTCGTTTCGTCAATTCACTAAACCCAATTACATATATTATGGATGCTAATTCAAACACTGCGATAACTAAACTTAAGAACTAAACGGTAACTTTTTGACCTAGTTAATTGGGCGAGTCGACAAAACGGGAAGGGTTAAGAAATATTTTGGCCTCGCTCGACGATAAGGTCAGATTGTTCAATCAACGAAACCATTAATCGACAGGATGGGAATATACCATTTATATATCTTACTGCATGAAATATTTTTGTATTTTTTTTACCCTTTGAATAGCAGTATCTCCGACGTATCATCTGTAAGAGGGAATAAAACTTGGTCTAGTCATGGGCGTGCTATTATTATTTTAAATAATATAATAAAAATAGGAAATTCTTCAGTAATTACATTTTATGTTAGAAGATAACGTTTTTACCAGGAGTATACTCATTCATTATTACAAAGTTCAAAATTTTAAAGTAACCCCCTAACACACGACACAAGTGGCACTTATTTATAAAACACAATTTAACACAATAAAATAACTATTGTTCTTCCTATCACTGCGCAACTGGGTGGGTACATCCATCAAATATTGGACATCGCCGAACAAGCCAGATGGCCCATCGGGAGCCTCACGAGACGCATGCGCTATCAACCGTCTGGGATATAACCTATCAAATTAGCTCAAGCTACCTGTAACCATTGACAATGCACTATGTTGCCATATTTTTAGATTAAAAGCAATTTAAAAAAACATATTATTTTGCATTTAAATATCAAGATAAATAGTATGAATAGAAAGTTTTGTTTTAATAATATTGAACCCGTAATAGAATATTGGTTCTTTTCTTATATACCTATTACAATTTATTTTAAATGCGTAAATGTAATTTTAGTTTCTTCTCGGTAAGAGATTATTAAATTAAAATTTAATATATGTGAGAACATTGTTCCTTTCGTAGCTACACATAAACTTGTCATACCTAGTTAGCACATACTAGTTTGCGTCGTGTGCTGTTCTTTTGAAGGTTTAAAAGTGAAATGCTAATGAAAAAGTTATAAAATATTTGGAATAAGTTCAGAAAACTTTAATTTCCGCTGCAAGTGAGGAAGTCCAGGATTCAATATACATCCTTCTAAGTACGTTATTGCGCAGACCGTAACATAACCTCACATTTAGAAATAATTGTCTTGTTTTAGCTTGCATTAAGACCATAATACCTTTCTACATACTTGATAATACTGTAACTGCCTCTCGTCTATATCTTCTTTGAGTTGGACTTCGTCTTACCTGTAACCGGGTTATCTTGCATACCTACCTGTGATCTCCCATGCTTTATTTTAATAATTTTTAGGCTGATGTTCCCCTTGAAATAAGTTCAGAGGAAAAAGAGCTGAACTTAAGTTTTAAGGACAAAATAATTCAATTCGACACAAAGTTCTTGAAAGCTATAAGAACACTGTTAAGTCAGATAAATGATCTTAATCGGGATACTAGCGAGCATGATAGACTATTTAATTTATTGTACAGGTATGTATTGGTAACTATTATCAGTTTATATGGGTACCATAATAACTTTCGTCTATTATTATGTTTCGGGAGGAATAGAAAATATTGTTATGAGGTATTCTAGAGGTGAATATGAGAAAAATATACAGTGAGTCCCAGAAGAAATGTCTAAATTCATTTAAAATCCAGCGGTAAGTTTTTTCAAAAAACGCTCGTACCCGTCGATTTTGATTTTTTAATTTTTTTTTTTTTGGTAATTTCATGTATACAGGGTAGCTCAAAAATAAGTTACGACCATCAACTTCATTTTTTCAAATGAAAACATATATTTTTTATTTCATTTTTGAATTTTGCATTGAATTCTAAGCATGTTTCATGTACCATGTCCTATACATAAACTCAACAGTTATTGAAAAAATTAGGATTGAACATATCTATAAGTAAGACCTGTTTATTAAAAAAAAAACACAACAAAATCAAATTAAATGTTGAAAATGTGCGCCATTTACGGCTTGACAATATCCAAGACGATCAATAAACTCTCTTTGCACGTTTCCAACCATTTCCGGAGTTATGATACGCACTTCTCTTCGGATCCTTTCTTTCAACTCCTGCATATTGTTTGGCCTGTTAACAAATACTTTTGATTTGAGGTAACCCCACAAAAAAAGTCCAGTGGAATTAGGTCTGGCGACCTAGCAGGCCATTCGATAGGTCCTCTCCTTCCAATCCACCGATTGGGAAAGGTTTCATCCAAAAATGTGAGCACAGTGGCCGCATAGTGCGGAGGAGCACCATCTTGTTGGAATATCAGTTCTTCGTCAGGGGAGTCTGGATCCAATGGATTCGGAAATAAAGCCACTAATGCTGGAATTAATTCTAGTTGGAGAAATTCGAGATATACTTGTCCAGTTAAAGACTGTTCAAAGAAAAATGGACCAATTACTCTTTCGCGTACGATTCCACACCAAACATTTATTTTCTTAGGGTACTGGCTGTGAACCTCTATCATCCAATGCGGATTTTCTGTTGCCCAATATCGACAATTTTGTCTGTTCACATTACCATTCAAATAGAACGTAGCTACATCCGAAAAAATAATATTTTTTACTAAATTATTATCTAGATTGCACATATTTTGCATGCGTCCGCAAAACTCACTTCGCCTATCGAAATCATCTTCAAATAACTCATGCATTGGAATAACTTTGTATTGGTGATATTTGTGTTTTTGAACTACTCGGTGAACAACACATTTCGGCATGTGTAAATCGGCCCCAATGTGCTACAGGGGAGTACATGGATTTTCTTCCAAGGAAAGCAAAACGTCAAGTTGTTCATTTTCATCTCGAGTAGGATGACCAGATTTAGGCAAATCTCTAACATGACCGAATTCTCTAATCTTAGCCTCTATTCTACTCACCATCTTTTGACATATGGGAAGACGATCAGGATGGATTTCATTAAATAATTGGGCTGTTTCTATTTGAGTACCTACTTGTTTTATCACCAAACCCAACCATGCATAGAATTTAAATTTTTTCCCGTTCCGTTAACTTCACCATTATTGTGAAAACCGCAACTTTGAAACTACGCTTGACAATAATTATACTTATTTGAAATAAAATTGTCATAAAGTTTCTATGGAAATAAACGGTGACAGTGAGACAGTACACTCTTACTTATTATGGAGCCCAAAATGCCATATTGCCAGAAGATTTGATAGATCGTTGGATTCCCTAAATGATATGTTCAATCCTAATTTTTTCAATAACTGTTGAGTTTATGTATAGGACATGGTACATGAAACATGCTTAGAATTCAATGCAAAATTCAAAAATGAAATAAAAAATATATGTTTTCATTTGAAAAAATGAAGTTGATGGTCGTAACTTATTTTTGAGCTACCCTGTATACATGAAATTACCAAAAAAAAATAAATTAAAAAATCAAAATCGACGGGTCCGAGCGTTTTTTGAAAAAACTTACCGCTGAATTTTAAATGAATTTAGACATTTCTTCTGGGACTCAGTGTATGATATAAATTAATATGGTTCGGTAAAGGCTATCTGTGAGGAATAAACAATTCACATTATTAGCTATATTGTAAACAATTTTCCAGAAAAACAATGGAGACAATTAGCATATTTTTTCTTTGTCGTTTTGTGTCAGTTACGGCTGATTTCACCAGTTACACTTAAGGTGAACTTAAGTTATACTTTTGAATTTCACCGTCATTTAAGTGTTACTTAAGTAAATGTTCCACTTAGGCATGCCATAACCTAAATGTCAGTGTTTTTTGTGGTTTCTTCCGGATTTGAAGTTAGATAATTTGTGAATGTGAAATGGCTATTAACAAAAGAGGGTTTGCTATAGATGACGATGATGATTGGGACGATCTAAATTTAATATTTTTTGGAACTCCACTGTTCCATCGCTGTCAAATGGATTTGACATGCCAAATACTGTTTTTGAATTGACAATGCCCAAAGCAAGTTCATTAATCGGATCAACAATAACTTTGTAGCCTCCTCCTCCTGTTTTTTGAACTTCCTTTTATTTCTTCTGCAACAACTTTCCTAAGAGACTTTTTTATATTATCGTAAAACTTTCTCAGTGACTCTTTGGTTCTAGGGTAATTTTCAGGTGTATTAAATAAATCTATAATTTTTTGCCACACTTCATCCTTCTGCCTCCAAGTCTGGCTATTGGTTTTTTTTTTAATAACGTCCGCTATAAGGTTTAAAAGCAAAACCTTTTGTCTGTTTGAAAAATGTAGAGCTCTTTTTTTATTACATTACCGGAACATTTGTCATTTGTCGTTACTTTTGAAGACCAAAAATGACATAAGTAAATGGGACCATGCGGCTTTTGTTAACTGTCAAATTTGACATTTCCTCCACAAAATATCGATAAATGGCATTTACCGATTGAACTTTAAAAAAATGAATTCGGAAAAGTTGTTTCTATTGTAATTTTATACGCACATAACGAATTTGGATCACTTATGATAATTTTTGTTATCTATATATTTTTGGTCACTATCCATTTTCATTGAAAGTCGACCCTACCATAGTAATTATAAACATATTATTCCAATATGTCCATTTTTTTCACCGTATTTATTATTTAAATAACAAGACTCTGCTCTTCGTTAGTTAAATCTTTAAAGTTGATGGAGTTTCTAATTATAATAATAATAATGTTTATTTAAATTCCCAACGAGCTATTTTAGTCCATTACAGGGAGTATTATAACATAGAACATAAATAAGTAATTATTCAATATAAAAATTAAAAATAAAAATTATTATAAATGGTTAAGTAATTTGGATATTTTCCAGAAAAAAATTCTTTGCATTTTTTTTTAAATAATTTTAAATAATTTTTTTTTAATACTTTAGGTAACTTATAATACGTAAATTGATTTCATCCCTATTTACAAATTTTATATAAGATTTTTTATTTTGATTATGAATTGCATTGAATTAGTATACTAATTTTTAATTTGTATAAACTATTCAGATCTAGATATCCTCTTGGTTTATATAAATTTGTTGTCGGTTCCAAAAAATTTAGGTTATGGATACATTTTATAATTTTGTTTTGTGTTTTTTTTTAAAGGGTTTAATATTGTGGCACATGCAGATCCCCAAACTGATATTAAATATTGAAATTTTGAGTAAACTAATGAATAATAAATGTTTTTTTAAATGTATTAAAGGTATATAATCTCGAATTTTAAATAATATTCCAATGATTGGTGATACGCTTTTTCGAAGGTTTTCAACATGTTTTCTCCAATTTAAATTTTCGTCTATATATAAGCCTAAAAACTTATATACGGAATAAAGTAGGTCCTAAAATTGATCCTTGAGGAACACCGCAAGTAATATTTTGTTGAGAACTTGAGCAATCGTCAATATAAACGTACTTACTGTTTTCTGTTATATAAATAATTTTTAAGCCAATTGTAAATATTTCCTCTAATACCAATATTGAAAAGACTTTGTAATAAAATTTCGTGATTCACAGTATCGAATGCTTTTCGCAAGTCTAAAGATAATAAGCAACATTTTTTATTGTCTAAAGTTAATTAAAACAAAAAGTTTACTCCACAGATACCAACATTTTTAAGTTGTAATTTAATTTTCTGAGGAAAATGTATATTTTGGTAGAATTTTTGGTATAAAGAATGAATTTAGACGGTGAGTATTGTATAAATAATTAGATTTACGGTGGTGGTAGATCGACTTCCGTTTTCAATGAAAATTGATATTGAACAAAAATTAAGTGATTCAAATTTGGTATGTGGGGCTAAAATTACAATACAAACAACTTTTCCCAATAAGATTTTTTAAAAATCGATCAATAAATGTCAAATTTGACAGTTAACAAAAGCCGCATGGTCCCATTTAATTATGTATGTAAGTTTTGATCTTTATTGAAGCAAGAGCTTCTGGTAAAGTAAGATTTTAAATAAATCGAACAATACATTTTTTCCTCAGATGGTTCCAACTTTTATGGTGACACTGTGTATCCATCCCACGTAGCATTTTTAGACACATTGTGGTACATGTATCGTAACATATCGTTTCTGTTTCCGATCAAAATTGGAAACTGTTGGCAACAAGAATGGAAATATTTTCCAAACGTATACATTTTAAATGGGACATTTACACGTGTTTCCAAGTGGTTGGTACTAGCTGTGACTTTCGCTGTTTCGATGCACAATCGAAACTTTTATCGAAAATGTTACTTATTTGTATTTAAAAATAACAGTTAAAGGGGCGGGGCTATATTATCAATATTTTATTTATTTCTTTTATAAATCGACTTAGCTAGGAAAATGGAACTTATTTAACAAATTTTGGCTTTGCAAGAGATGCAGGAATTTCGTTAAAACTAATTTTAACAAAATAAAAATTCATTTCCTAAAATGGCCTCTAGAAAGCAAGACATTATTCTGGTCCAAAATGGACTCGACACACAATTTCTACTCTTTGGCTTCTATAATGTTTCCATGATGCACAGAAGAATAAAAGGTTCGTAAGGTGAATGCCACCGAAAAAAAAGGTTTGCTTGCATGCACAGAAAAGAAAGGTTGAGATATTATTATTGATTCATTTTCAGAAACAGATTGACGTAAGTGTTTTTTGAAGATTTTTAATCAACATCTTATTTGAGGTTATGTTGTTATTGTTTGCATCGGGAGATTTAAATTGTTATTTTTCTGTTAAAAACAGCTTATTGCACTGTATTTATCAACATAGAGTATACCCTATAGCCATACTTTATGTTGATAAATCCAATACAGTAAGCTTTTTATTACAGAAAAATAACAATTTAAATCTAGCTAAACAATAACATAACCTCAAACTTGTTCAGATGGTGATTAAAAATGTACCTAAAACATTTACTTCAATCTATGGTTGAAAATGGATCAATAATAACACCTAAAATATAAATAATATCAAGAAGTTGCTAATTTATCGCTAATAAACGTACACCGATGCTATAAAAAATCTCTTATGGGAAATTCAATGCAATCTTGTGTCTTGCCAAAACTTTATAATTTTAACTAAAAATTTTTCGAAAAATATTTATCTTCGCGTGTCGTTAATATATCGACACCACGATTTGTAAAATATTCCGAAACAAGCACGTCTTTAAGTATTTCTAGTAACAGGATTCGAAAATGTGTCGCAAAAGTTTCGTAACACATATGTCTCGATACAAGTTTCTAATTCGAATCGAAAATGTGTCGGAACGTTTCTCAGCAAAAAATGTGTGTCCAATTTGTGTCTAAAAATGCTACTTGGGATAGTAACCCAATTGTTGTTGTCAACATAACGATTGTTATTTATGACACGCTGTCGGTCAGTAAAATTAATAATTAATTTTTCCGATAATCGTTTGGAAATATTGACATTTTTGATAACATTTTTTAAAGAAAAAGTCAATATTTCCCTACACTTAGTCGTTGCTAGGCAACGGAAGATAACTGTTAGGAAATATTTATTTCCTTACTGTAAGGAAATTATATTTACAGTTGTTAGTGTTCTTTATAGCAACGCAACCAATTTTATTACGAATTTCAAAGCACCATTTATTTGTGAATAAAATTATCAATATCTGTCGATTTTTAAACGATTTTCGGAAAAATAGTATGTTTACCTCGTAGGAAAAGCCACATTCCTGGACTCTGTGGTGCTTCACAGTCGTCCAGGAATGTTAGGCATTTCCTAGTCGGTAAACAATGTACTATTCTCGTCAATGTTATTGTTAAATAAACGGGAAATATTCCTCCTCTCGTTTTCGAAAAGAGCCCTCTCTTTTGGAGTCGGGCTCTTTTAACGTCCGTAAAGAACCCGAACAAACTCATGCAACTCAACACTTTGCCGTATTATCGGTAATTTTAAATGCACTAGTGATATTATATACGAAAATATCATAAAAGCGGAATAAGAAGGTACCAGCAGCAAAAAATCGTTTTATTCTGTGAATATCATCGAGTAATGGGACAAAATTGATTGTGAGACGAAATCGATTTGTAATATGTATAATAGTCCTGCTAAATAACCAGAAAACCCCCCCGTATCCATTTGCCTTAAATCCTTATACCATACCTCCCTTATTTCCTTTTCCTTTTTAGTCTCCAATTGGACTATACCACGCACCAGAAAAATATAGAATAATAAAAATCAATAACAATGGTATCGGTAATATCCAATAAACTTGAGATATTATGTAAATCTACTAATTCCTTGATGTTTGCAGGTTAAATTTTAACTGTTCTTACTCAGGAGAAAGAATAATCGGAAACTCATCAGGATAATTTATTTTACAGTTATTATTTCGTGATTTTGTCCTATAATTATTGTCATCATACTTACGTTTTTTGTATTTTAAAATTTTTTTATATCGAGGTCGATAAACTATTATTTATTAAACATTTTTTATTTATAACCTATATATAATTTTTTCCTTGACACGCGGTTCTAGAACTACAACGGGAGATAAACGCAGTTTTATCGATGTTTTAACAGTTTAACTACAAAATAAATACGTTTGCGTTATCGCCATGTGTAGTAATGTTTTAACCCTTTCGCTGCGCGGTGCTGAAACAAAGCGGTACGGCAGATTCGCTATTTTTTCATCGTTTGCGAATATATTCGTCAAGAGCAGCTTGATCCAATTTAGTGTGTGTCAAAGTTATTTATTTTTTTTAATTTATTTGAATAAAACAAACAATTTAAACATATTTTCTATTTTCAAAGTTAGTTTTATTATAACCAAGTTACATAAAATGCAAAAAAAGTCTGATAAAATCATAAAAGATTATTTCTAGAAAAACTCACAACGTTACCAGGTATATACAAATAACAACTAAAAGTGCTTTTTAGTATGATATAGTAACTGAAAACACGGAATTATATAGTGGAACACGTGGCAAAACTATGTCAACGTGCTTATTTGTCAAGAGCAGTGTAATTCTATTTTTACAAGCAATGCGAATATACTCGTCTAGAGCAGTCTACGACATAGCGAATATATTCGTCCAGAGCAGTGAAAGGGTTAAATTTTCTGTGCTAAATTATGTAAGAAGACAATTGTACAACAATGTTTGGTTTACATCCGCATATTTTCCCTAGCTCTAGAGTCGTGTGATATACTATGGAAATGAAATAACGAAAGTAACATAGCAGCTAACGCAAGACTCTGATTAAAATTTCTTTCATATTTGAGTTACATGGATTGCTCCGTGCCACCATCATCAGACCTTACCCACACAGCACAATCATGTTTCAGAAATATTTCATATACGTTTCTCTGAACGATTTTAAATATTTCCGAAATACTTCGAAATATTGATATATTGATGAAATGTTTCAGAAACCTAAAAATGTTCCATAAAAGTAATATTTCATAATTACATTTCTGAAATATTTTCTTGTAAGATTTGTGAAATCCAAAATGGAATAATATACCAATCGAACATATTTTTATTAAATACATAAGTGAAAAAAATACGCACAAATTATACATACAATAAGGTCGTATTTTTGTCTATCCGTCAGTAAGCACTTTAAAATACTAATTCAAATTGAATGGTACTTTACTACCAAGAAAAGAAGCATTTTCTAGAGGTGTTACAGTGGACCTGACCTTTGGAACAGGTGTCACCTACCTAATCCGCGTACCTGTTGTCTATTACCAGGTACCTATTCCAGGTCCTGGTCCGTCGGCACTGTTCAGCTGGTTATAAGTATTCGTTGCTGTTCAGTTTATCTTTCAAGTTGGTAGATACAGGTACGGTAGGTACGATATAGCGAATGGAACGGCAACAGGTTTTGCTTAAATCGATATGTTACGGTTACCAGCGGCTAGGTTGACTTTTAAACGTGGGGCAGCGTCTGACACTGTGGCAGCCAGAGCTGGGCAAATACTTTTTAAAAGTATTTAAATACTAAATACTTAATTAAATTCAAAAGTATTTAAATATTAAATACTTTTTGAAGTAATGAAGTATTTAAATCTTAATTACAAAAAGTATTTAAATACTTTTTAGGTTTAAATACTATATTTAAATACTTTCTAAGTATTTAAATACTTTCTAAGTATTTAATTACTTTTAAGTATTTATAAATACTTTCTGAGTATTTAATTACTTTTTTTTTAAATATTTATAAATACTTTTAAGAATGAAACACAAAATTTAAATACTTTGTAAACAATTACAGTCGAACTTCTCTTTAACTCGGACTCTTTAGTGGTTTTTGTACATTTTCCAAGATTTCTATGTACATATTTTAATGGTACATAGACATAATGTATGTAATAAAAAAAAATGTTTTGGAATATTCATGTGGTTTTCCCTTCTTTCCAACTCTCTGTAACTCGATCTTTTTTGGTTGTCCCTTCAAGTTCGAGTTATAGAGGTTCGACTGTAATTACTTTTAAAAATATTTAAATAATATAGTAGTAATTTTGTCTCCTCTAAGTAGGCAGTTGAATAGGTAGGTACCTCAATCATCAAAATATTTTAGAATCAAATAAGATTTAACAGCAATAGAAAGTGTGTTTTGTAATATTTTATTGGTATTGACAGTAAATTTTAATTAAAAAACCACGACAACATAAACTTAAGGGTACAGGAATTGTCCATATTTATCGAAATCGAGATTACTAGCGCAACCTGTTGGCACATGTTGTTACTTTCCATGGTCAAAATATTAGCCGAATAAAACTAGGAACGTCTGTAGAAATTAGAGTCAAAGTTTTACTGTACTGAAATAAAACTAGGGATGTCCATACTAAAAAATGCATTTTATCTCAAAACTCTGATTTTCTGACAATCCTTATTTTATCCCTGTATTCTTCAACTGATAACATAACAAAATACTTTCTACCTAAACCTAATTACTCAAAATTTGTAATGCAGGAATAATAATTTATAATGTAATGTTTTAAATGTTCGATGCGTTAGCTTTCATAAGAACAAGATTTTCGAAATTATCGTCTGATAAAGCATGTCGTCGTGGCGTATTAATGAATGTTGCAAATGAAAACATTCTTTTAACTGGGGCAGATGAGGGAAGAGCCGTGTTATAGTTCAAAAATAATTTGTTGATAATGGGATATTTTCTCAGCATTTCTATGTCTGTTTGTGAGTCATGCATATATTGTGAATGCTTTCAAAGTGGGGACGATTTGCTTCCGTGAGAGAAAATGCAATGTAGTTAGTCTTTTGTACATTAAGTACATTCTTTTGTGATATGATAAAATTAAGCTGCAATGTTGAAGCTGAATTATATTTTTAAAAAACGCACTTTAATAAATACAAAATACATTAATAACTTCGTATATTACGTAACATGTGCTAAGATTATCGTATTTTTTTTAATTACTTTTGCCTGATTTCTCCAGTTTATTTTTCTGTTTCATCGTATATGGGGGGTAATTACAACCAAGGGCCCCCCTCCTTTTATACGCGCCTGCATGACCTATTTTCGAGATTCCTACGCCATTGATCAGGATGAACAGCTATGATTTTCGGTCCAGAATCATTTGATTTCTGACCATCAAAGCTACCATTTCGTTTCTTCCACTTGTGTCGGTATCGTACGGAAACTATTTTTCGCTTCCTGACACGCGTGACAAGTGCAAACTTAGAATTTTCCACATGAACCATATTTAAATAGAAAACAGTACTTGAATAGTAAAAAGTATTTAAATACCCCAAAAAAGTATTTAAATACTCCAAAAAATATTTAAATACTAAAAAAATATTTAAATACTCAAAAAGTATTTAAATACTAAAAAAGTATTTAAATACTCCAAAAAGTATTTAAATACTGAAAGAAAAATAAAAAAAGTATTTAAATACTAAATACTTTTGCAAAGTATTTGTGAAATAAATGCAAATACCTATTATAAAAAAGTATTTAAATACTCAGTATTTAAATACAAAAAAGTATTTAAATAAAAAAAAGTATTTGTGAGTACAAATACTGCCCAGCTCTGGTGGCAGCTGATATTTTAAACGCTTTTTGAAAAATTAAATGTTAAATAAATCACAATAAAATTAAAGAGAAATGGAATTGGAATATTTTTTTTTTAATGGATAAAAACCAAATTGGAACGGGCTACATCAACGAAAATAAATATTTATAAAAAATACTAAAACAACAATTAGTGTTGTAAACAACAACTAAAAAAGAATATACACACTACGCTGGTGCGCTTTATCATGGTTTATTACAAAGTACTAACTAATATGTAACGCAAAAAATTAGGTATACTCTTAATAAACCGCAACTGAAAACAAAAATTTATATTTCAACGATGCGCAGAACTCATCTACCTATGTGCTAGAGCTATGGTGAAATCATAAAACATTTAACTGTTGCGAAAATTTTAAAATTGTGAATGGCATGTTGCCGGTTTATACAGACCATTCACGAAAATGGCCGGAGACGAACGCGTCTTTGTACCTGTACCTATTGCAGCTCTCTCCATCCCACTCATTGCAGCCGGAGGGAATAGCGACAGTGCGGCGTTCTAATTTGAGGCGGATTAGTTTGGACCTGGAACAGGTTTCTGTTTGAAACAGGTACAGGTCCAGACAGATACAAACAAAAGCTGTTCCGTAACTCCCCTAGCATTTTCCATTGATAGGAAGTCACCACCTGCCGACCGGTTTCGAACTCTTTTGTCGTATCTATAGGTTCGTTCCAACCACCCTAAAAATCGTACAATGTACGGTCACGCACATGCGTAGTAGTCGAAAGGCGTTCCAACCGACACAAAACGGTGTAGCTGGCGATCCCTTTGGTGTTCCAACCAAATTGTGATCGTTCGCAAACCAGTTCCTGAACGGTAAAAACGATACATGACCAAGACCAGGAACCGCTTGTACTGACTTGCGCCCTAAGAATTTTAACCGTTGTTTTTGTATTCCTGGCATTCATGCAGTTCTTTTAGCCTTGTTTTGTAGGAGTTGTTGCTTAATATTTTAATTATTTAATTTATTCTTATTAAATTTGTATAAGCCGGTTCCCAAACCTACAAGATATTCTTAACATTAAACGTTATTCTCTTTCATGATTATTAAATACAACAAAACGGAACGAAAAAAGATAATACTCAAGCTTAGACGAAGAAATCAAAACAACAAAAGTAGGGTTGTGATTTATGAATGTTATGATAATTAACTAATTACTAAACTTCTTTCCTAGAATCAGACAGGCGATCAGCTGAGATTTTTACACAGAATGGTCACAAAAACGTACCAACCTTGCCTCCCTTGTGCATCGGCAACAAACAGTGCAAAATTAACGCCTGCGCACAAATTCGATTCCAACAGTTTCGTGACGGTTCTAGAACGATACAAAAATAGGGTGTTGGAACAAACCTTATACTTCACGCTGTATTATTAACGGTAGCCGAGAAAGAAGAAGAAGAAGAAATAACGCGTAGTGCCATCTCTTAGCAGTCCCACGCAATCTGAACAGACGTTATTTGAATAAATCAATTAAATGAATTTGAAATATTTCATAAATATTCTGGATGAAACATTACAAGTTAGATTTCGGAAATATTTCAGCAATATTGATATGAAATGTTATGTTTTAGAGACAGTTGAAATATTTCAGAGATATTTCTGAAATGAGATGTGCTGTGTGGGTACAAACATCCAATTAGTCGATCAGAATTAAAAAGACACATTATGCTACTAGACTAACGAATGTTATAAGGTCTGATGATAACCGCAAAGAGCAGAACATGTAACTGTTTCGTTGGCATTTCTTCTATCTCTTGAAAGTGCTATGGTAATTTGTTCGTTTATCATATTTGCTAGTTCCTCGTTTGCTTTCTTCCGGTTGTCTTCGTCTATTTTTTTTAGTCTTTTTTCATTAATTTCGTTCTGGATAATGTTGTCTTCGTCTATTTTTTTTAGTCTTTTTTCATTAATTTCGTTCTGGATAATACTATTTATTTGTTGAAGTGTGTCATGATCTAAGCATTTTTTAAATGCAGCCTTCCTCAATACATTACATATATTATATTTGTGAAGACTGCTAGTTTCTTTTACCTTATACTCGCCAGTTTCGCTCCGAGTCGGTGTATCAATAATTAATCCATTTTGTCTTTGATCAAAGGTAATTTCATATTTATAATGATCTGGAAATATGCACGATACTCCTAATAAGAAGTTATCAAGCAAGTCTAGCACTTGTTGAACATACTTTACAATAGAAATATTTCCCTTCGCCATAGTTTCTATACCGCTGATATATTGGGCCTGAGCGATGTATCCCACCAATTCAGCATCGCTTTTAATAATGTTTGTATCGTGAACAGCTAAACCATTAAGCAGATTAAGTAAAATGATTGCAATTGTAAAGATAAAGGAAATAAACATTAGTTTGATGAGAAATGTATCAAATTTAAGTCCACCGGCGTTAAACTCTCCGGCTATCATTATAACCGTTTTAAAAATCGAAATCGGTATATCATTTGCAAAAGGTTCGGTTGTGAAATCATCTTTCACTTCAGTGAGAACTAAATAAAAACATATTGCAAACGCACCGATAGGTATCAAGTACAAAATAAAATATTTATAAAAGGTGTAGGATACTGTTCTAAACATAACTACATTGGTGGAACAAATCGGTAAGTAACCTATCAGTAAAACAAATTTCAATGTTACTACAAGTATGGTTGATGCATAAAAGTCTATCTTTGAAATCCAAAGCGAATTAAACACTACCATGGCACTGAGAACTATGAGAGTTAAATCTGTCCATCCTTCAGCCTGAGTAAAATAATTTTTTTTAGCCACAAGTATCCTAAATGGTTGTATAAAAACCATAATTAATAATCCTACTAGGACAATTGGGTATAGGTATAGGTTTTGAGCAGCCTTAATGAACAATATAGATTTATCGGACATTGAATCGATATACAGTAGAAGGGAGCTTGCAAAACTTAAATAACAAATCAAATTAAACAAATATATCCATCTTATTCGCAACCATTTTAAGTAGAGATAGCTCGTTATTGCTGGGTGTTTTAGGAGCACCTTGAGTTCCGACGATTGGCTCATAAAATGTATCACCTAAAAATTTAAAAAAATAAATCGTCAAATTAAATGAAAATGATGATATCACGTCCATGTCTTTGCAGCGAACCAACGAATACTTATAACCAGGAAGAAGACAAACTGCCGTGTTAAATAATCGAAGCAGGCATGATACGGCGACATCAATTATGCCTGGCGCGCACGTGCTTTTCAAATGTCACTTTTGTCCAAATTTGTATTACTGTCAATATTATAAAGTGACATTTAAGCAAAAAAAAACATCGAAGCCCTTTCATTTGATTTACTAAGTAGATAAAATCAAATATTAGGATTTTGACATAGGTTTTCAGCTGTAAATATCGCTTTAAAATTGTCCTTACATACTTTTATATTATTATTGAACTAGTAACGAAACTAGAAATAAAGAATTCAGAGATTGAAGGTTGTAATTAGTTTTATTAAAAAATAGGAAATAAATCATAATTTACATAAAATATTTTACCATCTTCAACTTCAAACAAATCAAGGCAAATACAATACTATATGTACAGCTACTAACAAAGTAAATATATGCACCATCATTATGATTTTGGGCTTCAAATTTGTTTGTTTCGTAGCATACTCCTGGCGAGTCCTGGCAACATTAGTGATCGAAGTCCTCTTTAATGTTCAGTCATTATGGGATTCTCAATTAAACTATGAAAAGAAAAGAAAGAATTATTATAATAATATATTACCGGACTTATCAAAATTCTGGCTACGGGTTAATATAACTAAGCTGTAATTATTATGTTGTAGCTTTTGACTTCTGGATTGTAAAATTTAAGTAAAATTCTTTAGAAATGTGTTTGTTGCTAGTTTGCGTGACAAGTTTGGGACATAATGGGACAATTTTATAATGTAAAATAACAATAACGAATAAAAATTATTAAAAAAATATTTCAATCATAAATTACTTACCTGCAACAAAACGAGAAGGTCCGTTTTCGTGAAAGGAATAGAAAATTAAAAATTATTTTAGAATTTAATGACGCTTCCTCCACCATTTTCAATCACATTATAAATCATATGTTACTTGATTTTATCCCCTTCCAGACGAAGGATGTTCGGTTGTGAAATAATTTAAGAACGTGTGCTGCTCGCATTCTATGTCTGTCTCTGTCTGCATCAACCTTCTCCGATTCAATAAAGGGAGACAAATATGGCCTAGATTAAATCGAACAAACCCAAAGTCTGATATTGACACAGAACGATCGACACAAAAGGATAAACATATGGAGTAATGCTGCCTGGCTGTGACGTCACTTGCACGGCCTACTTATATGCTTCGATCCCCGCCATAAGCGGTCTCACCGGGCTGCAGCCTTTGGCTGCAGCGAACCCTCAAGCTTTTTCGACAATTGACATCAGCGATATGTCATCGATCAGCTGTTTGGGGACTTATTCAAATACCCGATATACGAACCGCATTAAGCGTGTTAGGTTTTTATATTTTTCCAGTTTGATTGGTGCTAATAAGTTTTAAAAGTGTATTTCCGTCGTTTTAGTATAGTTTATTTTCTTTTAAAAACTTTGATTAACTACATATCGAGTTGTTTGTGTATTTGTAAACCACAGTAAGTACTAATCACGTAACGAAAAATTTATAGGTTAATATTTTATTTATCTGTTTTTAGGCGAAAATAATAATAATGGAGCATAATTATTGTCTGCCTTCTACCTCAGCTGATGCCACCGTTAGATAAACTAAGATGAGTTTTAATAATAAAAAAATTTCTAGATGTTTCATTTCTTTCCAAGTGAGTTGAGATTTATTTCAGTTAAATATCAGGTACTCTTGTGTGGCGACAGTTTGGTTAGCTGGGAAAGTAGGAAATATCTGCATGATATTTTTAATAGTTTTTGTCAGAATTCAAGTGCAATTATTGATCATGTAGTGTGTAATAATATGTTTATCTAAGTTCACTATTTTTAGAGCTCTAATGGAAAAGCCTTATGTTGCAGAGAGACGCCGATTTCTTCAAATATATATGGCCAATAATGAGCAACTTGGTGCCCAAAAAAATTGTCCCAATTTAACCGACTTCGTATCTCTTTACTCTTACCTTTCACGAAATCTCAATGGGGAAGGCCAATCCCCATTACATTAGTTTTTTGCATATATGACTTACGTAACCTACGTATTTGCAGTATACTTAGCCTTCGTATAGTGAAGAAGGGTGCATATAGAATTTGCTTGTTATGATACTATACACTTATAAGTTACTATTGAACATTAAAGTTAAAACAGAGGTAACAAGAGTGAGCAACCTTTAAGCAAACCGTATATTTAGTTTTTTAATAAGTACAATAACTTTTCCTTAGAAAAGGTCCATAGCTATTTTCAGAAATGTTTTTTTGTGCATCCGGTACAAAAACATAGAAATTTTTCCAAGTGATTTGTATTTATATAACAGGGAAAAGAAATGATCAAGGATGACTTTTTCGAAAAATTGAAGATACAATTTATTACAGGTATAGTTAAGTCCATGTGTAGACACATTGTATAAAGTGTACAGTAGGTAAAGATTTACATCCATGTAGATACGTACTTCCTATCTTTTTGTGAATATAGAGGTACCTACTAGACATGTAATTATAGATAATGACTTAATTTTATGTATTTGAGTAAATAAATAATAAGAAAATACAATGTGTATGTGTGTTTTATTCCCTATAATAAATAATAAAAAATACATTTAAAAATATAAATGGACTCGTTTCATTTTTTAAATAAACGTACATACTATTGTAGTACGGTCCTGGAATGTCATAGAAACCTAGGCAAAATAAATAACTAGAAATAAGCAGGCATTAATATCACGTGACACTTGACATATCTGGCGCGAGGGTTCGCTGCAACGACTGATTGCCGGCTTTCTTCAAATGACCCAGGGAAGTTAAAATATCAAACCAGTTTTATGATAAAATTCAAATTTTTATAACCGACTTTACATCACTATAGGGTTACGGCTAGGGGTGCCAGTCCCGAAGTTTTGTTCCAATCACGGGATAAAGAGTATCTAATCCCGAAAGAAATGAACACGAGATTGTGTATACCAGAGGTGGAAAACTATCGACAGAGTACGTACTATGGATAGTCCTAGATATATACAAATATCTAAAAAAATAGGGTCGTTACATTGATTCAGGGCAAATATCTAAAAAAGAGTGACCATAATTTCGGTTTTTCCCGACATTATAACCCTCCCTCTTTCCTTCTTTATAATTTTAATAATGTGAATTTATTGTACATTTTTTCATTATATCTTTATTATATCACTTTCATCTGACTAAGCTAGTATAGCGAAACTAATTATGTTTCTTTTTGTAATATAGTGGAAATTTACAACTCTGTTTTACTTCTTCCCATAATATTATAGTTATTTATTTCCAGCTAGTATATCGGTTGAATCAATTAATTTAAAGAAACCAAAAACTATCATTTTCTACTTTTCCACTCGATTTTCTAACTTTTAACATCAAATTTATAATAATAAACTTGAGGTTATGTTGGGTTTTTGACACTTTTACCCAATCAAAACAATAATTACATTTACTACGTTTGCCACTTAACAAATATAATTAATTATTATTAAACATCGGGAAAAAATGGTTAGACGTTAATTTATTCTCTTTTTTAGAGATCTCTGAAAATCGGCGCTAAAAAAATCACATTATTTTGTAAATTGTATATTCGCTATCGAAACATGTAGCCAAGTTAGGGATTTATTTCTTAATAATAAAATATAATTTACGATAAAATTTTTAGTTTTAAAATAATGATTTAAAAAACAAGTGAATTTTTAACTAACTCTCATATAATAATATATCCCGGGATTTGAGGGGTTAATCCCGGAATTTTCGAGATTGATTTTTCCACGATATCCCGGGATTGACACCCCTAGGTACGGCGCTCCAACCATATTCGTTACAGGTAAAGTTTGTTTCACGAAAAATGGATATAACTTAATGACTGCAGTAAAAGTACCTAGGGCGATCCCATTATTTATGACCGTTTTTTATTATTATGTGGAAAGGACCGTAATAATTATAATTAAATACAGGCACATCAGGTAGGTTGCTCAATTTATATTTAAATATCTTTTTGTGGTAAAATTTGTTAGTTTTTATTTCTGCCTGAAGAGTTTAGTTGTATTAACGATATTATTTTACCAAACGTATAAAAAAACAGTATGTGGCGTCCATGGAAAAACATTGATGGTGCTTCTTCTAGTGTTGCAGTGAAGAAAATGCATTTATCTCTCGATGCTAGGGAAATTGTAAAAATAGTATATACTTCTTTACTCAACAGAGGACTTTATGCTAGTGCTGCTGCGACTGAAACGTCTGATTTGACTAAGATACCTCTGACTACAGTGAAAAGAATCGCGTCAAAATTGACAAAAGGCAAGTACTCATGGAATCCCACCGTTTACAAAAATGGCGTCATGAGTATACAACTTCTGTAAGGAAATCCCGTTCTGAAAACCGTCCTATAATTTCCCTCGACGAGACTTGGTTTGACACGCATGAAACACCATCCAAAGGCTGGTCTGATTCTTCCGATAAGTGTGAAACAAAAGCTCCGTCAAATAAAGGAAAAAGAATAAGCATTTTACATGCTGGGTCAGAAAACGGTTGGGTTCCAAATGCCTTGTGGCTTTCTGCAAAAAACATTAAAGACTCTTGTGTGGACTCCATAGCGATAGCGAAACAGAACTATCTATAGAATGACATTATAAATGTAAATAAATATGACTAGTACCTAATATTTAAAAAAAATGTGATTTCATTTGATTACATTAATATAATCATATCATTACTTGTTTTCCTTAGTCCGTCCCTTCATACTTCACTCGTTTATTGCCAAGCTCTTGTCGACACAATGGGACCTACCCAAGAAATCATTAAGTTATATCCATTTTTCGTGAAAGAAACTTTACGTCAGCTACTTGTCACACTCGTACATCTCTGTAAGCTTATACAACGGTGTAAACTTCGTTACAGAATCTGCTCATAAAGTTTGTAGGAGAAATTAAAGCCATAAAGTCCGCACATTAAAATATGCAGTAAAAATTGTGTTTTGCTAACTTACCTCAGTTTCAGCAACTTTTTGCCTTGTCAATTTCTTTCTTAAATTCGTTGTCTCAGGATTTAAAGTGTCATTATTTTTTACATCTGCTGACACATAGGGCGGTATTAAGCTTCTATAATTAATTGTAACTTCGAATGTCTTCTTGTTCTCTTGCCATTTCTTTAAGTCATATTTGATACATTTATCAAGGTGGCTTTTCAGTATATCGACATCTATATCCTTGATGGGCATGACCCCTTTGTTCTTTGCTCCAAGGGAGGCACCACAGCTCAGTAGTTCTATGATAACTTTGGGCTCGGCGAAACTAGAAAATTAATTCTTTATTTTCAAAACTTCGGTCCTAGGTTGTTTCTTCGGCTTTCGAACGACGCAAAGGATGGAGATAGTAATGATCTACACTGCACCGAGGTCGACTGTACACGCCTCGAACCATCGCGCTGATGCATTCTCCGCGATCTATATGACTTGCGATTGAAAATATTTGATAACTTCCGAACTAACAGAGGTGCCACTTCTTCGTAAAATGGATTTTGTAGATAAAAGGATAAAGAACAAAATGGCATTTTTAAAAATAAATTTAAGATGGTTTGAGGGCATGTTAAAACTATTTAAACAATTAAATTGTTATTTTTCATTTCTTCACAATGACATTTTTGATCCGATCCGTACAACTGGAGATATTAAATTTCAAATATGAGAAGATTGAAGAAAATCCAGCAAAGTATCAAAAATGTATGTGTGGATATCGAAAACAATTTTTTTTCAGGAAACTCCTGAAATTAGTGTTGGGAAAAACCGATGATTTTAATAATCGGGTACTTGATACTCGAGCGATTTTAATAATCGAGTGAATCGCTTGAAATTCCAATTCACCAAGCGATGACGTCACCGACTGCTCGACCGGCAGCCTAGTCGTTTACATGTGATCAGGTAGGGAATTTAGCAGGCACGTAACTACGGGCGGGCACAGGTTTATCTAAATAATTGTAGTAGCCACCAAAAAAATTCCAGAAATTTATTTATTTGTGAATAATGAATTTTTACCACGTGTCTCGACTAGCAAAATAAGAAAATAGGTGATTATTTTTTAAATTCATGTTTATAGTTACCTAAAAGTTCCTGTTTAAATTTAAGAATGTTTACTTTTGGTTACCAAAAAATTTGTCGATACCTATGTTTTGTTAACTATTTTGCTCGTTTTCTTATTTACCATTAACATTTCCTATAATGTATGTTATTTTTAAGAAATCTTCTTGAGTTTAATAATAAAAAGTTCCTGTTTAGATTTGAAAATATTTACTATAAGATTACCAACGAATTTATCTATATATTTTGTTAACCATTTTGTTCGTTTTGTTATTTTTATTTACAATTTCTATTGTTATGTTATTTTTGAGAAGTTTTCTCGAGTTTATAGTAAATAAAAATTTAAAAATTATATCCTTTAATTTTTACAATCGGAGACCTAAACTACGCCGCTGGCTAGCCAGTTAAAACAAAACTTTACAAAACCCATGCCGCGATGACTCCGCTAAGGGATTTGGCATACTTTTTTATATGCACCTTTTCGTTTATGTGCCTTTAAGAAAGACGTATGTCGTGTACCTGCTCAGCGTCAAACTCGAACGTCGCCAATCGGATGGCGCGGCGCGTAGATCGAAGGTCATATATCAAGTGACAGGCGATATTTTTCGGTTTTTCGCCTGAATTTATAACTAGAGTATTTCCTATCGAGCGAAAAATGGTTCGAATATACGAGCAGTTTTTTAACTCGATCACACTGCAGCTGTACATTTCCGTCGGCGTCAAGCGAAGCGCGGGTATCGAGTGAAATTAATAAGTGATGAACGACGGGTTTCGCCTGAATGGATAACACGAGCGGTTTTTTTAATAATCGAGCGATGTCGGTTATTTCAATAATCGAGTGATCAAGCGGTTTTTCGCTCGAGCGGTCACAAAACTACCTGAAATACTAATTTTATATAGGTTGCAAAAATTTTTTCGGACGATTCGAAAATGTCAAGGTTAAAAAGCGTGTGGTTTGTAAAAGAATGAGCCATAACTGAAGCACAGAGAGATTCTATAACAAAATATCACCATGGTCACATGTTTCTATGCTCAATTGTTGATGATAAAAAGAACAATTTGTTTTTAAAGTCGTCAATCAAATGAATGTCTGTTACTTACTGGACAGCATAATGCAATGCTGTAAATCCATTTTCATCTCTTTGATTCAGTACGAAAGCCACATCGTCTGGTTTTTTTCCCTTCATTTTCTCCATAAAGACGTTGTAGCACCCTATATTGTCGATTTGTTCTCTATCAATATATTGTACTATAATTGGTAATACTGCCCCTGGAATATCTGTTATTTCACTATAATTGACCAATTCTGCTTCTAATATATCCTTATTGCCCTTTCGGGCGGCTTGAATTATCTGAGAAATTAAAAGAAGAACCATTATGAAATATTAGGAATTATCCTACAACGGTGCAAATCATTATCGCCAATATTTATACCCAATAACCGTTATACCGCAATTTTTTGAATAAAACTGTTTTGTTAGACAAAAAGCACACAGATTAGGAAAAATTTGACTTAATTATTAATTTTATGATTTTAGGCCATATTCACTAGTCGTCCTTTGATAGGAATCCTTAAGGATACCCTACTCAAGGCTTCCTTGACCCCTCCCTTGTGTTTTCAATTCATAGTCAAATTTGTTGCGTCCTCGAGCAGCGGTAAGATGTCCTTTACCAAGGTAGCATATTTTGTGAATTATCGCTTTAATTCTTTACTCATTGATTTAATTTCAGGCGCTTGATTGATTAAAAAACGTATTCAGAAGGACACCTTAAACGAAGTTTTTTTTCGAAAAAATTTAACGTTTTTCCATACGACTCCATATTTATTTTTATATTAAATTATCGAAATGCTAATAAAACTAAATACTCGCATGGTTATCATCAGTACACCAGTCAAAAAATTCTTGATGCATTTATTTTTCATACCTCTCCCTGGATTTTTCTAGCAATAAATGAATTTCTGGTGGCGTTCTCTCAATCTGAATATCGTAGTCACTGATACTTTACTAATATACCCAAAAATAATATCCAAATTAATAATGTTGACGTTCAAAATTACAAATTGATATTTACTTGTCAGGCGATGTGATGCTACACAGCCAACTTTGAGCAAAATCTATTGGAAACATTCACGGTTTCGGCGTATCGCTGCTAATGTGATTTGTGCAACTTAATTTCGTAATACAGGGTGTTATGGAAATTACGTATTATATTTAAACCGGCAATTCCTGAGATGAAAACAAATTGAAGAAAAATATCCAAAAATGGTGTTTTAATTTAATATGCCCTGTATATGATCTTATGTCAAACCAAAAATTACCACGTGGTGCCCCTGTTCGGAAGGTAAACACAGCAACATATGGCAGTGAATCTTGAACAGTGTTGTCATATCTTCAGGGTAAACTCTTTAGAAAGTCAATAACCGCTTGACAGATTTCAAGTTGTTTATTATGCAGGGTACATTATTATAAACTTTTTCGTTCAGTTCACACTTTTAAACAGTGTGGCAACATTGTGCCTTAACATCCGTTGATTACCCAGCTGGGCAATGTAAGATGTTCATATATGAATGTGCCGAGGAGTTGTGTGTGGGTTTAGGGGTGAATTATCCCAGTTTTTAAACTTTCGATTAAAAAAAAATATGTATCGTTTCTCTTGGACACCCCAGGAGTCACCCATTTAAATATAATACGTCATTTCCATAACAATCTGTATATACAGTAACAGAAAGATTGGAAGTAAATTTAGCAGTGGTTTCCTTGGCAAAAAATTATGTTTTTTTTTTCTATAAATTTGTGCTCTACTGATTTTTGTTTCCAAACTACAGGGTGTTAAAAAATTTAATAATCGTTTTTGCGTAATAACTTTTTAGCGCTGGCAGATAATGAAATAAAATTTTAGCAGGAGCTTACTTTGATATTGCCCTAATAACATTAAAAAATTTGACTTCGTAGATTGCTATTGCCTGGTATTTTTGGACGAGTAAGAGAATTCATGAGGAAACGCATTGAAAAATGCATTGAAGCTAGGGGAAAACAATTTTTTTAGCATCTTTTGTAATTTTATTTTTATTTTATTAAATATTATTAATTAATAATTAATTTAAGTTTGTAAGTTAGTAGTTGATACATTTATTATTGTGAATTAGTTAATTATTACAATTTTATTACAAACTTTTAACACCCTGTAGTTTGGAAATAAAAATCAGTAGAGCAAATATTTATAGGAAAAAAATATTATTTCGTGCCAAGGAAATCCTTCTAAATTTACTCCCAACCTTTTTGTTACACCCTGTATATAGAGGGTGTCCGAAAAAATGTGGGAAATCGTCCGGATATAAAGAAAAACAAGTCAAAAGTCATATAAGTTCATATAAACTTCTGTCGTATCGGAGATATGGGCTCCCAAAGAGCTCTGGAATTGAATTAAGTTTTTTACACATAATTATTGAACCACCAGGTATATTTAAATTTTTTTTTAAATATAATGTATACCAGGTACGACCCATCAAATAAGTATCCAAGAAAGTGTTGTGAATTACTCACAGCTACAGGGACGGACTAGCTGTGCCACTCATGGCCCTTTTTTTAACGCCCTGTATGATAAGAACTTTGGGCAACGTTTTTTACATAGCTTTAAGTATTGACTGAAAATTAAGTACTCTTCATTTGTGTCGCTAATCCTAATCGTTTTCGAGGAAACGTCATTTTAATTACATCATGTATTTGGCGCATCTCGGTAAGAGATACATCTGTGTTCCTATCAAATGTTGAACCTCAAAATTCCGCTTTTTCATATTTAATCCGTGAGAAGTTAGGGGACTAGTGTAAATAAAATGAAGTTTTCTCGAAAATGGTTACACTGACAAAAATGCATTTACCAATGTCGTAGGTTACAAAATTGGAGCTACTGTAACGCACCTCTCTATGTTGTTCTAACTGAGCCTATGAATTATCACAAATTATTTAAAAACGCTACAATAATTCAGGTTCTTTTGGTTCGCCTCAACCCAGAAAGAGATTTTTTATCAACATTTTAAACATATTTGGGATTACCACAATCCCTCATTTTGTAACTATTTTATGAGTTACCTGAACTCAGTTTTTGGGTTGGAATAATTCAGGATTCATTTAAAATAACCCAGAAAAAGTGCTACAAAACCCCATATCGAGGGTAAATTACCGGTCGTAAGGTCACGGAAAGTTCCGGATTCGTACTCGTGCAGATTCGGCGCGGTTCATTCCATTGTTATTAGTCCATTTTCCTTCGATCGCGCGTAGAGGCACCTGTTTGCCGTTGCGCCATTTCCGGGATCTTCCATTTTTGCTCTCTGTGCGTGAAAATTTGTGTTTTGCATAATTTTGGTCAGTTGGCGTAAAATGGAGGGACAGGAGGGAGATGCATACAAACTGTTATTATTGGAATGGAGCCGTATTATTTATAAGTATATATTAATATTATAATATTATTAATACGTATTTACTCAAGATTTGAACATATGTTACACATGAAATGTTATTTTTCGTTTTTAAGTGTATTCTTAAAGTAGATGTCTTTGGAAGCCCTTACAAATTGTTTTTTATTTTATTAATAAACTTATTAAACCATTGTTCTTATATTATTTTGTTCAGAACCAGTGTATGTTTTATATATATATATATATATATATATATAATATTTTGAGTTCCGATAGTCTACAATTTAGGTACTGGTAGTCCAAAATTTGGACTCTGGTAGCCCAAAGAGTGAGTTATTCCAGCCACCATCGTAATCTAGAACAACTTAAATGTCAAGTTTTGAATACGTCGAATCATGAAATAATTTAGCCCGACTAGTAACGCATCACAATTCACATACTGGTAGCCTATCAATATTTTAAGACGGTGGGGCGTGAGTTATTCCAACGCATAAAATAACCCATCTTCTGTGCTATCACAACTTATGAATAGTGAGTTGGTGCAATTTCTTCGTGATTTGGTTGCCGTGATTCAGAGGTCTGGGATGTCCCCTATTAGCAACATGCTTCGGTCTAGGACAACTCATATTTGAGTTTAATCAACTCGAGATCTCGCTCAATGTAGGATTAGCGACATGAATGAGGAGTACATCATTTTTGTCAATAGTTAAAGGTATGTAAAAAACGTTGTCCAAAGTTATGATCATACATGGCGCTAAAAAAAGGGTCATGAGTGTCACAGCTGTAAGTAATTAACAACACTTTCTTGGATAGTAATTTAAAGGGCCTTACCTGGTATACATCATACACTGAGCGAAATTTCGAGTTGATATAACTCAAATATGAGTTGTCCTAGACCGAAGCGTGTTGCTAATAGGGGAAGGCCCAGACCTCTGAATTACGGCAACCAAATCGAATAAATTGCGTCAAATCACTATTCATAAGTTATGATAGCACAGAAGATGGTTTATTTTATGCGTTGGAATAGCTCACGCCTCACCGTCCTAAATTATTGATAGGCTACCGTAGCTACCAGTATGTGAATTGTGATGCATTACTAGTCGGGCTAGATTAATTCATGATTCGAGCTATCAAAACTTGACATTTAAGTTGTTCTAGCTTACGATGGTGGCTGGAATAACTCACTCTTTGGTCTACCAGAGTTCAAATTTTGGACTACTAGTACCTAAATTGTGGACTATCGGAACTCAAAATATTATATATAACATACACTGGTTCTGAACAAAATAATATAAGAACAATGGTTTAATAAGTTTATTAATAAAATAAAAAACAAGGGCTCCCAAAGACTCTACTTTAAGAATACACTTAAAAACGAAAAATAACATTTCATGTGTAACACATGTACAAATCGTGAGTAAATACGTATTAATAATATTATAATATTAATATATACTTATAAATAATAAGGCTCCATTCCAATAGTGACATTTGTATGCATCTCCCTCCTGTCCCTCCATTTTACGCCAACTGACCAACATTATGCAAAACACAAATTTTCACGCACAGAGAGCAAAAATGGAAGATCCCGGAAACGGCGCAACGGCAAACAGGTGCCTCTACGCGCGATCGAAGGAAAATGGACTAATAACAATGGAATGCACCGCGCCAAATCTGCACGAGCACGAATCCGGAACTTTCCGTGACCTTACGAGTCTTACGACCGGTAATTTACCCTCGATATGGGGTTTTGTAGCACGTTTTCTGGGTTATTTTAAATGAATCCTGAATTATTCCAACCCAAAAACTGAGTTCAGGTAACTCATAAAATAGTTACAAGATAAGGGATTGTGGTAATCCCAAATATGTTTAAAAATGTTGATAAAAAATCTCTTTCTGGGTTGAGGCGAACAAAAAGAACCTGAATTATTGTAGCGTTTTTAAATAATTTGTGATAATTCGTAGGCTCAGTTAGAACAACATAGAAAGGTAGGTTGAGGTAGCTCCAATTTTGTAACCCACGACATTGGTAAATGCATTCTTGTCAGTGTATTAAAAAAACATGGTTATACATTCTTACCGGTTGACATCTACCTGTAGCCCCATTATTTCGTAAATACATTATAGCTTTGTTATGTTCATTCTGAAAGCATCTTTCTAACAAGAACTGAGTTTCTATAGGATGTTTCTCGAACCATGTCTTATTTCCATATCTAATAAATCCATCTTGATTGTCGTCCATTAGGAATTGTATTAGATTCTTTTCGATATCTTCTGGTCCATAGATTATCTAAAAATATACATATATTTCCTTTAGTCTACAAAAGGGATAGTTACATCATACAAATCAAATTATAATATGTCTGAGGGGTGGAGCAACCTGAACGAACCCTATAACAGGTCGGAACCGTCGACATACTATTTACAAAGACGAGGGAAGTCTGATAAATCCCACTTGTGTTAATCACTGAGCGAAATTTCAAGTTGATATAACTCAAATATGAGTTGTCCTAGACCGAAGCGTGTTGCTAATAGAGAACAGCCAAGACCTCTGAATTACGGCAACCAAATCGAAGAAATTGCATCAACTCACTATTCATAAGTTATGATAGCACAGAAGATGGGTTATTTTATGCGTTGGAATAGCTCACGCCCCACCGTCTTAAATTATTGATGGGCTACCGTAGCTACCAGTATGTGAATTGTAATGCGTTACTGGTCGGGCTAGATTAATTCATGATTTGAGCTATCAAAACTTGACATTTAAGTTGTTCTAGCTTAAGATGGTGGCTGGAATAACTCACTCTTTGGGCTACCAGACTCCAAATTTTGAACTACCAGTACCTAAATTGTGGACTATCGGAACTCAAAATATTTCTTTGATTTAACGCCTGCATATTGTGGACTTCAATTGCCTTTTGTTTTTTCAAGATATGACATTTTTGTTGTATATTTAAAAAAAAATAATCAAATGAATTATAACCAGGAGAGCATACTACGGCTAAGAAACCATGTGGACGAAGTGATGACGATTGCTTATAAATAATAAGGCTCCATTCCACTAATAATAATTTGTTTTTCATCTCCCTCCTGTCCCTCCAGTTTACGCCAACTGACCAAAATTGTGCAAAACACAAATTTTCACGCACAGGGAACAAAGATGAAAAATCCCGCAAACATCGCAACGGCCAACAGGTGTCTATACGCGCAATCGAAGGAGAATTGACGAATAACAATGGAATGAACCGCGCCAAATCTGCACGAGCACGAATTCGGAACTTTCCGTGACCTTACGAACTTGCGTTTTACCCTCGATATGGAGTTTTGGAGCACGTTTCCTGAATTATTCCAACTCAAAATAATTTACACATGGTAATGAGTTAAAATAATGCACGTGCGGGTTAAAACGACCCTTTATAATCAATTAGTAAGTTTTCCCAACCCAGAAACTGAGTTCAGGTAACTCATAAAATAGTTACAAGATGAGGAATTGTGGTGATCCCAAATATGTTTAAAATGTCAATTTCATATAGGTTTGATAAAAAATCTCTTTCTGAGTAGAGGCGAACCAAAAGAACCTGAATTACTGTAGCGTTTTTAAATAATTTGTGATAATTCGTAGGCTCAGTTAGAGCAACATAGAGAAGTGGGTTGAGGTAGCTCCAATTTTGTAACCCACGACATTGGTAAATGCATTTTTGTCAGTGTAGGCATAGACATACCTTCCGTATTCAGGAGTAAACATATTCTATTCAAGCGCTGTTTCCGAAATACTTGCGCTTGAAAAATCAATTAACGTGTATTTAGAGAGTGTGTTGTGTAATCTTATATTATCCATCACCTCAAGCAAATGCCATGTCATCCAATAACTCGAATTGCTAAGTTTGTACCTTTAAAAATTAAACCTCTATACTATATAAGATTAGCCTTATGATCAAACGATTAAACGCTTTTGCTTAGACTCTTAGATGAAACAAATGGCCTATAAATCTATTTTTGAAGCATCATAGTACCGCTACAAGCTTATGCAGTTGGTCGAAGTAGAACATACTTTGTTGGTAAAAATTATACGGCACAAATTTGTTTATTTAAAAGCCTAAAGGTCACATTTTCAAAAGACTGTAGTGTAACATAAACTACTATAACTATGGCACTTTTACATACCTGATTTTTCATCATTTGTATGATTTTGGGGTCTATGTTATTTTCGAAAGCACAATCAACTGGAGTCTTAGAACTATAATTTGGCCAGTCCACCTGTATTCGGTTGTTTAAAAGAAGTAAAATGCAATCGCGGAATGTGTCTGATTTGTTTCCATATTTGATTAGTTGATGTAAAGCGTTGTTACCTGTAAAATTTTTTTTTTCAAAATAAATGCAATTTTCTGATCTCATCGTTGTTCCTACATGACTTGCTTGGTTTTTTTTATTACATTGATCTTGTAAGAATATTGAAATTTTTTGGAAATTTTAATGATGTTAATTTAGATTTAGAATTCTGTGTACGGCGACATTCTAGATATGTTAATTTTTTATTATTATCAGTAAGGATATTTTTGTTTCATTAAAGTGAGGTTCTGTTTTTTTTTAAATAACAACGTTGCTTGAATTTAATAGTAGCAACTTGTGTTTTGAAACATGAATTCTGAACCCATTAGTATAATATACATGGTGGTTCACTGTCTATGGTAGGTTAGACGTAGGTATATGGAAAACGAGTAATACGATCATTGGACCCGATTTTGTAGATATTCGGTTAACCGGTTTCGGAATATTCGATTACTTTTCAAAAGCTGTTATTCAGATAACCGTGTAAATAACCGATCTATCCTACTATCCGGTACTCAGATAATCGATTAGATTAAAATATTCAAGTGGGACTTCTAGTACGTGGAACCACCTAAAAAGTAAATATGTGTGTGTGGAGAATAATTTAAGCAAAAATAGGAAGCAGGGGTAAGTTTAAGTTTAAAGATGATATGAAATTAATAGTTAATTGATTGAATATTTCTGAAAAGCATTAATTTTTATACACCGTGTCCAAGATAAGGAGGGCCAGTACAGGGATCTCGGAAACCGTAAGAGATACGAAGTCGGTTAAATGGAGGTAAAGTTGCGCGTTTACGTGCCTAATAATATGCCGTTTAGAAAGTAGGAGGTTGGTGCTTCATGCGTTTCAAAGTATTACGCCAGAAATGTTGTCAAATGTTTTAGAATCGAGATTTTGAAAATGTTATTTGTGCTTAGAAAATAACGGAAATCATTTTGAACACCTGATTATGTTCCTTTCTTTTTTCGTTGTTCGTTTTATTACTGTTTTGTTATGTTAGTCCAACATAAGTAAAAATTTAGAGCTTACTTATGAGATATTATTTATAAAATTAGGAAACATACAGGACCGTATCTCAAAATTTCCTGATGTTGTTCAAAAAACCCTCGAAACTTCATTAAACCACAATGTGTCATACATCGTTGCATTCGGAAGAAAAAAAGCTCTCAAATTCCAATATCGGGAAGCCAGGATCGTATTTATAAAAAAAGAAAGTTGATAATGGCCCTTCGAAGACGACTCGTCGGATTACAAAACAATTAACGCTGTTAGATAAAGCGGTAAAAGTGGCAATGTAAAAGTGCAATTTACTTTAGAATTCGATCTCAAAAAACCAAGGAAAAAATAAAACGATTTTTCAGAATTTCCGTTTTTCCCGGATATCTCCGGAACTACTGGGAATTTTAAAACTTTCTGAACGGCATATTATTAGGCACGTAAATACGCAACTTTACCTCCATTTAACCGACTCCGTATCTCTTACGGTTTCCGAGATCCCTGTACTGGCCCTCCTTATCTTGGACACGATGTATATTGAAATGTAAATTAATAATTTAAAGTTTTTGACCTTTACTAGGAAACAGATTATTCGGATTGCCGTAGCACTAATCTTCAGCATTGCGGCGTTGCCGCTTCTACCGAAAAATTGTAGCAACTTTGTTATTATAAATGGAATACCCATATGTTTTCCGAATCACCTTTTTAGTTCTAAAAATATTTTCCTATAACTTTTCGATATCTATCTCGTACTGTTTCCGAGATAAAAAAATTATTTGCATCTACTGTTGCGGTGTTTGTTTCGGTTTGTTCTGGTTTGTTCAAGTCAATCAATTAAACACTTAATTTGTTGTTTGATTTCATGGAAAGTTAAAATTTTGGTGATAGTTTAAGGGAACCCAATGTATTCAATCCCCATAGAAAAATCGATTCGTTATCATACAGGGTAGGTTGAAATTATGTTTATCTTTTAATTTATAAGAAGGTTAAATTTGCTTTCAAACGATATATCATATCCCCATACCTAACCTTCAGGTTTCCTCATTAGAGCCAGTTTTTTAGAAAATTATCATCTTTTGAAGTTATTCCTAGGTAACTAAATGGTATTTAAGTATTCCGCCAGTTTAGAAAATTGAAGCATAAGCACATCCTTTTCTTCATTTTTTACACAACTTACCATCCACATCAATATAATGAATAATGTCATCATTGACATTTGTGTCCAAAATTCTCTTTAAGCTGTCAAAATGCCCTGTCCAAAGTGCCCTCAGCAAACAATCAACATCTGGATGATTTCTTAGTGGTGGGGCCACTGTTTCAGAAAAAATATCGTTATTATGACAAATGCCTGGTAAAAAACTAATTTTGTGTTTAGTAATACAAAAAACTTTTGTATAGAAATGCATAATATTTAAATATTATTCTGAAGCCTACATAGTGTCTCCAAATTAAAATATAGCAGAAAGAAATGTGTATTTCTAAGACCCCTATTTTATGTTTGCCCTAACTTAAAGTCAGCTCTAAAAAGTTATCTTATAAAAATGAGCCACTTCTATTGTTCTTTTTTGGCCATAATTGATCAATGCCTTAGGTAGTTGATAAAATTAAATCAAATTTTTTAAAAAATTGCCATTTGTATTGATTGATTGGTGTTAAAAACTGTATTTTTAAAATAGATAATGCTAAGTTCTATTGTATAAAAATATTTTGAATCAGAAAAGCAAAATTTAATTTCGTTACTGTCCTTCAAACCGCCAGCTGCTAATAAAATTATTTTTATAATTTTTATTTCTGCATAATTTAAATTAAAGGATCACGCACTGAGTGCCACTTTTGTTTCTGATCCTTTTTAATCTTCCGAAACTTTATTTGATTGCATATGCTGCCGTCATAAGGCATCCACCCGGAACAAACCCGTATTTGAATCTAAGAGAAATGGAGGAAATATGCAATTGAAAGTAAATTTGTTGTGCAGCTTCACAAAATTGCCCTAAGTTAGTTATTATACAACAATGATTTAGGTAAGGAGATAATTTAGAGCAGGTTTTTTTATTATAAATATACACGGTGTTGAAAAAAGGTCGGTACCCCGGAATAACTCCGGTGCATCGCATTGCAGCGGAAAATGTCTGGGGAAAAAGTTGTTTGATTTTGAAGGAGGAATAGTTTGCAATTTAAATCACCCCGCACCCCTCAACCCCCGGGCGCGGGTAGGGGTAAGTTAAGATTTTCAATGGAACCCCATATTTTTTTGGCGTATCGTATTCTCCGACCAAAAATAAACATTTTTGTCCGAAAAGTTTTTTTATTTGGGCCCATCACCATGAGAAAAACAAAATCAAAACCGTGCGAAGATCAAGTTTTATCCCGGAAATACTCTATTTCTCTGTCTTGTACTAAAAAATATCCGAGGAAAAAGATTTTTTGTATTCGTGGGGAGAATCGTTTGGACATAAAACCACCCATCACCCCCAACCCCTAAGCGGTGGTGAGAGGCGAGATTCCATTTGAAAATCTTAACTTACCCCCACCCGCACTTGCAAACTATTCCTACTTCAAAACCAAACAACTTTTTCCCCAGACATTTTCCGCTGCAATGCGATGCACCGCAGTTATTCCGGGGTACCGACCTTTTTTCAACACCGTATATATAGTCTCATATAGTAACAATATTTCAATGTTTTCAACTTTCAAAGACTGCAGTAAAATTGTTATAGTAAAGATTTTATTGTAAAATTTCCTATAAAATATAATATTAATTACATTTTGTCTATTTTCTGGAATAATATCTCCCAAGTTCCTAATAATATTATACACTTATATCTGTTTTTCGAAACCATTAGGTTCTGCTTTCATTAAAGCCATTGACATATACGCAGTGGCGGTTCTTCCACAGGAGCACATGCGCACGTGCACCCCCAAATCAAAACGAATAAAGAATATTAATTTATATTCATTGAATATTATTTATCGTATAAAGTCCGACGCTCCCTAATATTTTATCGTATCGTCAAACTAAAAAGTCAGACCCTCCCTAATATTTTATTATCCCGCCAAACTGTGTATAGATCCGGCAACCGTTCCTCGGTCGAGGTAAATGACGATTATGAGGAGACTTGCTCGCACGTTCGATTAAGTAGTGCAGTTTCTCTGTAGTAACAGGTGGCAGGTGGCAGCGGGGGATAGCGGGGCTATGGCGATTTAACATGGAAAAGGCGAACAGTTTTTGTGTGCACCGCGCTGTTGTCTGTTCGTGCATCTAGTTAGAAATTCGAGCGTGTATGTTTTAATATTATATATTTATTTATTAAGTTAAAATGAATAGTTGACGGTGCTATTTAAGAAATAACTTTAGTATTTTGAGTTTGGAGCAAGAAATTGTGCGGGAACACCTAAACTCAAAATTAATTTAACGCAGACCACAAAGGGTAAATCTAGGGACTTTATTAGAAAGTTTAAAAATTAAATATATGAAAAAAAATATAGAGGGTATTCCAAACTTAATGAGGCTGTTATTGATCAATTTTCTAAAATTAAGAACCGAAGAATGGACTTTACGTTTAAGCACTATTGTGTAGGGTCGATAAATGTTGTGTGTTTCGATAAATTATACTCGATATGATTTTAAACCATTTTATTTAAGGATTTTAACTAAACAACACTGAAAATATGAAGACTGCCTACTTGTCAGTCTCGTGGCTCGATTCGTTCTCGTCATAAAACAGTTAACTATTGTTCTCGTCTTGGTTGCGCCTAATGACGTAGCCGTAGATGGCGTAGTGGTATTAGACATAATTCGGTTTTCTTGATAACTCGTAGATGGCGGTAGTAGTATTAGACATCATTCGGTTTTCTTGATAGCTCGTAGATGGCTTTAGTAGGATTAGTAGTGAATATTGTTATGAGGGTTGCATGCGACGACGTTAAGCTCCGACAGCTATACACACTAAGAAAACCTTTCTTATTTTCCAAAAGTAGTATTTCCTTGTGTAAAATTAAAAAATAAATAAAAATATGTTTTACCTAACGCATTTTCTTGTTACTTTTTTCCTTTCTACATTTAAAACGCCTAGAAAAATTTCATCATACTTGTGAACCCCCTCTATTATAGGTCACGAGCTGCCACTGATTTGAACAAAGGATTTCTTTGCGAAATCACTTTTTATGTTCGTAGGTATCGAGTCTTTTCATTATTTCTTATAGAAAAAACACACATCACAATGACGTTATATACACGTGTTTAGAGCACGTAAAATTGGTTATAAAATCGACATGTAAATGACGTAACAAACTCGTCACTAAATAACCCCAGATCATTTTCGACCAAATATCACCACATATCGCCGTCAAAATTACGTGAATTAACGTGACTCTGCTACCTGTGATGTGACTGCCAAATTGCGGCAAAATTATTTACATTTGAATGTGTGTTGCGTGTGTTGAAATGTATTCTTCTAGCTCTAGAGTTAATTGTTAAAGTTTATACACACTATACATACACATACACACTAACAAAACCTTTCTTATTTTCCAAAAGTTGTATTTCCTTGTGTAAAATTAAAAAATAAATAAAAATATGTTTTACCTAACGCATTTTCTTATTACTTTTTTTCTTTCTACATTTAAAACGCCTAGAAAGTAATTGTTTGGTCGTTACACAAAAATAAAATTTTAAAAATAATATCACCATACTTGTGAACCCCTCTATCATAGGTCACGAGTCGCCACTGCATATACCGCGTCTTTTAATTCCAGTTATGTCTTTAAAACGTTTATTTCTTTAGGTCACTTAGATCGTCAGTTTTAAAACTATTAACAGTTTGCAAATTATTACTGTCCGCAGTTAATAGTATTATTTAGTTCGCCCACGAATGTATTTTCTTCAAAAAATACCGGAATAGCTCTGATCTTACTAAAGAAACTATATTATTTATGTTTACCCCTTTTTCCTAATAAACTCATTTTTAGATCAATCACTATCGATAAATTAATCTTTATATAATTAAAATACAAATTACACAAAGTACTGCAGTTGCAAACAAAAATGAATGCATGTATTGAAATGATAACCCGTATGTATGTAGGTACTTATCTTAACAAGCGCGTTAGTGATGCATGTTACGCCTACAACCCGAATTCAAAAAAAAAACTAAGCGATATCTATACCGGGTGGTGCGTCCGGTCAGGACACATAGGATTTCCCATCTAAAATGGGGGAGTGGTTCGCTCCCATATTGATTTTAAACACAACTTTTAAAGACTTTTTAAAGAGAATAACGAGAATAAGAAGTCCACCAAATTTGAACTTTTTTCCATGTTAATCCTTTTTAATACGGTGGTTTACCTTATGAAGGCAGTATACAGGTTCCGCAAACGAAGCGTGGACGGAAGATTAAATCGTTATCGAAGAACTTATCAACAATACTGAAACAGCTTGAGATATTGGATTAAAAGCGGCATGTTTTAAAAAGATTTTACATTATACAGGGTGGCCCAAAAAAGTGTGACAGCATAAAGTTATATTTTTTTAAATGGGACACCTAGTATTTTATTGCATATTTAGGTTCGTATTACTATCGTTTATAAGTGCCTCAAATTTTATTTAATTTGTTTTTGTAGTTTCGGAGAAATAAATTAAAAACTAAAAAAAAAAGTTTTGCAGTCCTGAATAAAAAAATCAAAAAAAAAACAATCCAGAACTATTTTTTTAACCTCGGCATTGAATGAAATTTATGACAAGAGGTCTAGAGATACTATGAATGTAATTGCGTTTATTTATTTTATACAGGGTGTTCATAATAAGCTTTCAAAAACCCCACATTTTAAAATAATTTTTCTCAAATTTTTCAAATGGAACACCCTGTATATTATTTGGCTATTTGACGTAGAATTCATAGACAATTTGTTATATAAATACAAGCATATAACTTAAATCCAGCCGTTTTCGAAATAATTATAAATATCATAAATTATGTTGTTTAAATAGACGTTTATTGGGAAATTTTGTTATAGGCGACTAGACTAATAATTGTAAACTAAAGTAAATGTTCAAAATAGCTTCCTTTTACTCTTCGAGATTGCCGTATTTTAGTTATTTCGATATAAATTTTAAAAGCCTACATTTTTGCTACTTTTATTTATTTAATTTTATTTTTTATTCTTAAGCGAGTTGCCATGATTTTTTTTTGTTTAGATTGTCACTATGACATCCAAATAAAATAATTTACATTTGTTCAGTCGTCGAAATTAAGTACTAACTTACACAAAATGTCGAATTTGACGTAACTTTAGAAATGGTAAATATGATGGGTGAATGTGCAAGAAATTGCCTCCACGCGAGAACAGTGTATGCTGAAAGATATCCAGATATTGAGAGAAAGCCGAGACCAGAAACCTTCGAGAAGTTGTTGCAAAGATTTGTAGCAACAGGAAGCACTGCGTACACAAAAAGGATGATAATCAATAAACCCGTTATTAATGAAGAAAATGAATTAAGAGTTCTGTTGGCAGTAGAGAAAAATCATTAAATTAAGTAAAAGGAAGCTATTTTGAACATTTACTTTAGTTTACAATTATTAATCTAGTCGCCTATAACAAAATTTCCCAGTAAAAACTCTATTTAAACAACATAATTTATAATATTTACAATTATTTCGAAAACGGCTGGATATAACTTATATGCTTGTATTACAAAAAAAAATTGTCTATGAATTCTATGTCAAATAGCCAAATAATATACAGGGTGTTCCATTTGAAAAACTTAATAAAAATTATTTTAAAATTTGGGGTTTTAAAACCTTATTATGAACACCCTGTATAAAATAAATAAACGCAATTACATTCATAGTATCTCTAGACCTCTTGTCATATATTTCACTCAATGCCGAGGTTCAAAAAATATTTCTGAATTGTTTTTTTTTGATATTTTTATTCAGGACTGCAAAACTTTTTTTTTTTAGTTTTTAATTTATTTCTCCGAAACTACAAAACCAAATTAAATAAAATTTGAGGTACTTATAAACGATAGTAATATGAACCTAAATATGCAATAAAATACTGGGTGTCCCATTTAAAAAAATAAAAATTTATGCTGTCACACCTTTCTGGGCCACCCTGTATAATGTAAAATATTTTTAAGACATGCGGCTTTTCATCCAATATCTCAAGCTGTTTCAGTATTGTTGATAAGTTCTTCGATAACGATTTAATCTTCCGTCCACGCTTCGTTTGCGGACCCTGTATATGTCGGCGTCAATTAGTGAGATCCGTAGAGTATCAGGCATTTCCTGTAATGACGGAATTATTTCAGTCAAACGCTGTACTTAACTAAATGATTTAAGTTACCCTGTTTGCCGGTTTTAGTCGAACACTGTAATTATTGTAAACATTTGTGTAGTGACCTTTTTTTTGAAAATAAAATGTTGAAGCATTCAGAATTGTTATATAAGAAGTTAGATGACTATTAATCCAATCTCACTGGCTTCATCTATTAATTTGCTGGGCGTCAATTTGGGAGGAAACATGTCTTGGCATAACCACGTTATGGCAATCGCCATGATAGCTTCTCAGAAGCTTGGGGTACTCTTCCGGACCAGAAAGTTGTACACACCTCAACAACTTTTGACACTATACAAAGCCCAGATTCGACCATCACTAAAATACTGCTCTCATGTTTGGAGCTCTGCACCCAAACATACTCTTCGGCTACTGGATTCCATCGAATGGAGGGCTATTCGTCTGATCGGAGACCACGAGCTGACGAAGAACCTCGACAGCCTAGAACATCGAAGACAGGTTGGGGATTTCACTCTCTTTTACAGATATTTTCATGGAAGGTGCTCGGCTGACCTTGCCCTCTTAATTCCGCCTAGAGGCGACGAATAGCAGAAATACACGACGAACCACTGCCGCCCATCCATATGTGGTTAAGCTTAGTACTCCTCGAACTTCATTATTTAAGAATTCTTCCATCTGGAGGACTCCGTCCTTGTGGAACGACCTTCCCGAGGTCGTTTTTCCCAATGAATATATCCTCCAACGATTCAAAGCCAACGTGAATCGCTTTTTGCGCACACGCACCACTTCCAGAGTGCCCTAAAGGATTTTTTTTTTTAAAATGAAATTTTGAAGCATTCAGAATTGTTTTATAAGAAATTAGATGACTATTACTCCAATCAAAGTAAGAAAAAACCTTGGAATATTACGGAATTGACGGAGGTAAGAAAATTATTTTCAATTTTAAGGAAATTCCTGATAATAATCAGTTATTTACAAACCTTTAAATGTAAAATACTGTCCGAATTACAATGATTGACTAAAACCGGCATTACAGGGAATGCCTGATACTTTTAGGCAAACGGTGTACCAAACGTAGAGTTACACTATTTGCCGGCAATACGTGAAATGACTAGGCATTTCTGGGAATGACGGATTTCACTAATTGACGCCGACCTATCGATGGGTTTTTAGAAAATCATCGTAAACTAACTGCCTCAAATTTTACAGCAGTTTTTTTCTTCTCATTACTTTGTTTTTGAACATAGAGCTGTTTCATTTTATACGTAATCTTATTGGATAATATTGGACTGAATTTATAGGTTTTGTGATTATAATACTATTTATACTCACAAAACCTATAAATTCAGTCCAATAAAATATCCCAAAATATTATGAGCATGATTTTGCTTGGAAAATAGTTGAATGCAAAATAATTTCCTGTATTAATTAATTTTATTATTAAAATTTAAAATTATTTTGCATGAAATTATTTGCCAAAGAGCACAAACATGCAAAAAATATTTGGATAGTTTAACGCATTTAAATTTATAGGTCGAGTGGTATTCGGCTAGATTATTTCCTGAATAACTTAAATAACGCCAACAACAAAGAATTTTATAAAAAAAAGTATAAATAATTTGACATTTTTAAATGTACTCGCTATCAAACTGGTCTTGGGATTTAATCAGTTATCTAAACAAAATTTATTCAAAAAATGGTGATCTCTGATTGGTTTAATTCACGATGAGGGAAATAATCATTCTTAATTACCCGCTTTAGTGCGGGATTTTTGAAACTGTACGCTGTAACTACTATATTTCATTTAATTTCAGGCTTTGGTCGTCTCCAAGCAGTCCAACTTGAAATTGGGCAATTGAGAAACGACAAAAGCTTAAAACATTTCGGTTCGGTCACCACGAATTTAATTTCCCTAGCTGGTGATGTATCACTTGCAAGAAATTATTGGTTAGTTGTTAAGTTTAGTTATCGCTGTGTTTTGTACATTTGACTGCCTAATCATCAATATCTGTTAATTCGAACACAATAAAACTTATAAATGGACACCTTCAGTATTTAAATGTTTCTATAAATTGACTTGCTTCTTCAGAGTTTTAATAATGTTTGCGAATTTCTGTTGATTTATTAAAAATGCCTATGTACAAACCAAATATTAGGCAAAAAGTCGACCATTGATAGTTTTCGAGATTTGAGCGATGTGTAGTGTTATGAATGGACATATTGGAAATTTTCTCGAGAATACTGGAAATATGTGAAATATTGAAAAAAATTCAAAACAATAGGTTTATATAATATATCTTTTATAATTTTATGCAGTAGAAACATCAGACTAAAGAAGTCATTTCAGAAAAAGTACTTACTTTACGAATTTTTCGAGCTCGGAGATTCGCGATCATTCACCGATTAATGGCAAGATTGTTTTTCTACGGCCGGCAACGGGGAATTCCCCGGCGCCGGAAAATTCCCGTTTAATTAATTACGACAATCATGCCTTGTAATTGTGATTATAATACTATTTATATGAATAAAATTGCATTTGATTTATTATACTTACTTGTAAAGGGCACTTTCAATTAAACAATGAAAAATTAGGAAAAATATTATCAGATATACGTATATATAGCCGGATTAAATTAAATTTCTGATAATTAATTGTTATTGCGTTATCAAACTAAGAATTTTTTTATCAATTTAAAACCGCTTACAGACGGCACAATTTATCGGGGCAACAAACCCGTCAGACCAATAAATTGTCACTTCTGTAGTCACGCATCCAATCAACGTCAACTTTTTTAAATTGTAGCGTTATTACTTCTCATCAACCCGCTTATGAGAGAACCTGCTCAAGATCTCCTCTTTTTTGATAACCTTTAAAAGAGGAGGAACACTGACAAAAATGCATTTATCAATGTCGTGGGTTACAAAATTGGAGCTACCTCAACCCACCTCTCTATGTTGCTCTAACTGAGCCTACGAATTATCACAAATTATTTAAAAACGCTACAGTAATTCAGGTTCTTTTCGTTCGCCTCAACCCAGAAAGAGATTTTTTATCAAAATTTTAAACATATTTGGGATCACCACAATCCCTCAACTTGTAACTATTTTATGAGTTACGTGAACTCAGTTTCTGGGTTGGGAAAACTTACTAATTGATTATAAAGTGTCGTTTTAACCCGGACGTGCATTATTTTAAGTCTTTTGAGTTGGAATAATTCAAGAAACGTGCTTCAAAACCCCATATCGAGGGTAAACCGCAAGATCGTATGGTCACGGAAAGTTCCGAATTTGTGCTCGTGCAGGTTTGGCGCGGTTTATTCCATTGTTATTCGTCAATTCTCCTTAGATCGCGCGTATAGACACCTGTTGGCCGTTGCACGGTTTGCGGGATTTTTCATCTTTGTTCTCTGTGCGTGAAAATTTGTGTTTTGCATAATTTTGGTCAGTTGGCGTAAAATAGAGGAACAGGAGGGAGATGCATACAAATTGTTATTATTGGAATGTAGCCTTATTATTTATAAGCAATCGTCATCACTTTGTCCGCATGGTTTCTTAGCCGTAGTATGCTCTCCTGTCTATAATTCATTTGATTATTTTTTTTTAAATATAGGTACAACAAAATTGTCATATCTTGAAAAAACAAAAGGCAATTGAAGTCCACAATATGCAGGCGTTAAATCAAAGAAATATTTTGAGTTCCGATAGTCCACAATTTAGGTACTGGTAGCCAAAATTTGGACTCTGGTAGCCTAAAGAGTGAGTTATTCCAGCCACCATCGTAAGCTAGGACAACTTAAATGTCAAGTTTTGATAGCTCGAATCATGAATTAATCTAGCCCGACTAGTAACTCATCATAATTCACATACTGGTAGCTACGGTAGCCTATCAATAATTTAAGACGGTGGGGCGTGAGCTATTCCAACGCATAAAATATCCCATCTTCTGTGCTATCATAACTTATGAATAGTGAGTTGATGCAATTTTTTCGATTTGGTTGCCGTAATTCAGGGGTCTGGGTTGCCCCTATTAGCAACACGTTTCGGGCTAGGACAACTCATATTTGAGTTATATCAACTCGAAATTTCGCTCGGTGAAAATATCAATTCTACGTGTATTGGACTATTTTGATGATTCCTTTTGGATTTGGTAGAGTAGGTTTACGAGGTGGTCCCTACAAGAATATTGAACAATAAATTCCAAAAAAGCAGTCGCTCCTCGTCAGGTGAGGCCTCACTTCGTATTTTATAAAATGAAACATTTAAATAATAAAGAAATATATTTTTTCATTTATCAATGAAATGATTAATTCTATCTTCTTTACGAGAAATAATAACAATAACATTAGCTAACATAAATACTTATCCTTAGTTATGGTTTTAAAACGTTATTTGTGTCATTAACGTCGTAAGTGCAATAACACACATCGGCGTTAGCTATTTCGCCTCTATTTTCATTGCAGATGATTCATTTTTAGACCGGGCGAGAACGTACATTTCTTTCTCATGCTCGCATTTTATTTCTTCGCAGAAGCGACTAATTTCACCTCTAAATTGCGCTTCTATCTATTCGGTAGGGTTAAATAATAAAATTATATTTTACGTCAATTATTTTTGTATATATGTATATGTCGGCATCAATTAGTGAAATCCGTCAATCCCCGAAATGCCTAGTAATTTCACGTATTGACGGCAAATAGTGTAACTCTACGTTTGGTACACCGTTTGCCTAACAGTATCAGGCATTCATTGCAATGACGGAATTCTTTCAGTCAAACGTTGTACTTAAGTAAATGATTTAAGTTACCCTGCTTGCCGGTTTTAGTCGAACGCTGTAATTGTTCTTAACATCTGTGTAGTGATTTTTTTTTTAATGAAATTTTGAAGCATTCAGAATTGTTTTATAAGAAGTTAGATGACTATTACTCCAATCAAAGTAAGAAAAAACCTTGAAATATTACGGAATTGACGGAGTTAAGAAAATTCTTTTCAATTTTAGGGAAATTCCTGATATTAATCAGTTATTAACAAATCTTTTAATGTAAAATACCTTATTTTCATGCACTACTGGCAACACTGTCCTAATAACAATGATTGACTAAAACCGGCAAACAGGGTAACTTAAATCATTTAGTTAAGTACAGCGTTTGACTGAAAGAATTTCGTCAATACATGGAATGTCTGATACTTTTAGGCAAACGGTGTACCAAACGTAGAGTTACACTATTTGCCGGCAATACGTGAAATGACTGGGCATTTCTGGGAATGACGGATTTCACTAATTAACGCCGACATATATATTTTGAACATATATTTAAGTGCGAACATCCGATGGCTACGTTGATTTAAAAGAAATTTCTAGAGCTGTGAAATAATTTTTTTAACAAAAATTTTTAAAAACCGAAAAAGCTCGTTTGATGATGAATTTCAAAATACACTTTGATTTATTATGATATTTCAAGGCTAAAGAATCCTACTAGTTAAAAGTAAAAATGTCACGGGGTAGGCATACATAACATGTTGATAACATAGCATCCGAGAAATCGTCTCACCGCCGAATTTTACAAGTTTCCATTAGTTTGTTAGTCCCAATATAGAAAAGATAAATTGTATCGTGTGTAACGCGTCTAATAGTAGGTACCTACTCTAAAATATCACAGAAATGACTGTTATTGTAAAACGATACATAAATTTTTATCAAGAAATGAAACGTTTTCGGTTTTGTCCCAAAAAATACCTATCAAGAAAGTAAACTCCGTGTCACGGTCTTATGAAACTGTTAGACCTTATTTAATAACTATCTTGTTGGGTTACGTCGTAAACGTAGTAAATGTAATTATTGTTTTGATTGGTTGATGTTAAAAGTTGAAAATGCAGATGCAAAAGTAGAAGATAGTAGTTTTTGGTCATTGCTCTTCTGTTGCTTTTTGCTTTGAGGTTTGATTTAAATAAGAATATTCTAAAAATAAAACGTAAAAGTAGCAAATGTAGTAAACATAACAAAAATACATAATAAGAGCATGTTTGTAGCAAATTACATTTACTACGGTAGTAAATTATGTAGTAAATGTTACATTAACTACTTTCACAACCCCGGTGTTGACCAGGGGGGCCTGAGCTTTTCCCTTAATATTTGACAAATTCAGACAGATTTTTGACACAGTTAATACAAAGTGGACAGCTTTTAAAAACTTGGCTTGGATAGTCCAGTTAGCAATATCTGCAGGTTTTATGACTCATAATATTTCTTTTAAAACAGGCATCGTATCTATGAATTATTTATTGCAAAATTATATGATTTGCTAATATTCTAGGAAATAAATAAATTTAGAAAAGAAATCGGCAATCACTTTCATAATATTTTAATATATAGATTATCTATCATTGTTATCGTATCTAACTTAATCATATTGACTTTGGCATGTGTAAAGTACGTGCAATTGTGCATACTTTAACGTGAAGCTAAAACAATGGCTTGTAAATCTCCTTGGTTAGAGTTAGAGAGAGAGAGAGCCTACACAATCTCCTCGCCGGCACATCATTGTATTCTGCATGATTGGCGCCAACTCTAGATTAGTGGGTGACAACAGCTTTATCAAACTTTAGTATAACCAAAATGAAGCTTTCTAGAAAGAGAACAAATCCTTGCACAAAACATATGAAAGCTATTGCACATCATGATCAAGTGTTTTCATTCTGACCGCACTGGAGTCGCATCTTTGAATGTTGACTGTTAAATGTGACGTTCACGTATTTCTTTCGAGCATGAAACAGCCCCCCACATACCTTGATCGAAGTGTATTGGCTAAAATTGTCACGATGGATATCTGCCAATATTAGATCTCCCCACAGACTTCGTGATTTTCATCAGTTCGTCGGTGCTCGTGACAGGCCGTCGTGCCAAAACCGAAGTGTATGGGCGAAAACTGTCACGATGCCCGTCACGATGGATATCTGCCGATGCTTGATTAATGTCACGACGTTCGTAATTAAATACGAGGTGTGTGTGGAAATTTCTTTCCAACGTAACAGTTTAAATTCATGATGGTCTCGTCTTAAATTAATAACTTTTAATATTTAAAAATGGGTATAAAAAATATGGATTGAGTTTGTAGTGGATGCGTGAGTGGCACGACGGCCTGTCACGAACATCGATGTAACATCACGAGATATGTGGAGGGCTACCGGCCATTTTATTGATATTGGGTTGATCTCAATAAGCAAGAAAGAGCCCAAACCAATAATTATTTAGGATTATTTATTAATTCAATTTGCCGCCAATATTTGTTAGAATTAAGTCAATTTTATTTTCTATCCTCGTAATGGAACTGTTCCGCTTCTGTATTATGTCGTTTATATTCTCCTGGATAATATTATTGGTTTTTTGAACGGAATTATAATCTAAACATACATTGGAATACTTAACTTGTTTAACACGACTGTGGATTAAATTCGGTATTTTTATTGAACCTTGTTTTCTTGGATAAAATGTCACTTCATAATTAAAATAATCCGGAAATATGCATGATAATCGCAATAGGAACTGGCCCAGCAAAGAACTCCAGTCTTTGTCAATAGGTATCTCAACCCCATAAATCAATTTTTGAACATACGTTAATATTGGAATATTTCCTATTAGTGCCGTTTCTATTCCTGTGATAAATTGAGTTCGAACAACGTATCCAATTAATTCAGCTTGGTCTTGGATCATTTGTGTATCGCTTACGGCTAAACCACTTAAGAGATTCAGCAAAATTATTGCTATACTAAACACGAATGTTAGAAATAGTAGTTTACTGGTATGAGGATATATGTCAAAGTTAAAATCTCCAGAGTTAAATTCTCCTGTCAACATTATTATTGTCTTAAACAACGAATGGAATAGATTCGGTGCAAAAGGTTCAACCTCATTTCCCACGGTCAGGACTAAATAGAAACTTATCGCAAAAGCAATAATAGGCAACGAATACCAAAGAAGAAATTTGTAAAAATTATATGATACTTTTCTAAACATTACTACATTGGTCGAAAACATTGGATGGTGACCTAGCAGTAGAACTAGCTCAAACGCTAGTAAAAGTGTGGCTAGAGCAAAAAGCTCTTTCTTGGTACATACGAGATTTAAATCCAAAGCTATCATAGCACTAAGACCCGTTAAGGACAGTTCCATATAATTTTCAATATTCCAAAAGTACTTTCGTGGCTCTACAATTATCTGAATCAGCTCTCTAAATAACATTACCAACGATCCAATACTGAAAATCATGTGAAATATTTGAGCGGCAATGTACCAAGAAGTGGACTTATCAGTCTTTAGATCGATATGAATGTAAATTAGAAGTGAGCCGGCAAAAACTCCATAACAAGCCAAGTTGATCCAAAATATCCATTGTAGTTTCAGCCATTTTAAATAAAGATAGCTCGTTATTGTAGGATGTGTCAATAGGTCTTTAAGTTCTGACGTTTGACTCATGAAATTTATCACCTGAAAATGAAAATAATATCAGTCAGGTTAAAAAAGTAGGTAAAGTAAGTTTCACGCTCTTTCGTCGCCTTGTTGTAAAATTATATTTTTTTCAGTTAAAAAATAAATAAAAATATTTTTTGATGGATGTGAGTCTTTGATATAAAATCAGACTGGCCGCTTATAACTTTGCACTGTCGGCAGTATTTGGTTCCATATCTCTCTTGTCGCAAGGGGCATGGCGTTACCGGTAGATGAAATCGGCCAGGATGACGCAATGTAACGTTGAAACAGACGGATAAAGAAATTCTGCAGGAGGCAGTAATTTTAGTCGGTTTTCTGGTGTCCATAGAAGCCGAACTCGCCCGCGATTCAATTTTTTCAATACGGGGGTCCGCAAAAGTTGGGTACAGGTTTCAGAGTGTCTTTATGCCAAGTAATTCCGAGAATACCAGCTGTGGATTTCCCCTGAGAAATTTTGATCTTCGAAGACTCGTTTCTGGCGCGAGTATAAATAAGTTTTTACAGGAAAGTTATGTGACATCAAAAGTAAGTGCTAAAATATCTTAAGTTAGTATTAGCAGTCACTACCGCGAGTTATAATTTTCTCTTGGAAATTATTAGGGTAGTTCAGATCCTTTTAGTTGGGAACAAAAAGCTAGCTTAGGTTTATTTTATATTGTAAATGATGAAAATAAATCTAAATTTAGAGTACGTGACAGATGAATGATAGGTTGGTTGAAACAGAATGATAGTTCAGGTTAATTCTGATTGTATATAAATTGTACATAATTAACTACGAGTACTTCGGGTCGCGTTACTCGACATACGACATAAAATTCACCCTCAATGACAACAGACATTAAAATTAAATAAAGAAAAGCCCTCCGTGTTCAATATAATAACTTGCATTGTTATTGTATTCATTGGACATGCCCGAGCCAATACAACAATAAGTATAGCTTGAACAAAAGTTAGGCCTCGTCCTACGTTCAAACAACTATACTTCAAATTAAAGTCATTTTACATTCTTAGACAAAATTCTTGCCCTCATCTTCTTCAATTGCGCTGGTGGACTGCTAACAGCTTCCAGTTAGCGGGGAAAGGTGGTGGGCCCACCCAAAACTGACCGACACGTGCGTGTCAAGTCGGCAATGGCATTATGCCTGGCATCCCTGACCAATAAACAACGAGAAATCGTAATCGACCAAGATAAGCGTCCGTAAACCTAATTAAGTAGGAACGTCTTCGGTTGCGATGACTTTTTCATTAATTATCAAGACTGGCGACATAACTGATAGTGTCGACCAGCAATCATACATTTTCAAAATTTAAAAAGATTAAGAAAGTAGATTGGCTCTAAATACATAATTCCTCGGTGGGGAATTCACCTCTGGATAGAATTCAAAAATGGGGACAAAATTAAATTTCCAAAAAATAGCCGTCTACTTAATAATCTGATTAAATTAAATTGAAATAAAACTTAAGGGGAAACTTGGTTACACGGGGGTTATCAAAAAACGTCCTACGTGAAACGCGCAGATAAGGAGAACGTTTAGAGTTACCTATAATTTATTAAGCGCACAACGGACGGATGTTTCGGGCTACGTACTCCACTCATATCATGGCATAATGTACGTACGTTCCGCTTTTTTTGTTCTCAATTCGGCGACAGCCTTTCGATAAAATCTAAATATTCCAAGATACTTTGAAGGACGCCAGAGTGGGAATCAGTAGCGTAAGATCTTAGTTTTGGGGAAGAGGGCACAGCGGAAGTTACTTTCGTAAAACAAAATATTATAAAAATATATTAAACCAGGTCTTTTTCAACTGGGAATCCAATGACGTAAAAACTTAAATATGTCAAGCACGCTTAAACTTAGGTATAGGACATGATTTTTGTATGACTGACATGCTTTTAATTCTAACATTACCTCAGTTTCAGCAACTAGTTTTTCTTTTATTGCCGAATTTGGTTGTACGTCTAAAGTCACAACATCTTTATCAAAACTGACGTTGACATTGTTTTCAATTTTTTGCAGATAAGGCGGTATTAATGTTCTATAGTTGAATTTAACCTCAAAATCGTTCTTATGGGTTTTTCTTTTCTCTAAGTCATATTCGACACATGTATTAAGGTGGTTCTTCAATATATCCAAATCTATATGTTTGATAGGCATGACACCATCATGGTTCCTAGCACCAAGTGAAGCTCCGAGGCGAAGAAGATTTTCGACAACCTCGGGTTCGGCGTAACTAAAACATTAAAAAATAGTTTTTATTTATTCTCTCTATCGTCCGCTTTTTTAAAAGGTGGATTTACGAGGAATGAGAACATACAACCTTGGTATGTTTAGGATACTCAATATCGTTATCCTAGCACAGAAAATATTAATGCTTTCAATGAATTATCATGTACAACTTCGCTAGGAATTCCAATATATCTCGGTTTTTAATAGTAATATGAGGATGTGTTACGAACGTTCCGAGAAGGATGTACCAAAATGTTCCAAAATAGCACAAACGTATTTTTTTAAATGGCAGCCCCATTTTGTCGGCTGAATTAAATTCCGCATAACCGGATATAGTTATGGACGGACACGCAATCCCACTGGCTTCATCTATTAATTTGCTGGGCGTCAATCAGGGAGGAAATATGTCTTGGCATAACCACGTTGTGGCAATCGCCGAGATAGCTTCTCAGAAACTTGATGTACTCTTCCGAACCAGAAAGTTGTATACACCTCAACAACTTTTGACACTATACGAATCCCAGATTCGACCATCACTAGAGTACTGCTCTCATGTGTGGAGCTCTACACCCAAAAATACTCTTCGGCTACTGGATTCCATCGAAAGGAGGGTCATTCGTCTGATTGGAGACCACGAGCTGACGAAGAACCTCGACAGCCTAGAACATCGAAGACCAGGTTGGGGATTTGACTCTCTTTTACAGATATTTGACCTTGCCCTCTTAATTCCGCCCAGAGCGGCTAATAGCAGAAATACACGGCGCCTGCCGCCCATCCATATATGGTTAAGCTTAGTACTCCTCGAACTTCATTGTTTAAAAATTCTTTCATCTAGACGACTTCATCCTTATGGAACGACCTTCCCGAGGTCGATTATCTCAACGAATATAACCTCCAACGATTCAAAACCAACGTGAATCGCTTTTTGCGCACACGCACCACTCCCAGAGTGCCCTAAATTATTTGTCCTATAGTGCTTGTGTTTGATCATAAAAAAAAATTAAAAAATAATGGGCCACTTTATATGTAACTTACACGACGGCATAATGTAGCGCTGTATTTCCTGTATCATCAACTTGATTCAGTATATAGGACACTTCGTCTGGTTTTGCTTCCTTCCATTCGTCCATTTTCTCCATAAATACTTCGTAACATCCAATGTTGTCGTGGTATTTGTTATCGATATATTTTACGATAGTTGGTAACAGTTCTCGGGGCATTTCTGTTATTTGGCTGTATTTGTCCAATAAGGCCCTGAATATTTTCTTGTTACCTCTTTCGGCTGCCATGGTGATCTAAAATTTATATTACAACAGCCGGAAATTACTATAAATTTGGATTTATACGAAGGGGTGACGCAGGATGCGATACTGGAAATTCCGAGAGAAAAACATCATAGTTTAATTTGATTTTTGGAAAATAACCAAAAATAATTTTCAAAAAGGGTAAAATTGAAGGGACGAGCCCCCCTCTGACACGGATCGCGATGCGGACCCATCATGTCTCTTAAATTTTGCCCTTTTTGAAAATTATTTTTGGCTATTTTCCAAAAATCAAATAAACATACTTTTTCTTAGATTCTTTTTTCAGTCATTTATTTAATATATACGGTGTTGAAGAAAAGTCGGTACCCCGGAATAACTCCGGTGCATCGCATTGCGCGGGTGGGTGTAAGTTAAGGAGAAGGAAAAAGTTGTTTGTATTCCACGGGCATTTTTTAGTACAAGAGTATCTATTTCCGGGATAAAACTTGATTTTCGCACTGTTCTGATTTTGTCTTTCTCATGGTGATTATTGGTGAAGGATGGGCCCAAATTAAAAAATTTTTGGGACAAAAGATGTCTATTTTTGGTCGGAGAACACGATACGCCAATAAAAAATATGGGGTTCCATTTGAAAATCTTAACTTACCCCAACCTGCGCCCGGGGGTTGAGGGGGTAGGGGGTTGTTTAAATTGCAAACTATTCCTCCTTCAAAACCAAACAACTTTTTCCCTAGACATTTTCCGCTGCAACGCGATGCACCGGTGTTATTGCGGGGTACGGACCCTTTTTCAACACCCTATATAATAGTATATTACAATACAAGTACGATAGGTACGTCTTTACCGCACGTGAGTGATGTTTAACAAAACGAGCCGAAGGCGAGTTTGGTAAATCACGCAATTGCGGTAAAGATACCTACCGTAAGTGTATTGTACGATATTTTATCTACAAGCGTGTTTTAGGGCACCAATATTAAAAACTAAAAGCATTGTTTTAATTTACCCCGTAGGTGCCTCCTAAGTCGTTATCAACAATGCATTAATGTCAGGTTGCTAGGGAAATAAATTATAAATATTTAATAGTTGGCTTTTAAACTTGTTTTTATAGTATGTAATTACTTACGGCATTAGTGCGGTAAAGTGCTACGTACCGCACTCAAATCAGGGCGGTAAGTAGTTACTTGCGGTAAGTAGTTACTTACCGCACTCGAATAGATAAAATAATTTTTCTAGTACAAAAGGATATTTTACACTTTTTTCTGCTACCTTAATTTTCTGAATTTAAACTTTTTAATTTACCAAAAATCATAAATTTTCTTCTTTATATAAAATATGCTTAAATATGTTTTTCCGCACACAGCCCCGTGGCTTCGTTGTTGCCATTCTTACCGGTTGTTTGTTCTTTTTTTTTGATGTTTTATCACAAATGGCCCCTTGCTCTAGTAAATGTATTGCAGCCTCTGTAAGATCTTTTTCACAGCTCATTTGTAACAATGTATGACTCTCTTCTGTATAATCCACCCATTCTTTTATGTTTCCGTCATTAAAAGAGACAAATTTTTCCACATCGTTCTTTTTTAAATATCCTAGTAAAATACGTCCGCCATCAGCTTCTCTTATATTTGCGCCCACCTAAAATTATAGGGAGCATTCAGCAGAACCCATCGATTTGTAAGCCATGAGTAATCATCTGCTGAATGCACTAAAAAAAATTGATTTCACGGAAATCGGACGCAATTTTTTCCATCGAATTTAAAAATCGTTTCGTGATTTGACAGGGATTTATGTCAGTTTTGTTTATCAGGTCGAGTAGTAAAATTTATAACAAATGACTAAAGAAGTGAAAGAAAGATTATAATTATAAAAACATATTATAGGTACACGATCTCCTCTAGTGAAGAGGAGCATTAAAAATAAAATTATTCATTTCGTAAAGCAAAAATGTAATATTTCACGAAACTATTTAGAAGGGATCCTAACCAAACAATAAACTGACAACAAAATGCATTCAGCAGATCTACAAATCGATGCTCATCGTGACGCCACTAATTAAAACTCCCTTATAAATCGATGGGATCTGCTGAATTGACTAAATTGACAACAGAATAAACAAGCAATCCATCACCTGCTACTTTTAGGTATTGCTAATTTGAATATGGATGCTAAAAGGGGACAATTTATCTGGAGCAAAGGCTCCGTCACTGCATTTATGGAACTGTATCAAAATCAACTGATTTTGTGTTACCAAAAATCAAATTTGAAATAAAAAAAATCATTAATGTGGACATATCAGGAACTTCTGATGGATATTAAAAATCATAATGTTAGCTGAAGCAGCCATGATTCAAAATTGAAGGGTGAGTATGCATAGTATGGATCGTCATTAATTGAATTTTCTGGTTTTCCTTCAAACCTATACAGAAAAGAGTATTTCAGGATATGTTTATTGTAGTGATGCAACGATTGTTGTTATACGATTACGATTAAGGGGGTCGTCTACCCAATAGGTCGCGTTTCAAGCGCTATATTCTACAGTTCGTTGTGTGGAGAGAAAGCGAGATACAGAGTTGCCGTTTGGTACACGTCTTTATTCATATATCATAAGTATGAGTGTCTTTTTGTTTTTTAATTTTGAAAATTGCGGAAGTTGTGGTCCTGAGACGGTGGATACTAAAAATCGGCAACGCTGCAGAACTCCGGTGATTGTAGGCGACTCAGGTGTCTGAAAGGAAGCAACAAAAAAAAGCAGTATCTGCACACTCTTAGCTATGTCCCCTACCAGAATCAAAAGAAAAGAACAAAAAATCATACTTTGGCGTAATTTTGAAAAAAAAATATGGATTTTTTCGTTTTTTGAAAGGTTTTTTGCTTGTAAACAAAAAAAATGTACGACAGTCATTGAGGTACCGGTTATAGCAATGCATGCACTAAAGGTCTGTGCCAAATTTCAGCCTAATCCGTTGGGAACTTTCTGAGATATCGCCGGAGTTTCCCTGAAAAAATTGTTTCGAGAAAAACGAGATTGAAAATCCGAGGATCGAAAATCGTGAACTTGTCGATTATCCATTTTTTATATAAATAAATTGGAGCACGTGGAGGGAAAAATAGAGAATAGTCGACTGCCGAGAAGAAACTAACCGTTTACAATACAGGAATCTCCGTCAGTCGGTCAGGTCAATCAGACAATAGAAGTGGGCGGAGAAGATGCGGCCGGCCGCGCGGTAGGTACCTGAGAGCGCTCGCTCGATCTGGACCACGGCAGCGCTTGCCTTTTCATCTGTATCTCCGTTAATTATGGAAGAAAAAAAAATCCTCTGGCACAAATGTTCTTGAAACCCCAGAGATCAAATTTATGTAAAGAAAAAACCGAAATTTTCAAATTTCTGGGTAGACGACCCCCTTAATGGACCAAATAATCGTAAGATTACGATTATCAAATTAAATACAGAATTTTAAGAAAACAAATTTAAATTTTAATTTATATAAGTACCATTTTCGTTGGATTCTTATTTAGGTCGTTATCGTCAAAAGTATGATTATATTGCACCCTTGCCTGAATAGTGAAATCAAAAAAAAAACTAGTTTAGTAATGGCTAGAGATTTTTTAATCGATCTAAAACATATAAAGAACACGTTTAAAATCAAAAAAAATTGTGATAAAATTAATTTTCTTGTAATATACAGAATCGTAAAATAATCGTATTGATATTGACGATAACGATTACTCGTATAAATCCAATAATCGGCTTGTTACTAAATCTATATTGGCAATAATATTCCGGTAAAATTATCTCGATGCCATCAAATAATATTAAAAATCGGAAAGACTTCTCAATTCTTTTGTGAAGGGGGGGGGGGGGGTGCACCCTTCAAATCTTAAATGGGAAGGGGGGTCGTCAAGTTACACATTATTTTAAAGATCGTTTAAATCTCTAATGGTTTTTAGGTTATTATTTAACTCCTCTTTTAGTAGAATGATTAGGCGTCCATAGCTAGTCTGCTAGTCACTCTGAGTGACCCCAAAAATATTAAATTATGGTACTATTGGAAAGATATTTAAACCACCCTTAAAATGATGTGCTACCTGACTAATGAGATTTTATAAGGATTTTTGTTATAATAATGGGTCTGTTGCAAGCTCTGATCAAGTGCAGATCTACCTTTCGTCTAACAAAATAAAACTAAACAAACCTTATTTTTCATTAGTTCTATGATATGGCTGCTTAAATCGTCGCTGACAGCATATTCAATTGGGGTCAAATTCTTCACATTTGTTTGATCAACGTCTATTCCTTTGTCTAAAAGGAGTTCAACGCATTTTTGGAAGTCTGGAGATTTTGTTTTGCCGTATCGGATTATGATATGTAACGCATTATTAGCTGAAACAGATTCCAAGAATTAAAAAAATAACATGTTCTAGCTAGCGTAAGGTGTAAGCAAGACAGTGTAAGGTTACTTTCTTGTATAAAGATATTAATTTTTCCTACGATCACCTAAAAATGAGAAATGAATGAAAATGAGAAAAAAAGCACGGCTAACTTTCCTAGAGAGTATGTTGAACACAAGCGTGTTGAAATATTTTTATTTCAACTCTAGAGTTGAAATATTACATTTCAATGCCGCTGGAAATACGAGGGGACAATAAAATTAATAATCATGTCTTAAGACGAAAAAGAATGATAAATGCGTAACAATGTTGGGTCAAGATTTAATTAAATAAGTTTATATCAAATAAAGTTAATAAGTTATTTTCCCGAAAGAAAATAACTAAATAAATTTCCAAAAATAAAATAATTTAAAAGAATTGTGTTCAAAAAGTAAATATCGTTAAATAAATTATTTTCAAAAATTATAAAATTCCGAAATAAATTGTGTTCAGAAATAAAATAATTCAAAAATAAATTATTTTCAAAAGTTAAATTAGTAACCAATGTTGAAAAATAAAAGGTCAATCAAACTATTTTATTCAAAGTTATTTAAATCCTACCTTCAGTCAGTCATATTATTTCTCCTTCCAAAAGCCTAAAATTATAAGATCATCTTATAGAAAAGAAGGGGATTGGGTGCGAACGAAAGATGATGTAATTTCGAAATAGAAAAAGATTTAACCTTTGTTCCCACGGGTTATGAAAAACAAAAACTTCACCTCGCGCTAAAAAGGTGACCGGATGCGCCCAAACAAGGGAAATCATGAAATGATGAACCAAACTGAGAAGAATAAGATTGCGAAATATTAAATAAAACCTCGAGCGGATACCGCCTGCGATGGTCACACGGTGCTTTTGACCAACAACCAAAATATTCCACCTTTTCGAGATTCGTTTTGCGTCATACAACCATATAAATACCGGCACACACCTATAGAAAAGTTAGTCTTTCAAATAGTTCAGAGTTGAAGTCAGACGAAGAATAGTTCCTTATAAAGAGTCTTCAGTCATACGTGATTAGTTGTTACAGTAGTGGGCCCAAAAGGGGTCCCTACCCCTACTCGGAGGGGTCGGGGTGAACTTGTATTCGGGAAAGATTTTATAAACGGGATAAGACTTTTATATGAGAAAGATTTTATACGAAAATAGTGAATCCCAAAGCGATGGTAACGCTGAAAGGATTTAAGCACTCGGCTGGTGCCTCGTGCTAAATACCTCCTCGTTTGAAATCTACCACTTTCAATACTCGTTGTGTGTGTGTACTAACCAGTGGCGGCTCGTGACCTATGATACAGGGGGTTCACAAGTATGGTGAACTTTTTCTAGGCGTTTTAAATGTAGATAGAAAAAAGTAATAAGAACATGCGTTAGGTAAAACATATTTTTATTTATTTTTTAATTTTACACAAGGAAATACAACTTTTGGAAAATAAGAAAGGTTTTCTTAGTATGTATAGCTGTCGGATCTTAACGTCGTCGCATACAACCCTAGTAACAATATTTATACAGTCCACTACTAATACTACTAAAGTCATCTACGAGCTATCAAGAAAACCGAATGATATCCAATACTACTACCGCCATCTACGAGTTATGAAGAAAACCGAATGATGTTTAATACCACTACGCCATCTACGGGCTACGTCATTAGGCGCAGGGAAGACGAGAGCAATAGTTAACCGTTTTATGACGAGAACGAATCGAGCCACGAGACTGGCAAGTTGGCATTTTTCATATTTTCAGTGTTTTTTAGCTTAAATCCTTAAATAAAATGGTTTAAAATCATATCGAGTATCATTTATCGAAATACATAACATCTATCGACCCTACATAATAGTGCTTAAACGTAAAGTCCATTGTTCGGTTCTTAATTGTAGAAAATTGATCAATAGCAGCCTTATTAAGTTTGGAATACCCTCTATAAATTTTATTTCATATATTTCATTTTTAAACTTTCTAATAAAGTCCCTAGATTTACCCTTTGTGGTCTGCGTCTGCGGGTTAAGGTGTTCCCGAATTCTTCACTTTTTTGCTCCAAGCTCAAAGAGCTAAAGTTATTTCTTAAATAGTTCACCGTCAACTATTCATTTAAATTTAATAAATATATCATATTAAAATATTAAAACATACACGCTCGAATTTCTAACTAGATGCACGAACAGCGCAGCGCACATAAAACTGCGCGCAATTTCCATGTTAAATCGCCATAGCCCCGCAATCCCGCGCTGCCACCCGGCACCTGTTACTACAGAGAAATTGCACTACTTAATCGCACGTGCGAGCAAGTCTCGTCATAATCGTCATTTACCTCGACCGAGGCACGGTTGCCGGATCTATACAGTTTGGTTTGACGGGATGATAAAATATGAGGGAGGGTCGGACTTTTTAAGTTTGACGGTACGATAAAATATTAGGGAGGGTCGGACTTTATACGATAAATAATATTCAATGAATATAAATTAATATTTTTTATTCGTTTTGTTTTGGGGGTGCAAGTGCGCATGTGCTCCTGTGGAAGAACCGCCACTGATGTACTTTTGACTAATTTGAGATTGGAGAACCTTTCTCGTTAATCTGAAAAACTGGAACTTTTCGCACGTCTCGGTAGAAAAAGTTCCTTTTCTTAACTGTGATAGCAAAAGAAACTCACAGGCTTACATTTTCAAAAGCATTTTTGTATATTCTACACAAAATACATTTTTTTTCGAACGGAAACTTACCATACGTATCGACAGCATTGATTATTTCAGGATTTTTTTCCAAAAGAACGTGAAGCGTCTCAAAGTCAGTGGCGTTGGCAGTCCAATGTATTGCCGCCCAACAGTCACCTTCCGTGTATGCTCCTGGATCCGCGTTTATGTCAAGCAACGTCCCTACTGTGTCAGCACTGATCTCACTATTAGAACAAGCAATAAGTAAGATCGTCATGCCGCCTTCTAGAACATATTTGTAATTAAGCAAGAATTTGTGTTTTTTAATTAAAGAACGGATTTTTGTAGTATTGTTTTTATGAGCCGCATCTAATAGTTGGTCCGCTAGTTCGTTTTGTTTTCTTGTAATCTTTTTCTCTGCCATCTTTCTATGCTGTAAATAAATGAGAAGTAATTGATTTTGCATGTAAAACATGAAAAAAACTCAAACTATTTTTTACCTCACTAATCTATAATTTAAATAAGTATTCAAAAATTCACGCTCGGAAAATGTACATGCAAACTAGATTTTATGCGCTGGCTCGTACAATTAGACGTATAGTTGTTGCAGAATTTTACCGTTGACTCTTACTGCCATAAATAAACTACCTGATTAAATCCTATTGTATACGCCTAAGCCTCTTGAAAGCTCAATAAATGGGATCAGGGCCGGCTTGAAAATGTATACCACACCACATGATTTATTTTTATAATTTAAAATAAATAGATAGGTATTTTTCGTTCTAGGTACCTATAATAAATGTAAAATAATGATAACAATTAATGATAATTGAAAATAATATAATTTAAAAGTATAACTATTAGGATAACAAGTACAATGAAAATTAATTTTGAATTTCTGCTTTTGTATTATTGTAATTGTGAATTATTTTTGTTTGCCGACTATCATAACTAGCATTGTCCATTACAATGACGCTATTTTCAGGTATATTTTTAAGGAATCTTCAAAAAGTTGTTCGTCGGTATCTTGATGGTAATCTAAAGAAGAATCTGCTATGTTTTTAGCTGAAAGCAACAGACAATTTGGAACAAACCCGTTCTCTGAACCAGCATGTAATATTGTGATTCTTTTGCCTTTATTTGATGGTGCCTCGGTTTGACATTTTTTGGACGATTTTCTTCTCTAAATTGTTTAACAGCTATTAAATATTTAAGTCTCCATTCCCGTAAACGTTGAGATTCCATTAATGTTTGTCTTTTATCAATGCTTCGGTATTGAAAACCCATTTTACGCAATATTTTCCTAAGGCTTGAAAGGCTACAAGAGATATTTGTTTCGTCTTTAATCCGCCGCTCTTTGAGGGAAATCAAAGTGGGTACAGTTTGTGCCTCATACATTTGATAACTCTTTCTTCTTAATAAATCCATGTCATTTCCGTCAATGCTTCTAAATGTGCCAGAATCACTCTGATTTTTTCTAGGATTAACAGATTTAAGTACTATGTCTCTTACCGAAGATAAAGGAGTTTTTGTCAAAGTAGACGTCGCTGCTAAAGCATCCATCGAATTAAAATTTCTACTCAACAACGATTGATACAAATTTTTAATTATTAGTTTAGCATCGGTAGATAAATACTTTCTTTTAAAAATGACACTTGAAGATGCCCCCCTATCAGCACAATTCAAAGGACGCCACATTCTACCACTAATAAGCCTAACTAAAAATTACTCGCCGGAAAACCACTAAAGATTAAAATTATTAAAAATCACTTTGTATTTATATATGGACCAGGAATAGGTATAAATTGAATTTGTATACCTGGTCCGGCTCTGCTCGAAAAGGTTTTAAAATTTGGGATTTCCTTATTTATTTTATGGTTAAAGGGATAATGAGGTTTTATTGCAGTGAAAAGATCAACGGTATAATTCTGCAAATACTATACCAGCACATAAACAACTCGGCACTAAACTCAAAAAATGATTAAAATTTGTTCGTTCATTTTTTGTTTATTTGTTAGTTCGTACCCCGTACAATTAAGCGGCACAGAGGCTATTATCACTTTACGTGTATTAACGTGTTGTCATATCAGCAAAATAGCACATGACTTAAGCCGTCAACAGAATATTATCACATCACGTGAATTCCCATCTTATCGTCATATCGGCAAAATAGCACATGCTGTCACGGCTTAGAAACAGACTACGTACACTGCAGATTATTTTTATTCCATATTTTGTGTTCGTCAAGATGGCTTTCTATTAATATTTCATCCATTTTAAAATTGTCCTGTCACTTCTAGCGTCAAACTCTGGCACCGTGCTATCACGCGTGCCGAATATGTAAATTTGCAGAAATAAAATTGTGCTGTCACGTATGACTTGCCGTGAGCTGCAGACTATAGTGTACTTCTAAACCTATTTATAAGCACGCATAAACCTTGCAGATATTTCGGGTGTACCGTGACATTGCGTGATAGCATGTGATCTCACGTGACGTGATAATAGTGTGATTGCGGCTTAAGATGTATCAGGACGTAAACTGCACTGCCCCAAACTCTATAATATATTTTCTCTCAAACTAAAAATTGTTAAAATTGATTCATTATTAACGAAATTACAGCTTATTACTTCGGACGTGAATTTTTCAATATTCGATAATTAATTGGTGTAGTATAGTAAAATATAGCACAATAATATTTCTACGGTATTCTACCAATTTCAAACTGATCAGGTTCATATATTATGGCATTTTACGGAGTTTTGTGCAATTTTGGGAATAAATAAGAGCGTCTTCTCTAAAAATAATAAAAAACGGAACGCTTTGTCATGATTTCGAACCGCCAAAGAAATGCTTCCACTATAGCGATTATGAAGGTAATTATATTACGTTACCTACTTTGGAACCGAATCCGACAATATCACTAAAATACCGTTTGTTTAATGAGTAAAATAAGTAAATGGATACCTAACTATCTACAAAATTCATGAAAGTGTGGTTCCATCTAATATATTAAATTTATTTATAGAAATATAGTGGTTGTATAAATAATATCTTCATGAATAATTATTAATATAAAAATAGTCATAATTTCGTAATAAAATCCATATTTATTTAAATTTTTAAACTTTTTAAATATGTACCTATACATACAGATGGGTCGAGGAAAGCATGAACATGCATCATAACTTTAAAGTAAAATCAAAGACCTGTTCTTTAAATGTCTTTTTGTTTTATCAGTTAATTCAAATGGAAAAAACGAACCATGTTTCTCTTTGGAAAGGAAATACTTCATTATTTATTATTATTGACATTTTTGGTTTGCGTTTCGTGTGGTTAACAAGTTCGTCAAGTTTCTAAACTTATCTGCACAGAGATTTATGATTTTTAAGTTATTATTTAAAAACATTATTGTATTGTCTCCTCCTTTAGTAGAATGGATCCGTAGGTAGTCACTCCGGATGACACTCTTTCCAACTCTTTACCAGGAGCAAAGTCGCCGTCGAGAAAAGTTCTTATTACTTCATTCTTTTTTTAATGCGATTTCTTATAAACTGCTACTTACTTGTAATATCATTTACTGGAAACGAGATATTTAAGAGTGGGAAAATTTCCAATTGACACCCTGTATAATTTCGATCGTATTTTGGATAGGATCGAAAATTGGAAATACAGTGAAATCTCTCCTAACGGACACTATTAGTCTGGAGCTACGTATATGAAATTCCATGAAATCAGCCTCTCTTGGGCGGACTCTCCTTTGGGCGGACGCGGACAGGCTGTTTTCATATACAGACTGTTTTCATACACAGGGTGCGAAAACCCTCCTTTAAACGGACAAAAATTTTTGGTAGACGAATAAGTACGGTGCAAAAACTCTCTGAAGACAGACCGGCAACCAATTCGCCGAGTGAAAGTATGTGTGATTCCCCGACAGCAGACCGCCGTTTATTTGTGAGTTGTAAGGTAAGGTTAAATTCGTAAACAATGGCACAAAAATTTCGCGTTTTGAGTCTGACAGACAATATTGATGTTGTGGAAGTTTGTAATTTAATAACAATGATTTGGGCGAGTTCATTAACATTGATAGCAATGTGCTATTAGAAGATTATAGTGACCCCATTCCTACCGATTATGCAGTCCAAACTGAAACCACATCACTATCTGACGACTCTGATGAAGAAGTTGAATGCAGTAATCAAACAAATGTCACCAATTATCAACAAACCATTAGTATGGTAAAGCAATTATAAGAGTATGCAATGAATAGAGGTTACTCTATAGCAATGGAATTGTTATCAGACTTGGAATTACATTTTCTAGATTGCAAGTATAAAACGCAAACATGTCAAACTACGTGATTAGTTTTTTTTTAGCGTTAGATCCTAGTATTTTTGTTATGTTATGTTTATTTGTACATACATATACATAGTAATAATTTTGCATTTACATATTACCTAATAACGAATTTCCCATGGGCGGACACATTTAGATGGTCCCGTAGGTGTCCGCCTAAGAGAGGTTTCACTGTACGGCACGTGCAAATTTAAAATTATAATATTTACCATTCGATGCCTAGAAAAATGTTAAAAATGGGTACCTACCTAGTACTAGTTTTTTTATTGAACAGAATCGTCTTCATTGCGTTGGCGATGGCGGATCGTGGTTTTTTGGGACCGTAGTGGGGCCCCCCGAAAAGCTTCCTAAATTTCTAAAATAGCCTAACTTCTCAGCCATTTTTTTTTTATTTGTAAATTGTCCTATGCTTCAGCCTAATGGGAGATCCGCCAATGCTTCATTAGCGAAAACCCGTTTCTCGACAATTAATGATATTGTGATGAAGTAAATTAAAGACAAAAGTACATAGTGATGTTGACAGGCCCCCTGGGGGGGGGGGGGGGGGATTTACAACTTTTCCGCTCCTGCGCTGAAAAAATTTGCCGCGTTTTTTTTTTTTAAATATTGCATTATTTGCATAAATAATAAATTTATCGTATTGTATTTTTGACGTAAAATTTAGATAGGTGTATAAATGTAATTAAAGATTATAGAAAATATTTGTAGGCAAATGATTCCCAACAAATAAAAGTAATCTTTAACCAAAAATAATTTATCAGTCAAAACAATTTTATATCTATAATACGACTTGATAATATGGAATGTAAATTTTTTTTTTAAATTAATAAACAACAATAGTTTGAATAAACGTTTTTTATTAAAAAATAATATATAATTAATCATATATAATTAATAAGAATAAGAGTACGTAATGTCTTATTTATCACAACTTATATTTAGTAGTATATTATGTTATATGGACGAAAAATGCAGTATTTCGAACGTAATGCGGGAGATTATTGCGATGCCGGTAACCCGCATAGACCGAAAAACATTTTTCGTCCGTATGACATACGTTATTTTTTTATTATCCGATTGTGTTTTTGATCCGATTGCCAGTTATAAACTAATGTAGATAAAGTAAACCAGTTCATCTTGCACGGTAACTTATGGCCCTTAATGTTTGTCAGTTAACAATGAAACCTGTAATATACGTATCCATGGAGAAAACAGATAATTAAATTAAGAATGTCGTTAGCTACGAAAATAGTATATTAAGATACAAGTTTCATAAGACATTATCTTAGAGCACGTACAAGTGCTCTAATTGTCTTATGAACCGTGTATTTTATTTTTCTATTTGGGTCTTTAAAGTATAGTAAATTAATATTTTCTTTTTCGGTTGGCAATACTTTTACAATTTCATTAAATGTTACAAGTATCAAATATGCCATGATAGAAACTATTAAACACAACAAAGCTTCTTCCCATCCGTCATAATTAAAAATAAATATATTATTAAAGTTAATAATAATGAGTCAGGAAGAAAGTTGTAGAAGAACGAGAAATTGCAGAAAATAATCTAGAAAAACTTTTAAAAAGAATATACAAAACTTTGAGTTATGGTGCGAGCAGAACAAAGTTCAAAATATTGAACAAGATAACAAATAATACTATTGAACAAAATATTTTGTCTACACAGAATCTGATAGGAATAACAATTAATGCCCAGGAAATGTCTACATTAACTATAAATATATATATATAGAGTAAATGTATAATCCTATATTGAATTAAAAATAGTACTTTATTGAATAAAACTTTAGAAATAGAGCATAAACTGGAAGATATTTTTATTATTTTTAGGTTATGTTGTGTTATAGTTGTGACTAGAAATTAGTTGACGGACACCATCAGTATGTTATATATTTCCGAGTATAGGTATTTCGAATAAATATCTAGCAAAAATGATCTACTTGCAAGGTTAAAGGCTAGTATTTTAAAATTTTCTATAAAAAATTCCTGTCGAATCCATAATGCCTAGAAAACTAATTTCAACGAAATCGAAGTAAGCCTAAAATTCGAACAGTACTTGTTTCCAACATGAAAAAATTAAAATCTCAGTTTCATAAAGTGGCAAGTTATTAATTTTTTTGCATTTCATAATGTAGCCATTATGAAACCCAAATAGAAAAAATATTTTTGGCCGGGGACGAATCAACCAATCATTACCTTTGCGAAAAGGTTACCTTTCCAAATATCTAATCTATAAAACGTAATTGTTTGACACAATCGGATAAAAAATATATTTTTTAGTTCTCATCCGCAGGATTTAGAAGTTTCAGTATCATGTCCATTTTTCTTTTTAAAGATTCAAGATCGTCTTCTATTTTTTTTATGTAACTTTCCTGTCCGTTAAGTTTCTGATCTCTTGTCGCCTGAACGATGTTATTGGTTCTTTTGACTGTTTCTCGATCTAAATAAATCGCAGAACAAGGAGCACAGTTTTTCCTCACGGGAGAAGTATTTTTCCGTTCAATCGATTTCGAATCAACTAATCCGTTCTTGTTCGGATAAAATATGAGTTCGTAATTGAGATAGTTCGGAAAAAGACTAGCCTTCTTAGCTAAAGATCGACCTAGCCTATAATTCCAGTTACGTCGAATTGGTAGGCAGCAACAAATGTCGCTTAGTTTCCGAATCAAATTAGCTGGTAAAATATTTCCTACAAGCATGCTTTCCACATATCTGATATGTTGGGCTCTAGCGATATGACCGACCAGCTCGGCATCATTCTTGATCATTTGTGTGTCGCTTACTGCCAGACCATTCAGAAGATTAAGCAGTATAATAGCGATCATAAAAATGAATAAAGCAAATATTATTTTGCTGGTAATGGGAAATGTATCGAAGTTTAGATCGCTGGCATCAAACTCTCCAGTTAACATAATGATGGTTTTGAAGACCGATCTGCCCGGATTGTCAAAAGATTTATCGTCTTCTCCATTAGATACTTCAGTGTTATTATTATTATCATCTGGTTTGGTTCCTACAGTATGATTAGTAAACAGGAGATAGAAGCTTAAGGCGAAAGCAATGATCAACAATGAATACCATATAAGAAATTTGAAAAAATTTAATGATACTGTTCTGAGCATCACTACATTAGTGGAAAAGTATGGATGGTTCCCCAACATTAAAACAAGCTCAAACGCTGTTAGAAGTATTGATATGGAGGAGAGTTGTTTTCTGGTATCAGGTTCAGGCAAACTTACGAATACTATCATGGCAGTAAGCGTTATCAGAAGAATTTCCAAATAGTTTTCGAAATTTTTAAAGTATTTCATCGGCGCTACACATATCTGAAACAGCTCTCTGAACATCAGAATTATTAAAGTGATGACCAAACATACATAAGAAAGCTGCACAAATATGTTTTGAATAGTTGACTTTTCTTCTGTAGAAAAATAAGCGTAATCGGTAAAAATATAAATTACCAAAGAAAGGGCGAAAGTTATATAAAATGCTAGGTTTGTCCAGAATAACCATTGGATACGTAGCCATTTCATAAACAGAAAGCTGACTATAACTGGATGCTTTAACAGATGTTTGTATTCTGATGCTTTGCTCATGAAGAAGATGACCTACAAAAATGATAAATAATTAATAAGGGATAGTTACAAAATATATGGCCAGATATATTGTTGCTCTTTTAACCAAATACTATCCTACCTCAGTTTCAGCAACCATTTCCTTTTGAACTATAGAATTTATACCAGCAGCCTCAAGATCTTTATAGGAATTTGCTTCATTATAATTCGATTTTGCATATGGCGGTATAATAGATCGATAATTGAATTTGACTTGAAAATCTTCCTTTTCCATTTGCTTGCTCTTTAAGTCAAATATTACACATTTGTCGAGGTGTTTCTCTAACGTTTCTGCTTCTATATCTTGGACTGGCATTACTCCATATTTGTTTTTTGCTCCGAGGGAAGCCCCAAGGCTCAGTAGTTCTTGGATGATCTCTTGATCTGCATATCTAAAAAATCAAATTTAGCAAAAATCAATATGCATTTTAATAAGTAATCAAGAAGTTACTTGACTTTCAACAGATATTTTTCTGCATTGTATACAAATTATATCTAGATATTTTAAAACGGGAATAAATTCTAGCATACTTTTTTTGTTAATGACCATTTCGTACGGTGTTGTGCTCATGGACTATAGTTGAAACAGCTTGTAGAAAATATACCTACTTTGTATACATACATTAGAAAACAACCCGTACAAATATGGCAGCTAATGTGTATTTAAATAGTAGGTAAACAACCAATATTGGATATATAGAGTCAATATCTATGTAAAACAATATTCAAATAAGGAAATTGCACATTAGTGGAGTCAACTAAAATACGTTCTAGATTCTTATTTTTCCCTCTATTTGTAATAGCTACTAGGTATTTGAAAAAGCTTATCAAGAGAAGTACAAATATGTGTTTTAATTTTTCCTTTAATTTTAAGTTTCGGTAAATAATGTTTTACCGTGAATTTGAAATAAACACTTAATTGGTTTTTTTTTAAATACTCCTTTATAGATATCAGATAAACTAAATACTATTTATTGCAAGTAAAGTGGTTGCTAGAAATGTTTACCCAGATCAAGATGTTATGCTTGTTATGAAGCAGAAGATAGCTTGTGTAATGTATATCTAGTTTGAGCCAGAGTGATCATGGCACCTGGATGACGGTGTGGTGACATAAAATCATCACAGCGAAGTCAAAGCGGTTCACAAAACAGCGTGAGGAAGAATATACACGTGAATTCACATATAATGTCCGACGTGACATATTGTCACGGAGTAGTTGTTTCGGATTTTCACACGCTCGACTAACCGGAAAGGTTTGGCTGTGTCACATATTATTTACCTTATAGCATAATGCAGTGGAGTATTGTTAACACTGTCGGTTTCGTTTAGTTTTAATGAAACTTCGTCAGGATCGGCCCCTTTTAATTTTTCAATTAGAATTTTATAACATCCAACATTACCATGATGTTCCCTATCTATGTATTTTAGTATTGTGCTAAATAGTCCCTCTGGAATTCTTGATACTGCGTTGTATTTTTGCAATATTGCTCTAAATATTTGGGTAAATCCATTTTCGGCTGCTATTTCTAACTGTAATTGAAAAATATCTTCAATATTAGGTACATAACACAATTCAGTGGTTATAATAAGCATACACTTCTGGCAAACTAAACCATTAAAAAGTTTGGAAACTATCGAGAAATATGGGAACAAAATGTCTGACCTTTGGACTAAAACTGGATCTTGAAGTTTTGCAGATTTTGTTATCTTAATCTCGGGAACTAGAGAAATTAATATTGACATGGAACAAAAGCAAAATATTTTCTATATATTATTTTATTATCTACGAAATGCGATATTATATTCCACTTACCGGTGTCGATGTATTTTTATTCGTTACTAGACTGACGTTGGCATCTTTATTCAATAAATGTACTGCCGATCTCGTAAGGCCTTTTTTGCAACACATTTGAAGCAACGTATTGATTTCATCGCTGTAGTTAACAAAGTCTTCAATATATCCACCTTTGAAATCGACGAAAGCATCTTCATTTCCTTGCTTTAGATATTTCATTAAAGTTTCTCCTTCTTTCTCTTCTATGTTATTATTACCTATCTAAAATATTACATTTTTATTGTCGTACGTAATATATTTAGTATTATTGGATTCAATCTATTTTAAAGATTGTTTCACGAAAAATGGATATAACTTAATGACTGCAGTAAAAGTACCTGGGGCCATCCCATTATTTATGACCGTTTGTTATTATTATGTGGAAAAGACCGGATTGTAATTATTATAATAAAATATAGGCACATCAGGTAGGTTAGGTTGCTTAATTTATATTTAAATATCTTTTTGTGGTAAAATTTGTTAGTTTTTGAGGAATGGTTCAAGAATTGTCTTTTACCAAACATTCCTCAGAATAGTGTGATAGTAATGGACAATGCCAGCTATCACAGTGGCCAATTACATAAAGCTCCAAGCTCAAATAATACAAAATTGGAGATTCAGAACTACATGGCGGCGAATGATATATATTTTGAAGAAAGTTATAAAAAAAGTGATCTTTTAGAAGTTTTAAAGATATTTTGTATAAAAAAGTATATGTTTGTGACACATTGGCAGAAGAAATTGGACATACAGTGCTACGGCTCCCACCCTATTATTGCATTTTTAACCCCATAGAGCATATGTGGCACCAGTTAAAATCACTGGTTAGGTCTGAAAATATTTCTCCGACTTTAAGTTCTAGTGTTGTAGAATTAATACGAAAATGCTTTAATGATATTCCCCCAGGTAGTTGAAAAAATTCAGTCCGTCACGTAATAACTGTAGAAAATTCGTATATTAGTCTGGATCGTATAATTAATCCAATTATAATTAATTTTGATGAGGATAGCGATAGCGAAACAGAACTATCTATAGAATGACATTATAAATGTAAATAAATATGACTAGTAATATTTAAAAAAATGTTATTTCATTTGATTACATTAATATAATAATATCATTACTTGTTTTCCTTAGTCCGTCCCTTCATACTTCACTTGTTTATTGCCAAGCTCTTGTCGACACAATGGGACCGACCCAGGAAATTATTAAGTCGTATCCAAATTTCGTGAAACGTAGGTACTGTACCTGCTGACGTACATTTTTTCCGGACGATCCCTGATTGTCGATAATTTTCTGAATCGCATCGCCTATGCCCTTTCTATTAGCCCAGTACAGTAAAGTTTTGTTTTTAAAGTCTGTACAGTTAACATCGATCCCTTTTTTTACCAAAAGCTCTGCACATTTAAAAAATTCTGGCGAATCTCGGTTACCATGACGTATAAGAATGTGTAATGCATTGCTACCTAAAAATAATATATTTTACAGGATGGTATGTTATGAATGCGCCATAGAGCAACCACATATTCTACACATGAGAAAAATAAGTTTGAGCTAAACATGCATTTGTAAAATGCAGCAAAAGCTGTTTTTGAGGTATGGACATGAAAATTTGTAATAGGGAGTTTTTGAGGTCGAGTAACATGAATATATTCCTGTATTTCAAATAACTTGTAGAGGGCGCTATAGTTAAACCCTACACGCTCAAAATTTGTTACAGGTTTATTGGAATTCTGATAAAAATTTATAATAGAATAGCCATTTCTCAAGAATAAAACGTATAGGTCATTTATTTTGATATACTACTATCGCAATGATATTTCAAAAATATATATTTCATGTTAATATAATTTTGGTCATTACCAAGATTGTCTGTAACATTTATATCACCAGGATTGCGTTTCAAAAGGACATCCAAAATATCGTAATCGGTCTTAAAAGCTGCTAAATGTAGAGCTTCCCATCCGTCATCTTCATTGTGATCCCTGGGATTCGCTTTTAAAGCAAGCAACGTGTTCACTGTTTCAGCGTTTACGCCATCTTCAGAGCAAGCGATCAGCAGAATTCGCTTGTTGTAGTCTGAATATGTGAAGCTCAATAAATATTCGTTTCTTGAAATCACCTGACGTATATTAGGGATATTGTTGCTCAGGACCGCTTCTAAAAGTTCTTCGTCTGGAGAAGGGCAGATCTGACTGCCGGTTCTTGTAAATCTTGGTGGCGTTTCACCGTTTACTCCTTGGTACATTTTGGAATCTGTAAAAATAACTTAGTTTATTAGACGTTAGAATTGATTTACAATAATTACAAAACTTTATGAAGCTTTTAGTAATAAACGAAAATTTTGGCAGACAATAATAAGTCAAATTTTAACATGAACATAAAAATCATCGGTACATGCAACGAGGTCAAGGAACAATACCTTAAAAAACATTAACCAAACAATGAGATGAATGTTTAAATGTTTCGCAATCAGATACGTACATAAAACCGTAGGAATCCGTGTAAAATCGGAAATCAATTTAAGTTATATGGATTCTTCCTTTGTTTGTTGATTGAGAATATCATCGATAAAAAACCAAGACATGTACAACCTTAATATGATACATTGCATTAAACCGACAAAATTGAGTGAAACCTCTCTTGTGCGGACACCGGCACCGTCTAAATGTGTCCGCCTAATAGAGGTGTCCGCCCATGGGAAATTTATTATTAGGTAGTATGTAAATGCAAAAGTATTAGTATATATATATGTATGTACAAAAAAACATAATATAACAAAAATACACCAGTTTTAGTTAGGATGTAGTACTAAAAAAATCTAATAACGTAGTTTGACGCGTTTGCATTTTAAAACTTGCAATCTAGAAAACGTAATTCCAAGTCTGATAACAATTCCATTGCTGTAGAGTCACCTCTATTATTGGCATACTCTTATAATTCCTTTACCATACTAATGGCTTGTTGATAATTGGTGACATTGGTTTGATTACTGCATTCAACTTCTTCATCAGAGTCGTCAGATAGTGATGTGGTTTCAGTTTGGGCTACATAATCGGTAGGAATGGGGTCACTCTCATCTTCTAATAGCACATCAATCAATGTTAATGAACTCGCCCAAATCATTGTTATCAAATTACAAACTTCCACAACATCAGTATTCTCTTTCAGACTCAAGACGCGACATTTTTCTGCCATTGTTTAAGATTTTAACCTTACAACTCACAAATAGACGGCGGACTGCTATCGGGGAATCACACATACTTTCATTCGGCGAAGTCCTTTTGCTCTGCCGCTCATACGCGATTTGTTGCCGGACTGTGTTCAGAGAGTATTTGCACCATACTGATTCGTCTCCCAAATACTTTTAAAATATTTTTGTCCGTTTAAAGCAGGGTTTAGCACTCTTTGTATGAAAACAGCCTGTCCGCGTCCGCCCAAGAGAGGTTGATTTTCATGGAATTTCATATACTTAGTTCCGGACTATGAAAAAATATCCGCTTATTAGAGGTAATAGTAAGTAATCTGTACGAACAAACGATCAAAAAAATTTTCTTCGTATCATATGAGTATATCGTCCTTGATCTTACAAAGTGTCGTATCTTAAGAAAATACGGTTTTGACATAATACCAAAAAATTATTTCATATGTTTCCTTTGGACAATGTACAAACAGATACTTTTAAATAAGTTTTCAAATTCCACACCTAATTCGAATCTAAACTATCGTTAAAACTTAAAATTTCTCTCGTGTGAAACAGCAGAAAATAAGTTACGTCACTTTGTAAGATCAACAACGAATTATGTACATAATATTCTAAACATAAAAATTGCACTGACCTGTATCTATGGATAGTCAAAGTCTAAAAGCAAAAGCGGCAAATTTATGGCCTCGCGCATGTAAATAAAGCCGCTCGTCGGATGTCATGCGCAATTCCGACTGATAAGCCCAACTTAACCGGCGAACAGGAGCGTACTTCGCCCTTAATGGAAATGATTACACGACAATATATTGGCACATCAAAACCTTCTTTACAATCTATTTCCTCGCCTAAAAGAATGCCTTGTGGCCATCACTGAAAAGCCACTTTCAGAATTAATCTTCGTATCTATTGTCCACGTATCGATATATTTTCTGATTTCGGTCCTGTACGATGGTCTGTGGTTGACAGGCACGGGTGCAGGCGGAGTTGCCCAAGGAACATATGACAGCGGGAACATTGTGCGCAAGAAAACGGACAACAAGAAGCCTTTAAATATATGACTCGCGAACCATGCGCACCAACCCATTTTCTCACTCATAAAATTTAACTTTTTACTGCGCATCCCATAAGTTGTATTTATCCATAGATATCAGTGAAAAATTGTCACATATCTTAGACGTAAAACTTCATCCTGTTTATTTTATAGTGTCCAAGTCAACCTTAAAATTGATAAAACCGCAATAAAAATAGTTTTATGTATCTATAGTTTGAAATTATTTTAGAAACAATAATATTTACAAGATTTTTTTTTTTAAATAACAATTTATTTAGATACATGAAAGAAAGTTTAAGGTATAATTATTATATTTTTAAATATATTGAATAAGCAAGCTAAATAAAGATATTTATTAATAATTTAACTACCAGTGATATTGTGATTGAAGATATTTTTTTTTCGTTTTTATAATAATAATTGTATAATATTTACTCCGGTGGTGTATGTAGTGGGGATCTGGATACACCCCCCCCCCCCCATCTCCCCAGAATTTTTAAATTCTTCTTTTCATCCTTTTATTTCTTTTTTGAAAATAATTTTCGGAGTCTATCCAAAAATCAAACTTAAGAACTAATGAAGTTTTTACTTTTTTTCCATTTTTTTTATAGATCATTAAAGCGCTTAATTATTTTAATTTACTGTGTCTATTTGGAAGAAATGATTAATAATACCTGATTAACATCATTGAACCTTTAAAGATATTAATGATAATGACTTTATTTTTTACGTTGATGCATGTTTAAGATATGGTAATTAAATGAATATTTTAAATATCTGCTCGTACGCGTATATAAAATGGGTCCATGGATTGAGGTTACCTATAACACAAATGGATCTCATTTTTAATTTCTAATAAAAAGTCATTCTTTATAAAAAATTTTGTTTGTAAAAAAATTAAGATTTGTCGTTATAAAATTTAAAATTTTGTATACAGGAAGGTCAAAATCTTTAAAAATATTGATTTTACCTAATAAACTACCGTAATCTTCCGATTTTAAGTAAAATGTCATTAGGAAATTTTCGTTAGAATTGCCTTTTTCGTCATAATTCAACATTTCAAGAAAACGATTTTTTTGTTTTGTTTTAACAAAAATTCTATGTAGTATTAGTTATTAATTAGTTTTCATTCAACGTGAAAGCCCTCAACTTCTACATACTGATCTAGTGATCTTCTAAAGTCACTATAAACAGCATAAATAATCTGTTGATTTATTAGACCAAAAATAAATTTTCTTTAAATCTTGAATTATGACGAGAAAGTTAGTTCTAACAAACAATTCCTAATGGCATTTTTCTTAAAAACGAAAAATTAAGGTAGTTAGTTCACTCTTAGGTAAAATTTATGTTTTTTAAGGTTTTGACCTCCCTGTATACAAATCTAAATTTTCTAATGACAAATCATAATTTTTTTTACACATTTTTTTATAAAAAAATGTCTTTTTGTCGAGTAATTAAAAATTAGGTTCATTTGTGGTATAGGTAACCCCATCTAGGGACACCCTGTATTGTGCCCGATGATCAAAATACCAATGATGAACCATAGTTTAAAAAGACATTATTAATTTTGTCGAAGAATACCTTTGTTTGTAAGATGTGAAAGTGTGGTAGAACAATGAAACGATATCATTATACTTATACATGAATTATTGTTTAGATTTGCACAATATGCTCGCAACTGGTTAAACTTTGGCGAATCCTTAAAATAGGAGGAAGATATACAAACCATCATTTTATGAAGGATTTCTATTTACATTCGGTTTGAGCTTGATCGTTTAAAAAACTAAATGCATTATTAAAATAAATACAAAGATCTTACAAACTCCAGATAGAAATGTTTACATTTGAAGTCGACGTAAGGATTGTAAACGTGCACTCCCCACCTTGCTGTTATGCTTGCAGCATAGCCAGATTGTCCTATTTATCGCTAAGGTATCTGCAAAATCCCAATTAAAAATTTGTTAATTTGACAATTGCAACTGGTTTAAGGTTAATCCGCAATTGCTTTTAAAATAAATTTATTTCCCAATAATTTTAATATAAATTGTGAATAGGCCTTGAGAAATTTAGAAAAAAAATATTATTATTATACATAAAAGTTTGAAATAAACCAACTGCACTCTGACAACATCAAGTTGAAAGATAGTACGCTCGACGGCAAACGGTCAAACTTTATCAATGGAAGAAGAATACACTGTTGCTACTCGCTACCTCGCTACTAACCGCTTTTAAGGGAGTGTTTATATACTTGGTTGTTTTTATTTTATTTTTTTGTGAGTATTGGTGAAAAATCGTCTTTATTATAAACAATGATGGTGCATTCATGTATAGTTTGTAAAAGAGTGGATCATTTAAGCAAGGATTTATCTTTTCTTCGGTAAGTATGGTTATGTTTTAATATGATTGTATTGATATTTATGATTTCTGACTAATCATTGACGATTAAAAGGTTATGGACCGGTCCGTGGTGCTAGTCCGGGCAAAAAGCAGTCGAGTTGGTTTATTTCTTAATATAAATCTTGCATTTACAAGATGGTTGAGTCTTGTGCGGCCATAAAATACTTCACTAGAAGATGCAATGGTGTTAAATTAAAATTTCACAGGTTAGTAAATATATTTAGAAATTTGATTTTGAGTTTGCATCACTATGAAAATTCGGTTTGTTTAAGAATGTACCAAATGTTTATCCACTTCGTTAGGATACTAAAGGGCCGTAGCCTACGGCAAATTTGGATACATGCCCTTAGAAGGAATAATTATAGTCCAGGTGATACAACAGTTATTTGTGAGAAATACTTCACAAAAGAAGATTATGTAGGTAATGTACATGGGAATAAAATACTGAAGAAAGGAACAGTCCCATCAAAATATTTTACATCTTTATTTTTCTATATTTAAACAACGTTTGCAGTGTAACAAGTACGTGAAGACAGGTTTTATATAATTTATTTATTTATTTTTATATATTTGATCTAACTTGTTTAGGTACATATTATTTTAATTTACTTATTTAAGTAATCACTTTAGTGTACAATATGCCTTAGTGGCCTTAAACCAGTTGTAATTGTCAAATTTACAAATTTTTAATTGGGATTTTGCAAGATGTCTTAGTGATAAATATGACAATCTGGCTAGAAATATACACTTTTATATCTGGAGAGTATCATCCAGTAATGAATACACCAAAAATATTGATGCTAAGCATAAATAGTTAAATCCATCCTTGGATACACTGTATATAAAAACTGGATCAATATTTCTATCTTTTTTATAAATATCCAATATTCGAAACTACACTTTTTGAATAGATAATATAGTTAAACGTAAAGAATCTCAAAGTAAATTATACGCCCTTGTTGGGCTTTTTGCCCAGACTAGTGATAGCGATGAAGACCGCTCCATAACCTTTTAAACGTTATTGGATTTAACCTTGTAAGATCTTTGATTTAACCAGACTTCAACATTGTTGCCATTAGGGAGACCAACATGTTTTGTCACTCTTCCACCCATTACTGATTTTCAATAACATTTCAAACAATCACAAACTCACTTTCCAACAGATTTATGAATGGAGTGTTGGCCCTGTGAATAAATACCATGATTTATAGATAAATTATTTCTTAAGATTTTATGATAAATATGAACAGTGATGGCTCGTGATATATTTGTTAGGGGAGAGGAAAATGGATTCGGCAAAAGAACCAAATAACCACCAGTTGTTATTTAGAGGCAACGCATTTTTTTTTATAACCAAACACAAACACTATAGGAAAAATCCTTTAGGACACTCTGGGAGTGGGGCGTGTGCGAATAAAGTGACTCACGTTGGTTTTGAATCGTTGGAGATTATATTCATTGGGAAAAACGACTTCGGGAAGGTCGTTCCATAAGGATGAAGTCCTCCAGATGAAAGAATTCTTAAATAATGAAGTTCGAGGAGTACTAAGCTTAACCACATATGGATGGGCGGCAGTGGTTCGTCGTATATTCTGCTATTCGCAGCTCTGGGCGGAATCAAGAGGGCAAGGTCAGCCGAGCACATTCCATGAAAATATCTGTAAAAGAGAGTCAAATCCCGAACCTGTCTTCGATGTATCAGACGAATGGCCCTCCTTTCGATGGAATCCAGTAGCCGAAGAGTATGATGTTTCGGTGCAGAGCTCCAGACATGAGAGCAGTGCTCTAGTGATGGTCGAAATCTGGGCTTTGTATAGTCTCAAAAGTTGTTGAGGTGTGTACAACTTTCTGGTTCGGAAGAATACACCAAGTTTCTGAGAAGCTATCTTGGCGATTGCCACAACGTTGTTATGCCAAGACATATTTCCTCCAAGATTGACGCCCAGCAAATTAATAGATGAAGCCAGTGGGATTGCGTGTCCGTCCATGACTATATCCGGTTCTGTAATGTTAACCTTTTTAGAGAAAACTGCTGCCTGGGTCTTTTTAGCATTAAATTCGACTTGGTTACTGTCACCCCAAGCCAAAATTTCTTCCAGGTCTTTGTTGAGGTGTGATACTTCGTACTGTCTGCGAAGATGTGCGTCGGCAGCCGATGTTTGTGTATTCAAAGAGAAAGATGAGATAAGTATGCTATCAGCTATAAGTCAGCAAAACTAAGAATCGGATTTTTCGTTTTCACTAGAAGGTCGTTAATGTAGAGTAGGAAGAGAGTAGGAGACAATATGGACCCTTGAGGAACACCGGCATTGATGGTGAAGGTATCTGAGAGAAATCCGTCAATCGCCACCTTGCAGAGAGCGGTCCTTAAGAATACCATACCATAGGATCGCAGTTTACTTAGAAGTCCCTCATGCCAAACACGATCAAACAAAGGCTTTGGAAATATCCAGTGCAACAGCCCGAGACTCCCCATGATGTTCGATTGCGTTGTTCCAAAGATGGGTGACATAGGCTAGAAGATCTCCAGTTGATCTGGGCTTTCGAATTCCGGAATAGAAATTATCGCACTAAACATTTAAATAACAAACAGTAACTCGCCCAAGAAAAATGGATCTAGCCGATTTTTCCACGTGTAATTCAATAATTTTTTTATTCATAGAATATTTAATAAATAAACATTCAATAGTGCTAATGTTCTTATCAAGCAACGAACTTATTTGATTTTTGTGGTTTTTCTAAAAAAAAACTTACCAATTTGTTAATTAACAGTGAATTGACGAAATTTTCCTAATGACGTTCGACGCCCATAAGGGTATTAAAATACATTTAATAAGAAAATCAATAAATTTTAATTTCGAATATTGAAGCCTATTAGAATTATTTATGAAGTAGAGGCAATCAATTTTGGAAAATAGCTAGGTGCTATACATCATACAGGGTGTCAAGTTGAAAACCCCCGTCCCCGTCTTTCCGATTTTTAAAATAAATCGAAAAAAAAAATCTGAAATAACCTTTAAAAAGAAGTTTGAGTTAAGTTTAATTATAACCAATATTAAAAATGTACGAGCCCTGTCTAGTGAAATTAGCCCAACGCCCCAAAACGAATGATATTTGTGAATTTATAAGAAAAGTGATCATTCACTTGCATTTAAAAAGCCAAAATTCTTCCCAAATCAATGACAGTGTTAACAAATCGAGGTATATGGTTCGAAATATTATTAAATTGTACAAAACAACTGGATCTGTGGCTCAAAAACTCAGAACTGTAAGTCGCCCGCGTTATTCCAATACCAACTTAAGAGCCTTAAAACGGATTATCAAGGAAAATCGGCGTGCTAATTATAACGAATTGAAAATATTATGGAATCACGCAACCACAAAAAAGTCTTGAAGAGCAACTTGTCACAAAGCTGCCCAAAAACTGGGATTTAAAACTTACAAGTTAAGTCGAAATTATTTTTTTATTATGCATATAATTCTAGGCAAAAGAAAAGCCCTAACTGAAAAAGATTCAGAAGAAAAACAGACTAGCGTGAGCCAAAGAACATAAATTATGCTCTCCGAACCAATGGCACTCCATTATTTGGAATGATAGAGCTAGATTTGAGGTATGAGTTACTGATCGTAGAAATCGTGTCATAAGAACTATAGATGAAGCATTTCAGAATGACTGTCGTACAAAAAAAGTTAAGTTTTCGGCTTCTGTTATGATTTGGGGATCAATGTCAGCAAGTAGAGTGGGAAACTTACACTTTGTGGAAGGTATTATGAATGCTGATCAATACATTAATGTGCTTCAAAATAACTTAACACCCCAAATTGAACAAATGTGTTTAAACAATATTGAATGTATCTCCCAACCAGATGGTGCCGCTTGCCCTATGGCTAAAAAAGTAAGAGATTGGATGTTAGAAAACAATATTCCAGTTTTAAAATGGACGTCGAGTAGTCCAGATCTATTACCGATTGAAACCTTGTGGCATATCATGTTGTCAGAATTGCGAACCCGTCTCCAAGAAATTTAGAACAGTTTTACATCAGATGACTACCAAACATTAGTTGACACTATGCCACGATATGTCGAAGCAGTAATCAGGAAAGGCGATGTAACGCAGTGGTGATTTGCTGCTATTTCGTTTCGTTGATTTTGATTAATCGGCAGTTTTTTTGGATTTCTAAGATATTTTTTCTCTGTTACAAAAAATGTAGTATTTTAGGCTAATATTAAATAAAAATATCGTATGTTATCAGAAATACATTTTAGTTTTTAATGCGTTTTCGCTAATATGACAAATTTCATAAAAAAACGTAGTTTTGATAGTTGGGCTAACTTTACTGAGACAGGGCTCGTATTAGGTAAACTTGTACAAAAAAAATGTAATTGAAACTAAAACAAAATAACTATTATAACTGGTAAGAGCATGATCCTTCTCATGTACATGTTGTATGTCCACTGCATTGAAGTGATAAATTTGTACGATAACAAATAATATTAACCACATTTTTCATGACTCAGTAGCCATAGCGTGCAACTTCATATTCCATAAATAAATAATTTGTAAAATGGATTCAAAACGTCGATGTCCTAATATTTATTAAAAATTCAGAAGATTGAAGAAACAAAATTACGGCTTTCTATAGCTAAATTACATAAAAGCATACTGAAGGCAAAATATTGATAAATAGATATTAATGATATCCACTATTGAACTATGTCTGGTCTTTGAATTAGAAATGAAATACGAACTCTCTGAATTATTTTTACAAATTTACTTCTTGTGACGAAAAATAATCTTATGTTAAAAAAAATAATTTTTAACTTATTTGAGACTATATTTTTCAATACATACACATTTGTCATATTGTTCTCTTTTAGTTCAGTTTTATAATTTGATTTTTTTTGGTAGTCTGTGCTTTGTAACGTATACACCGTGTCCAAGATAAGCAGGGCCAGTACAGCTATCTCGGAAACCGTAAGAGATAAGAAGTCGGTTAAATGGAGGCAAAGTTGCGCATTTACGTGCCTAATAATATACCGTTTAGAAAGTTTCAAAATTCAGAGTAGTTCCGGAAAAAATCGAAATTCTGAAAAATCGTTTTATTTTTTTTCCGGGGTTTTTTTGAGATCGAATTCTAAAGAAAATTGCGCTTTTACATTGCCACGATTTAATATGTGGGATAGAATTTTAGGTACAAAAATATTAGGCCCATTTTTTTATACCTACCTGTTACCTAAAGTTACTCCAAATCGATTTGAAAGAAGCTCTGGATAATCTGCCTCTAATGGAATCTTACGGGTGTTGGTTTTAGCAGGATGGTGCACCTGCCCATAATTCTAGAGCAGTTAGAGAGTACCTTTCTGTGCGCTTTACTGGAAAACTGATTGGCACGTATTCTGAAACACCATGGCCAGCACGTTCGCCTGATATGACACCGTTAGATTTTTTCCTCTAGGGGTATGTCGAAAATTATGTTTATAAACACAACTTCGAAACAGAAGACGAACTTAGGACGTTGTTGCTTGAAGCCTTTCAAAGTATTACGGCAGAGATGTTGTCAAATGTTTTAGAATCGACAGTTAGATGTTATTTGTGCTTGGAAAATAACGGAAATCATTTTCACACCTGATTATGTAGTTCCTTACTTTTTTCGTTGTTCGTTTTATTACTGTTTTGGTATGTTTTTTGTTCACTTATTGACATTGTTGCTTATTATTTAATTATTTTTTGTTTACTTATTTGTGGTTTATTATTAAATTATTTTATATTTATTGAACTAGTTCAACATAAGGAAAAATTTAGAGCTTACTTATGAGATATTATTTATAAAATTGAAGAAATACAGGACCCTATCCCAAAATCTGCTGATGTTGTTCAAAAAACCCTCGAAACGTCATTAAACCATAATGTGTCATACATCGTTGAATTCGGATTTGTTCGGGTTTGTTCTCTCAAATTCCAATATCAGGAAAACAGGACCGTATTTTAAAAAAGAAATTTGATAATGGCCCTTCGAAGACGACTCGTCGGATCACAAAACAATTAACGCTGTTAGATAGAGCGGAAAGAGTGGCAATGTAAAAGTGTAATTTACTTTAGAATTCGATCTAAAAAAAAAACAGGAAAAAAATAAAACGATTTTTCGGAATTTCATTTTTTTTCCGGAGATCTACGGAACTACTCGGAATTTTAAAACGTTCTAAACGGCATATTATTAGACACGTAAATGCGCAACTTTACCTCCATTTAACCGACTTCGTATCTCTTACGGTTTCCAAGATTCCTGTACTGGCCCTCCTTATCTTGAATGAAAGGGCGCCATGCCATAAGGGGCGAAGGTGGGGGCGTTCGCCCTCCTTTAGCTACGCCACTATATCTATGTGCAATGGTGCGTTATTGGCCCATTACGACATATTGTAATAGCTATTTGCATATTCATTTGACATTATTTTAAATTCGTACAACTTCCGGAGATTGATACCGTTTCTGCTTCCTGTGCCTAGTTAATAAGTCAATGATTAATAATTATTGTAGTACCGAGTTGCTTCGTTTATTTGATATGAGTGGCACCGGTAGAAAAGTTTTTTCACTAACGATGAAAAAAGACAATTTTCAACATATCATAGATGTATTATATTTATTCTAAATTTAATGAGATAATCACATTTTTTGTAAATTCAATGAAGGAGCGTGCAACGTACTTTACAAATATCTTATTCGAAACTTCAACAAAGTCTATGTATAAACGGATATGGTTTATAACAAGCTCAAAGTTGTATTATTGACATATGTGATTTTCAAGTAACGCCTACTTAGGCAAATTAATTAACACCTTGTTTCCTTATTTGTCAGGACGATTCTAATATTAATTTATTCAGTATTTCTGAACAATGACAGAAAATAAAATTGTAATGCAGTTAAAAAAAAGGAACCAACATTTAAGAGGCATTTTTAATTTATTTGAAAACATTGAGAAGCTTGAAGTGAAATTTGGAGAAATATATCTTCGGTTACTAATGAAATTTTGTCAGTTATTAGTTTTATATTTCCCATCTGAGGATATCTACCCCGGCATCACGAAGAATTAACACTACGTTACCACGGCAATCCAGTTCTGCAGGAGCGGGTTTTTACTGGTTCCCAGAAAACTGGATAGTATGTTTACACCCATTATTTATATCCGGTTTTTGCGGAATACTATCTATGCAAAATATGTTTAAAGAATAAAGAATTTATGGACGCAAACAGGCTAATGAAATTAATTGTATTGATATTATCGCCGGCGTAAAAGAACTACGAGATTTTGGTTATCACGTTTTCCACTGAACAGAATCCTGTCAAAAACCCGGTTCTGCAGAAAACAGAACGTTATAGACTGCAGAAAAATAAATTGATCTTCTAACTTAGTATTTACTTAAAAATAATTTTGAGAACATGTTTCAAGTTAGTCGACTTAATACTCTGGCTCCTGGAATTAAATTTGGTACATGATAATGTGATGCAAGTTTACGGGACCGATTTTGAACATTCAGCTCCCCTCAGGGTATTAGCTGTCTTTTATAATTAATACAAACGTCTTATATTTTTCACATAATTGTTTTTTTTAAACAACAATTTTATCGGTAAATCCCCCCGTTCAGATAAAAATTGATAATATTAATATTGAACTTAATTTTTAAAGTGGTAACAGGAAACATAGATGATAAGCCAATCGTATTTACATCAGATATATCATAACCATATCAATATGCTATTTTTATATACCCCTCCAAGTTGCAGACTGATTTAATCCTGAGAGTAAACACTGCTGATACTAAAGTTATTGGTATTATTTATCTTTCCGCCATTGCCTTTGTACAAATAAAATTATATCGGTACTTATGATAATTTTGCACACTACAAAAAAGGTGCTCTACGTAGAAATTACTTAGTTACGTCGTAAATTTTCCATTTCTCATTTATTACAAAATAAGTCTTTGGAACCACACTACACCTACCTATATTTTGAAGTTCAGGCATTTAAATTTATCTAATACGGAAATAAATTTCGAAAATTTATCGTCTAGAGTTATGAATAAAGAACCTATTGTTCTTATTACGCGAATTTGAGTCGAACTTGATCGCTGTTTTAGTGAGGTAAGAGGTAGGAATAAATTATTTGACCTCAGCGGTTATTGAATAAAAAAAATTAAAGTGGGTAAAATAATAAACCTTAAACAACGGTATTTAAATCAATTATGACAATCTGATTACGTCACCCATTAATCCAATTTAAACAAAGTAGCAGGTACTAACATCTGTTGGGCTGGTTTTGTTAGTAAATAGAAGCCAGGCCAATAACAGAAGATCTGAGACAGTTGTTTTGTCGTTGGAAAAGGATGAAAAACTTTGTGAAAAGTTTACTTAATATACCGAATAAAAGATGTTTTATTGCCAATAAAAACCAATATCGAGCTCACAATCATGTAACTTAAATAATGGGTTTTTTAACAGTTATATCTTATGCTGACGACACGGCTATAATATTTGCTGGTAAAGATTGGAAAGAAGTTAAAAATAAGGCAATAGAAGGTTTTAAATTAGTTAAGAATTGGTTGGAAAAACAAATTACATAGCTTTTTCATTAACAGGGGCTGGTCATCCCAATTTTACAGATATTACTATCGGTAATGATAGAATTGCTGAAGTAACCCACACAAAATACCTTGATGTGCTTATGAAGTGTAGTCCACACATTGACTATGTTTCGAATAAAATACGTATACTCATACACAAATTTTATATATTAAGGGAATTTCTAAATGAGAAAACATTGGTGATGGTTTATAAAGCATTTGTGGAGTCGCTAATACGATATGGAATAATTTTCTTGGGTGGTGCATATTGCACAGTACTTAATAAGTTAAATATAACACAAAATTATATTCTTAAAATTATATTTAAAGAAAAATAAAAGATTTCCAACAAATTTATTACTTTTGGAGGATACTGTAAATATCAGAACTTTATATATTAGCATTATGTAATTTTGTTTATCGATGTAAGACCAAGCTAAACTATATAGATCACTCTACCGAAACAAGGACTAAATCTAATAACAAATTTAAATTACCAAAAAATTTAACAACCGCCAATAAAAAGTTTAAGGATTAGCACCAAAATCATTAAATTTACTCCCAGATAATATAAAATCAATTAAAAATATAAAAAAATTTAGTAAAATGTGTAATCAATATGTTTATCGGAATACAGAAAAGTTTTCAATACTTTTTCACTAAATCAATAAGGATCGTGGGCATGTTTCAGTAACGTGTATCACATAGAATTGTAATATAGATAATATAAATAAAAATACAAAATAATAATATACATATGTCGACACATACGGGTGTTTTGCACCTAGGTGTCTATTATTGGTTTCTGCTATTTATTATAATATTTTATACACGGTGTTGAAAAAAGGTCGGTACCCCGGAATAACTCCGCTGCATCGCATTGCAGCGGAAAACGTCTAGGGAAATAGTTGTTTGGTTTTAAAGGAGGAATAGTTTGCAATTTAAATCACCCCCCACCCGCTCAACCCCCGGGCGCGGGTACAACGGAATACAAACAACGTTTTCCACGGGCATTTTTTAGTACAAGACAGAGAGAAAGAGTATTTCCGAGATAAAACTTGATTTTCGCACGATTCTGATTTTGTCTTTCTCATGGTAATTATTGGTGAAGGATGGGCCCGAATAAAAAAATTTTTCGGATAAAAGATGTTTATTTTTGGTCGGAAAACACGCTACGCTAAATAAAAAAATATGGGGTGCCATTTGAAAATCTTAACTTACCCCTACCCACTCCCGGGGTTGAGGGGTGGGGGGTGGTTTAAATTGAAAACTATTCCTCCTTCAAAACCAAACAACTTTTTCCCTAGGCATTTTCCGCTGCAATGCGATGCACCGGAGTTATTCCGGGGGACCTTTTTTCAATACCCTATATATTAAAAATGTTAAAATGTTAAAAATGTTAAAAAATAAATGTTAAATAAGTGTTAAATTTATCCTCTTAGGATCACACTTGTGAACAAAATTAAATAATTAAATAGAAAAATGTAATAATAATTATTTTCCGTCTTTGACGACATATCTTATGTACGATTAATTTTCTCATGCCATTCGGTATATAATAAGACATAACAGTTTTTAAACACTTCAACAAACTACACACAAAACCACAAAACTACTCATAATGGTAATATATGCATTTAATCACATTGAAGTGCCTAAAAACCAGGTTCTCTGGAGAATACAACAAATTAAAAAAATATATATTAAGAATATCATTAAACCGGATTAGAAACAGCTGTTAAATCTTAAAAAATAACGTATAATTATTATTAGATTCCAACCAAAACTTTTTTTCATAGCAAAATAGCTTGCACTGGAAGTTGAATGGAGTTTTCATTCAATCGCAACTTAGATCTGTGATGATAATTGTATTTAAATCGTTTAATTATCCGACAATTTTCCTACTTATATTTTTTCACATTAAATAATCAAACTGACTAGTTTTTGCTCAAAACAAGCGTCTTACAGCTTCAAACTATGAAGATAGGGGTTTCAGAGGGGAGGGGGGCAGGGGTAAAGCTTCACTTTACATGGCTAGTACATAAAATATAAGCTCTTAACTACTTGATATTGTCAAAACAAAATAACCTCATGGATCTATTAAAAACCCATAATGTAGAGTATATAATTCCAACAACATTAAGCTTTATTATCACAAGTATGGAGAAATTCAAACTGAAGATATACTTATATTCGATTGTGTTTTTCACATACAAATATTTCAGATAATGTGTGATAACAAACTTATATTTTAAGTGTCTACTTCATTTCCGCTCAGCATGGGTTTTACTGTCAGTCTTATCCAATAATATTTGTGACAAACCTTGTCGTTGCAGTTTCTGTTGCACTTGTTGAATAAGACCAAATTTACCTTCGGGCAATGATATGCAATAATATTTTATTAATAGTCATTATGAAATCATTTATATTGAAGTTATGGTACAACTGGTAAATCTCAACTTAAGTGTACCTAGCAATTGGTTTATACATTTTTATTTGTTTCGAATTAAAGAAAACAATTTTATTTTTTCATTATAATGAGCTGTATTGATAAAATTAATTGGCCATTGACTGCTTCAAGGGCTTCAGCCTTTGTACAAAATATTGTTGAAAAACAATTATTTAAAGATCATCATTTAATCTCATTGCAGGGTGCAATGCAAATTTTATTTGTATTCAATTTTAAGTAAATAATATATTGAGTATCATATCAGTAGTGTTTTCATGGTCTCACTAAAACAGCAAAATATATACGTATGGGTTAAGGGCCACTGTCACATATTTAAAATGGATTTGTTAATGAATAGTCTCATTTGAATTTAATTTACATAAATTTGAATAAAATTAGTTATTTTCGGATTAACGTCTCTTTAAGAATAAATATTTCCAATTAAATATAGACACTCAAAAGGCATATAAAGTCAACAGCCAAAATCGATAACTTTTCACCTGAATATTGATTTTAAACTTTTTTTACAAATGAAAATATTAAGTAAATAATGTATCAATTCATAATAAAATATATCAAAGTAAACGAATTCATTTTTAACTAGGCTTGTTACCAACTTTTATGATCACAAAATAGAGAATATGTTGAAGCTTCTCAATTGGTTGAATTTTTTAACAATTGTGCTATTGTCCTAAGGGTAGTAACAACTACCATAACCAATGAGATAGGTTGAATTTATTTAGAAAACAAACAGCAGGAACTGTTGACAATGCAAATATAAAAAGCATCACAAATTATATATATTGAACGATTTTTGATATAATTAATATAATAAATAATTAATAATAATAATTAATGTTTTGGGAAATTTTGTGTGTTATTTAATTTCCTAAAAGTAAATTAAAACTAACGTGAAAATATTCAGCTTGTTAATATTATCCCTATAATTCTTTTTTGACTTTTTTAGCGTTCATGGTAAATATGCTTTCCTTTGCCATTAAATTGACATTTAATTTCCTACAGAAACTTTTACAATCCAAACGACATTACCATAGGGAAGTCGCTTAGAATGAATTTGGTCTATGGTGTGAGTATACCGCATTTAAAAGGTGATTTGCAACACTTTCAACGTCCTGCACAGGTAGTTCATTTTTAAAATGACACTTTTGAACTATTGGCGGAAATTCATCCTGTTTTACGTGACATAGCTCAGGATATTGTTAAAATAGGAAACATACAAAATTAAATGAGTCATTTAATATATTGGTTCACTTCATTAGATTAAACTCTAACAGCACAAAAATCACGGGTCATTATGGCACCATTTTTCGTAATTAGCAGGAACCGTTTGGTTTTTATGTAACTAGACATGATCTGTAGGAAAAGGTCTCAAGGAGCAACTATATTTTGACGTTTGACAATTAAAGAATCTCTCTTAAGGACATGCTTCTTCCAAAAAAAAAACACTTTTAATGCATTAGGTTTATCAAGCACATAGTATAAAGCATATCTAGGCACTATGGTGTAATTTTACATTAATAAGTAAAAAGTTATTGTTTTTGTTACTTCTCATGAAATTTGACATCATATTTTAAGACATATGGCAAATAAATCTCCGAAGAAAATAACTAGGTGTTTGAAACCCTTAGGCTATATCTTGACATTTGACAACTAACAAATCTTACCAGAACAATGAAAAATGTTAATCCCAAAAAGGCACTTTTAAGGCAAGCACATCACCCACTCACACAGTTTATCAAAATTTATATTAATTTAGGCCTTTTAAATGGTTAATTGAACTTAACAGTGACAAGAGCGTCGCGCCAGACACTTGTGTGTTGTGTGGGAACGAATCGCAGCCAAAGTTGTTCTCTGCAACAACAGCAGGAATCAAATTTTTAGCAGCAACAGCACTGTGTTACACTACTGCGCGCTATAAGCTTTGATGACCAATAAACAATTAGTAACGAAAGCTTCCTTTTTTGGGATATGGTGGATGGGACGTGGGTCTATGGGTTCGCATTTGTAATTTATTCGCGTTTTAATACAGTGCAATTATAGGTCATTTATAGGTCAACAAGTTAAGCTTTCGGCCACAAGGTGTTGATATTCTTTTTTAAATAGTTATTTTTTAATATATTATGGAATTTAAATTTCCTAAAATTTAAATTTGACATGCCACATGCCACTCGAGATAACAAGGAAATTATCATTTCTTCTAAATACATTATTGGTATTGTCGAAAAAACGTTTTTCGTAAAAAATCAATGCGACATTTGATTATTTTTAGCTTTTGCTAAATCAAGAATAATTTTATTTCAAGAAATAAAGTATATACTATACTAGAATAGTATGCTAGGTCCGCAAGTAAATGAATGGATAATTGCGTAACACTCTGTATTATACAGGGTGTCCCAGAATATGCGGGCAATCTCCCGGGTTCAGATAGAACACTTAAAAATAACAGGAGAATTCATATAAATTGTTCTTCCTACGGAGATACGGGTCCATAACGGACGTCCCTGGATATCGTTGACTTTTAAATAATTTTTGAAGTAATAGGTGTAATTTAGTAATTTTTTAGTATAATGTTTACTAGTTAAGTCTCCTTAAAATTCGCCCTTTTAAACACATTAGGCTTATTTAGTTTGACAAGGACGGACTAGACGTAACACAAAAATGCTTTTTTTTTACACCCTGTGTGATGAAGGAACGACAATAATATTTTTTTGGATACTCTAAACCTTAAGCTGAGAAAAAGGTACTCGTGATGAATGTCGATAAAATGAACTGTTTTCGAAGAAAATATATTTTTATTCAATATGGTTTCTTGCATTGATTGTTGTTATATGTTCAATAAAATTTCCTCATTGTTGCTATGGTATTTTTCACATGTACCGATTTAAATAAGAATATTAAATGCCAGTGTCAGTTTATGGTAGTGTCTTGAAATTTGCGGTTTTTTCTCCTTTGTCTTATTAGTTACTAACTTAGTAATGGAATTTACACATACTGAATATTCAGACATGCATTTAATGTATGAACAAAAATATATTTTTTTCGAAAACAGTTCATTTTATCGATAATGATCAAGAGTACATTTTTCACAGCTTAAGGTTTAGAATATCCAAAAAAAATATTATTGTCGTTCCTGCATCTTACAGGGTGTAAAAAAATAATTTTTGTGTTACATCTAGTCCGTCCCTGTCAAACTAAATAAGCCAAATGTGTTTTAAAGGGCAAATTTTAAGCAGACTCATCTAGTAAACATTCCATTAAAAAATTATTAAATTATTTAAAAATCAGCGATTTCCAGGGACGTCCGTTATGGACCCCCGTATCTTCGTAGGGGGGGCCGTAGGAAGAAAAATTTATATGAACTTCTCCTGTTAGTTTTAAGTGTTCTTCTATCTGAACCCGGGAGATTGCCCAAATATTCTGGGACACCATGTATATTTCATTTGTGGAAATGATTTTTAATTTGGCAAAACTGATAATATGTGGCATGATTGTTTACGAAACGTTTTATCGGAAAGGTAATTTTATTGTTACCTCGAGTGGTATGCCGGTACTTTTCTAATCCAGAATATATCTAATTGGTTTAGTTTAAAAAATAAATTAAAATCAATTTGTAAATATCAAATTTAAATTTTATGAGATTTATATTGCGTCTAGATTTTATATGATAGACGTATCAGATAAACTACCCTGCCTTAAACTCTAGGATCTGTTCTCTATCAGTAAGTATTTTAGGATACAAAACCACCAGCCTTCAATAGATGCGTTATTTTCGTTGATTTTTGTCGTCTTGTTGATAACCAGTGTTTATTTTTGAGTTTTATTTATTTATTTATTTACGGATGTAACCACCCAATAACAATATTGCAATAGTACACAATATATATAAAGCCTTATGCTTACGCTTACAACATATATAATAATATGTATATGTATATTCCCCCCATTAACCATTATTTGGTTAACACTGATACTTATCAAAAATTAAAAACACCAAAATTTTATTTTATATATTTGTTTAAATACATTTATGAAGAAATGTTCGGATTTTTATAAAAAATATGGCTTTTTTTATACAATTCTCCTTCTTTTACACATCGTCCTTCTGGCAACCCTAAGAATTGTCCAGGCTAATAAGGAAAACATATTATGGTGTTGATACTCTATCTTAACAATATGTTGCAAATTTTCAGTCAATACAATATTTCTAAAATATCCCTTTTTTTATGATCCAACACAAGCACTATAGGAAAAATCCTTTAGCGCACTCTGGGAGTGGTGCGTGTGCGCAAAAAGCGATTCACGTTGGTTTTGAATCGTTGGAAGTTATATTCGTTGGGAAAAACGACCTCGGGAAGGTCGTTCCATAAGGATGAAGTCCTCCAGATGAAAGAATTCTTAAATAATGAAGTTCGAGGAGTACTAAGCTTAACCACATATGGTTCGTCGTGTATTTCTGATATTCGCCGCTCTGGGCGGAATTAAGAGTAGAAAGAACTTAGTTCTACTGCTTAACGGATATTATGTAAGTATTATAATAAATAAATCTAAAACTGCATCTTATAAAAAAGTTGTTACATCAATTTATTTTGGTACGCAATGTAAACATTAATGACTTTTTTATGCCGCATCACATCGCACCATCTGAAATTTTAGACAAAATAATATAATATGTAATAAGAGAAAGTTGCTGATGCTGCTGGTATCTTGAATGTACCAACTTCCTGTGAATATCTTGTCTTACTTAGCCAGTTTAAAATCACCCGATTTAATGTAACATTCTTGAACTTGTTCTTTCGTTAACATAGGTGGGTCTGTTAGATGACATTATAGATTTGATAAAACATAAGGTTTGTGCTAGAATTATTTTAGAATCTTTACTTTATACTTTATTTCCTTAGATATTACAATTTACAATGTATGGAAAACGTCAAAGTCAAATACATGAGTATATGTAAAATGTATGATATACAAATACACCATATACAAAATTTAGAAGAAGCAAACTTATTCTAAAATAAAAGTTATGTTATTGTTAAAAAAAAGTAAATATAAAAAAATCTACAGGCATTATTGCACCCTTGTAAGATATTCATTAACTGAATAAAAAGCCTCAGACAACAAATATTGCTTTAAACGTTTTTTAAACAACATAAGACTATCAACAGCCTTCAGGTTTGGTGGTAGCTTGTTAAAGATTGCTGGCCCCAATGAGTTCTACCAACATTCAGTCGGTTAAAAGGAACTCTAAATGAGCTGACTTGTCGTGTGTTATAGGTATGAACATCACTGTTAATGGCAAATCGACATTTATTTTTAAAAATATATATACATAGTTCAAATAAGTATACACAAATTACGGTCAAAATCTTGTATTTCTTAAAGAGCCCTCTGCACGAGTAAGTCTTCGACACACCCACCAAAATCCTCTTCTGACACACAAGCAATTCCCCAACCACACCGGACGAGCCACAGAAGATCACCCCGTAACGCAGACGAGAATCAACTTGTGCGTTATACACCATGAGGAGCTCCCTCATAGAAATCGCTGAATTGAGCGAACGAACAAGAAAACAACATGAATTTAATTTTGATTTGAGCAGATCACAATGATTTTTCCAATTCAGATGCTCATCAATTTGCACTCCTAGAAATTTTATAGTATTGATTTTTAACATTTCTTCATTATTTATAAGCAGTTCCATATCCAGATTATTATGATCCTGGTAATTGTGGAAACGGATGTAATTAGTTTTCGTGTTATTGAGAAATAGTGAATTTTGACAGAACCATTTACACAGACTGTTCAAATTTCGATTACAGTTTTGAGTCAAAATGCTATCGTCCCCATGAGAAAATAAATAGGAAGAGTCGTCGGCAATCTGTCAGAAGCGTTATTAAAAAATACAATTTTAAGTACACGAGGTAGAGACTATTATACGGGTATAAATCTGATGAATTTATTAAACTAATTATAATTGCTTCTAGCAAGTTCGTAGATATAGACAATATTTAAGATAATATAAAAAGTGGCAGATCTAAGTTGTTTAGATAGTTTTTATAGCACTGATTATTCTTATGATCGAACATCAGCACTATAGGAAAAATCCTTTAAGACAATCTGGATTGGACTCTGGAATTTTTTGAATCGTTGGAGGTTATATTCGTTGGGGAATGAGACCTCAGGAAGGTCGTTCCACAAGGATGGCGTCCTCCAGATGAACTAATCCTTAAATAGTAGTTTTAGCTTGGCTATGTTAAACGTCATTAACAGATTTTTTTCAAAAATGAAATGGTATATACAATATTATTTTATACAATTAAGAATTTAATGCATTTGTAATAAATAACACCAGACAAGAAATTTTAGGTTATTGGTTGTATATTATATCAAAAAAATGCATTTTTCTCGTTGATTTTGGGATGCTGAATACAAAAATGATAATGAAATTAAAAACGTAGGTGCCGTTTTCAAAAAAAAGTTTTTTATTTTATTTTTAACAAAACAATAAATGCTAGATAATTTTACACTTTTAGTGTCACTAAATGCGCTGTCGTTTGGCTATTCTTTTGTGAATTGTTTCTGGAGCATCTCTAACAAGAGTCAAACAGTAGTCGGCAAGCATGGAAGCATTCCAGTTTCCCTGGTACCTGTTCTCAATTGTTGATATATCCTGATGGAAACGTTCGCCGTGCTCATCATTTACTGCTCCGCAGTTGTCAGGAAAAAGGAGTGTAGGAAATGGATTTTTAGAGTCATATTGCAATCCATTTTTTGATTTGACGACAGCATATTTTCAACAAGAGTAACGTAAATTGTCAGCTTTTTTATTTCCCAAGAAATTAGTAACCACGAGACGAAAGTCATTCCAAGCATTGTTTTCAATATCTGTTATAGTGCTGTCAAAGTGTTCGTCTTTCAGTGTGTCGAATGTGTGGCCTTATACCTTCTTTAATTATTGCTTCACTTAGCCTCGGAAAATGCTGGCCCATGTCTATTCAGTGCCTTAACAAAGTTTGTCATTAGGCCCAATTTGACATGCAGAGGTGGTAACAAAATCTTTTTGGAGTTTACCAATGGCATATGTTGTACATTCTTTTGCCCTTGATTGTAATGAAGTGACCGTGTGACAAAACTTGGTGTAGCCTAGCTGCAACCCAAATAACAGTGTAATAACCTTTAAGTCGCCACATATCTGCCATTGATGCTAATCATATTTTATGGTTGTCAATAGGATCTTCATATTGTCGTATAATTCATTCATGTGAACTATATATCCGAAAGGAATAGACGGAAGAATATTGCCAATATGCAATAGTACTGCCTTTAAACTCATATTGAACTATCTATAAACAACCTCCATTCCACTGGTTTATAGTTTATATTTAAAGTTGCCAATAAACCGCCAATGTTATTGCAGAAACCCAAGTTAATTTCCATGTCAAAAAATGGTGTTAGGCCTTTATGGCGTTTATGAAAAACATTTACAGAGACATCGTCTTCTAATAGGTTCCACTGCTGCAATCTTGACCCTAGTAACTCTGCCGTACTTTTTGGAAGTTCTAGATCTCTCACGAGAGGACACAATGCCGACTGAGCAGGCACTACTGATTTATTGGCCCTTATTATAGTACCGTCCTCAGGAAAACAATAAAAATGGTGGAAAACAAGTGTCCTTTTATCCGTTTAGTCCTTTATTTATTTAAAATAGGGTAGTAAAACACTATTTATTTGCCGCTTAATTAAAATTTCAATATTAGGGCGGTTTCGGCATTGTGTCAATATCCCTATTTAGGTAAATTTAATTAAAACTAATTACTTCGCGCTCTTATATTTGTGACCAGATTTTTATTATACAGGGACTGTTCAGTACAAGGCAGACATGGAAGTGGATTTACATGGGTTTAAATGGATATCGCTCTTATTTTAAGCAATAGGGGATTAGGACTTCGCATAGGTATGGGGGATCATCCCTGGGGACATACCATGTCGTGCTGTCGTGGTAAATTTCCTTAACTTGGTGAAAATGTAGATTTGGCAATGTAACATCCATATATTGTTATTACAATACAAATATACCACGTGCGTTCTTGCGGTTACAGTGTTAATATATTAGGGGCACATGACGTCGCGTATCTCTTAAACGTGTTAAAAGTTTATGTTCGGTTTTAGCACACCTAAAATGTAAGATTTAGTTGATTTTATTTTATATACATTTTCGCTATTATCCAGTGTAATCGGTTAATCTGTTGAGTATTTGATTAAAAAAGTTAACTTCTTTCACGAATATAATCGAATCGTGGACCTTCAAATCGTGACATAAATTTTTTTTTAACATTAACAAATGTCAAGATTCGGATTTTTCTTTACCACAGGCCTTATCTGTGCCGAACATCTCATTTATAACCTTAAAATTCTAACAAACTCAAACTTACCTAACAATTATTAATTATTGTGGAATTTTTTTACATTTTGTTCAGGTCATTACAATTGATAGCCAGGGCCCTTCGGACCCTATCTAACTGCAAAACTTCCGATGAGCTCAATCATAGATAAGTAAATAAACTACACTTTCTTTATAGAGTTTATTAAAAACAAACATTAATAACATGGTGTATGCTGTTTGTAATGTAAAAATGTAAGTGTATAAAGGAACATGCCCATTTAATATTAATAAGCGGTTTCTTATAATCTGTAAAACAATAATAAATGATGTTGAATATCGATATTTCCCTTTATAATAAGTTCTCTTTTCATTTTTATATTTTTTCGACAATATTTTTACATTCATTTAAAAACCGTTTTACAAATTTATAATATTTTAAAGCAAAATGGTTATCTACAGCAAATTACAAAATAATAACACTTTCTCAAGAAGTTATAAAAAATATGTATACTTATATTACTTTATACGATGTACCAACTTATAAATAAAATCTGCGTCCTAGAAGATGGTAATAATGAGGACGACAGTCGAATCGCAATCGGTTTTTTTCGTTTTTCAGTAATGGTCGGCATATTGCGAGTGTCTGATTCCAAAACTGTGAGCTGCTGAATAATCTAAAACAACCTAAAAACAAAATTTATATTAAACGGTCATCAGTTCTTCTATAGGATGGATGAAACGTGAGTATTTATCATTAGAAAAAGATTACTGCAATTTTTTTAAAAAATCGTAAAAATAGCAATGATGTTAATGATGACGTGAATAGTTTACCTACAGAATAATTTAACTTCCAAGCAACAAATATACTACTACTATAGTCTATTCATTTCCCCAATTCAGAAGCCAAAACAAATGCACGCGACGAGCACGTAAACAACAAACAGGGTCGCATTGAGAACAATATAACAGTACAATCTCGAACCACACATGAATTGATCTGAAATAATAGCCTACACTAAACTACGACACTGTTAAAAATGCATTTAGTACAAAGGCATCTTTTAACGTACTTTTGAGTATCCATTTGGATACGCAGGCCTTTTATTTGGATACCCAGTAAATATCAAATGGATCAAGAAATTTTTTAATTACTTAGTAATTTAAAAACTACTGAACTGATACCAGTGATGACTGATACCTAAAAATGCTTTAAAATGATTAGAGTCAGAAAAAATACTAGAAAAATAGGGCTGTTTAAAAGACATGGATACGCAGCAAAAATTCACTAAAGACATGGATACGCAGTAAAAAATCACTAAAAGATGCCTTGTTTAGTACTAGTATTATTTTCTATGGGTTACTGGTTAATACAGATTTCTTATGTATTTATTTAATGTGAAGATATTATTTGAGTGTAATATTTAATAATAGTTACAATAAGTTTACCCACGGTAGCACGTTAACAAAATTAATAATGGTTATTGACCAAATGCGTACGGAGATTTTGGTTCCTATTTTGACAACCAACAGCAATCATGATTCATTCCTGATGACACTTTCTATTACAAGAGTCTTAAATTCGCTGCTTACCATTCTTAAAAAATAAAATGCTTAACATAGTTTTACAATATTAAAATCAATTAATTAAAGGTCAACCAGATATATGTTTTAAAAAGACTTACCATTTTGCCGTCTAAATAGGTTAGTAATATAGGCTGTTATGTTTGAGCAGTTAATTCTGTACCCAAGGAATGGTTAGAAAAGGAGATAAGTCTGGTCTTTTTGTAAAAACATGTTGTAGGAACCCAAATATGGAGAATGGCGAATTCCAAATGAATGACTTGGAGCTTGTCTTAAATGAGACACCACCTATAAAAGTGTTAGTAAATGTAGGTGTTATATTTTATTGAAATGTACATTTTAACAGATCAATCGGCTAAAAAAGTATTAATAATAAACAATTATCCATACTTTATACAATTACTGTTAATATTATTTTATACAACGCCATAACGTAAAATATCGGCCGTTTAAAATTATCCAGGAAAATTTGAGGAACGTAAATGCATCATAATTGTTTTGCAATTGGTTGGATTTGTTGGGATTTGCTTCTTATGAGAAAATATTTTAAACTCACCAACTCTGCAACTGAGTTACTAGATAGAAGATCGTGAGAAATACCAAATCCCAAACTATATGGCATTTACATTTAGTTCTTGTTTCAAATAATAATAGAAAAAATGCTCAAAGGGAAATATCTTGGAGACGAACTACAGATCGATTGGCAAAATTTATCGTCAAAATAGAATGGTCACCTCACCTTTTCTGGAGAATATACACCAGGTCCAGGAATAGTTTCGTCCTTGGGGATGTTTGTTCTTCCGCCCATTGTATACGCGGGTGAGTGGGTCTTATAATTTTCAGGATCCACGTTATTGTACTGTCCTGGTCCAGGATTCTTTACTCTGTCGTCTATGACATCTTTGTTCCTGCCCGAAATTGTGTAAGCCGGAGATTCTTTGTTACCAACGACTGATGGGATTATGTAGACATTTGGAGCTGGAATATATTTTAATTATTAGCAATTAGCATTAGCATTCCATAACTTATATTCCATAAATTTTCAAAGAAAAGCTGGCAAATTGCGAGAAACAAGGTAATACTTATATAACAATTAATTCATAAAATTGAGCTGTTCACTGAATACATTTTGTATGGTTTTATTGATTTAAAAGTTAGGATATTGTATATCAATAAATGAACGTGCTGATACACCTGAACAATTCATGTAAAGATGTCCTGGAAACCAGCATGGAGAGAAACCAGCTCTGTCTGAATAGGTTACAACATTTTACACTAAATAATATATGCTAGGCAAAAATATTGCATATTTTGCCGATACAACAAAAAATGTCCAAACATGCCCATTTGGTAGGCAAGGCTTGCTGAATATCAATATATCTAAAAAAATCCTTCCATCAAAAGACATGTAATGATATAAATTCCCTACGTTGTATCTTTACACGTCACAAACCCACTGATCAAGAGCCATCGTGACGTAAAACTACCCATCCTTATTGATTATTGACTTTAAAGTGAATAAAAATATATGCGTAGTTCCGCAATACGTTTCACATTCAATATCGTGTTAAAAAAAGACAAAAGTGACAATCGTGGTTGCATATTGATTCGTTATTTGCCAGCTGTTAACTGATATTTTGATGTGTCAATGAAGTGTCAATCTTAATTTGTTTTTACAGGAACTGTGCCTTCAAATTGAATTTAATCCTATAAATAGTTATTATCTGAGCCAGTTTTTTGTATTTTCGAGTCAGTCTTTTGTATTTTCGGTAAATATTTATGGACATTTATTTGTTGTAAAATTTAAGGTACGGCTAAAGCCTATTAAATGCATGCGTTCATGATTTGAAAGTAGGCTATGAGAACAACGATAATCGATATTTTGTATTGAAAATAAATGGCGACCGAGGTTTGATATAATCAACAGCAGATAGCCAGTTTTTTGCCGTCACCTTTTCAATTTTTTTTCCAAAATTATAAATTCTTTTTGGAATACGTATATCGGAATGCTAGACACGTCTATTATAATCTTTATGAAATCAGACTTCGTTTTGATATTTTTCTTGCGCGAAATTTTTATTGATCATATGATTTTAAAGACGTGTATGTAATGCACATACAGACTTTATATTATGTATTTGCCTGACAAATATAAATATGCAATATTTTCGTCCGAAATGCTACATCCTGAGCCGTTTGCCTTATGACATACTTCAGCCCTGAAATCGTTAAGGCCGTATTAGAGTCGGAAATTTTTTCTCTTGCGCCGGCATTTATAATGGCACGTATTCATGCACAGTAAACCGTTCTCGATCAGCTGGAGCATTGTCAACGGTCAGAACAGCAGGTACTGTCGAAATCCTTAAAATACCCCCAGAATTAGAGATGGGCAAACCTGTTCGTTTTGATTACCAGTTAAAGCAGCTACTGCTATTTACAAATAGGAGGTGCAAAAAGTTGCTGAATTAGCAGTCCATAAGTTTAATAAAGAATGTAAACTGCTAATTTAAGTACCAGTGGGTTTAAATGGCCATTAGCTGTTCATACCTGCTTCGACCAAATAATAAACAGTTAAAAATAACAGAATAATCCATGTCTACCAAATTCCGCCGGCAATGGCAATTAAAATGGCGCGTGCCCCATTTCTGGTAATGAGAGGCAGCTGATCGGGAACGGTGTACTGCGCATGAATCCGTATCATTTTAATTGTCAGAAGAGTAGAATTTCCGACTGTAGTACGGAGAACGGTGTACTGCGCATGAACCCTTGAATTATAATGTCATTGCTGGCGCCATAAAAATTCCCGACTGTAATACGGCTTTTAATATAATTTTGCAACTTGAAGCTTTTTGGACTTTCACATGATATGGTACATTTCAGGGCTAATCCATAAATCATGGCCAAAATTAACTTTATTTGTATAGTATACTTGTTTGTATGATTTATAATAATAAAACGCACCAGGGGTAGCCAAAGGTTTTTCCAGGTTAGTTTTAGTTCCAAAGCTATATTTTGGGGTATGGTCGAGCATGACGCCATCAGCTTTCTGGATATTGTATACATTTGGAGCTAAGGGTATAAAAATTAAATAAAGTAAAAAATAAAATAAAAAAAATACACTTGAAGTAATAAAGTCAAAAGAAGGAACTACGTTACCAAATAAAATACTACAAAGAGGCACCTAATACTAAAATTGTCGACAAGTCCATTTTTTATATTAATTCGCATAAAAATTGAAATAATGTTCTGAATAGTTTATGTACATTTAAGTGTTCTTGTTATTATTAGCATTCAGTGATGATTGTGCATAGTGCGGTGCAGTGTAATATTTCTTGTAACAGTTTTTTAACATTTAATAAATGGAAAGTTATGATACATTTTTAATGCAGACAATGTTCGATGTAACTCATTACAAAATCGAACGCGAAAAGCTGTTATATTAATAATTACTATCCCTGAGTTCGCGTACTCTAGATTTTACTAACCAGAGACGTTAGTTAGCGTTTTACAAGGTACGGTTTCAATTTTTTTAAATATAAAATTCCTTCATAATTTTTTAAAGTAAAGTAATAATTATTTTAATAACTAACCAGGTGTGTTGAATGGTTGTATCAATTCGGACTTGACTCCAAAACTATATTTTGGAGTATTGTCAAGTTGATCACTCCCTGGTAAAGTATAAACGTTTGGTGCTAAAAATCAAAAATTGTTATTCAATGATCAATTTTCTTTAACTGGTTGTTTGTTTAACTTTAAAAAAAAAATAGGTTTCATATACAGTATGTCCACGGATGGGTTTTACAAGAGGACAAATGGACTAAAAATTGAAAGATACGAAAAAAAGTTACTCTTAATAAACGTTTTTGCTTGTCTAGAAAATACGATTCATCATAAGAAACTTCCTTTTTTTTATACAGGGTGGGTAAAAACTGCAAAAATATTATTTTGCTTAAGAGTAAACATACTTTATTTTGAAAGATATAAAAAAAAGTCACTCTTAATGAATGTGTTTTCTTCACAACAAACCCAAGTAGAACAATTCATTAAAAGGTTTACCTATGTAAAAATTATTTTCCAAAAAGTATTCTCTGGCACACCTCTGACTGGTGAACCTAGTTAAAATAATAATGACACTTAAGGTGATAGGTACTTGTTGTCAATGTCCTTATTTAATGAAGTTATTATTTAAGTAGAAGTGATATCTACTGAACAAAGAGTTTTTACAATACAATGTTATGGGGATGGTCAAGTTTCATACCGCTACGTCATGGAACAATTTACCGAGAAATTTGTAGGAATCCCAATAACTAGGATGGCAATCTGCAAGTTAATAAAAAAGTTCAAGATAACTGGTTCGGTTTTGGACCACAAAAAAAATAAGAAGAAATACGACAATGATGATGCTGCTACATTCTTAGTTCTTCATTCTGTTGAAGACGTCCCTTAGAAATCGTGTTACTCAGTTGGAAGTTGTGAAGCAAAAACGTTTATTAAGAGTACTTTTTTTCGTATAATTCAATTTTTAGTCCATTTGTCCTCTTGTAAACCCCATCCGTGGACATACTATACATTAAGCCATATCATATCACTCTTGTAAAATTAAATTTAAAAGAATGAATTTAATATTATACTTAAATAGGTATACAATTTTATGTTGTATGGGTTTAATCCAAATAGTATTCAAGTACTATTCATTACCAATGCCAATGCTAATTAATAAAGAAATGTCCTAAAATAAACTCCTTTCACTTATCATAGTAAATAATCAATTATTATTTTTGTTATTTGTTATAGTTTATGATTTTTTAGTAAAATAAGAATTATTATGAGAAAATCTAACCAGGTGTGTTGAATGGTTGTATCAATTCGGACTTAACTCCAAAACTATATTTTGGAGCATTATCAAGTTGATCACTTCCTGGTAAATTGTAAACATTTGGTGCTAAAAATTGAAAGTTTGTAAACAGTAATAAATTATCATTTTATAATCTCAATGATTTTTTTAGTAAAATAAAAATATATTATTAAAAGAACTAACCAGGTGTATTGAATGGTTGTATCAATTCGGGCTTAACTCCAAAACTATATTTTGGTGTATTATCCAATTGTTCGCCCGTTGGGACCTTATACATATTGGGTGCTACAAATAATAATATGTGATGAAATTGTGAGTAAAAGTATATATGGCGACAATTCAAAATTTTTTGTAATGCTACTAACAATGACTAGTATATACTTTTTTAAAGAACTAAATCCCCTGTATTTATTTAAAATTTAAGGTTTTTCGAAAAAGGAATTCGAAATGATAAAAAACAGCAAAACTAACCAGGTGTGTTGAATGGTTGTATCAATTCGGGTTTAACTCCAAAACTATATTTTGGTGTATTATCCAATTGTTCGCCCGTTGGGACCTTATACATATTGGGTGCTACAAATAATAATATGTGATGAAATTGTGAGTAAAAGCATATATGGCGACAATTCAAAATTTTTTGTAATGCTACTAACAATGACTAGTATATACTTTTTTAAGGGACTAAATCCCCTGTATTTATTTAAAATTTAAGGTTTTTCGAAAAAGGAATTCGAAATGATAAAAAAAAAACGGCAAAACTAACCAGGTGTGTTGAATGGTTGTATCAATTCGGGTTTAACTCCAAAACTATATTTTGGTGTGTTATCCAATTGTTCGCCCGTTGGGACATTGTACATATTGGGTGCTATAAATAATAATATATGGTAAAAATGCAAGTAAAGGTATTAAGTACAATTATTTAATTAGTTTAATTATCAGATAATTTAATTATTTATGAACCACAAGAACATTTTAGACAACTTCTTCATGCCTACATTTTTTAACTTTATATTTTAATCAACTTCTTTATTTAATTATATTTTAATATTTTTCAAAAATGGAATTTTTAGTGATAAATAAATCAATAAAAAAACTAACCGGGTGTGTTGAAAGGTTGCACTTGTTCGAGTTTAACCCCGAAACTATATTTTGGTGTATTATCCAATTTATCGCCCGTTGGAACATTGTACACATTAGGTGCTAAAAGGAAAACTGAATAATTAAAGGGCATATTATCATAAAGCTAACTGATATTAAAAATGTTTTAATTAGTGCTGTCAGCGCTTGAGCGAAAAACCGCTTGAGTACTCGATTATTGAAATAACCGACATCGCTCGATTATTAAACAAACCGCTCGAGTTATAAATTCAAGCGAAAATCGTCGCTTGTTACTTATTACCTTTCACTCGATGCCCGCGAGCTTCGCTTGACGCCAACCGAAATATGCCGCTTGGTAGTGTAATCACTAGAGGTAAAAAACTGCTCGTATATTCGAGCAGGGTTTTGTTTTTACTGGCTAGCCAGGGGCGATAGTAAATTTTTTAAAAATTAATGGTTATAATTTTTTTTTAAATCAGAATCAACTGTTCTTCCGTAATAATAACTCTAAACTAAACTTCTAAAACTTATAAAAACAACCCCTGGTGTTTTATCAACACATTCTTCTTAGTCATAAAAATTTCAAGTGATCAATCGCTCGAGCGATTCACTCGATTATTAAAATAGCTCGAATATCAAGTACTCGATTATTAAAATCATCGGTTTTTTCAAGCACTAGTTTTAATGTATGAAAATATGCATGTAAGTAGTTTGTTTAATATTATATATTCCTATACAACGTGTCCACTATAATGAGGGCCAGTAAAGGGATCTCGGAAACCGTAAGAGATACGAAGTCGCTCGCGGAGGTAAAGTTGCGCATTTATGCCTAATAATAGGCCGTTTAGAAAGTTTTAAAATTCCGAGTAGTTCCGGAGATATCCGGAAAAAAACGAAATTCTGAAAAATCGTGTAATTTTTTTCCTGGGTTTTTTTGAGATCGAATTCTAAAGTAAATTACACTTTTACATTGCCACTTTTTCTGCTCTATCTAACAGCGTTAATTGTTTTGTAATCCGACGAGTCGTCTTCGAAGGACCATTATCAACTTTTTTTTAAATACGGTCCTGTTTTTCTGATATTCGAATTTGATAGCTTTTTTTCTTCCGAATGCAACGATGTATGACACATTGTGGTTTAATGACGTTTCGAGGGTTTTTTGAACAACATCAGGAAATGTTGGGATACGGTCCTGTATTTCTCTCAAATGCCAATATCAGGAAAACAGGACCGTATTTAAAAAAAGAAAGTTGATAACGGCCCTTCGAAGACGACTCGTCGGATTACAAAACAATTAACGCTGTTAGATAGAGCGGAAAAAGTGGCAATGCAAAAGTGCCATTTACTTTGAATTCGATCTAAAAGAAAAAACAGGAAAACAATGAAACAATTTTTCAGAATTTCGGTGTCTTCCGGATATCTCCGGAACTACTCGAAATTTTAAAACTTTGCCTCCATTTAACCGACTTCGTATCTCTTATGGTTTCCGAGATCCCTGTACTGGCCCTCCTTATTTTCGACATGTTGTATACCTATTTGAAGATGAAACATGTTTTACTTGATCCAACAATCAAAACAAATTGTTAATAGATAAATAAAAAACTAACCCGGCGTGGTAAATGGTTTAACTAACTCCGGCTTAACCCCAAAACTATATTTCGGTGTGTTATCCAATTTCTCGCCAGTGGGAATTGTGTAAGTGTTTGGAGCTACAAATAAAATAATAAACATAATAGAACCTAACCTAACACCATGTGTCAATTTTAATTATAGGAAATTTATAGAAATTCCTAATTTCCAGTGTGGTTTATAAATAAATTAGAGTTAACGTTAAAATTCACGCAAAAGTGCCCGATCATTGATATGGCATACAATTTATGCCCAACTCACGTTTATTTTACCTCTCAAAAAACACAGATTGAAAATTAGCATAAAATTAAAAAAATATATTTTAATTACTTGTGTCTTAACAAAAGCAGACCATAGACTGTTGTCAGCTAAATTAACTATAGCATTGTAAGATTTAGTTATTGTTTCTTTGTAGATAAAGGTCTGTTCTATGTTTATACAGGGTGTTATGGAAATGACGTATTATATTTAAACCGGCAATTCCTGAGATAAAGACAAATTGAAGAAAAATAGCCATAAATGGCGCTTGCAATACATTCAGCGGTAGAAGTGACCTGACATCAAACCAGAAAAACACCTGTGTGGCACTGCGATACATGTAAGCAATCAAGGAATTCTGGCCGGCCGGTGTTGTCATATGTACACCTTAATCTCTTTAGACAAAATAAAATAATTTAAACACTTTTCCATTCTGTAATATCTTTTTGTACAATTAATTGAAGAACATTTACGACGGACTATGTTTTAATGAACCCGAAAAAACATATGAAATAGTAATAGCCAATTACGTCACTAGGTCAAATGCCAATGAGCTCTTGACGCCTTACATCGGCTGAGCGAAGTAGTTTCATATAGCGCTGGACGCGTGCGTCTGTTATTTCAAGACCAACCAGCGGCCCGATACGTTGTGTCTCTCGTCGGTCATCAACACACTCTCAGCGATCCGCTCTGTTTTTTCGGTTTACGCGTGTATCCTGCCCGTACATAAATAATCTTTAAATATGTTTTTTTTTTTGACGCGTTTCTTCTGGTCGTGAAATTTCTCGCGTGTAATGAAATCTAATAATCTGTAGTATAATCTGTATTATTGTATTTTCAAAAGCTAATTATCGGTTCTGTTTCACTATTACTGTGTCTATATAAAGTGTTTCCAGGAGTGTTCCCATGAAAAAGAAAAAAAACTGATTGTGTTTGTGCCTGGATTTCCTCGCTCTTTAGGTATAAGGATAAATACAAGTAGGTAGAAAATAATTTATTTTTATAATTTTATATGGAATTTCAGTTTTACATTAACTATGGCACCATTGCCATTGCCTCTGGGTGAAATGTTGTACAGTAGCGTGGACTGACCTGTGAGTAAGAGTGTTTATTACCCCACTTTTAAAACTGTCGATTTAAAAAAAATAAAATATGTAGCGCTTCTCTAAGATACCCGAGGAGTCACCCATTTAAATATAATACGTGATTTTCATAACACCCTGTAGAAACATGGATTTTTAACAAAATTATTTAAAACTAACCAGGAACATCTGAAGGTTTTTCATTAGGTGCTTTTGCTCCAAAAGTGTATTTAGGTGACGTATCGTGCAATCTTTTTTCTGAATCGGGCACATTGTATACATTGGGTGCTAAAAATTAAAAGTATGCCATATAGTGACGACGCATACTATGTGGGATGCAAATTATAAGAAGCTAAGTTTAGTTTAAATTTAAGACAACAAAATGTATATTTTAGAATTCAAAGTTTTACAAAAACCTTTTAAGTTTACATTGTGGTATGGTACTCATCAGTAGCGGATCTAGGATTAGATTTATGGAGAGGCTAAGAAAGCCCGCCAAAAGCTAAACATTTTTCGGAACACGGCCAAATATGACTAAATTTATAGTAAATATTACTAGAACTGATACCCACTCATTACTTCAGCGCTATTGCCGGACTTAGTTTTTAAGTACCTACTCTGCTACTTTAATAATTTATCACAATTATTTTAAATGTTAGTGGGGGATATACTCCCCCCCCCCCCCCTGCAGATCCGCCACAGGTGCTGATGTCTACCCACATAAACTTAGCTTCTTATTTCAAATAAAAGAAATGTAAATATTGAGTGAAAAGGGATGCAATAGTTAAGTGCAAGCAAAAGCAGAAGCAATTCAGATCATTCGCAATCATGAAAAGAAGAAATTGAAAAAGAAAAATAGAAAAAAATAATGGATGAAATGTCAAATAAATTAAACAAAAAAAAACTAACCAGGGGTACTTAACGTACTATGTAGTGGCGTCCTTCTTCCAAAAGAGTATCTGTGGCTACTGGTACGCACAAATGGTTTATAAGCGTTAGGAGCTGTGTTAAATATTACTTTATTAATTAACTAAAACCAATATAATTAGTAGTAGTAGCTATCTATATTCCTCGTGCTACTTTATTCGTTTAGTACCTAAATGTTACAGGCGATAGTCTTTCTGATCGTTTTAGGTAAGTACTGTCCATTATACTTCGATATTAAGTACATAGGTAGTACCAATTTTCCAGAAAATATATTTACTGATTTTTGAAATACTTGCGAAATTCCAGGCTTCCTTGACACCCGGCATATATTCTACTGAATAAGTATTTCGCACTCGACTTGTCGCCTGTAGTTTGAATTTTAAATAAGTTACAGTATTGTCAAATATTAATTTGTTATTTTATTTGTAAAATAGTTATGGCATCTCCGTTCGTTCACGTTTTTTAATAATTTACTTATTTAGGATTTTTCCTTACCAGGAGTATCTACGGGCTTTCCTACGTTTGTTTTTAGCCCAAACGTATATTTAGGGGAACTGTCGTGGATCACTTTTTCAGCCTTATCGGGATTGTAGTCTCCAGGGGCAGGAAAGTTGTCTGATCTGGGTTCTTTTGGTCTACTATGAAGACTTAATGCTGGTGGAGTGTCTTTACCTTGAGGAAAAATAAGGAATTATTAAATATCATTTTTAGATAAATTACGATGAAAAATATGATGGGTAGTTCAGGTTCTTCTACATATTATGACTGTGGATATAATTCTGCGTATACGCCTAATTTTAAAAATTGCAGAACATTTATTTTTTTAGGAAAGAGGAAAACTTTAGAGTCTTAAAATAAGAAGGAAATCTTAAGACTCGATCCAAAAATAGCATTAAATTTAAAGCTGGAAAAAAATCAGAAAAATGCATGCAAATATGAATCCAGTCAAGAAACATTTATCAGAAAACACGGCAGGGTTTAGTAAAAAACACTAAACAATGTAACGTTGATGTAGCAAATAATGGATAGATTTTTGACACACTTTACAGATGAAATGGTTGTATGCCCCTGTATACAGGATGATTCACGCTTTGCTATAGATATAGGACCGTAAATACTATTTATAAAGAACAACTAATTTGCCATCAAATTAAATAAAAATATACAGATTGTTCCATTTAAATAAGAAAGTTTTTAATGGTTGAATTCTTTCACTATGAACCTTGAATTGTGACCACCCTGTACATTTTCTGCCGAATTTGAAATATTTTTGAGACTTGATGATCTTCTAGCTATTCGATGAGAAAAAAATTTTAGTCCAAGAGCTAAGGTAAAAAAATTATATGGATTATTTCATCGTCATGCATTTGTTAAATAATTACAAAATGTCCAGATATCTCAAAAACTAACAGAGTCTGACAAAAACATGTTATATAAAATGTGCTTAGTATTTAACGCTTAATCGAAAAACATAATAAAAATTACCATGTTGTATTTAAAAAACGAAATTGGCAGCTACTTCCGGTATAACCGGAAATGACAGAAGCATGTAAATATTTTAGTTAATGAGAGCATATCGATGAACCTAAATCCCCAAAGTTTCAGAAACATATATTCAGTAGTTCTCCATAAAGTTCTAATGCAAGCTCGTCGTGAATCACCCTGTATAATTGGTAAGTAATGAAATTTCCCCTCTGCAGGAAGCTAGCCCTTTCTTAAGGGTACGTTGATGTCGGAGCTACGATTAGCGATAAAAGCGGCGATACTAGCGAAGCGGTGAATGATTTAATTATTTCGTACGTCATTGTTTTCACTAGTATCGCTCATCTTATCGGTTATTGCACCTTCACTCTTAGCCTTCTTACCCTCGACATACGCTTTCCCCCGAAAAAGATAATTGATAAAAGAAGAAAGAGGTAACTTTCACGACATTATCCCTGCGGTGAAAACCATCTTACTTATAGCCTTAGTTCCTATTAGGCCACTTCTTTATGTTAATGTTACGTAGAAAGTGAATTAAAATACACTTTTTCTTGACCTGAGTAATAATTATTAAATTACCTTTTGCACTGAGACCATATACATTATATTGTCCAGGACCGGGTCCAATACTTTCTAATTTCGAATTGTTTTTAGCACCAAAACTAAATGAGGGGGCGCTGCTTGTTTTTGCTTCCAAGGGTTTCTTGCCTAAAAGAGAATATTTTTTAAGGATAAAAGAAATGGCCACAAACAAAATCGACCAATCGAAATCAAACATTTTTCAAAGCAACATTGACAGTTATATTGTTGAACTCGATGCATTCTTATTCCATAGAAATTATCTTGCACAATGTCACTTTTGTCAAATTCAAAATGGTACGAGGTTAAGGGGGAAAATCAACAAATTGACAATTGCTAAATTACCATATATTTTCATTGTTAAAAGAGGTATCGAAAAATGTTTTATACAGAAGTTTATTTATAATGATTGTTCAATAATCTACCATTTTCAGAATACGTATACGGGGTCAGGTAAAAAAGTTATCGGACCTAACCTCATTTTTTTAAATGGAACTCCCTATATATTTTAATCTAAAAAGAAAGCATTTTAAACTCTCTTTCCAAATTTATAACACACCATGATGATAGATATCATATCAAATTTTCAAAATGTAGAAAGTCATTTTCACAAATGAATATGTATAAATGAAATTGACGTTAAACGCCTAGGAACCCAATATCATCCATGATGTGTTATTTATTTGAAAAGAGAATTTAGAATGCAATTTTCTTAGATTAAAATATACAGGGTGCTCCATTTAAGAAAAGGGGTTAGGACCGATAACTTTTTACCTGACCGCGTATACTTATTCTAAATACGGAAGATTATTCAAAAAATCATTATAAAGAAACTTTTGTATATAACATTTTTCTGTACGGGTGCCAGGGGAGAGCCATTTCCTGCCTTGGTAAGATTCTGTGAAAGTCAGAGTTTGTTTCTTAATCTAGGGAAATGTGTATCGATTACGTTTACCAGAAACAAAAATGTATACAATTTTCGTTATACTGTTAATAATAGTGATCTCGAATCAGTTAATGAAATACGCGATTTGGGTGTTATAATCGACACTATATAAGTTAATTTTTAGTTCTCACATTGAACAGGTTATCAATAAGTGTAATCGATTTTCAGGATTTATTATAAGAAATAGTTTAAATTTTAATAATCCGCAAACAGTTCTAAACGTGTATTATGCGTTTATATTTAGTAAACTTAGTTTTGCATCGGTTGTTTGAAACCGTCAGTACGCGGCTTACCAGCGAAGGCTGGAAAGTATTCAAAATAAATTGTTACGGTTCTTATCACGAAAAACAGACATAGCTATAGTCAATAGCAACTATAAGCCTATAATGGAGAAATTTTCAGTAATGCTACTTACTGAAAGACGAATGGTTTCCGATGTAGTTATGATCTACAAGTTGGTGAACGGTCTTGTTGATTCGCCAACGCCGAGGTCAAAGTTAAGCTTTAATGTACCGGTTAGGGACTTAAGGCTTCAAAATATTTTTAATATTCCGCTAAGAAATACAAATTCTGGAAAAAATGCTTCTCTCTATAGAGCGAATAGGGCATGTAATAGGCTTTCTTTAAGAATGGAAATGTCCGATATGTCTATAATTAGATTTAAAAAATGTGTAAAATCAATGCTATAAATAATCATAAATTTTAGGTTAACATAATTTAATGTATACTGAATTTAAGCATTAATAACTCCCACAACGTGGATGATATATTGGGCTCAGTGCCTGTTGTATCCCTATTTTTGTAAATAAATAAATAAACATTATCTTTGTCCGGAATTTATTGTCGGGGAATGTAGTAAAAAAAATATAAATCTGTTACTACGTATAAAAAAATACTGATTACGGCTATTTAGGGACATAGAATGAAATATAACAAAATTAAATCGGTATCGGTAGCGATCAAATACGAAATGTAATAACAAAACGAATGTAATAATGAAATTACTTTAACTTTAAATACTTATGACTTAAGCTAGATTTTCAAATATACGAACGACTCTTTAAACAACGACAATACCCACACAATCTGTCAGAACAAGGTTATTGCCAATAGAAATTTATTCCAACCCAGATAACATCAGCGTATTATAATTTGCAAATTACAAATAATAATAGGCTAATCAGACGGTAGAATAATACAAATACCTAAAATAATAATTATTTTATTTAATGTACAAGGTCTAATTCATGGTTTGGATCAGATTTCGAAATTTCAATGGCAATATCTAATATTGAAGTATCCCATCCAACCATTATGTAAAAATAATAAAGCTTATAACATACACTTCCCCAATTGTCAAATAGTCAAAAATTCATCACGTCTAAATGCTGTTATATATCTGGATTAGATACTGGCCCAAAAGCATCGCCTTCGTCACAAAAAAATTACCATTTCTTCTAAATAACAACAACAACAGTATTCTATCTAACATCAACTTAAAACTAAAACTGGATTTAGGTTAGGAGTTCCGCCATATTTAAGCTAGCTCCGACAAACTTTAGCTCCGCCATAATTTATTCTAAGGCAAAAAATAGCATAATTCTTAAGATTTAAATTAAATTTAATCAACGATTCCTTTTCATCAGGGTAGGTTTTAAAAGTCCATCAGAAAATTAATACTGTTAGATGTACAGGGTGTTATGGAAATGACTTATTATATTTAAATGGGTGACTTCTAGGCTCTAGTGTCCTAGAGAAAGACTACATACTTTTTTTTTAAACGAATATCTAAATACTAAGGTAACCACAGAACGGCGCGACAGTATGTGGATTCAGTTGGCAACAATGTGGGTCACTAGAGTATACTAACAGTATTGTCAGATCACACCGCATGTTTTCGCCCTTGCTTGGATACCTGCCGCGCGAGACTATCGTTGCTTCAGTAAATTTCGAGACTCGGGGATCGAACAACGCTGTCGAGGGTTCCACGTGCTTGATGTATACGAATTTTAAACGTTTTGTAAGTTGTAGCATTACCCGATTTCTTTTCTGTTGTGAAATAATTCATAATAAGAAATATTGTGATGTGATTTCAAATTTCTGTGGTATTACCTATTGTTGTTTGTGTTGCAAAACATACTTTTTGTGTTTTATTTTTTTATGGAATGACTATGTATCTTAAAATTGTAATATTCTTCTTCTAAAAAGTTTGAAAAAGAAGTGATAACGCGGATCAAAGACGTCTTGTTGTCAAAAACTGAACACGTGCGTTTACAATTCTGTGTTGCAATATATGACAACACCGCCTCAATAAACTATTGATTGCGAACGTCCTCAGTAGCGGCCACGTAAATTTTCAGATTTCATATAAAGTGTATATTTCATACAATAATTCAAAGCACCATTTAAGGATATTTTTCTACAATTTATTTTCATTTCAGGATTTGCCGGTTTAAATATAATAAGTCATTTCCATAACACCCAATTTCAAACCTATTTGAAATTCATAAAAAAATAATTATCCCGATCCGCTGGCATAAGCGTAAAATGTATAATTTAAAATTAATGCGATTTTTGCTCCTAAAAATTTAGCGCGAATTAGTAACGATTGGCTTACCAATGTATGATGGTAGGCGAACGCATGCTGGTCCCGGACTATTATATTCTGCGGCGATGGGCCCACGTCTTTTTGTTGGAGTCCATGGTCGTTGAGTTAAACCGCCCATGATGATCTGCAATAAATTTAAACTTAATTTATTGAACATTAATATTTTACCGTTATTTGATAATTGCAATTTGCCCAAAAACGGTAATCCAGTTAAGAAGGTTAATAATATTGTTGACAAGACTAGACCGCTATCAAAATTCGCTCGTTTTTATTCCGTTCTTTAACCCAAATCATATAGAAAAGTAAGGATTTCTTTTACAAAAATTGAAAGATGGTATTTATTTAGAGTCAAAATTACAAAATAATTACAAAAATCGATTAATAAACATCATCAGAAGTCGAGTCGATAAAGTCACGGCTATATGTGATAAGCATGCGACGATCAATCCGATATTTCTCTTTACCTTGTAAATAACACTAGTTCTATATAGGGGAAAATTTCACAAATATTGCATGAATCCTCGGCATTTGAAAATACAGTGGTACCTAGAGATACGAGTGCCCTAATATACGAGTTATTTGAGATACGAGCTGTCGAGCGAGCGAAGTTTTGTTTTGAAATACGAGCGGCATTTGAGATACGAGGAATGGTCAGCTGCGACGCGATCTCTACAAGTGAGATAAAAGATATCTTGGGAATGTAGGACAGAGTTTCACAGTTCGTGGAAAAGAAACACCCCGACCCGAAAAAGTTGCAACTGGTCGTGCATCGGAGCTATTTAATGGCACATGCCTAACTCATTTCCGCAGCATTCTAACAAACCTCCTTGGACAGTTTTTTTTTAATCCGGCGAGAAAGGCAAAGACCGGTGAAGAGAAAAGCAGTGACTAAAATTAAGCATCACAGTAGCATTTAAGTTGTGTTTAAGTTATTATGTTTTTATACAATATTTGTCATTTATAAATACATATTTCTTATTCAAAAACACGTAACAAAAACAATTGCGGGTAGCATTTTTGGGGCTGGAAGGGATTAATGGCATTTCAATTAAATTCAATGGGGAAAATTGCTTTGAGATACAAGCAAATTGACATACGAGCAAGGTTACGGAATGACTTAAACTCGTATCTCGAGGTATCACTATATCAATTTAAAGTGGTAAGGACAACTTAAAAAAAATCAATTATTGATATACAGGGTGTTTGAATAATGCACCAGGATACTAAAAGTAGTAAGTCATATAACCAGAAGTCGAAAACTCAATACTTCAGTTTTTCAAATGAAACCAAAAAAAAAGTATCAGTTTTCGACTTTTTGTTATCTCACTTATTACCATCAACTCGTAATCAACTTCTGTATACCAATATCCATATTATATGCACTTAGTTAATACATTTCTAGCTAATTCTTCTGCCACCTTTACCTACTGAAAGTATTGATAGAGTATACATCTGAGATCATTTTCCTTGTACGTTTTTTTTGGTACGTGCCAGTTAAAAAAATCATTTTATAGATAATCTTAAATCTACTGATTAATTATACCCGGCGAATAGAGTGTAAGGATGTTGGTACACTATTAATGCAAGAAATGTTACCGCATCCTAATATTATAAAGTGTATATTTTTAAAGATGATCTCATATAACACCTATAAGTCGAGTAAATTAGTATTCTGTGATATATGATTGACCATCGGGAGAACCGGTTCGTTTACCTTTGCAGCAAATTTTTATTTTGTTTAGACCATCTATGGGCCAACAAATCGTATAAATCATTGTCGAATAATTTTGTTATCCTGACATTTGCGCCATAACATTATGCATAATCGTATCCAAATAAAAATGTATATTTAGAAGTGATGGTATATGTGTACCATTAAAGGTGAACGCATAACTATTTACTGGCATTGACTTTGTTACCTCACTGCGGTTTCCTATGGTCTTGTTTTCTGTATAGATCTGAATTATACCTTATGCCATGCCATTAAATTTTTGTTTAAACAAGTGTTCCCAGCATTAAATACGGTTTTGTTATACTACGTTTTCATTTATACAGGGTGTTCCTAAATGATGTGCTAATATTTCCCTGTTCTTTCCTTGATTTGTGATTTTATCAAGAAAAGTTCAATATACAAGGTGTTGAAATTCTTTTTTTTTAATCCTAAATTTTTAAGATCGCTGAAGTACTTTAGACCCCACTAATTCTTTCTAATATCTGATTAGCCTTGTCAATTCTACATGAAAATGGTTTGTTACGTTTTTCTCTTTAGGAGAACAATTATTCTAATTGGGCCTGGCCTTTTGACGGACGGTGGCCATTTCGAACAACTTTTATAAAACGTATCATTATCAATTTTAATAACAGTGAGAAGATATACACATGTCAAAGCGTTTTTTTTGTATTAAATGACGATAAATATGAAATATCGAGTTCCGCTTTCATTAAACAACTCTGTATATATAATGATGGGCCTCACGATGTGCCACATTTTCCTCCATTACTGTGAAATGTAAACAAAAAAAATTGACCTACATCCTTTATACTTATTTTAATAGCTTCGATAAAAAAAATATAGGCAAATCAATACCTCGCTCAAGAATCCGGCGAGTGAACTTTATAGAACTGATAGTCTGGAACAATGTGGATACTATTGGTGCCTGGTACATTAATAAATCGTGTCTTAAATTAGATGAGGTTATGGAAGAGGTTATTAGAAGGTGCCGAAAATGCGATCCCATATTACTAAAAGATAAAAAAAAATGCGGCTTCTATTGAAAATTTAAAATAGGTATTAATAAAAACTTTTTTTATATTTTCATTTATTAATTCTGTTAAGAATGTTTTTTTAACAATTGCCATTGGAAATAAAGTTTACAATGGGCACATAATTTATTTTAAAATTCGCTTTGTCAGATGACAGGGAATGATAAATTCTAAATAGTAAATGTAATTCTTGATGTCATGGTTGTCATGCTCATATTGTAAATAGTTTAACGTTCATTATACAAAATAATCTGTAACTACTGTAAGTAAGATATGTGTTTATTTCTTTAATTTATTTCTCATTATTTTGAGGAACCCCCAGTCTGCAATTTCGCCCTTTGTAACACTAAATAGTACAATAAAGATATTATTTATTTATTGTAAGATATTTTAATTGTTCTTTTAGTTAACTGATGGTTTTAAAACCACACAAGAAAACAAATAAAATTGAATAACTATAGTTTCTATTGCAATTATAAGTTTAAATAAAAGTATCAAAATAAATTAAAGAAATGAAGTGTAAAAATGTATCCACGCAGTCCAAAAAATCGCAGAAGTAAGGTTTTAAAAGATAGGAATGGTATGGGGGGGAGGGGGTATAGTTTTTAAATATAAATTCCCCATCCGCATACAATAACTATACAGCTTAAAGTAAATTCAAGGATACTTTTCAGTTCTTATATATTTTTTGCTTTCAAAATATTCTCCAAATTCAAAGATCTGCAGATCGATTCTCAAAAAATAAAGAAAAGTCTAAGAACAACCAGAGGGAACTTTAATTTTCTATAAAAAATATACCAGTGCAATTATTTTGCTAAAGTTATGGACAGAAATTTGGAGAGTATTATTTATTATACTAATTTCAAATTGCTAAATATAAAATTACAAATCAAAATCGCGGAAAATTCTGGAAGATTCTGGAAGTTATCCTATTGTAATAACTAAACATTAAATTTTATTAAAAACTACCTCTAATAGTCTATTTTCCTTGGTTTAACTTGAAATGATTTATTTTGTTAATAATATTGATTGTTGCTACTTACTTAGTGGTTTTAGTATGAAAATAAATACAGCGAGAAATGAAAAAAATCCCAATGCCACACCACACCAAAACTTCGTAAGCGCGCTTTCGAAACTGTTCCTGCAAATTGAAAATCCTGTCGCTCAAAAGTCTGCCGATCCCCACCCAAAATGCTGAAACGTCACGCTTGAGTTTTGCTTTAAGGACAACCTGTTGATATTCTTTTATGGTCATACATTGGTATCGACCTACTCGCCGCTTGTATTGTTATTGTCGATAAATTTTGTTGTTAAATGGTTGTTGTTTGCTACCATAATGGTTTAATTTGTCTTAATCTAACTTGGATCATATAGAATGGGTTATTTTAGTTATAGATTTCTATTATCCTCCTGCAAAAATCGGCGCTATAAAATTAAAAATATTTATTTTGGCGTTAAAAGATTTTACCTCTTGTTTCTTCTAAAAACGTATTCTCACATTTGATGTGAATACTCGTTTGGCTGGAAAATTGAGCAAAAAAATGTCTTGTTATGGAGAACTGATATTGGATTACGAGATATCGAAAAAAGTTATTAGAAAAAGTATTTAAATTTTTATCTATGCTCTTTTCCAAAATGTAGCCATTGGTTTTTGTATACAGTGAAATAGGCTGTAATAGATATTTTTGTTACAACGAAAATCTAAATTATTAGGTAAATCCTTGCAGCATTTAAAATTTTATCAGTTGTATAACATCTTTTAATTATTTAATGACGGTTAAATAATATCTAATTGAATTAAACCATTACATCAGTAATTGCAATTAACACAATTAAAGTAAACAATATACTTGCTTCGAGTAGGTTGGACCAATCTTATAACGAACTTAATGATGACATGATTTAAAGATCAGTTTTTCCTGATTATTCTTTACAACAATTGCCAGTTATTTATTTTTATATGGGGTAGCGCATAAAGATGAAAATTTCCTAAAATTTTAAATTAATATATCTTGCATAAAATTGAATTTAATTTATTTTTTAAATTAAACCAATTAGAGTGCATGGTTGTCTAGCTTTCTTAAGGACCGCACTCTGCAAGTGGCGATTGACGAATTTCTCTCAGACACCATCACCATCAATGCCGGTGTTCCTCAAGGGTCCATATTGTCTCCCACTCTCTTTTTACTCTACATTAACGACCTTCTAGTGAAAACGAAAAATCCGATATTTAGTTTTACTGACGATAGCACACTTATCTCATCTTTCTCTTTGAATCCTCAAATATCGGCTGCCGACGAACATCTTCGCAGACAGCATGAAGTATCACGTCTCAATAAAGACCTGGAAGAAATTTTGGCTTCGGGTGGCAGTAACCAAGTCGAATTTAACGCTAAAAAACCCAGGCAGCAGTTTTCTCTAAAAAGGTTAACATTACAGAACCGGATATAGTCATGGACGGACGCGCAATCCCACTGGCTTCATCTATTAATTTGCTGGGCATCAATCTGGGAGGAAATATGTCTTGGCATAACCAGGTTGTAGCAATCGCCAAGATAGCTTCGTAACTTGGTGTACTTTTCCGAACCAGAAAGTTGTACACACCTCAACAACTTTTGACCCTATACAAAGCCCAGATTCGACCATCACTAGAGTACTGCTCTCATGCCTGGAGCTCTGCACCCAAACATACTCTTCGGCTACTGGATTCCATCGAAAGAAGGGCCATTCGTCTGATTGGAGATCATGAGCTGACGAGGAACCTCGACAGCCTAGAACATCGCAGACAGGTTGGGGATTTGACTCTCTTTTACAGATATTTTCATGGAAAGTGCTCGGCTGACCTTGCCCTCTTAATTCCGTCCAGAACGGCGAATAGCAGAAATACATGACGAACCACTGCCGCCCATCCATATGTGGTTAAGGTTAGTACTCCTCGAATTTCATTATTTAAGAATTCTTTCATCTGGAGGGCTTCATTCTTACGGAACGACCTTCCCGAGGTCGTTTTTCCCAACGAATATAACCTCCAACGATTCAAAACCAACGTGAATCGCTTTTTGCGCACACGCACCACTCCCAGAGTGCCCTAAAGAATTTTTCCTATAGTGCTTGTGTTTGATCATAAAAAAAAAAGAGATAATATATCTGCGTTAGACGCAAAAGCATCTCCATGCTACTCGAGGTAAAAAGAAATTGCCATTTCTCCTATAAATATGTTATATTGTCGGAAAAATGTTGCATAAACATCAATGCCACATTTTATCACTTCTGTCTTTGGCCAAATTCAAAAAAACATCCTTTCATCAAATAAAGTCTATAATGCATAGTGCTGTAGTGTATTTAAGTATTTTCTGATATGGTGGCCCAGATATGTATGTTCATAACATAACCCAAGCAGTAATACATCTATTAAAAACACCTTGCGCATACCAAAGATAGTTAAAATATATAATTTTACTGAGATACAACTTAAAGCAGTTTTGGTATGGTGACTTCGGCTGGCGTCAGCCTGGTCAGTGGAGCATGACACTCACGGTCATACTATTAATACAAAATTAAAAAATAACATACCTAGTAGACTTTAATACTTTAATCATTCAACGTATTCCGATTAAGTCGGCATTATTGCTAACTCCGGTATTATTAGAGCTACGACGTTGGTTAAATTAGTAGAATTTTTTCTGTGATTAATTTTTTAAATGGGACACCAAATAATACCAAAGAGATTTCACATTTTATAGTAATTTTACTTGTTTTATTAGAGGTACTGTAAACGCAAGGTAGAGAAAGTAGTAGGATAGTGTAGTGGGTAGATGGTCAAATAAGGCGTGCTTTTAGATGATGATTTGCTCCTGGATTTTTTTACCATTTACCTTCGAAATTACGTCTGTGAATATGGTCATAACTTCGTTATTTTTAACTTTAGGCCGGTAGTGCACGGACACTTTCTTGTTCACAAATTTATTTATAATCGACATAATATATAGAGAATTATACAGGGTGTCTAATTTGAAAAGAGGTATTTTTTGAAATAATCCAGAAATGATATGTTCAATTGTTTTTCTGTTATTGCCATTTTAATCATCCGCAAAACTGTTACTAGCAATAGTGCCGACTTAATCGGATGCATCCTGTATACAGGGTAAGTCGAGATAAACCACCGACCTACATCTATGAATAGCCAAACTCTAAAAGCAAAAATGGTAAATTTATGACCTCGCGCATGTACACAAAGCAGATCGACAGATGTCATGCGCAATGTCAAACTATTTACCTTACTGGAAAATAAACAGATATTTCCTCGTATAAAAGAAGGCCTTGTGACCATCACTAAAAAGCCACTTTCAGAATTAATTGTGATATCTATTGTCCAATATCGTTACATCTATCTCTAGGACGGATTTCGGTTCTGGACGGTGGCCGTTGGTTCCCGTCGTTGGTTGGCAACCAAGCCAACACCAGTACGGCGGGGTTGCCTATATGACGACCAGAACATTGTGCGCAAGACAACCGACCTTTAAAAATATGACCGGTAGACCGTTAGCGCCAACATATTTTTTACTCATTAAATTTACCTTTTTACTGCGCACCCCATAAGTTGTACGTATCCATAGTTATAGGTCGGTGAGAGAAACAGACCAATCGCCATTGCCCTCTAAACGTTTTCTACTTCGCCTAATGAACGACGCCTGTTGCTTTCCTGATTTCTTCATGTATTTCTTTAAAATCGGTTGCAGAATTTTCAATATGTCGAATTAGTACATTTATCTCCTAATTCATTTTTGAGCCAGATGAACAGATCACCTTCAGTGTTACGTCTGGAGATCTTAGAGGCCAACTAATAGAACTACCGCAACCAATACAAGGCCCTGGAAATCTTTCGTTCAAATTTTGCTTGACCTGGTGAGCGAACTGTGCCAGAGCTCCATCCCGATCGTGCTGATAATACAGTTGCATTCTGATGCTTACAGGTATATTATCGAATAGTCCTTGTAAATCATTTTGTAAAACATGTACCTAGTACCCTTCCATGATTTTGGACCGTACAACACCAAATCGTTTACCGATAATTTGAATTATTTACAAGAACGCTACATAACATTTTTTGAAGAATATCTAATAAATATAATGAGTTTAATTCCTGCATCTACTCGTATAGCTACAAAGAATCCTTTTTGTGACCCCCATAATTATATTATTTTAAATGTAAATAATCCACAGGAAATAAAAATAGCCGGATGACCTTATTATTATTTTTTTTTTTTGTCATTAGTTTCAAAAATTCGATACACTGACCGTTTATATACGGTGGATTTAGCGGACAGCCAACATGTGGTTCGATTCGAGGAGAAATTTCAATCGTCCGTGAATGTTCCTTACATGGTTTGTACCTCACCTTGCCCGATAGAATGACTCATGAATTAATCCTACTTAATATTTTTTTTATTTCGCCCACTTTAACCGGCTCGACAGAAATTCGTACCCGAAGATTTTATTTTATGGGTTCCATGGCTTCAGACCGCGCATCTATTCATTCCCGCTGTATCATCCTTCAAGTTTTTCTATTAGTGGCGTGTGTGAGTCGGAAAAAAACCCGAAAAATCGAAATATTTTCAGCCGGAACAACCGGCCAATACTCGCCCCTGGGAGGGGTGATTTTTCAGCGGCCAATATATATTCCCTCCGTTTTCAAGGATGCGGAGCACGGTGGTGGTGTTGGAAATCGCGTCCGACCCCTTCCAACCCCTACACCTGCCAAGACTCGCCCCCGAAAGGGGTAATTTTTTTTTTAATTTAGCGGGAAACATATTTATCCCCGATTTCAAAGATTCTGAGCACGGTGGTTTAAGCCCCGCCAATCCCTGTAATTCTCAACGATCATTTCAACTCCCTTTTCTCTTTTACGTGCCCCTCACATTTAAAATTACGCGCGTCGAGAGTGAAGAGTGTGTACAGCATCCCGCGCAACCACCAATCATCTGTGGACTGCCGCTTATACTTTAAAAAAATCCACTCTTTTCGGGGGCGAGTTTTAGTCGGTGGGGGGGTTGGAAGGGGTCGGACGCGATATCCAACACCACCACCGTGCTACTCAGCATCCTCGAAAACGGGGGGAAATATATATTTGCCGCTGATACTTCAAAAAAAAATCACCCCTTCCAGGGGCGAGTATTGGCCGGTTTAAGGGTTGGAAGGGGTCGGACACGATATCCAACACCACCATAGTACCTTAAAAATATCTTCATCTCAGAAAAAAAAATCAAATCTTAAGTTCTCTGGTTCTTTTTTATTTTTACATTTTTGTAGAGTATGATATATATTTTGGACAAATCTCATGTACAAGTACGCAAAAAATCTCCACCAACCCCTTAAGTTATTTGGCAACGCCTGTACATGTACAGGTACGGACAACAAGAAGTTCTAGCTTGGTGGCTAACTTAAGTTAGTGTATTTGACGAGTCATTAACCCCGCGTTATGGAAATGGATTATTATATTTAAATGATGATGATGATGACTTCTTGCATATCCTAGCGAATGCCAACATACTTCTTTTTTAATCGAATGGCATCTCCGCCAATTCCTCCAACATGATTTTTCGGGTTTGACATAAGTAGACTTATCTCTCTTATTAATTCAAAGTGCCATTTTTGGGTTTGGTTATTTTTCATCAAATTTTTTGCATCTCAGGATTTGGGGGTTTAAATATAATACCTTGTATATTGATTATTTTCATCTCGCATAAATGGACGCTTATTATGATTCTTACTATTTACAGAAATGATCGTGGGTAAAATAAAATAAATACACAACTCTTATTAACCAACGATACATTTATTGCGTTTAATTTTGACAGTAATTAACGAAAATTAGAACAGCTTCAATTTAATCTCGGTAGTTTAAAATCAATAATATTTTTACCTATCTACACTTATTAAAAAATATACATACACTTAATATTTTACAACATTTATTTTACAATTTTCTAGAACTAAAAAGTAAAATGATTTTTAGGAATTGAAATTTTTGTGCCAAAATTCTGTATTGGTGCTTCAACCAGTCGCGGATAAAAATTTTGGTTTATTTTAAATATCTAACATTTGCTTCGATTAATGAATACCAATCTCCTAGCCAGTTATTGTTGATCGTTGAGGACATATATTTCTTTCCTCAAGAATATAAAGCGCAGCGACGAATAAATTACATTAAATACGCCGAATAATATTTAATAAATAACAAATCTTGTTTTGGCACCAAAATTTGGCCTAAAGAATTATCTTTAAAACGCTATTTATTAATAAAATACATAAATACATTTTACAAAAAATATTAACATCGATTTTTAGATTTTAAGTACCCTGCCTAACTAATTGTTGTAATTAAAGGCGCAAGTGGATAAAGGTCTATGTAGGTATAGGCGCGGTAAAAGAAAGTTCCATCTAAATCACAGTCAAAGCAACATTGTCTTAAAGAAACAGTAAACAGCCTATTAGGACTTTGGACTGCAAATTAGCTGGAAGTTTCTTTTGCCGCAGGGGTACACAGGTTCAGAAAAAATTCAAAGAACCCTCGAACACAATGAAAACCAATTCTAAACAAGATACGATATATTATAGACCCTTCTACTTGTCATTAGTTCTATATATAGAGTAGAAGCTACACGATCCATTTCATTAAATTTGAATTGACCCAAAAGAAAATATTACATCATATCAGTAGGTACATTCTACCTATAAGCAAAGTATAGATTTGTACCAAATAATACATCCTATTTAGCTGTAATTACATATAAAAATATTACATACGTGTGTACCTCCTTTTTTGATTTAGTTATTTAGTTGATTTCTGTATAATACACTACCCCCAATTAATTATCGAATATTCAAAAATTCACGTGCAAATTAATAAGCTGTTATGTTGTTTTATGAATATTGAACCAATTTTAATATATATTTTTTTAAATGATAGAAAACAATTTTTAGAGTTTAGGGTAGAAAAATCATTGCTTTTGGTTTTTGCTAAATTAAAAATAAAAATCATTTCAACAAATAAAGTATACAATACAGAGTGGTACTATTCATTTATGGGTCATTCTTAAAATACTAGAAGATATGGCTGGTTAAGTTTGAAAATTTAAAATTACATTTAATATTATATTTAGCTAAGAGAATCTGCTACAGGTAGGATACTCTTCAGAATATTTGTAGTGGTCAAGCTAAATACTACATATTTTATCTAAAATAAAGGAAAATTCAATTTTTGTGTCCACGGACGTGAGACAGACCGACCACGGACGTGATTAATTATTTCATAACAAGATTTCCAACTAAAATGGATAAAATAACATTATTGGTATATATATATATATATATAATATATATATTAATAATTAAATAAGTCATAATATACTTCAAATTAAATTTATTAAGAACTGTTTATATAGGGCATAAGGAAATAAAATACTGAAATATATTACAAACAAATTATTTAAAACCGATCAACTGAAAAACTGAATTTCACATCCCAAAATCGTAACACATTATTTTCAAAGAAACATATTATAAAGGAGTAATCGAGGGAATAATATTTACCCTGTTTATTCATAAACAAAACTATTTACAAGTACATCAGAGCAAACAGAAAAATAACTAAAATAAATTAGAAAAAGAATTTAAGTTATTATCGAAAACATATTCGTCCTTTTTCTCAACGTATTCTGGAGTATTTAACACCATTTGAATATCGGGTTCATCAATTATTGCAATCTCTTCAATTTGAGGGAACTCAAACGACTTATTTCCGATTTTTTTCATAAATTTTACCGTATATTCTTTTTTTGTATCAACAGATAAGATACAAGCAACATAATGCCGAGAAATTTTTTTCCCTGATAATTTTACAACAATAAACATATTTTCTCTGTACTGCTGAAATAATTTTAAAATGTGAAATCGGTATATTATCCTCACTTGAGTCACTGTCGGATCCGTAGATATCTTTATAATGTAAACGTTGGTGAGCTGTAACAGGTGGTAAAACATCAAGAGTATCATCCTTGGAATCACTATGTTCCTCAGAAATATCGTCACTTTCATACTTCAAGTTGCCCAAATCATAATGTTTGCAAACAGTATAACAAGTTAGACAACTAAGTCTTCTAACATATATGGTAAAGGGATGATTATAACGCCATACTATCTGATGCGCTTTTAAAGTGCCTTTAAATGTAGGAATGTTATTTAAAGAAAACTTATCCATTTCTAGAAAGGATTGATCGGCAATGACTAAAATATTAATTCCTTTACAAACTTCCTTAAGTTCTGCAACTAATACTTCCAAACTTGACAAATCTTTGCCTCTTCCTACTAAACTATCTGCACTTCGTTTCAGGCATCCGCCGACTCCATCTGGGGCACCCTTTCCGTGTCCAGCTTCACTAAAATGCCAAATCAAATTCTCCACGTTAAGAAATTTTTGTAAGTAAGACGATGCTAGATAAAACATTGACTTATTCCGGTACTGTGTGGACGGCCCATCGCTTAAAAAATGTATAGATTTCAAATTTGGAACATTATTTTTAATCTCTTGCAACAAAGGATTTAAATGTGCACAAATTGCAAAAGGGTCATGTCTCAAACAATTGGAAAGGGAGCAATATGAAACAGGTTTTACATTTCCACTATAATAAACAACGGACGTATGTAAACTTATTTGCTTCTTTGATGCTCCAAAGTGGGAAGCTTGAATTTCAGAAGCATATTTTAGGATATAGTTTTCAGAAAAGTCCATGTGGACTAGAACCTCTGTATCGGATAGTGATTTTTTAACAGAATCTAGAGCAGCATACTGATGGTTTATGTTACATACATGCTGCATAAATTTGTTTAAATTTGTTGTAAAAATATTGACAAGTTCTAGTTTAGAACATTGCCTTGTTTCTTTGACAGTCTTGGAACATATTTTTTTTTTACCCTTGACATCTACTTCTTCTTTCTGTATAGCCCATGTTTGATAGGATATGAGTTCATTTTTGTCATAATAATTGAGATGTGGGAGTTTATCTTTGCAAAGAGGACATGACCTTTCCAAACAAATTTCATTAGGAAAATCACCACAGCACATATTTTTTAATACGTCGTTTATGTTTGACTCATTTATAATTGCGTATCTTTTCAAACATTCTACTATTAGTGCCATATTCGAATGTTGCTTGCACAAGCATGTTTCTCTGTCTTTAAAATTTGGCGATAACACCCAAAATGGTCGGAATTTGCAGAATGTGGCATAACTAATATTTTTAAGTTCCGGATGAGAAACAACAAATTTTCTATGAAGATTTAATAGTGAGTCATTCAATAGCCTCTTCTGTTTTTTTGATTTTTGTTTTGTTATTGTTTCATTTTTCCCAGCAGTAAGCCTACTGTTTTCATCCTTTTCTAGAAATTTTCGTATTTTCTCTTTCGCAATTAATATTCTTACTTCGATGCTTCGTTTGTATTTACTCTTGTTTATTTTTAATGAAGTTAACTTGCCGATAAGAGTAGTAAATTTATACTTTTTAATAATCTCTCCATTAAGCATTGACAGAAAATACCTTTTATTTTTATTCTTCCTTTCTCGAGCAAAGCTTTGTTTTACTTGTGCTTCAATAACTTCGGCAAAGAGGAGTTTTTTTCTTACAGGTGATGGTAGTGAACGCCCTTGTAATATATTCTTGACTTTTGAACTTGGACTTTCATTGTTAATAAGGTTACTCTGATGTGCTCTGCTTACCTGTTTTTTGTATTTATTGACAGATTTTTTAAGTGTATTGACTAAAATCTCCAAATTATTAATTTTCTTTCTCATTCTGGCTCGGTTTATCCTACATACTTTCTTTCCTCTTTCCTCAGGTGTACTTCTTCGAGAACTCGGACCCGCATCATGCAACACCGTTTGCGGGCTGGCTGGTGGAGTAGTTGAATTTAAGAAGTTATTTTCATACTCTGCATCTCGTTTGATGTTTATCTGTCTATCTCTATACCGCTGAGAGCGTTTTTTCCATTCTTTTCGTATTGTCCTTTGATCTCATTCATTTAACTCGTTAATAGGACAGCGGTTTTTCTTTTTTCGATCACTATCTTTCTTTTTCTCTTCAGCATACCTGATGGGGTCGCTTTTTAACCTTTCTCTGGCTCGCCGCATACTTAGCTTCTTTGCCTCTCGTCTCTTCTCTAATTCACGGGTAGTTTGTTTCTTCGTTTTTGCCATTTAAAAGCTAAAATAAAATACCGAACATCAGTTCTAAAGCAGTTTACTGTCCACGGAATCACGTCTGTGGACAAATTTTCCACGGACTCACGTCCGTGGACATTATTAATCCACGGACGTGATGTCCACGGACGTGATGAATAATACAGTTTAGGCGGTTTAAAAACCAGGTTTTTGAGGTTAGAAATTGCTCCGTTAGTAAATCAATATAATTAGCGCTATTATGTTAATGGTTGGCTATTAGTATAAAAAAACATAATTTTTCTTACCTTTTTATCAATCCACGGACGTGATAAAAGTGCTTGACGACATTGGTTTTACCAAAAAGATTCGTAACTTTGAGAATACCACGTTCTTTAATTAATTAAGTTGAATGCTGAATAAGTTCTCTGATGTTACGTCAGTCCCGCCACCTAGGGAGAGTATTTATAACCCAAGCTTACTCGCGATTTTTAAATTTTTAAGGTCGGTCCACGGACGTGATGAATATTCTGTGACATGACTTTAAAATGTTGAAACTAATTAAGCTTTTAGTTGAATATTTTTGTGGATTCGATACTTAATTTAAGACCTAAAAAGCGTGTAGAGAGCTACAAAAAAAATTGTTATATGTTTTTGGTGCTTTTTCTGGAAACGTTACAAATTTATTAAGTTTGGCTGTGACCGTCCACGGACGTGACAAATCACGTTCTGTGGACAGAAAAATACCTAGAATACATTTTTTTCTGAAATATTTTGGTACGATTTGATATTAAATGAAATTTAATCTAAACATTTTTGGTAAGAAAAATTAAAAATAATGTTTATTTTACGAAAAATGTCAAAGTGACTCGATATCTGCTCCATTTATAAGAATGACCCTTATTTAAAATTAAAAATACAAAATCAATAGCTATGTAAGCCGACTGTGTACGTTTTTTCGACAATATGACGTATTTAGAAGAAATGGAAGTTTTTTTGTTACCTAGAGTGGCATGGCGATACTTTTGGGCCGGTGTCGAAGCCAGATAAACATATATCCAATTGGTTAAAAAATAAATAAAATTCAATTGTTATATAAGATATTGTCAATTTTAAATTTTATGAAATTTACATGCATCTAGATTATATGCAGCGTATTTTTTTAACTGTAACTTACACAGGAAAGCAAATTTAACTTTCAATTGGTCAATATAGTTGATATCTATATCTGATTGAATTCCAATATAAATAGAAATCGTCTTTTATTATATAGGGTGTTGAAAAAAGGGCGGTATAAAAGTTGTTTGGTTTTGAAGGAAGAATAGTTTGCGATTTAAACCACTCCCCACCCCCTCAACCCTCGGGCGCGGGTGGGGGTAAGTTAAGATTTTCAAATGGAACCCCATATTTTTTATTGGCGTATCGTGTTTTCCGACCAAAAATAAACATCTTTTGTCCGAAATTTTTTTTTATTCGGGCCCATCCTTCACCAATAGTCCCCACGAGGAAGACAAAATCAGAACCGTTTGAATCAAGTTTTATCCCGGAAATACTCTTTTTCTCTGGCTTGTTCTAAAAAATGCCCGTGGAAAAAGTTCTTTGTATTTCACGGGCATTTTTTAGTACAAGATAGAGAAAAAGAATATTTCCGGGATAAAACTTGATTTTCGCACGGTTCTGATTTTGGTGAAGGATGGGCCCGAATAAAAAAAAATTTCGGACAAAAGATGTGTATTTTTGGTCGGAGAATACGATACGCCAATAAAAAATATGGGGTTCCATTTGAAAATCTTAACTTACCCCCACCCACGCCCGGGAGTTTAAATTGCAAACTATTCCTCCTTCAAAACCAAACAACTTTTTCCCTAGACATTTTCCGCTACAATGCGATGCACCGGAGTTATTCCGGGGTACCGACCTTTTTTCAACACCGTGTATATTAACAGATATAAAAAAAGAAGCGTCGGCTTCGCCTCGCAAAACAATCGCGATGCCGCCCTAATGGTGTCAGACTTGATCGCCGATTGGTCAAATAAGTGCTCCGACCCCGACCTGGTGATAACTTCATTATATTTTTAGTTCTATTGAAATTCGATCAGAGAATAAAATATCAACTATTCCCTTCCTTTAGTTAAATAGCAACAAAACTTAAAGTTTAAATTAGGTAAGTTAAATGTGGAAAAATACTTTTATCGTATAATATTAATTTATCGAATTATATTCAAATTATCATGATTTTTGTGCCTTTAGTGACATTTTGTTCCACGTTATGTCAATTTTGTCTTCCTCTACATATAACAAAATTTATTGCAGGATATAAACTATATCCAACAAGATATTGAGAGCATTATAATACAAATAAGAAGGGAAAATTTCAAACTAGTCCTTTATCCAAAATCAATTTCATAATTCTAAAATGTTTTAAAATATGTTTAGGTCAATGCACCGTATAGTAGTATAGGTGATTGAAAACCAAAAAAAAAAAATTACCAACAATTTTTTATGTGGATTAAAATTTTTTCAAACTTTTAAATAAAATATTTTGATATTTGTATCACTGTTAAAATCAAAAGTTTTCGTAATTTCATATCAAATCTTTGGCACTTTAAAACGTTTGAAATTTCTACTTTTTAATTGGAATCTAAGAAAATACCGTTTAAATAAATTTTAAGCGAATTAGGTACAGAAATAACAGAAAATTTATCATATTTATATAGTCTCTTTATGTTAACAAATCCAGAAAAGACCGTCCTACATCTAATTGGGTCCCTAGTATTAATCTTTATTAGATATTGACACTGATTTGACAAAGATACAAATGTAAATACTATTATAAGTAAATATAAATTTTTCTCGTCATAAAAAAGTCTTGTTTTTAATTCTTTGAATTAAAATTTTAACTAAGCAAAGTAAGAAAAATAGGAAGAATAAAATTTAATGTCTGGTCTAGTTAATGGATTGCATTTCATTTTAATTTTTTTGGACTAAGGTTTGGTTGTTTATTTATTAAAATTTTCTGTTAAAAATATAGTTTGATATGTCTAGGTAGTAATAGAAAAATTCGACCTTACTTGTAACATGGATATTATATTTTTTCTCGAAACCAATATTATTTTTTATTGAATATCGACGAAACCCGAACAACGTTAAAGTATTCACACTTTTCCGATTCGTGAAAACTTATGGATATACAGGGTGTTTCCCAAAGCAATATAAAATTATCTACACAATAAAATTAACAGTTTTTAGACAAAATGTAAAGTCAGATTTTATGCATTAATATACTTTTCAGTTTCTTGACTAATTTTAAATGTACTAACAAAGATAGACTACTAACACCTAAACTAACCACTATTCCTTTTTTATTTTATTTTTACATTAGATATTCTATTTGTAATTTTTTCTTATTTTTTCTTCTAATTTACATTAGATATTCTGTCTAATGTCCATAAAGTTTTGCACAAATGGATTTGTAGATGTGAATTTGTTAAGGTAAAACGTTGCTATATACAGTATCCCAGGTGGGATGTAAGATGCCATCTAAGATTTTTTTAAATGGAATAGCCAGTATATTATATCAATTTTGCATTCTACGATAAAAACTTAAAACTTTTTGTATAACCCATCATACCTCTGGAAATAACGATTTCCGATTTATTGACGTTTGAAAATGTAATTTGAAGGTATAGCAACAATTAATTATTATTGCAAAGATGCTGATTTATTTCAATTCCATTGAAATAAAGGTAAAACTAAATTGAAACTCAATACAACAAGAAAATAGTAAGATTAATGAATCAATCATAATTATTATAATTTTCAAACGTCAATATTTCAGACACCGCTATTTCCAGAGGTATGGTTGGTTATCCAAAAAGTATTAAGTTTTTATCATGGATTTCAAACTAACGTTTACTTTTCTTGTAATAATGTATGCCCAGAATTTCCTGTCAAGTTTGACATCAAGAAACGCGAAGGCATTAAGATCGAAAGTAATATTTACCTTGTGGGAACACTCTGTATATATCCAGTGAGGCCAAAAATTTCGGTTACTGTATATCCGACAAGTAAGGTTAACATTTTTTGTTTCTAAAACTTCAGGCTTTAAGGAAATCTATGTAGTAAATAAAAAATAAAATACTATGCAATGTGATAATTTAAAAATGTCATCAAAATAACTTTCAAAAACACTGTACATACTTAGCCCTACCCTGTTTTTATGAATATACACATATAGCAAATCTATATTCTCTGAGAAGCACAAATAATGTAACATTTTGAAATTTTTACCCGTTTTAACTTCGTTTCAATGTCCAAATATTCTCAACAATGTTTGTTAACTTAATATGGATTAACCGTTACGATTATTAATTTAATGGTTACATAAATCTTTTCGCTAAGAATAATAAAAATCGATAAAAAATAAAAATTATAAGTAAAAATGTTAAGATCAATCAAGGAAATGTTATGAAAAATTTAGTGAAATCATGTGGACAAATAATAAACACACTATTTTAGTTCAATTCCGATATTACTATATTTTTTTTAAAACAATGTCTCTTGCGCCCAAGAACACTTCGTATCTATTTTACTACTTGACGAAGACAACCTATGGACGTCAGTAATAGAAATTTGTGGAAGCTGGCTACTTTCAAATATTGTCGACGATGACTTCGACGGCCTATTGAAATCTGTTTTACTACTGCATGGTGGCAGATCTATTAGTTGTCTGAAAAATACTTTTTGAAATAATGATAAACTACTGATGAACATTTACTTTACCTTTTACTACCATCACTAATTGTAGGCGACGTTTCACTGGATAAAACACACACTGTAGTTCTTTTATCATAACATGCACCTTCCTCACTGTTCAAGTCACTGTCAGTATCGAAGGGATCTACTCCATTTTCAGTATTCTCGTCTTCTTCCGGATAAGTATCACATGCGTAGGATGGGCCTTCACAATCTGGATATTCTGTACCTAAGGAAAGCAGATTAATGTCAGTTCAAATGGAAATCCATAGGGTTTTTCTCAATACCTATATATTATATTATATATACTTAAGTATCAAAACTTGACTGACTAGGTCATAATGTAATGAAAAGTAGCATTATCAATAAGAAATGTGCATTTTTCTTCAAGCACAATGATTTAGGAATAAATCAATTTGATGAAATGAGTGCCTTGCCTTGCACCAGTGAACCACCAATCAATAATAGTTTATTATTACCGAGTGATAGCAACAGTTATAATTTACGGGGATGAAATTATCATCATCAACCGAGTAAATAATTATATTAACGTGTAGAATATCATTCTTCTACAACCATTTCTTCAATAACATCCATAAATAGAATGGTAACCTGTCCTTCCTTTGTGAATAGTTAGTAGTTAACGTTGTACGTTCTCAGTACGCCACAAAAAAAAAAAACAGAAGAATTTAAAACATAGCAAATAATTTATAGAAATGTTGACACAGTTTTGCCAATTGTTTTAGATAGCTTGGTTTCTGAGATTTTTAACAGAATGACCGCATTAGAGAGCCGTCAACATTGTGATATTAGCTTTACTTAACTTAGACAGTAGTCAGCATATTTACTAACTTGACGTAACGATGTCTTTCGTCGTTTGCCGTAAGGATTTTTCTTTCTTCTTCTTTTTTACTCACCTAAAGAACTGTTACAACTACTAATGGAAGCTAACGGAGCCAACCTTGGCTTTAAATTCGGTTGCTCTACCACCCTCTCGTATAGCGCTCTATCGCTCCCGCACGGGGAACCCCCCGGCGTAGGTTGCGTCACTCGAATATCGATCGGGTAGTAAAAATCGTAAATTTCTGGAACGGGGGACGATTGTCGTCGCGAAGACTTGTACTTGTGCGCCGGTAAGACTGGAAAACCCAACGTCACCGCGGAGTCACGACGTTCTAGGTAGGAGCTGCCGGATGATGAGCAGGTAATGTTGCTAGGTCGTCGTGGAACATCCAAGTGGCTGGAAAATATGAAGCTATTAGTGTGACAGCAGTCATAGCTCTGCATTCTACTACATTACATTTGTTGTATCATATATAGATATTCATCCAGCCTCTTTCCAGATACATTAATCAACGTTGAAAAAACAATCTTTATTTTAAAACAATAATGTATATTCACCTGAATACTATACTCTAATCAGTGCCTGATAGCACTGGCCTCGAGCATCAATAAGTAATAAATTCACAATGTTGGACGTATTCCTCATTAAATCCCTAAATACAATTTCACTCGTTTAACAAATTGACATAATTGTCATAATGAATAATAATTACTTGAAGCAATTACTTTTTAGTAGAAGCAATTGCTTGACTAGCAAATGCTATAAGTAAAAGCAATTGCTATATCTGGATATGAATAAAATTTTGAAGCAATTGCTGCTTTTCTTACACCTTTGTAGCAATTGCTTATTCAACACAAGTTCAGACGTGTCCTATCCACTCTTTCAGATGTTCAGTTTGATGCCTAATTTGCAACAGTTGACGTAAATACAACAGCGCTGGTCTATTTATTTAGTACAAGTAATCTGTTACGTTTTTGTAACAAATAAAAGACTTATATTTGTGATATGGCAGATTTCAGTGAAAAAAACGACTTCGGAATCAGTCAGTCTATCACGCCGATGGCATTTGGAAACCGGTATGGTATCTCTCTGACCACAACCGTTTAGCTTCCACAATAGCTTCAGCACTTGTAGGAAATTTAATAAAAATATTGGCCTTCTCCAAAACTGCATCCAATACAGAAGTGTATGTCTTACAGACAGTAGTTTGGTGAACACCGAGTTCTTCACCTACAGAATTTTGAAAGCCCGGATCCGACACTTGCCGCAGAAAGATTTTCATCTTATTTATTGGCGATAGTGCACCCCCTCGCCTTTCACCAGTATCAGTCAAAAAATAATTTGCCAACCACTCAACATTTTCGCGGTCAAATCGATATAACTTTCTGAAATCATCATATCTGCAATTTTTACGTACACTGTAGATTTTTCTTTGACGGACGTTCATATATTCAGCCATTTAAGAGCAACTCACGTGTATGCGGCGGAGAACCAAAGTTGACTGCTACCAAGCAAATGATGCAGGGGTCGACCTACCTTAGAAAACTGAAAGGAATTGCTACACTAGAAAAAGCAATTCCTTAATTTATTCATCACATTTTAAGCAGACGATAGCAATTGCTTCTATTTTTTAAGAAAAAGCATCTACTAGAAGCAATTCCTGCACTTCTAAGCAATTGCTGGACGCAAAAGCAATTACTTTAGTTTCTATTCATTGGCTTTCAAGCAATTACTTCGATTTTATAAGAAAAAGCAATTGCTACATTTTTATTCATTAGGCTCAGTTTCCTAACATCTCTAATGTCCTCTGGTATTTTATTATAAGCCTTAGCCGCTCTCACTATTGGGTTACTCAATCCTACATTCGTCCTGGTCGTTACACAATATATATTATTTTGAGATCTAGTTTCGTGACTGTCTATGTTATTGGACAATAAAATGTTTATATTACATTTTTGGTTATTTTTTAAAACTTTATACACTAATTACCTGTTCTAATTCTAGAAGAATCTCCAATTTTGGTATTTTCAACTCTCTATATAAAGTTAATGAACTTGTCAACCAATCATAATTAAGGAGAATTTTTAACACTTTATTTTGGAGTACTTAGACTGCGTTAAAATTAGTTTTCCCACATGTTCCCCATATTGGCATTAGATATCTAAAGTGTGACTGACAGGAACAAGGCATTGTACACATTCAATTTAATTTTATTGGTAACATAGTTTCGACATCTGTATATTATAGGTATCATAGGTAGTATTTTGTTTGAGAGATGCCTAATGTATTGGAACCAGTTAAGATCATTGTCAATGACCGAATCCAAAAGATACGTTAGATTTTGAACTTTTTCTAAAATTAAGTCATTTATTTTAATATTTAAATGGTCTATTTGCTTATTTTTTTTGTTTAAATATCATATATTTCGTTTTGTCTACATTTATTTTTAGTTTATTATAATATAGCCAACTGTAAGATATAGATTTAGATCATCATTTATCACATTATTCAATGCCTTCTCCTCCTCATTAGTATACACTAATACTATATCATCCGCAAATTTAAAATGTCTAGCTTTGAGATTTGAATACCTTAAATTCAAAACATAAAGTGAATACATCAGAGGTCCCGGTACTGAACCCAGCGGCACTCCATACTCACTGCTAAGCACTTCACTATTCACCCCATTAAGCGTAACATACTGTTTTCTATCCACCAAATAAGTTTTTATAATATTATGTATAGTCCCCCTAAAACCCATCTCATACAGTTTTTTCAACAATGCTGACAACATCAAATGCTTTTCTTAGGTCTACTAATACTATTACCACTATATGTTTATTATCAAGTGCCCGAGATACGTACGTCAATACATTTACTATGACTTCTATACATGTATATACATATACAAATTTCTCTGTAAAGAGTATTCGATAAAATAGTTATACGCCCAATAAAAGACATGAAACATGTCAAAATGAACAACCCCATTATTATGGACATTTAATTAAGAGTTTACGTTCAAAATTACGAAGTTGTAATAAAGCATTAGTGTTATCAAGTAAAAATTATTACAGATTTGTACATACACATGATGAAAATAAAGAAATGGGTATAGTCATGGACAATAAAAAGTTTAATTTTTCAAACTTGTATTATGGAAAAGTAATCTGTGTCTGACCAAGCCTTACATAATAGTATATAATATTTTTCAAATTGTATTAAATTTGCCCATATAAACGTAAAAACTAGAAACACTGGATTGGTTTTAGAAATAAAACAAAATATGCATCAAACCACCGAATGTGTAGCCTTGAGAATTTTATAAAAATAATTTTAATGGACTGATCATCACAACAGAACCATTTTCTTAATCTAACATAATTTACCAACGTACAACCCGCAATATTTATTTATTTTTCTCACATATTCCAATGGACAGATCTTTATCAAATATTTACTTAGAAAATCGAGTTTTACGTGGAAAAATTGACTAGATCGATTCACCGTAGTTGTTATTTATGTGTTTAACCTTTAGATAACGAAGAATAGATTTGCAATTATAAACTGAGGATTATTTAAATTTTCTGCCCGCCATCAGTTTCCTTTTTTTTTTTGTTTTTTTTTTCTACTATATGTCTCTTCCTCCAACCTATGATGTTGCCGATTCATGTAAATGTCCGAAATAATATTCATTATTTAATCGAAATCAAGTCGCAAATTTTATCTTCCTAAATAATAAATTTTATTTAAGTTTTTCTGTTTCTCCTCCCATTTCGCGTTATTAAATGTGTGAAAGAAAGGGACTATCGCGCAACACAAGCATCCATTGAATTATTAATTAAAGGTTCATTTATTTTCATTTGTTTTTTATTTAAGCTTCACACATGCAATAACAAGGAAATTATGTAGCAAGAAAATTATAATTAATGATTATATGTGTAAGTACTTGAAGTGCTGAAAAGCATATTAAATGCTACCATTTGCTAAATAAAAAGTAATTATAATGTTACTTCTATTTCGCAAAAATATTCGAAAAATGTTTAAAAGACAGACTTATAAATTTTCTAGAAACCAATAAAATACTTTCAAAGGATCAGTTTGGCTTTACTAGGGGTTTAAGTACTTCTGATGCAGTCTATGAATTTACTAAAATAGTAACTAAAAGCCTTGATAGCAATAAAAAATGCCTAGCGGTGTTTTTGGATTTAGCAAAAGCTTTCGACACGGTGCCACACGATTCGCTTCTAACAATATTAAATACTTATGGTGTAAGGGGCATTGCTCTGGATGTCTTTGAAAACTATTTAAGCAACAGAAAACAAATTTTAAAAATTAACGAGACATACAGCGAACCGATCAATGTTAAAATAGGAGTTCCTCAGGGTACCGTGTTAGGACCGATACTTTTTATCGCGTATATAAACTCTTTAACAAATATGAAGATAGAAAACTGCTCTTTAATTTCCTATGCAGACGATACGGTGGCTATCTTTACGGGAGACACGTGGTCTCAAGTTAGAGAATCGACAAAAATTGGCTTATCTCAAATAAAGAACTGGTTGGATTCCTCTAAGCTTACTTTAAACGTAGATAAAACGCATTATATAGCATTCTCAATTACAGCCTTAAACCGACCTAACTTTGATCATATTAAATCAAACGATCTTCAAATAAAGGAGGTACCATTCACGAAATATTTGGGTATAACTGTTGACAAAAACCTAAAATGGGATCAGCACGTTCTAAAGTTAACGGCCAACATCAGAACTATAATTCATAAGTTCTATATACTAAGAGACATTTTCGATAGGGAAATGCTAGTTAATATTTATAAAACATTAGTCGAGTCCTTAATAAGATATGGAATAATTGTCTGGGGTGGTCTTTATCAAAATTCCCTGAATCAACTATGTGTAGTCCAAAATTATATTTTGAAAGTTATTTTTAAGAAAAAAAAGAGATATCCGACGCAATTACTTTACACCGAAAACATTTTTAATGTTCGTTCTTTGTATATATTGAATGCCTGTATCTATGTTCATAAGACAACTAAGTTAAGAAACTATATAAATCACTCGTATGCAACCAGAAGTAGAAATAACAAGCACCTACAAGTACCAACTAGAAATAAGAATATTAGTTATAGGTTTATAGATTATCTTGCTCCAAAATTCTACAATATTATTTCGACAGAGATAAAGTCATCCACAAATATCAAAAAGTTTAGTAAAAAGTGCCGTAATTTTATTTTCACAAATTTATATAAATTCTCATTTTTTTTATTAACATAAATTAACAAAATAGATAGTAAGTTAAACTGTTAGGTTAATTGTTAGATAGAATTAGTTTTTAATTTACGTTTAAATTTTTCTTTTTTGAATAGTATATAATATATATCTTTACAACTACATAAATTAATGACAAAAATTTGAATTACATTATTTGAGGAAGAATTAGGAACGTGCACAAACAGGTATTTATTTACCTAGGTGCACAATTATAAAAGGAATTAACTATAAATATAGAAAATACCAACAACCAATGTATTATGAGATTTTGTAAAAAAATTTTAAGTAATATATTATTATTATATTATTATTATTATTATATCATACCTGATAGTTGAGTGGTAGCGAGTTTAGAAAAATACATAGACGGGACTGATTCGTTCTTATATTGAACGGGTCCAAATTATGGATTTCTTTCCTATTACCTTTTTGTAATCTGGCAATTTATGCATTTTAGCTCGTACTTCCTACGAATTCTACATACCTATTATAATAAACATCTTCATACAACGACGCTCCATCTTCGGGAGGAGAGTCTTCGTCAATAAAGGAAGGTAACCTTGGACTCACCCTAATAGGTGCTTCTAATAAACTACTATACCCTGAAAAAAAGTTTCAATTCACTTAGTTTCGTTAGTTGATTTTATTTCTTCGTTTCTAGACAGTAATATTCTGTTAAGTTCTCAATCTTTTGAAATTATAACTAAATTGTCAAATTCTTTCTGGCTGGTATCGTATGTGCTATTAGCCAAACAATACTGGTCCATTTTTGATTGACGAATCTTGTTGTATTCTATTAGTATGGTAACTAAAAAGCACATTACTACTTAGGCCTTAAACCTTAGTACGAATTTTTACCGTTGATGTATTCAATGGCAAAATAGTGCAACAGCCTTTGGCATTATTACTTGCATAGAACACAGTTATTCGACAAATTAAATGCTATGAACAAAGCTGTATGAAATTAGGTACCAATAATAATCGATCAACAGAGAGTTTACGGTAATGTTATGAACCCAGAAACAATACCTGTTTTTAATAGTCTTTAAAAATTACCGAAAATAAACACTTTTATCTTATTTGAAACAATCATCAACAAAATTATGCCATATACAAGCACACAACATAATAGCAAATCCGTGTGGAATAGAGCGGAAAGAAAACGGAGAAATAACTTAAGACTAAACGATTGAACGTTTTTTCAATGTTTATAGTTCAAATGAGAAAATGATGACCTAAATGGGTTTATTTAACAATATTCTAGCTCTAGTTTTATCCCAACTGACCTCCAACGGATGAAAATCTCGTCGACGGCGCTCTATGGCTATGTGATCCACTGGATATATCCAAAGATTTTCGACTCGATCTTCTGGGATTGAGCTGTTGATACGCCGTAACTTCCAGAGCCAGCTGGATTTGGCGCTCTTCTTCCTCGACTTCCGCTACCGCTGCTGCCGTGAAGTTAGGATCTTCCAGTGCTTTCTCAGTCTACAAAATATGATCTTTTTTAGAGTTTTAAATTTACAACGTCTATATCTAAGATACTTTTGCAATAGCTTAATTCCTAATTACGTCCATTTTTGAAATGCGACTTCCTGGAGAGTACTACTCAAAAAATAACACCCTGCGCCAATATAATACCAAAATAACCGAGAACTCCAGCGATCAATAAAGCCAAAATAAATTTTTAAATATCCAAAACATTTAATTCCTACGACTTCTTATGTTTTAATTAATAAATAGTTATTATATATTTTGGAATTATTTAGATATTGATCCAGTTGTGGGTGTGTCAACAATTTAATTTTCTCTGTAAGAACAAATTGAGGGTGAGTTATACTGTTCTCAATCATCTAAAATATTTTTATTTGGGTTTTCAGTATTAAAAATGTTATTTTGGAATTGCAATATCTCTGGGTACATTTATACTGAAAAAAAAACAATGTATGTTTGAGATTAATACATACATACTAACTTTATTTTATATTTTAGAACTGATGAAGTTTTAGAAATTATTAATTTATCTACTAGAAACGCTAAAGTTAATAATTATTTTTTAATTAAAGTTTTTATTTATGCAAAGATTCTTGTTCGCCATTCAATGAATTCGGTCGATTTAATTAAAAGCTAAACATGTAAACAATGAATGGAATAAAACATCGCCACATTCCACAACAATGAACCCAAAACTTCATCCGAGTTTGATAACTTGATTACCCTTTAGAGGTTTGTTTTCTGTTTTAATATTCATTTGTATTTCAATTACTTGAATATAAAAAATTAGGCAAAACAATAGTTAATCGTTTATCGAGTTCTGCAAGTAATGTTTCACAGTGCGGGCAACAAACTCGTCCTGTTCGTCCACTATTTTTTTAAAACCGTTCATTTAGAATTAGCAAATTAAATTTCCTTACAAAGTTTCCTGAACCAAAAGTGCCTTGAATTTACAGTATAGTCGATATTCAATCTGGATTCATTTTAAGTCAAAAAGTTCATATACACTATACAGTTCGACAAGCGAGTCTATAGCTACGCGGTATCGGTAAGGGGGAAGCAATATCTTTTAAAACATGGCCGAGTCATGGGCATGCTATTATTATCTTCATAATGTAATAATATATATTTTTTCATGGCATGAATATATTTGTATCTGTAGGCCTTTTCATTAATATTCCTCGTTTATTTTGGCATTTTCGCCAATAAAATCCATTTGATTTCAACATGCACCTCAAAGTTTCACGGGAAAATGGAAAGATTATGTCACTTCTCAGCTGTTGTAGCAACTTTTTTAAGGTTGGAAATACTTTTAGTTCCAAATAAAACTTTTGTATTGTTCTCCTAACAATGCCAAAGTCGAAGCCTTCGATTTTTTTCAACAGCAGAGAGACGGTCCCTTTTTTGACAGGAGATGACAACAATTGATTCGGGTTATTTTCTTCCTTTCAGTATCTTCTTTGTACATGTTTTTTACTGCACCCACGCTTACTCCCGTATACATTGCGAGCCTTTCTAGCTTTCGCTTAAGTGGCAATTTAAATGTATTAATTTGTGATTCCTCTTCACACACCCTGTACACATTGGCAATCACTTCGCGGGTTTGACTATGAAGGGTTTTACCAGGGTATATTATCACAGTTTTAAAACAAACCCTATCACTACGCAACTGGATGAAGCATATTGGACATCGCCGAACAAGCACGCTGACTCTATAGGCCTGTCTGGGATATAACCTATCAAATTAGCTCTAGCCACCAGTTACCCATGGCTACCGTTGATATTGTACCATGTTGCCCTATTTTTACATTAGAAGTACTTTAATGAAAAAATATTTTATTTTGCATTTAAATATTAAAATAAATAGTAAGAAAAGAAAGTTTTAAGAACATTGAAACTATAATAGAATATTAGTTTCTTATATACTTATGACAATTTACTTTAAATGGTTAAATTTAATTTTAGGGTTTACTTGGTAACATGTTATTAAATTAAAATTTAATATATGTATGTGACAACATTGTTATCCCAAGAAATTTTTTTGCCCGCATTCCTTTTGTAGCTACAGTTAAAGTTGTCGACCTGTACCTATATGTCCGAAGATGCGTGGTTTTCGATATACGGAATATTGAAGTTTTTCTTGTTTTTATCAAAAATGTTGACACCAGTTTAAAATATTAGACTAAATTTTGGTATAGACTATTATGATGTAAAACTATACATTCTTACCACAGAAGATTTTTATCTTAAGCCAATGGCGTCGGTACAGCTACAGCTATTTATTTAAGTGCTAAACACTTGATAATAACAAGAAACGTTAATAAAAAAATAATCCAAACGTCTCCTTGGCAACGGACAACAATCTAACTTGATTTTATTTAAACGATTCTTGCTTAATAAAGATTTCCACAAAATATTATGACAATAGGAATGCATAATTATTAGTATCGTGTTAGTTTCTTCCAAACGGCAAGTATAAGAGAAAGTTAATTGATTCAGCCGATATTAGGTGGAAATCCATAACTATAATATTATGGGAAGAAGTAAAACAAAGTTGAAGTTCAACTTTGTTTTATTTCTTCTCATAATATTATAGTTAGAGAGACGATGACAATAGGGGGTCCATGAAGTGGAATATCAGTAATTTGGTTTTTCGTGGAGTTTAGGTCCCCCTCTACAACTTTTATATCTGATGAAATGCCGTAGAGCGTTGCTGAGATGCGCTTTAGATAGGAAATTCTCAATAAATTCAAAATTATATCGAGCCATGTCTGAAAATGAATTTACAGCATCTGCGTGACCCCAAAAATCACGGAAAATGCATTTTCTGACAAGTCAACCCTTGCATATACTTTTCCGAGCGTGTCAAAAAAAAATTAATGGAAAAATTATAAAGTCTCAAGGGTCCAAGTAGGGGTTAATCGATTTGTATTCACATGGAGATGACTCGTAAACAATTTTCTGATAAAAAGAATATTGCGAAAGTTATTACTCCAGTCTCGCTTTCTCTCTGTCATACCTTCCGGTATCTCTGCATAATATTGTCAGAATTCCGCCTAGCTAGGTGCGATTCTTCTGAAATTTTTTTCCGCAATATTTGGGTATCAAGGAATGTAGTGTGACAATTTTCTGACATGTCGTGATCGTTTTCCGAATTTCCTCCGAGGAGATTTTTAAAAAATTCCAATAATGAAATGGCGAGACCTGGAACGACAAAAATTTTTTCATATAATCTTTAACATATAATGTTCCATTCTAAAAAGTTTCAACTTCAAATTCGCTATTTTTCTTTTTTTTTTCCTTTTTTTTTTGACACGCTCGGAAAAGTATATGCAAGGGTTGACTTGTCAGAAAATGTGTTTCCCGTGACTTTGGGGTCACGCAGATGCTGTAAATTCATTTTCAGACATGGCTCGATATGGTTTTGAATTTATTGAGAATTTCCTATCTAAAGCGTTACAGCGCCTCTCAGCAATGCTCTACGGCATTTCATCAGATATAGAAGTTGTAGAGGGGGACATAAATTCCACGAAGAACCAAATTACTGATATTCCACTTCACGGACCCCCTATTGTCAATATCTCTCTAACTATTATATTTAAGAGAAAGATCAAAGAGGACACCTTTTCTTGCTTACAGCTGAATGATAATTTAATAATAAAATAATTGTTTCGACAATATCAGTGGCTTAACATTTTTTAGTTCAAATTATATTGAGGGGATTTAATTTGGATTGAAATTCAGTGAATTGTTGCATTACATTTTACTCAAAAATGTTTTTCCTCCATATGGTTCTTTGTTTACCGTTCTATAATAATGATAAACGTCTTATCATGTTACTGAATATAATTACGAGCACATTATCCTGATATTAGTTTAAACTAATTAAATTAGCTTTGTTAGAGGTATACGTAAGCACCTCTTCATATTATGCAGTGATTTAAATTTGACGACAAGATGCGCCTGCCTTTGATATAATGTAGCGAAATATTTTTTCTAGATGTCTTAGGCTAGATCTTGGGCTTGAGAAATTGAGCAATTGTAAACTGGTATATGAATATTGATTGGTCAAAATAATTGTTTTTACTTAAATTAGGAACTCGATACAGTTGATTGCACTAGAAATACGTGCAAAACATTGCCATGTATAAACACACTATCACAAGCAAATAAACTTTCATTATGACAAATTTTAATTAAATTGTAAACATCCTTTCAACAAAACCATGTCACGTTATTAACATAAGCTTCCCCAACTTTAAGGTCCACGATTCTGGAAAACTTTATCAGATGTTTCAGAACTACTAGTCAACTGAAATGAAACTAAATAGGGAAACCTAAATGCGAACTTTTGCGGTAAAAGTTCTAATGCTTGGATGGTTCGGCGGAAGTTATCATGACTGTTCAAAAGAAGAAACTATCTATATATGAAAGCTTAGTTTTATTATACAAAGTTGCTTCTACAAATTGTCTTTATACTAGTCAATGACATTTTAACTGCGAGAAGCATTGTTTACTGATGATTAAAGTTTATCAACGTGCAAATCACTCAGGATCAAGTAGTGAAACTTCCTACGTTCTAATTAAACATCTGTTTAATTAGCTCTACGGGATCTTTGTTCAATGCTCGTAGCTAGGAAATCTAATATCAATATGAAGTAATTTGGTCAACAATAATTGTGCTTACAATGTTAGGATAGAAGTCCTTCAACTTAATATGCTAGAATTATCTTGTAAAATGTTTGACTGTGGTTTGAGTGCAATAACATATATAGTCCAAAATTTATTGCCTAATTAATTAAATTATAAAGTTGCTGGTCTGTTGTTACCAGGCGCGGAATCACTATGCATGGCCCGAGCGTCCAGGGGGCCCACGGCCCAAAGTGGCCTCCCTTTACTCAATGCGAGACCCTCGCCACTTCAGAAAGTGTTTTTTTTATGCAACACTAATTTATTATAATTTAATACTATCTCAAGAAAAGGAGTTCCAACATATCTGTCGATTGCATTAGATTTTAAGAACATTTACAATTTTTTTTGTACTAAAAAAGCATACCTATTCGTTTTGCAAATAAGGTAAGTTTTTGTCTTGTTTGTGTCGAATAAGTATAGTGTCGCGCAAGCCAAGGGCTGAGCTCCTCTGAGAGTGGGGCCCCAGGCCCAGACCCACCGGGCCTAGTAGGAAGATAGGTCCTGGATAATGTTTATAGTAAGAAGGAATTAATAACTACAACGTTTTAAAGCTGCTAAGTTTTCACAATATTGTTTTCTGAATAAAGTTATCGTTTGAAATTATTTTTAAACCAAATTTGCAGGAAATCTTTACAAAGGTTTTCGTAAAACGAATTTAAAGGAAAAAGTACATATTAAGAGCGAATTAGAATATCATACAGGGCAGGTTAAAATAAGAAATTACTTTAAACAAGTCGCAAAAATAAGTTATTTCTTTTTTCAAATAATTTAAGTATATGTTAAAGTCTCTTATATTCTCAACAAAAAAACACCACACAAAAACATATTTTTTGTTCAGAATATAAAAAGATTTAACATGTAAGTCTAAATTGTTTGAGGAAAGAAAAAACTTTTTTACTACTTGTTTAAAGCAACTTCTAATTATAACCTGCCCTGTATGATATTCTAATTATTCGATCTTATTATGTATTTTTAAATTAATTTTACGAGAACTTATACTTTTCCTGGAAATTTGGTTTAAAAGTGATTTTAAACAATAAAGTTATTCAAAAAAGAATAGTGTGGTCACTTTTTATTAGTTTTGGAATAATATTCTATTATAATAATATTATATAATAAATGTGATTTTTAGTATAAACCTTAGTTTCTATGGCAGAGTGATTCTCCAGGAAGCTGTCTTAGTTTAGGTGCACATAATATAAAAGCTACATATGCATATGAGTATAGTGAGAACTTTAGTAGTTTCATTAAACGAAAAATCATTCTTTATAAAAAAAATGTGGCTTGTAAAAAAATTGAGATTTGTCATTAGAAAATTTAATTTTTGCATACAGTGAGGTCAATATCATCTCTTGTTTTCTAAACTCATTAGAAACAGAACGGCGCACTACCCCTCGCCCATAGCCTTGTACCATAGTACCGCACAGCCTTACTTTAGCTTCGCACAGTAGTGCCTCGACATCGAGATATAAACATGGACTGTGCGTTGTTTAAACATATACCACTTGGATATATTAGCGTTTAAAATAATATCTTCTTCATCGGAAGAACACGACAACGCACTGTCCATGTTTATATCTCGATGTCGAGAGACAAACTGATCGACAGGCAAGACAATGAGCGAGGGCGCTGTGCGGTGCCCATACACTTAGGTAAACTCAATATTTTTAAAGATCTTGACCTTCCTGTATACAGAAACTAAATTTTAGGTAACCCTATCCAGGAACGCCACGTATATAAAACTGTGGAGTGAACGAAAATCAAGCTAAACTTAATAGATTACCTGACATAGAGAAACGGTGAAATGTACGTTTCCTTAATAATGACATATTTATGTTTTCTTTAATTCTTACCTTTGATTTTGATTTGTATAGAACAAGAAGGACCATTAGGCCGAAAAAACTACCCAACGTGGCAGCTATCCGCACTCCTGTCATAACATCATAAGTTTTATAATATTCTTTTGGGTCACTCGTGGTGCTAATAACAGAACCTGGAGTGGTACCCGTAATATTACTTTCCTGTGATGAGCCATTCGGCTCCCCGGCCATCACGCGCCTACTTCACCTGAAAAAGAATTTTTTTTAAAAATAATGTGCGTTTATTTAATAATGGATTCGTTAATGCCAATAAATGTTTTATTTTATAACAAAATTGTCCGACGTTTTTCAACCTTCGAAACTAAAACTTTCTGAACACCTCCGAAATGCTGTACAGGGTGTCCATTTTTGGGTAGTTTTACTGGGTATCTTCGTTACTAGTAAAGATAGAACGATGCGGTTTTCGCAGCACTGTGCTACTTTTTTGTCAAACAGAAGATGCCGTAATCAGAATATTTCTAGGTCGCCTTGTTTGTTGAGAATTGTGCATATTGGGATATCCCGAAAGACGACAACCGGATAATCGAATTTTTTCAAGAATAAAATCAAATTTAATTGAACACGGTTCATTTTCTAAACCTCGCCCTAAAATCAACCACAAGGATAATTGCGATACTGATGAAATAAATGTATTAGCTTCAATTGAAACAAATTCAAGTAGAAAAGTTGAAGGTTCGGTCTGAATAATTAAATCAAGAGTGCAAACAATCCTAAAAAAACATAATTTTAAGCCATATAAATTCCACCGTGTACAACACTTACATGATGAGGCTCATTTTACCAGTGCTGGCATGTTTAATCGACAGAATACGAGGTTTTGGTCTCAGGAAAATCAGCATGTAATATTTCCAATCGAACGGCAAGGCAGATTTGGAGTTAGCGTTTCATGCTTTCTACTGAATAGTTTATAATATATTTGAAGGAAGCCTTAATGCAAATAAATATTTGGAAATTCTGGAAAACGTTGTGCCAGAAATAATAGAAAATGTGCCCTTAGCTGGTCTCAATAACTTGCATCTTCAACAGGATGGAGCGCCAGCTGACAATGCCCAAATTGTAAGGGACTACCTAGATAATAACTTCCCAGGTCCCTGGATTGGAACTAATGAACCTGTAAGATGGCCAGCAACAAACCCGACTTGTCCGTTTTGGATTTCTTCTTATGGGTATACCTTCAAAATAAAATTTATTCCATTCAGTACCAAGCAATGGCAGATTTAAGAATTGCCATTGACAGAGCTTTTAGGGAGTTACAAACACGGCCGTTTATTATTTTTAAATCATTAAGGCCAATAAGAACCATGTGTGAAACATGTCTAAGGCATAATGGAGAACAATTTGAGCAATATTTATGAGGGAGTTAAATACATTTTCAATTTTTGTGTCTAATATTTAATCACACCAGTATTTTTTTTAATATCCGTCATGGCCTACTAAAAAAAAATGGTACATTTTTGAAAAACGTATATTTCGGGCCTAATACTAAGAATAAAAATAAAGTGTTATATATTTTTGAGAAGCTTGATACGAACTAAATTATATTATTAAAAAATATATAGGGTGACCCATTTAAAAAAGCAAATTTGTTTATTTTCAATAAAAACTATTGAATGTAGAAAAAATCTGAGTACGTCACTGGATTCTACGTAGAAAACTACAAAAAGAACATTTTATTTCTTTTTGATACATTACGGGGTAACCGAGATATGGGGGGGTCTCCCAAAAGGCACAATTCTCAACAACATCCTGTATATCAAAAACAAGGCAACCTAGAAAAATTCTTATTACGGCATCTTCTGTTTGACAAAAGGTAGCACAGTGCTGCGAAAACCGCATCCTTCTACTTTACTAATAACGGAGATACCCCGTAAAACTACCCAAAAATGGACACCCTGTACAACTCGGCCTCCTCCAAAGCGAATTTCTGAACGCGACAGTGCATTCCTGAACATTGAATATCGATTGTTACTTTAATTTATTGAACTTCCAAGTTATTTGCAATGGGGTTCTCTCATGTTGAATAAATTGATGTTTATTTAAGCCAAATTTAACAAAATATATTCCACGAATGTCAGTATTATGTTATGAATTTTAATATTTCAAACATTTTAATTATGTTTGAATATTTTCGTTTTATATTTGTTTTACTTTTCTGAAATATTGATGCAAAAATAACTTTGTGATTAAATTTATGATATTGAATGGATAAACAAACATTCTAAAGCCGTATAATGTAGTCCTGAAATTCTGAACACTACCGGGTATCCCATTATTGCGCACTGTTCTATATTAATATTTTTATCAGCCTTAAAAAGTAGAAGTGTTCTTTTAAACCCCTAAAGACAATTTAACGATCTTCCTAAGTTTTCTTTTTTAATACTATGTTTATTTTTGCTTTGAGTTTATTATTCGGTGTGCTTATAGTCGACTATAACTTCAGGTTGCAGCGTATTTTTATCTTTATGCGCTTAAGTATCAAGTAAATGGAAATTTTATAAACACAGGAATTCCGGACTCTCAATACCGCAACATTTTCAAACGCAAGCTTCTAAATTTATGGTTCAATTTTACTTTGTTCCTTACCTACTTTTAGAAAATAAGGTTCATGACGAGAATTTATTCTTTTTCTTTTAAGAACAGTATTTTATTTAAGTGGACCTACAGGAACATACAAAAAATGTCTAGAGTAGAGAGATAAATATATTCCAAATAAAGTAAAAATAAATTAAACATAAATTCATAATCGCAAACCAAATATTATTGCGCTCAAAGTTGCAATATTATATTTTCGAAATTCCTGCAACATCTTTTATATATCTATATACAGAAAAGAAGTGAAAAGAGTACTACAAGTTCATATAAACTTTTTTCTATATGCCTCTTCTTCGGAGATATGGGCTCCCAAAGAGCTCCAATGAAATCAAGTTTTTTACTCATAATTATTGAACCACCATATATATATAATTTTTTTTTATATGAAGTATACCAGGTAAGTCCCTTCAAATTATTATGCAAGAAAGATTTGTGAATTACTCATAACTGCAGGGACGGACTAGCTGTGACAAACTTGATTCCATTGGAGCTTTTTGGGAACCCATAACTCCGAAGTGGAGGCATATACGAAAAAAGTTTATATGAACTTGTAGTACCCTTTCACTTGTTTTCTTCATATCCGGGAGATTTCCTACATTTTCCTGGATAGCCTGTATTTATTAAAGACCAACGGTGGTAATTTTGAAAGAGCATATATACAGGGTGTCCGCTAAGTAATGGGACATGGAAAAACCACAGACTCATTAAGTAAAAATATTAGGATTTAATTATACTTACCTATATCCGAAAGTTGATATTAACTGAGATACAGGGTGTTAAAGTTAAAACTTCATTTTTGTTTTTCTTTAATAACTTTTACAGAAACCAGCGGTTTTTTACAAAATTTGGCATTTCCAAACAATTTTTTTTTAAATGAGAAAACAAATGAAATTTAGAGATGCAGTTGCTATGAAACCTCTATGTTGTTATTTGCTTGTTGATTATTGTAAAATAGCTGTGTAAAAAAATGTTTCTTTTTGAGTCTATCCTAAGTTAAGTAACAATGTCGAAACACAATAATCAACAAACAAATAACAACATGGAGGTTTCATAGCAACTGCATCTCTAAATTTCATTTGTTTCCTCATAGGTTACTTTAAAAAAAAAATTTTTGGTTCGCAAATTAATAATAGGCACTACACAATATAAATGCATATATCTCCGAAACGGTAACTCTGGGCGACCTGAAATGAGTTTACCTTTTTTACGTAATAAATATGAGAAAGTATTATTTTAATTAAAAACTTAAATACACGGAGGCACAAAAAAGTTATGACCTAATAAATGTGCAAGAAATGCCGCATTGTACATTAAAATTTCACCAAAAAATCAGTTCCTCATCCTAAAAAATCCATAATTTGCCAAATTTTGTAAAAAACCGTTGGTTTCTGTCAAAGTTATTAGAGAAAAATAAAAATGAAGTTTTAACTTTAACACCCTGTATCTCAGTTATTATCAACTTTCGGATGTAGGTAAGTATAATTAAATCCTAATATTTTTACGTAAGAAGTCTGTGGTTTTTCCATGTCCCATTACTTAGCGGACACCCTGTATACTCCGAATTACTTTCTCCGGAGATAAACATTTTTTTATGAAGGCCCTTGTAACTTAAATTAATTTTATTAGTAACCTAACATAATATTTTAAATAAATAATCGGTTCTATTATTTATTTTTTCATCTTTAATAATCCTATAGATTTTCTAAGTGTAATTTTCCAAAGGAAACACTCTTGGTTTAAAAATAAGCGATTATACTATGAAAATTTCCTGTTGTGGAGACCGTAATTAACAGCAAATACCCAAAAACTGTTTAGACTATAATGTACTAGTTGACGGAGTTGTCGACAGAAAAGCACATTACGTGTGAAAAATAATAATTTTATAAACCTTATAAACTGTTTTTAGAGATCCGGGTAAATTTTTCGTTTTTTTTTTTGTTGAGTTTCTGCCAGTAAATTCTTAAATATCCTATTGAGTAAAAATATTACATACAGGCTTGTGTCATCTTATCCATATAGAAAGTAACCCCTATGTTATTTCTGGCATGTTTATCAATCTCTATAAAATCTGCTAAAAATCCCTGTAAAATAACAACTATGCTAAAATATAATATCCATAATTACTGTCTACTCAGTATGAAATATTTGGATTATTTTTTAACAGTTCATCATTTAACAAATGAGGCTTGTCATATTTTCTTAACAGTCTTTATGATTCCAAATTCTTTTGCCTTCATTATCCTTCTATCTATATTAATGATTATTAGTAAACTTAATTAGAAAATCTTTAGCTAATGTTATTATAAAAATATTTTAGGGTAAATACAATATTAAATTTAATGATTTTATAATACTGTATGTATATTATTATGGCATTTTCTATTACCGACGAGCATATTCTTGAAAAAATCATCAAGTTTCGGCATCTGGAGTTTTACCTCAGGATCACCATCCTGGCCACTTTAGAGTCTGCAATACTTTTGCAATTTTATTGCTGCAAGTTCATTTTTGGCATGGTATTTGCAAGCAATATGTCATACAAATCGTTATATTGTCGGCAATTCTATTGCAAATAGAAATAATCTGGCACCTTTAAGGCCGCATTATAGTCGGCAAGTCAATAAAGTTGAATGTATGCATTTGCAAGACGCCAAAAACTCGAAAAGCTCGATTTTCGTTGCAGTTTCTGCTGCAAGTTTTATGGAAAACATAGTGATTTTTTCATTACCAACCAAAAATAAAAGTTACTAAATCCTCCGTCTCGTGTGTTTATTGTTGATCGTGTATTCGTATTTATTTATATTTTTATTCACTTTTTAGTTGTGTTTTGTGTAATTTAAATGTATTCTGATAGTTTCACGGGGGGGAGGGGGGGGGGTTGTGGGTTGTTCGAAATTGTGCCCACTGGGCCTTTTTCCTTAAATCTAAATATAATGACTGTTTATGCTCTGTACATATATGAGTGTTTAAGGTTTGTGTTTAAAAATAAAGAACAATTTATGGGTCTAAATGGACACGATTATAACACAAGAACATTAAACCTTTTGAATCCACCTCACCGCTTAACTATAACAGACTATATGTGTATAAAATTTTACAATAAGTTACCAAATTCGATTAAGTGTATATATAAGGGCTTGGAAAAAAAATATTAAAAAATTATTAACTAGGCTTGAACCATATACTGTGAAAAAGTTTCTTGAACGGGATAATATGTAGTTTCGCTTTTTGAATTTTTTTATGAGGTCATTTCATTTGTATATTGCTTGCTGTATGGAAGGGATGTCATTTGAAATAAAGAAGTGTTATTATTATTATTATATTTTTTTTGAATTATCATTAATTATTATTATTATTTTTATTATACGTGTCCAAGATAAGGAGGGCCAGTACAGGGATCTCGGAAACCGTAAGAGATACGAAGTCGGTTAAATGGAGGTAAAGTTGCGCATTTACGTGCCTAATAATATACCGTGCCGGTCCTGTTATTCTGATGTTGGAATTTGATAGTTTTTTTCTCCCGAATGCAATGATGTATGACACAATGTGGTTTAATGACTTTTCGAGGGTTTTCTGAACAACATCAGGAAATTTTGGGATACGGTCCTGTATTTCTCCTAGTTTTATAAATAATATCATATAAGTAAGCTCTAAATTTTTTACCTATGTTGGACTAGTTCAATAAATAACAAATAATTTAATAATAAATCACAAATAAGTGAACAAAAATCATTCCAAAACAGTAATAAAACGAACAACGAGAAAAGTAACATAATCAGGTGTTCAAAATGATTTCCGTTATTCTCTAAGCACAAATAACATTCTAACTGCCACATAACAGTGTTTTGAGATAAAATAAAATAAGCGATAGAATATCAAACTTTTCAGCATTTGTAAATTTATGTTCCATATTTTCTGGAAAATAGAAAACCTCTTAAAACGCTCTCAAACGATGGGAATGTCAAGTGAAACAAATCACTCGTCGCCATCTTAATTTTTTTATTTCAAACGCCTAGTTTTCTTTTAAATCCCGAATCAACAGAAGTTTGAAATAATGTTTCTGTATTTTGTTCACTTACCTATTTGTGGTTTATTATTAAATTATTTGTTATTTATTGAACTAGTCCAACATAAGTAAAAATTTAGAGCTTACTTATGAGGTATTATTATAAAATTAGGAGAAATACAGGACCGTATCCCAAAATTTCCTGATGTTGTTCAAAAAACCCTCGAAACGTCATTAAACCACATTGTGTTATACGTCGTTGCATTCGGAAGAAAAAAAGCTCTCAAATTCCAATATCAGAAAAACAAGATCGTATTTAAAAAAAAAAGTTGATAATTGCCCTTCGAAGAAGACTCGTCGGATTACAAAACATTTAACGCTGTTAGATAGAGCGGAAAAAGTGGCAATGCAAAAGTGCAATTTACTATAGAAGTCGATCTCAAAATAACCCAGGAAAACAATAAAACGATTTTTCAGAATTTCGTTTTTTTCCGGATATCTCCGGAACTACTCGGAATTTTAAAACTTTCTAAACGGCATATTATTAGGCACGTAAATGCGCAACTTTTCCTCCATTTAACCGACTTCGTATCTTTTACGGTTTCCGAAATCCCTGTACTGGCCCTCCTTACCTTGGACACTTATTCTTAACGAATATTATATTTATGAAGATTCATAGTATAGGAACCCGAACAAATAGCTCTATATTCGTAGTAAAAGTGTCAAAGAACTAATAAAAAAGCGATCGACAACGCGCATTACTTATACTAAATATCGTTCTTATGGAGATTGGAGTAAGTAGAGCAAGACTCATTCGTGTTCGAGTTACATCATCGTCTGCGGTTTAATCCTGGCAAAGGGTCCTTTGCTTTGCTACACCGTTACGAATTTTCCCCCGTTCTATTTCGCACTTATTCTTATTAGTTACCTTATAAGAGCATTCGTACCTGTCCCTGTGAATAACGGGTCCTTGTATTTAACCTTTTTACGAGCTTATAAATTTATTATTTACGAAGCCGTAACCTTTTTCCCTTCCAAAAGACCTAGTTAGTTTTAAAAATTAAGGTTCTAAAGGCGCCAATATACTCTAATAAGTTAACCCGAGATTGAGTCTTGAAAACTTAAAGACGCTTTTCTATTGGTATCATTGGCATAATATTTATTAATGTACATCCCGAACATTTTTCCTACACTGACAAAAATGCATTTACCAATGTCGTGGGTTACAAAATTGGAGCTACCTCAACCCACCTCCCTATGTTGTTCTAACTGAGCCTACGAATTATCACAAATTATTTAAAAACGCTACAGTAATTCAGGTTCTTTTGGTTCGCCTCAACCCAGAAAGAGATTTTTTATCAACATTTTAAACATATTTGGGATCTCCACTCCTCATCTTGTAACTATTTTATGAGTTACCTGAACTAAGTTTCTGGGTTAGGAAAACTTACTAATTGATTATAAAGTGTCGTTTTAACCCGGACGTGCATTATTTTAACTCATTATTATGTGTAAATTATTTTGAGTTGGAATAATTCAGGAAACGTGCTCCAAAACCCCATATCGAGGGTAAAACGCAAGATCGTAAGGTCACGGAAAGTTCCGAATTCGTGCTCGTGCAGGTTGGCGCGGTTCATTCCATTGTTATTCGTCAATTCTCCTTCGATCGCGCGTATAGACACCTATTGGCTGTTGCGCCGTTTGCGGGATTTTTCATCTTTGTTCTCTGTGCGTGAAAATTTGCATAATTTGCATAATTTTGGACAGAAATGGAGGGATAGGAGGGAGATGCATACAAATTGATATTATTGGAATTTAGCCTTATTATTTATAAGCAATCGTCATCACTTCGTCCGCATGGTTTCTTAGCCGTAGTATGCTCTCCTGTCTATAATTCATTTGATTATTTTTTTTTAAATATACAACAAAAATGTCATATCTTGAAAAAACAAAAGGCAATTGAAGTCCACAATATGCAGGCGTTAAATCAAAGAAATATTTTGAGTTCCGATAGTCCACAATTTAGGTACTGGTAGTCCACAATTTGGACTCTGCTAGCCCAAAGAGTGAGTTATTCCAGCCACCATCGTAAGCTAGAACAACTTAAATGTCAAGTTTTGATAGCTCGAATCATGAATTAATCTAGGCCGACTAGTAACGCATCACAATTCAGGTAGCCCATCAATAATTTAAGACGGTGGGGTGTGAGCTATTCCAACGCATAAAATAACCCATCTTCTGTGCTATCAAAACTTATGAATAGTAAGTTTATGGAATTTCTTCGATTTGGTTGCCGTAATTCAGAGGTCTGGGCTGTCCTCTATTAGCAACACGCTTCGGTCTAGGACAACTCATATTTGAGTTATATCAACTCGAAATTTCGCTCAGTGTAGTTTAGATTGAAAAAACATTAGCCTGCCAGCATCGCTGTTTTTTACTATTCACCATATTCAACACAAAAAGTTCCTAAATATTTCATAGGTCAGCCTATCGCACCAAATTCCTTGGTGCGACACTGGTGTTTGCATAACGATTTATTATATTGAAACCCCCAAATCCTGATATGAAAACAATTTGAGAAAAAACAATTAAGGCCGTATTACACTTGACAATTTTTATGGCGCCAGCAATGGCAATTATAATTCAAGGATTCAGGCGCAGTACACCGTTCTCCGTACTACAGTCAGAAATTCTACTCTTCTGACAATTAAAATGACACGGATTCATGCGCAGTACACTGTTCCCGATCAGCTGTCTCTCATTACCAGAAATGGGGCAGGCGCCATTTTAATTGCCCTTGCCGGCGCAACTGGGTAGACATGGATTATTCTGTTATTTTTAACTGTTTATTATTTGGCCGAACCAGGTATGAACAGGTAATGGCCATTTAAACCCACTGGTACTTAAATTAGCAGTTTACATTCTTTATTAAACTTATGGACTGCTAATTCAGCAATTTTTTGCACCTCCTATTTGTAAATAGCAGTAGCTGCTTTAACTGGTAATCAAAACGAACAGGTTTGCACATCTCTAATTCTGGGGATATTTTAGGGATTTCGACAGTACCCACTGCTGTTCTGACCGTTGACAATGCTCCAGCTGATCGAAAACGGTTTACTGCGCATGAATACGTGCCATTGTAATTGCCGGCGCAAGAGAAAAAATTGCCTAGTCTAATACGGCCTTTATAAATGGCTTTTCCATTGGAAGCCATGCGCTCCACTAAGTAGAGATGAGCTTAGCAGTGACTCTTTAGTCACCGGTATACCGGTGACAGCAACCATACCGTAACCGGTTATTTTTAACAGCGACTTAAATAGGTACCCTAAATTAACATGTATGTTTGAAACAATACAACAGATTACATGATTGCAACATGAACGAACAATAATAAACATCGCCATCCCGACATCGCTTCCCGCTATGGCTTCCCACTGCCGTGACATCCTTCGGCTGTGCCGAGAGTGAACTTTAAAACGACGAGCTAAGTCGCTGCGAGATCGGTCGCTGCTTGGCTGAGATTGGGTCACCGGTATAAGCTGGTGACCATCTAACTGCCCCGAGAGTCATCGAGAAGTGGTGAGAACGAGGAAACTTTAAAACAGCGACCCAGTCGCTGCTTGGATAAAAGTCACCGGCATAAAAAATATCGCTCTTCTCTACCACTAAGGGTGGGTATTATAAAGTTTTATTGACAGATGAACGAAGGTTAACTTGTGGTTTGACGTCACAGGTTGGAGTTAAGTTGACAGTCTGCATGTTAACTTTATTGGATGGAACGGGTATCAATTAAAGTTAAACCTCAAGTTAACTGCAGAGAGATTACGGTTTTTGAAAGCTTTTGTTGACATAACCTATAATTCCACGCTGGATAGAAGAATAATAATTTTATCATCTGAGAAATTGACCATGACTGCAAAACGTAAAAAATCAACACGGTAAACCTTTGTCTAAGATAAAGAATGATGAAATACTTGAGGCTAGGTTATTAAAAATTCTTCCTTTTTTAATTCTTTTAAGATTTTATAAAACCATAATTTTTTATAGGGAAGTTCAGTTGACCGTTAAAATCAAAGTTAACTTTTGAGATTTTTATAATATCCACCCTAAGACCTGAAAATAAAAGTATGTGAGTTAAGCTTAAAATTATATATGTCAATGGCGGGGTCGGATTTTCGAAAACCCCATTTTTTAGATGATCTATATACAGGGTGTTATGGAAATGACGTATTATATTTAAATGGGTGACTCCTTGGGTGTCCTAGAGAAGCGCTATATATTTTATTTTTTTTAAATCGACCGTTTTTAAAGTGGAGTAATAAACACTCTTACTTACAGGTCAGTCCGCGCTACTGTACAACATTTTACCCAGAGCCAATGGCAATGTTGCCAAGCTTAATGTAAAACTGAAATTCCATATAAAATTATAAAAATAAATTATTTTCTACCTACTTGTATTTATCCTTATACCTAAAGAGCGAGGAAATCCAGGCACAAACACAATCAGTTTTTTTTCTTTTTCATGGGAACACTCCTGGAAACACTTTATGTACACACAGTAATAGTGAAACAGAACCGATAGTTAGCTTTTGAAAATACAATATATTAGATTTTATTACACGCGAGAAATTTGACGTCCAGAAGAAACGTGTCAATAAAAACAATATTCAGAGATTATTTATGGACGGGCAAGATACCCGCGTAAACCGAAAAAACAGAGCGGATTGCTGAGAGTGTGTTGGTGATCGACGAGACACAACTTATCCTGCCGCTGGTTGGTCTTCAACTAACAGACGCGGCGTTATATGAAACTACTTCGCTCAGCCGATGTAAGGCGTCAAGAGGTCATTGGCATTTGACCTAGTGGCTATTACTATTCCATATGTTTTTTCGGGTTATTTAAAACATAGTCGTCGTAAATGTTCTTCAATTAATTGTACAAAAAGGTATTACAGAATGGAAAAGTGTTTAAATTATTTTATTTTGTCTAAAGAGTTTAAGGTGTACATATGACAACACCGGCCAGAATTCCTTTATTGCTTACATGTATCGCAGTGCCACACAGGTGTTTTTCTGGTTTGACTTCAGGTCACTTTTACCGCTGAATGAATTGAAAGCGCCATTTATGGCTATTTTTCTTCAATTTGTCTTTATCTCAGGAATTGCCGGTTTAAATATAATACGTCATTTCCATAACACCCTGTATTTAGAAAAAAGTATTAAAACCTGACTTTAATTTTCTGGTTATTTATTATCAGTATTTATGTCCGAAATGGTTGACAACACTTGTATACACAAGGTTCAGCCCTAGCCAAGAACTACGAAACAACACAAGTAACTTTTTAACAAATATAAAGAAATTTTGAACATAAATAATATTCCAACCCTACATAAACCATACGAAACCGCTGTAACCGCTAATTTCTTTGCTCAGTAAAATAATTATTGTCGGGTTACCGCAAGAGTTTAGCAATCTCAAACTATACAACCTTAAATTAGTGAAGTTTTAGACAACATTGTGCCTAATTTACCTACATCAACATAATTTACATTTTGCCAGATTGGGCATAGTCCAAACAAGTCAAGACTTTAACAGTAAACAGTTGAGTATAAGGTACAGCACTAAACAGGGACGGATTAACGATAAGGCAGGACTGCCAGGGACGAAAAGTGAAAGAGGGCGAAAAGAGAACACAAAAAGATAATTTAATTAGGCATAATTAACTGGTATGGCAGACTTGCGTTCTTATTGGGGCGAAAATAAATTTAGCATAGTTCAAATGTATCGTCTTGTGGGAAGAGAGTGAGAAGATTTCAAGCATATTGGATGACTCTCTTTGTTTCCCTATACAGGGTATTACAAGTTCGTCCTTCATCGCAAAAAAATTAAAATTAAATATAGGGGTTTCAAAATATTTGAGAAAATCCAAAATTTAGCTCGGTTTTTATTTTTTGCTGACTTTGTTCGAGGAATGTCAAAAAATAAATTTCATTCTCTCATTGCTACTTTTTATTCGCCACAAGATGGCATCATTAGATCTTTAATGCGACGTTTCGTCTTTGGGTCACCATCATCAACTTAATTTTTTAAATACGGGACTGGATTTTTCGTTTAAATTAGGAAAGAGAACCTAGATCTACGTTCAGCAGTATGCAATAATTACTGGTTTTCCGACGTTTTGTTCCTTAAATTGACCATCTTCATTAAAATACCTTTAGTACTTTCATGTAATTTACTTTTGTCTCGGAGAAACTAAGGATTTTTAAATTATATTGCTATTTCTGTCCTTTATTATTATTACGTGCTATTACTGTTTTTTTTATTTCAAACGAAGAGGTGTATCAAATTTCCACTTAGTGTAAATACAAGACTAAACTTATTTTATTAATACAAATACATTTTAACTCTTAAAGCCAGCACTTTCTTAAGAGTCTTGAAAAAGGCATTGATTTTTACATTTTCAAATTATACCGAATTTAAAAAAAGTAAATTACAGGAACGTACTAATAGTATCCTAATGAAGAAGGTCAACTAAGGAACAAAACGTCGGAAAATCAGCAAAAACATTAAGTTGATGATGGTGAACCAACGACGAAACGCCGCATTAAAGATCTGATGATGCCATCTTCAGGAGAATAAAAAACAGTAATAGAAAGTGCAATTTATTTTTGTACATATCTTCGAACAGAGCCAGGAAAAAATAAAGACCGAGACCCAAAATTTTACATTTTTCCAAATATTTTGAAAGCCCCTGTATTTATTTTTGATTTCTTGCAACATATTATTGCGTATCTTACTTCGTATCTCTTACAGTTTCCGAAATCCCAATGGTGAAGGCCGAATTTGTTACACCCTGTATATACGACCTACAAATAGGTGTAAAATAGCCATGTTATTTTAATTAAAGACTTTTTTTTCTTGAGTGGAAGCTGGAAGCTGAAATTAGGGCTCGAATCCGTTAACGTAATTTTTTTAAATGCTCGAGCTTTGCCATCATTATTTTAATTCAAAAAGACTCGGATATGGATTCAGTTGGGTCTAATTAGTTTCCCTTTTTCGAATTTACAGCTTGCACACACAGTAAAAAGGCTTTTTAAAGCTCTTGTAAAACTGATTTTTAACGAATATTTGGTGGAACACTTTTATATGCACTCAACAAACAAAATGCTACTATTTATACACAATATGTTGTAGTAGTAGTAATAATGACATGTATTTTAGGATATGCACTAAATGAACAGAACTTATAAAATAATAGGACTATTAGGTAATAAATTAAAATATCATATCTGATTTTTTTTTGAATCTGTATTTTAAATAAATATTTCTTTAATGATTTTTGTTATTTAATCGAATTATATAAATTATTGTCTCTATATATTACACATTGACAGGCAGAATTTACGCAGCATATGGGAAATTTCTTTATTGTTACTACAAAACCCGATGTTGGCAATGGTTTCTACATCATCGGAAATCCCGAATTACATTAAACAGTGTCAGTTTTTGGGGTTTGATGGGAAATTTAAAAAGAAAAGTTATATAGCAGAAATTACCTAAAATGAAAAGATGTCAATTTGCTTTAAAGAAATATTGCTTCAACATTTGCTAGCGAGCATGCACGAATAGCAAAAAAAATAAAAAATAGCAAGACAATCACAATTCACATCGTGTCAGAAGCATGAAAAATCGTCAGTTTTTGACCACACATTGTCAAATTTGCATGCATGCCTCCATGTGTTCATGCATGCTTGCAAGTAAACGTGACCGTTTAGAACTAAACAATATAAAGATGCCTTTTGAAAACAAATTAACAATTTGTCATTTTACATAAGGTTCGTTTTTAGTATAAAACATGTATACGCCATATGGTCCATATAAATTATTATTGTATCTCTCACAATGAGGTTATTATAAAAGTTTCATTATTTCTAAGTTTATTGATGGTACAAGAAAACATTTTAAAATTTATCTTCGCAGCTATGTACTTGTACAATGCGGACTAAGGCCTATTTGAATGTATTCATATTTCGCAGACAAAGGCTTCGTGTTCATGCCTTTTAATATGTACTTGAAAATGGGATGCTAGGGATGATGATAAATACCCTAAATCAATTGTTTGACGCTGAAATGAACAACGTCAAACTTTAGCTACATAAAGAATAATTTCTTAATATTAGAAACAATAGAACAAACCCGAACAAACCCCCTTTTATGAATACAATGATAGGAATATTTAATTTTTTTATTACTTTTGTGTAGCCCAGGAAAAATTGTTATTGCGGCTTTTTCAATTAAGTGATTACGTTTTTTCGTGATTGCTATAAAATCAATAAGTTTAATATCATTATTTCTTAATTAAAAGAACGAATGTATCTTCATTGAAAACATATTTATAACTATTATAATAATAAAACGTCTAATATGTATAAAACCTTCTTGTATACTTAACAATTGATTTTAAAAAAATTTCTGCTGTCAAAACCGAATAAAAGTAATTTTCTGCTTGTTCTGATGTGATTTATCAACCTGTCAGACTATGTGCGTTATAAATAAGCAATGAAAATTTAGCTTAAAGAGTAAAAAGGGGAGTGAATCTACCGCATATTTAGAGAAGAAAACTGAAAGAGAGAAAATCTTAACCTGGTTATTTTTCGTTTTTTATCGATTTTATTTAAGTAATTTTTAAAATATTTAAATAAAAATAAGCTTGGAGAAAAATGTACAATCGAATAAAATAATATAAGTAACCCCTTTATAAACTCCTGAACAAAATTAACGCAACATTATAAATTTGCCATATTTTTTATGCTATTTTTTTTCTGAATTTATGATCTGATTTGAATGATTTTTTTTGCATTGTAGGTTGGTTCCTTGACAATGTCATAGTTTTCGCTGTTTATGTTTATGTTTTCAAGTAGGTTTCAAGATTAAAATACTAGTCGGGAAACTGGGCATATGAAATGAACGTTTAATAAGCAGTTTCTGAACAGTTTTTTATTTATCAGTATGGCAAGACTTCAAAATGCGATGCACCGGAGTTATTAAGGGGTACCGATCTTTTTTCACTTGATAAAACTTATCTATGGGAAACCCGTATGTTCATAAAATTACAGACACACTAACAAATTTTAAAATATTACCCATCAGAACTAAAAATGTTTAAAACATTTTTCTCATAGGTAAAAATATGCAAGGTTATGATTAATTTAGGAAAAATTTATGAAAATATTTATAACCATGATTAATCAAAAAGGAAAATATTATACACAACCTATTTTCCACATCTGTCGGTCATCATCAGTTCAAACTTTTTTGTCGTGCTTCCTGACGAGAACCTAAAATGAGCTCCTAGGTAACATTCAAAACTAGGGATTTAAAAACTAATAGTAAGGTTGTTAAAACGACTCTGCTGGCTCCATGGTTAAAGCGGCAGTCACTGAGAACTCTAGGACGAGACTTCCTAGGTTCAAACCCCACGGCCCTTAAACCGATGCGCACTCGGTGGACTTTAGTGGTATAAGTCATGGCGTTACCGGCGTCATGCAAAAAATAGGGGAGAATGACGGTGCGCACTCCCCAAGGGTTGATAGGCCTTGAGGGAACAATATATGGCGAGAATCGTGGTTCGAAGCCCACGTTAAGCTGTAGGTCACACATAGGGAACAAAAAGACACGTAATAAGAATTCAAAAATAATTTCCTTTTGGGGCCAAACCTCAGCCCAGCGCCGCTAAAAAATTGATTGTTGCAAATTTTCGATAGAACTGAAATAAATATTACCGTCATTCTCGTAGCAGTAAAAATATGTTCCGTCTGCATTTAAAGTACTTGAAATAATTTTTCTCCGATTTTTGCATGTGGCTATTTTAAGACTGTACTTGAATTATTTTATTATACAGAGAACGCCTAAGTATACGCTACCAGAGCTGATAAATTTTGTTTGTGAAATATTTCGAGGGCCCAAGAAATTATGTTAAAAATAAAATTATCAAAAAAGTATAATAGGTATACTTATTTTTTTTTAAATCTAGTGCACATCAAAAAATGCTACATATAGTATTAACAGATCGTGCATGCGATTAAAAATATCGTCTATCTAACTCATAATAGTATATAGCGGTCTGGTTAGTGTTGTAAAACTTCTGGAAATAAACTTTTTGCAAATATTTCCAGAAACATTGGAAATATATGGAAACAAATAAAACACATTTAATGAGAATATATCATTCAAAAAATAGAATGCAAGACCCATGACCACAATTAAAAGGTAAGATATGAAAAAATGCGAAGAATTCCTCAACTTCCTCTAAAAAGTGTCAAAAATAAAAAAAATTTCGTTATAGGATACATAGTTTAGCTGCTCTCACATTAGTAAGCCTATTCCGTTTTTTGAATGAATGTGACTGTAAATGCCAAAACTGCGCTCAGTGATTGTTGAACATGAATTTTTTTTCGTGAGATTCTTCTTCTGCATACAAAAATAAACCTTGGTTTTGAATTGTTTAAAGCACGTTCTAAATATTTTTTCAATATTTCAAATTTCAAATATTTCCTATATTTCCGAGACATATTTGCAAACTTCCAATATTTCCATTCGCAGCAATAGTCCTGGTATATATCGACTATAGACTTTATTCTTTTTCTATAAAAAATATCAAAATGATTCTTAATGTAAACCTATTATGATAACAGTGCAATGGAGACGACTGACATCACCCTCCAATAGATGCTGATGGAGATTTATTTTTAACTTATAAATCATGTCAAAGGTCAGCATCAAAAAAAAATTCTTGGCAAGCCCATTTTCTTCTATGCGCAGATATTTGCGATTATTATCTTATAACCATTTTTAGATTTTCTTCTGATAAAGTTTTCCATTATTTTATTAGTTCTTTGGCACTGATTGTGAGTAAACAATTAGTTATATTAGTGTCGTATTCGGCAAAGTAAATATATAATAAAACCATAGATATAAATATATCATTGCAATTATAATCAAAAAATTACATCTCCCCACAACGGGTTTTTTCAACTGCTTCTAATTTTAATGAGTAGACCTAGATTAATCCATACAACATGAAAAGTAGTTCGTGCATGGCTCTTTGTAGGAAGAGCAACAGGAGAATATGCACCAGATTTGTAAGTACATTCCAACTTATTGAGATTTGAACGTAACCGTCAAGGATGTAGATCTTGTTCTCAATGTAAACATATATAAAATTATACGTAGGTACTGAATTTTAAACAGTTTTTAAATATAATTTAAATATTCATCGAATCAACTTACATTATACACAGGTTATCGGTGTTTGAAAATATCCAGATAACTTCTGGACATCTCTGACGCGGTAAAATTGTAGAGCTATAGAAATATGCGGAACCGCTGCGAAGAAAAATATGATCAAAACTAAATATGAACGACCTTGTCCGCAAGTTAGCAAAAAACTTGATTAAACGACTGGCAGCGTCGCGACGGATGAAACGGCACTGGAAGGATCAAAATTTGCAGGCGTCACGACGCAGACGCTCGGAATTGAGCGAGTCGAAAATATTCGATGTAGTATGGATTCAAAGGTATGTAACTGTGGATATTTCAAGGCTCTGGACCATCCTTTGTTATGCTAATACTAAATAAAAATTTTCTTATGCGAATTTATTATTCAGGTAACTATATGAAATAAGCTATTTTCAATTTTAAATACATTCGGAAGGTAATGAAACAAATAATTGTTATCTGCAATAATATACAGCAGAACTAGTACTATGTAGGTATAATTAAACAGGAAAAGTAAGTTGATTGCATATATACTAATTTTTGAATATTGTTTTTTGATACGTACTATATCCAGAGCACGAATTGTTTATTTTTACACGCCGAAATATTTTTCGTCTTTGATTCACAAATTTTAAGCAGTCGGGTGATGCCATTAATTTTTGTTCTGTTTGTATGGGGGTTTGTCTATTTGTTTATTTAATAAGCGAATTAGAGATAAAGTGGGGAAGCAGTACAATAATCTATTTGATGGATGCAATGTATATTGATCGAATAAAAAATATATTATTATGTTACATTGTTTACATCATCCATGTTCATTATATTGACGTTCTCTATTTTGTTTTAAAAAGGCAGTATACAGCTATTTCGATTTTAATTATATTATTTGGTCACGTCAAATCTTCTAATATAATTTTACAGTACCATTTAAATATGTAATATATCTCAGATGATAATACATGGCATCCCAGACTATTAAAAACCCACATTAGCAAACAAAAAGCGAGGAAGCAGAATCTGTCACGAACAAAACGACGACGAAGAAAATGGGAAAGATATTACTCTAAGGTCGGTTCGGTCTAGAATAGTCTCTAGAATCGTTTTTATTTTAGTGGATTTGAAATGACTCTGCTGAAATGCAGTCATATATAAACTTGAGCCTTTTATTATGGGAACGGGTTTAAAAGATAATTATGAACCGTGTTACGCTGCGCTACAAGTGGTTGACTTTTTTGCTATCATTACAAATTTTATTCGTTTGCGTTTACCCCAATTATAATTAATACGAGAGTTTTTGCAAACGTGCTAATTTATCGGCATTGATCGAGCTGATTGCTCATTTGAAACCACATTTTTTTGTTTGTCGGAAAAAGCTTAGCTATATATGGTATACAGGGTGTTACTTAAAGATATGTACTTTTTGCTGATTTCTGGACCAATTTTAAGTCGAAAAGTTCATATACCCATTGTGTTATTTTACTTTTGGTTTTTTTCAAAAATCTCGAAATCACTTTGGATATTACACTAACTTTTGGTATAGACTATTATGATACAATTCCACACATTTTAACAACATAAAGTTTTCTCTCAAATCAGTGGCGTAACAGCTACGCCTATCCACAAAATTTAAGAATATGTTACGCCAATGATATTTTCAAAATAATTATTTTATTATTAATCATCATCTAAGTCTAAACGGAAATATCTCATCTTTCTAATAAAACTTATCATTTGGAAGAACATAACATGATATTAATCATTATTACCCAGTCGACGGTTTAAAGTAGTCATATTTTTTTGTTAAAATTATTGTGGCGTAGCTGTACCTATATTTTTGATCGTTTGGTAATGACAGGGGAAAATCACGTAAGGAAATCGTTAAAAAGAACTAATAATAACGATTTCAGTACACGATAGTGCGCATTAATTTTATCAACTGAAAACGTCATTGATAATTCGGATGTCTGTAGGTGCGCTTATTCATGAACATAACATACTATCCAAACTTGGCGGTACTGGCTAAGGTATTGACGGATATGTATGATATCTGTTTCTATTACGATCTGTTTTTCCTTTGTGTCATAACATGTTGCTTTATCGTTTAAATCTTTGTTTAAATTTATTTTCTTTTGTAAAATGAATACAAACTTAAAAAGAAAAACTGAGGAATCAGGTATATATAGTTGTTTTCGTTTAAATAATCGTATAATAATAAATAATTTGTAGATGACCAGCCAAAAAGACCTAAAAGAGAAGAGTGTTCCCATAAGGAAAGATGTTACCGGAAAAATCCCCATCATTTTAAAGAATTTGAGCATCCTTTCTGTAAGTCAACATCATCTTGTGCCTAAATTTTGTTATATGATTTAATTATTTTAGTAATAAAACTAATTGAAATGGGTGACACTTTGATTATTCCTGAAAATATGCCACAACCAAAAGAACTTTATATTGAACAAATAGAAATATTGAAGCCCATAATTAAATCTCAAATGGTCAAACACCCCCAACAGGCCAAGGAATTAAAAAAACTTGAACAAAACGAAGATGTAAAAACATTAATAAGTGATAACAGTCAACCTAGCTCTAGCAAGTCTCCTAATAAAGTTTCCAGAAAAGGCAAAACCACCATTTTTAACTCTAACACTGAAGATAAGTTGATCAATTCTGAGTTAATTAAAAAGAGTGATCCTGGGACAATGTTACAGAAGCTCCAAATAAATGTGCCTTATAGTTTATTCTTCACTACCATTCCGAAAAGCACTGAAACCTATAAGGAACAAAATGCAGTAACATTTACAGGTAAACTGGGATAATACTTTGAGTTTAATTTAATTAACTGAATTAAAAATGATATTTTTCAGATCTTTTATGTCCCAGTTTAGGAACATTAAAATGTTCGCTTCAAATAAATTTCATGATTGACATTGATTGGCTTTTAAAACAATACAGAGCAAGAGATCTACAGTAAGTACTTCAGTTATATGATAATGAAGTACCTATATGTTACTGTTAACAAGTATAATTAGATAATTTCATTTTAGTCAAAAACCTTTAACTATTCTTTATGGTGATGACTGGCCTGATATGGTTGAATTTATGCAGAGATTTTGTCCTAATGTGAAATATCATTTTGTGAAAATGAAAGATCCATTTGGTTGCCATCATTCGTAAGTATGGTAACTGGCTGAGCTTAAAGACCAAGGGCTTCCAGTTTTTTAATAATCTGGAATTTAGATTGATAGTCAAATATGACTGCTTCCTGCCATACTGTGTTTCTTTTATTAATGTCATCAAATTCAAATAAAATTTTAGGAAAGTAGGAATATATGTTTATGAAGATAATTCAGTTCGAGTTGTTGTTTCCACTGCAAATCTGTACTATGAAGACTGGAATAATTATAACCAGGGGTAAGGCATGACTATTTATCCTGCACATTCTTATAAAAACAAATAAAACTGTATTTAGGTTATGGATTAGTCCACAATGTCCAAGACTTTCAGAAGGTAGCATTGTGAAAGATGGAGAATCCGCAACTGGATTTAAATCAGACTTGCTAAATTATTTGCAGACTTATAATCTAGGAATTTTAAAAGAATGGATAGACTACGTAAAGAATGCAGATTTTAGTGCAGTAAAGTAAGTTAAATATTGTTATTTTTACTTAGTTTTTTATAACTGTATATCAGTTTGTGAAAAATTCTTAATTTTTTTAATTGATTCAGATCACTAAAATTATATTATTAGTGTATTTTATCTGTAAAATAATTATTATCACATCCTATTGTTGTTATGGATTAGTCCATGATGTCCTTTCCCAGTCTAAACCTTATGATTTTTCCAATGTCCTGCAACATTTATTATCCATTTTAGAGTTTCCATAGTATATTCAGCACCAGGTAAATACTATCCTAAAAAGAATGGAAATCATCTGCATAGGGTCGGTGACTTATTAGGTCAACATTGTGTTCTCCCCGAAAAAACTACACCTCAAAGTGAAGGCCCTCTTTCGTGGGGTATCCTGGCCCAAGCTTCCAGTATAGGTAGGCACTTGTTACTATTAAAAGTATATTTTCGCATCTAACAATATAAATTATTATTTTATTTTAGGTTCAATGGGAAAAACTCCTGCAGAATGGTTACGTGGAGCCGTACTGAGGAGTTTAGCTAGTCATAAACAAAGTCCTTTGCCGAATAACTCGCAAGCTACAATAAGTTTAGTGTATCCTAGTGTCGAAAATGTTGCCCACAGTTATTTTGGCCTTGAAGGTGGTGGATGTCTGCCGTACTCCAAGGCGACCAATGAGAAACAGAGGTGGTTGCAGACGTATATGCAGTAAGTATTATACAGGGTGTTATGGAAATGACGTATTATATTTAAACCGGCAAATCCCGAGATGGAAATAAATTGAAGAAAAATAACCATAAATGGCGCTTTGAATTATTAAGCGAAATATACACTTTATATGAAATCTCAAAATTTACGTGGCCACTCCTGAGGCTCTTCACAATCAATATTTTATTGAGGCAGTCTTGAGATTCAAAAGAGGTTAGCGCATTATAACGATGTTGTCAAATTGCAACACAGAATTCTAAACGCACGTGTTCAGTTTTTGACAACAAGACGTCTTGGCGCGCGTTATCACTTTTTTTTCAAACTTTTTAGACAAAGAAAACTACAATTTTAAGGTACATACTTTCTTACCTTCGATCTTATTTTAAAATAATCCGTTTTATAATTAAATTCCATAAAATAATAAAACACAAAAAGTATGTTTTTCAACAGAATCAACAGTAGATAATATCACAAAAATTTTAAATCGCATCACATTTCTTATTATGAATTATTTCACAACAAAAAAAATCGGAGAATACAACCAACGAAACGTTTAAAATTCGTATACATCGAGCACGTGGAGCCCTCGACACGACGTCGTTCCACTCCCCAGTCTCAAAACATACTGAAGTATGAAGGGCGCGCCGCCAGTATTCAACCAAGGGCGAGACACGCGGTGTGATGTAACAACACTGTTAGTATACTCTAGTGACCCACATTGTTGCTAAGTGAATCCAGATGGAACGGCGCGTGGGTTAAAAGAGTTTCTACCTTGGTATTTAGATATTCGATTTAAAAAAAAAGTATGTAGACTTTCTCTAGGAGTCTCTAGGAGTCACCCATTTAAAAATAATAAGTAAGTTCTTAATGGTATTTCTGTTGAGCAATATTGTAACAAAACAGTATATTTTGTGTTCTACTGAAGATTCTTGAAATGTTACACATTGTAACATCATTAAGGACCATTTACAATTTTATTTCCAGTCAATGGATAGCCGACGAAAAACACAGAACCAGAGCAATGCCGCATATTAAAACGTATTGTAGAGTATCCCCTGGTTTAAATAAGCTGGCTTACTTCCTGCTTACCAGCGCAAATTTATCAAAATCGGCCTGGGGTAACAATATTCAAAAAGATGGAGGCAGCTATATTAGGTCATATGAACTCGGAGTGATGTTTCTACCGAAATTTTTCGGCGAGGAGTATTTTGAGATTAAAAATACAACTGATAGGAAAAACAAGACGCTGTTTCCGTTTATATATGACTTACCTTTAACACCTTATAAAAAGGATGATTATCCGTGGTGTAATTAGTTTTTTTTACATTTATTTTGCACTTATTTAGGATTTACAAACGATACTTATATTTAAAATTATGTTGTCCAATAAAAGAGGTTTTGAGAGTAGAGATTTTTATTGAAAATATATCACATATTCTGGTTAACTTTATTTTATATATACAAATTAAACTGACACATTTCAAGTTAAGGATATACTAATCATACCTATTTACAACAGTCTAGTTTGCATAATATTTTTACATAATTTTTTGTAATAATTAATTGTGGTAAATATACAGTATGTCCACGGATGGGGTTTACAAGAGGACAAATGGACTAAAAATTGAAAGATACGAAAAAAAGTCACTCTTAATAAACGTTTTTGCTTGTCTAGAAAATACGATTAATCATAAGAAACTTCAATTTTTTTTATACAGAGTGGGTAAAAACTGCAAAAATGTTATTTTGCTTAAGAGTAAACATACTTTATTTTGAAAGATACGAAAAAAAGTCACTCTTAATGAATGTGTTTTCTACACAGCAAACCGAAGTAGAACAATTCATTAAAAGGTTTACCTAGGTAAAAATTATTTCTCAAAAAGTATTCTCTGGCACACCTCTGACTGGTGAACCTAGTTAAAATAATAATGACACTTAAGGTATTTGTTGTCAATGTTTTTATTTAATGAAGTTATTATTTAAGTAGAAATGACATCTTCTGAACAAAGAGTTTTTATCATACAATGTTATGGGGATGGTCAAGTTTCATACCGCTACGTCATGGAACAATTTACCGAGAAATTTGTAGGAATCCCAACGACTAGGATGGCAATCTGGAAGTTAATAAAAAAGTTCAAGAGAACTGGTTCGGGTTTGGTCCTCAAAAAAAAAAGAAGAAATACGACCATGATGATGCTGCTACAGTCTTAGTTCTTCATTCTGTTGAAGAAAATCCTATGACGTCCCTTAGAAATCGTGTTACTCAGTTGGAAGTTGTGAAAAAAGTCAAATTCAGAAGATCCTTAAAGCCAATAAATTGTATCCGTATAAACCGCACTTTAATCAAAGATTGGAAGATGGAGATGACGCGAAACGACTTGATTTTTGCCTATAGATAGGAGACAAAATTTTAAGTGGAAATGTTGATTTTTTATAAATGTATCATGTTTTCTGATGAAAGTATATTTTCAACGAATGGAGCCGTTGCAACCCAGCACATTAGGTACTGGTCCGAATTCAGAATTATGACAAGAAGACAATATTTCACAAAAGTGAACGTGTGGTGTGCGCTATCCATCCATGGCATTATAGGGCCATATGCACGTGCAATATATTATCATATTTAGAAATGCTGGATACATTTTTCAATGATGAACTCGAGAATCTACCATTAAATTTTCGACAAAATATGTATTTTCAGCAAGATGGTTGTCCAGCCCATTTCGCTCGTGAGGTTAGAGAATGCCTTGACCGCAGATTTGGTCCAAGGTGGATTGGCAGGAGTGGCCCAGTTTTGTGGCCCCCCAAGAAGTCCCGACTTAACCTTGGCCGATATGTTTTTATGGGGCCGTTTAAAACAAATTGTTTTTGCAACCACAATACCAAATGATATTGAAGTGCTGAAGAGCATAATTATCCAGGCTGTCCAATCGATATCTCAGGAAGAAATTAGAAATTCTTTCACTTATTTGAAAAAGTAATTAGAAAAACGTGTCTAGTATGGGGGTGGAGTTTTTTGAATTATGAAACCGTTATCGTATTCTTTTCATGTTAATAAAAATGTTCGTATTATTATTATTAATATTATAATTACTTCATTAAATAAAGATATTGACAACAAGTATCACCTATTCATTATTCAAGTAAAAACGTTTATTAAAAGTGACATTTTTTCGTATCTTTCAAAATAAAGTATGTTAACTCGCAAAATAACATTTTTGCAGTTTTTATCCACCCTGTATAAAAAATTGAGGTTTCTTATGATGAATCGTATTTTCTAGACAAGCAACAACGTTTATTAAGAGTGACTTTTTTTCGTATCTTTCAATTTTTAGTCCATTTGTCCTCTTGTAACCCCCATCCGTGGACATACTGTATAATTTTCAAAACTTCATAATCTATCTGTTGGGCGCAAAGCTTAAAAACATTTAATCGAAATTTTTGGATTGGTCGTTTTAAAGCAACGATAGTCCCAAGTTTAAATCAATTTCGATCGTTATTGGCCGTCTCCAAATAGCCAACCTGCTATTTTGCAATTACGAAAGGCCATAATGGCCAATTTATAAACTTGACGTTGGCGACAATAACATAACCTGTTTTTCTCGGCTTTTCTATATTTTTATGTGATTATATTAATTTTGGTGTTTATGTGTTCTGAATGATACTATCAACAGTATACTTTAAAATGGTTAATAAGATGATATAAAGTAAAATAGTATTATAACATGACGTGACAGGCAAACACGATTTTGATTGGCTGTGTAAACTTGCTACAACCGTCCACCGATAAAAAGATAAAATTGGTTTATGTTGGCCGTCAAACGGCACCGTCAACGTCAAATATAAATGGTCTTATGCATTTCAATATGTTTAAGCTGTAACAACATCGTCAATCGTAACGTCAAGTTTATGAATCCAGCTTAAAGCTTAAAATATTGTTTGGTTGTTACGTTTAGTTATCGCAGAGTTCGGTATATTTTTTACTTCTATCTGTACTGTCCTCCTACCAGTGTCGTTTTAGGGGGGTCCAGGTGAATTTTTTATTATTTATTGGAGTTTTTCATAATTTATTAATGAATTATTTTCCAAAAATTGTTCTACAAAATTCTACTACTACATATTCTTTGTTTTCTCTTAATTTTTTCAAACTTTCATTAGCCTTTTTGAAATGTTGCTAAAATGATAATTTAGTATTTTTTAAAATACTTAGTTTTTGTCTTTACAGTTCACCTTGACACTATTTCCTTCTGATCTGGAGAACTGTAACGAAACATTTTCACCAATTTTAGGCCAAGGTCGGAACCGGTAGCTCGTGATTTCAAAATTCAATTATAGAATTATTTATTTACTTTTCTAGCAAAATTTACGTGATTAAATATGGTTGACACATCTTAACGGTTTATGTAGGGGTCACTGAAATGGTGGAAATTAAAAACTAGATTTCGCAATAAAATTTGTCAATGGCAATTAGGTAATTAAAATTATTTCTTCGTATTTTTATGTAACATCAAATATTTGTCAAAATTAATGTCGGCCAAGTGTGTAATTAATTAGAAACACCTGATCTACTTGCCAATGGCTGCTCGACTATATAAAGGGTGAAATCGTCATTGACCCCCACAAAAAATGACATCGAATTATATAAACGAACAAGAAAAAAAGTTTGTCATGTCTTACAAAATAAATCCACCAATTTACTTTCAAGTTTGTAAACCCTTAAGGGGTTTGCATACCATCAGTGTTTAGAAATGCAGATTCTAGACAATAGTTTCGTATTAAAATTTATAATTTAGCTTCTGCGACTTTTAATTCTACTTTTTGAGACCTGTATAAAAATTGCAGGAAAATCTGTTTACAAGTTGCTAGGCTCGTCAAATGTGGACCTTATATTTTATTTCGACCGTTGATTACTAGATCAGTTGGAAAATAAAAACCTGGCTCTAGGTATGTTTCTGGACTTAAGCAAAGCGTATGACTGCATCGATAGGAATTTATTATTGTATAAACTGAATAAATATGGCATTAGAGGAAATACACATGAGTGGATAAGGTCTTATCTGTCGGATAGAATGCAAAGAGTGGTGTTTCAGGATTGTAACAATGAAGTAAAATCTGATTTACAAAGAAACAGTATTGGCATAGCTCAGGGGAGTATATTGGGGCCTATACTATTCATTATCTTTTTAAATGACCTCGAAAGCAGTTGTTCAACAACAAACTATGCAGATGACACGAATCTCCTTGTATCAGGATCAAATATTGAGGATCTTATTAACAATGCAGCAAATGCTTTTGTTATGATCAGCAACTGGTTTTCACAAAATAAATTAATTTTAAATGACGAGAAAATTAAATTACTTCTTTTCAGGACCAAGCAAAGTAAATTGAATAAACCTGATAAAATCACTCTAGGTGACAAACAGATAATTTTAGATAATAGTACAAAATTTTTAGGTATTACCTATCATAGAAGAATTTTTATCATGGGGGAATCATATTGATGGTTTTTGTGTCTGAAACTGAGTAGTATAGGTTATGCAATAAAAGTAGTGGCTAAATAACTTAAACACCTTAAAACTTCTATACTATGCAAATTTTGAGTCCGTCCTGAGATATGGCATACTGTTCTGGGGAAGTAGCTCTGAACTACAAAGGGTTTTTATAATACAAAAGAGAGCAATAAGGAAAATGAATAAAATGAACCTTTTAGATTCCTGTAGGGGAATATTTAAACAAATGAATATTCTAACAGTCTATGGGCTTTATATTTTTGAATGTCTGATGTTTTTGTTTAGGAATAAGAACAAGTTTGAAAGTGTAAATGTCGATGTTAACTATACAAGAACAAAAAACTTATTATATCCTCGTCACCGTTTAACTACCACAGAAAAGAATCCTTATTATATGTGTATTTTTAGTAGACGAGCAAGCTTTAAATTTAACGTGATTTATGCTAAGTTTGACATCGCTTCTACTACCTTGTAACCGAAAGAAAGGTATAATTTGTTCGGTAAAAAAAAATTATAAAGATCCATGACAGCATAGCTATATAGCAGCCACACAAATAGGAGTCAATTTTAGAATTTAATTTTCTGAAAATATTACAAAAAACGTTAATTTTAGTACCCCCATAAATATATGAGCAATCTCTTATAGAAATAATACACTTCATCATGTTATCTGATCTTATAATTTTTTTCTTGAATCTATAATTTTTAAAATTAACAAGTCTATACGGTCTCGATAACTACATATTCCTCCTTGCCTGTTTCCCTTAACTTTTGACTAGAAATCTGGTTACTTTCGTTCCATCTCTCCAACTCAGCTGGCATTTCTGGCTTTTGCTTCCGGGAGGCATCTATAGTTTCCACATTTTTTGGATGATTATGGATCAAGTCTTTCATTAATTCTTCTACATCTACTTTTACCAACCTTAGTCGGCAAAGAGTTATGGCATTGACAAAGTTTTCACTAATAAATTTGTGTTCTATGTAGATATTTTGATTGTCCCAATAAATTACCTAAAATAATTTTTAATTATACAGGGTGTCCGAGAAAAGGTGGAAAATCTCCAGGATATGAAAAAAAAAACAAGTGAAAGGAGTACTATACAAGTTCCCATCCCATATCTCTGCCTATACGAAAATAGTTTATATGAACTCGGTACTCTTTTCACTTGTTTTTTTCATATCCGGGCGATTTCCCACATTTTCCCGGACACCCTGTATTGTATACTGCCGTGTTAATTCAAAGGGGCGTATCTACTGAAAATTTACGCCCATATTTGTAGTTACAAACGTATTAATCGGTATATTAGAAATATTCAACAGGAAAATTATTGGAGAAAAACTGAAAACGCTGTCAAATATTGACAAGCGCAAACCTGATTATAAAGGTGATTACAGATATTTTCATTTTAACCGCAACGCAACATCAACGCGATTCAGCACTAATGTTTAAATACGCGTGTTCCCACTGTCTTAAGGGAAGGCAACTCAACTGCAACGCAACTAGTTGCTTATGAGTTGCCCCCGGCATACCGCGTCGCCGTCGTCAGTTGCTTCCAATCGCGGTGTCATGGCTGACGAGACAGCAAAATATTTAACTTTTGTGGCTCATTCGGTAAAACCCATGGAATTTAACCGGATCATTATTTAATTCCTGTGCCACTATATTCGAACTAAGTCTCAAATTTATGATATAAAAAGAGTTAACCCAAAATTATCGCTCAGTTTTTTTTTAAGCTTTTTAACGAGCAAGTATGTTGCGGCTATATCTTCATCTGACGAAGACGACATTTTGCTCACGTCAAAAGAGACTTCAAACCAGTTGATTCCAGTAGGAACGCAAGAGCAACTCAACTGAAGTTGCGGTCGCATTGCAGTTGCGTTGCTTGCCAGTTGCTTTGGCGAGAACTAGCGAGCAACTCAACTGAAGTTGCGGTTGCCAGTTCCTTTGGTGAGAACAGGCACTTATAGAATATCGAGCAATGTAATTTTCTTCTTACTACTTATAATTAATATTTAATTTTAAATATCAATATCTAATTATTATTGGATTTTTAAGTACTTATTAAAATAATTAGTAATGATTATTAATAGGAAATTTTTTTAAATACTTTCCGGCAATCTGGTCGAAAACTCAAACCTATCTTCGGCGAACGGATCAAGGCTGTTTACTTAGTTTTTCAATTAGATTTGAAAATAACATAATAAAATATTGTTTATAAGTATTCGTTGATATTTGGTACTTCACTTCTTGTTACATTTTGATAAAACTTGGACTGTGGTTTTGATTTGGTCTAATACCACAAAGAGGACAAGATAGATAGATCCATAAGTAAATCTCAAAAGGCGATACGAAGCTTAAATAAATTTCGAAAAGTGACAGCAATGGAAATGAGATGTTGATTGTATTATCGGATGTTACCTCCTTACCTTCGTACTTATATGATACTTGCTAAATACTTTAATAAATCTTCTATATCTAATTGTAGTAGCACCGGCGAATATGGAACCCCCTTTGGATACAACTGTATTGTATAATTGCGTGCGCTCGTAGAAATCGATCTTAGCAAAGTCGAGTTCTCGTAGATATCTGGCGTTGTTCATGTGATCAAGTAAATAATCGACATCGGTGGAGAGACATATCCCTGAAATAAAAATAAACCGTTAAGCAGAGATCTTTGAAATCATTTTTTAAAAAAATTCAATCAAATATCAAAGATATATATATCTTGTTTGACAAATGAGTTACATAAAAGATCGTTTTGTATGTAGAAGCCGTACCTATTAGAGTCGGCAATTCTTCTCTTGCGCCTGCAATGGCAATTATAATTGCACGTATTCATGCGCAGTAAATCGTTCTCGATCAGCTGGCGCATTGCCAACAGTCGGAACAACAGTTGCTACTGTCGAAATCCCTAATGTACCCCAGAATTAGATATGGACAAACCCGTTCGTTTTGATTACCAGTGAAAGCAGCAGCTACTGCTACATACAAGTAGCAGTTCAAAAAAGTTGTGAAGAATTAGCAGTACATATGCTTAATAAAGAATGTGAACTGCTAAAATTTAAGTACCAGTTAGTTGAAATAGCCATTAGCTGTTCATAGCTGCTTCGACCAAATAATAAACAGTTAAAAATAACAGAATAATCCATCTCTGTCTAGACTTGCAGCGGCAATGGCAATTAAAATAGCGCACGACCCATTCCTGGCAATGCTATACTAATTGCGCAAGATTAGAATTGCCGACTGTAATACGGATTCCATTCTCGCAATGCCAGCTGATCGAGAATGGTTTACTGCGCATGAATACGTGCAATTATAATTGCCATTGCAGGCGCAAGAGAAATTGCCGACTCTAATACGGCTCTGAAGATTTGAAGGACAAATCTTATTTAGTTTCTACAGGTTAATAAATCATTTTAGGATTTAAAATTTTTTTTGAAACTTTCACTTTGAATTTTCAGGCGGTGCTTTTGCCCCTGGTAATAAATTGGAAAGGGTATCGCCCTTATCATTCTGTTAAAAGAGGAGTCTATACAATAATGTATAATTATTAAATAATAACCTAAAAACCGTTCTAATTACTTTCATTTAGGGAATGATTTCTTGGAAACTGCTACTCAAAAAATAATAAATTATGTAATTATTGGAAATGGATTTAAACATACTGCAAAATAATAAGCCCTTGACCCTCCGTTCCCATTTAAGATTTTAAGTGTAACATCTACTCCTCCCAGGGGGCAAGATTTTAAACCACGAAGGCTGCAAATATTCTTTAAGAGCATCTTCACAATAAAATTGGCATGTCTTTTCGATTATTAATCTTATTTACTGGGAACGAGGAGGGTGATGGGAAGTTTTCAAATTGACAGCCTGTATATACAGGGTGTTCATTTGAAAACTTCCCACCACGGATTTATCGAAAACCGAAACAGAAAACGCCGAGACACGTCAAAAGATTTGCCAATGGGGACAACTTTTTAACCAAAAACTACTTCACCCCCTTTTACCCTCTGGCCCCCGGGGTCATCCCATTAAAAATTTTAGATGACAAGGGGTAGCAAGTAATAGCTTGTTTCAAAGGTCTTTCAAAGTGCTTTATTTTGACGTTTGATTTTTTAAAATCGGTCGATTCGATTTCGAGAAAATTAGAAAATTTATTTATCTTAATTTGTTCAGATAGAAAAAAAAGCACACGAAAATATCATTTTTTATTTCAATAAGTGTTCAAAATGTTGCCCGTTATTGGCCAAACAATGATATAGGCGATTTTCAAAATCCTGACGGACATTTTCAAAAACGTGTTGTGGGAGATCATGGCAGCTTTCGGTGATGCGTTGACGAAGTTCATCCAAACTGTTAGGTTGGGGAGTGAACACAATAGTTTTCAAATGGCCCCATAGAAAAAAGTCTAATGGCGTCAAGTCAGGAGATCTAGCAGGCCATTCTATAGGCCCTCTTCGCCCTATCCATTTATCTGCAAACTCGTCGTCTAGCCATTGCCGAACCGGGAAGAACATAGTGAGGAGGAGCGCCGCCTTGCTGGAAATATATTTCAGCCTCATCAAGTATAGGGTTTCCATCGTCTTCGATTTGGTTTTCAATGGTTTCAGTGATGAGCGGATTGATGGTATTTTCCAACATATCTAAATAAATGCCTCCATTTAAATTGCCATTAATAAACAATGGCCCAATCACTTTGTTTCCTAAAATGCCTGCCCATACATAAATTTTTGGGGGGTACTGAGTATGCTCTTCTACAAAAGCATGAGGATTTTCATTGCTCCAATACCTGCAGTTATGCTTATTAACAAATCCATTTAGATAAAATGTGCATTCATCACTGAAGCAGATATTCTTTACATGAATGGTATTATCGTTAATCGCTGCAGTCATTTGTTCACAAAACTAAACTCGCCTATCGAAATCATCTTCGGTTAACTCTTGCAATATTTTCATTTTGAATGGATGAAATTTATGTAATTTAGTAACTGTGTGTACAGAGCCTAATGAAATACCAGTCGCATCAACAATTTCTAATTTTCTCGAAAACGAATCGACCGATTTTAAAAAATCAAACGTCAAAATAAAGCACTTTGAAATACCTTTCAAACAAGCTATTACTTGCTACCCCTTGTCATTTAAAATTTTTAAGGGGAAGACCCTGGGGGCCAGAGGGTAAAAGGGGGTGAAGTAATTTTTGGTTAAAAAGTTGTCCCCTTTGGCAAATCTTTTGACGTGTCTCGGCGTTTTTTCTTTTAATCAGTGGTTTTCGATAAATCCGTTGTGGCAAGTTTTCAAATGAACACCCTGTATGAATCGCCTTCAGTTGTTTGGAAAAGAGTAACCCTTGAATCTTGAAGAAATCCGAATTTCAGTAATAAATATCGTGACTAGAACACCCAAAATATACAATGACGAAACCAGAATTAGTATTCGATTGCTTTACATATTTTTTATTGCTATAAAAAGTACGGATAAACAATTCCAAGGTGTACGAATCATTTAAATCGTTTCTGCAATATAAGATCTTGAATTCGACATGTCAATGCGATGATGTCCTTTCTATTGTTATCAATTTTATCAGTTTACACAATTCTTTAAACGTTGTGATAGTTTGAAAAGTTATTTTTCTTAATGGCTTTTATTTTTTTTTAAGTAGCAGAAACCCATTTTAAAATGGGTATACTTTACGATTTTATTACAATTAGCGGAAGTAAAGTATCAGATATTTCAAGCATTTCTTTTGGGAATAATTTTCTGTTGTAATGTTTTGACATTTTAGAACCGAATTGAAATACTAGAAATTTATTTACTCCAGTTGTATTGGTCGGATCCATATCGGTCTTTTTTTATTTTACGCTAACGTGGCAAGTCAGCTTTCGTAGTAAATTTAAGCAAAGATGTTATTGCGAACAAATGAAAAATAATAACAATTTAATTGTTTAAAAAGTTTGCTCGCCCCCCACCTTAAATTAATTTTAAAAAATACCATTTTGTGCTTTATTCTCTTATCTACAAAACCCATTTGGCGAAAAAATGGGACCTCTATTAGATCGGAAGTTATTAAATATTTTCGAGTTCAAGTCAGACGCTGCATGACTTGGGCTCGAAAATATTTAATAACTTACAAACGCCACCATCAGCGTGGAATCATTCTTAGATCTTTATACCATAGATCAGTTGAACTGGAGATATTAAATTTCAAATGGCTATGAAAAGATTGTAGAAAATTCATGTGTGGATATTTTCGAGAAAAAAATTTAACTGTTAAATCGATCCTGACATACGTGTGAACTAAACTTGTTGAAAGATGAAGAAAAAAATTTCGTCGCATTTGAAGAAGTCAATTCCTCGAATCCGTGCAACTTGTAAAATAATGACCCATTTGTATAGTTGTTGCAGAATTATACCGTTGACTCTTACTGCCATAAATAAACTACCTGATTAGACCCTATTGTATACGCCTCAACCTTTTCAAAGCGCAATAAATGGGATCAGGGCCGGCTTGAAAATGTACATGATCTATTTTTATAATTTAAAATAATTTTAATTAATTCTACTACAAATGTATTTAATGTAGGAGACATATTATTTCTCCTAATATTGGATTTTAATTGGTGCCATATTAGCTCAATAGGATTGAATATACAATAGTATGGAGGAAGACGCAACACTGTATGTCCATTTTCTGCTGCAAGTTTGTCACACTCGTATTCCTTATTTATTTTAAAAGCTTTTAATACTTCTTTGTAAGTTTCTTCAAAATATAAATCATTTTCAATCATTCAATTTTGAATTTCTGCTTTTGTATTATTAGAATTGGGAATGATTTTTGCTTGCCGACTATGATAACTAGCATTGTCCATTCCAATGCCGCTATTTTCAGGTATATTTTTAAGGAGTTTATGTTTAAACCACTTCAAAAAGCTGTGCGTCGGGTTTGTTGGCTGTTGGTAATCTAAAGAAGAATCTGCTATGTTTTTAGCTGAAAGCAACAGACAATTTGGAACAAACCCGTTCTCTAAACCAGCATGTAATATTGTGATTCTTTTGCCTTTATTTCATGGTGCGTTGGTTTGACATTTTTTGGAAGAATCATCCCAACCATTTCTTGGAGTGTCATGGGTATCGAACCATGTTTCGTCAAGGTAAATAATTGGACGATTTTCTTCTATAAATTGTTTAACAGCTGTTAAATATTTAAGTCTCCATTCCCGTAAACGTTGAGATTCCATTAATGTTTGTCTTTTATCAATGCTTCGGTATTTAAAACCCATTTTACGCAATATTTTCCTAAGGCTTGAAAGGCTACAAGAGATATTTGTTTCATCTTTAATCAGCCGCTCTTTGAGGGAAATCAAAGTGGGTACAGTTTGTACCTCATACATTTGGTAAATCTTTCTTCTTAATAAATCCATGTCATTTTCGTCAATGCTTCTAAATGTGCCAGAATCACTCCGATTTTTTCTAGGATTAACAGGTTTAAGTACTATGTCTCTTACCGAAGATAAAGGAGTTTTTGTCAAAGTAGACGTCTCTGCTAAAGCATCTATCGATTTAAAATTTCTACTCAACAACGAGTGATACACATTTTTAATTATTAGTTTGGGATCGGTAGATAAATGCTTTCTTTTAAAAATGACACTTGAAGATGCCCCCCTATCAGCACAATTCCAAGGACGCCACATTCTACCACTAATAAGCCTAACTAAAAATTACTCGCCGGAAAACCACTAAAGATTAAAATTATTAAAAATCACTTTGTATTTATACTATATGCGATCAGGCATAGGTAGATATAAATTGAATTTGTATACCTGGTCCGGCTCTGCTCGAAAAGGTTTAAAATTTTAGTTTTCCTTATTTATTTTATGGTCGAGGGGATAATGAGGTTTTATTGCAGTCAAAAGATCAACGATATAATTCTGCAAATACTATACCTTCAAATGACCAGTTGCCTCAAAATGTCAAAATATGTGCAAAGAGTGGCAACTCTTCTATTTATTTTCTATGCCATCCAAACCATGCATGGCCATCTTCCATCCATTTATTATCGGATCCTTGCCCTTGGACTTTAATATATTTTTTAAACCAGTTTTTGGAATAAATAAAAATATAAAAAAAAACTTCATCCGTCTTCATTTTAGAGGATGCATGGTGATTGTTTAAATTTAGGAACTGAATGAAAATTTTCGATACAAACCTGTAACAGTCGTTTCATCCATAATATGTTTTTTCTTTTTAAAAAACCTTGCTATCACAACGCACAACAACGCCCGGAAGAAATAGTGCAGCTCCAACAAAAAATAAAAAATTAAAACTACCCCCGTGACGCCCAAAATAAAATAGCATATGTCCAACATGTTCACGTTTTGTACACTTTACACAACATTATGTTCGTTTTCATTAATTAAATCAGTTCTGCTTTCCTCTAATGAGGAAAACCTTTATGCAGCATTTTTTATTTTTGCCCGATACTTTATTTACCGATTGCTCAATGAAACTCGAGTGACTTTCATGGTTATCGACCGACGCGTCTCGTTTAGTCGAGAGGAATTTGCTGACTGCGTGACCGATGTACTATTGGGTGCAATCCATACCGAATTACAAGAAGTTGACCTTAGTTCTGAATTGTTTTTCAACACCTGTATTTCATAATCTGGAATTTTCATCATAATTCTTTCTTCTGCATAATTTTGTTTATCATTGCCTATTACTAACTAAAGGTAATAAGCGTTCGTGTTTCCTTGGGTAAATACTGCTTTCTGAATTTGAAATTTAAATTAAGTTTTACTAAAATTTTATAAATCCATCTAAGAAATAAAAAGTCTATGCTTGTCAGGTGGTATTAATATCAAATACCAATATGGAAAATGATTATTTCCAAACCACCCGATGATCCTTATACAATAAGGGCGTATTTTTGTCTACACAGTAGCACTTTAAAATACTGTTTCAGATTGAATGGTGCAACAACAATGGTACAACCAAGAAAAGGAAGCCCTCTCCATTGATAGGATACAACCACCTGTAGACCGATTTCGAACTTATTTGTTCTCGTCAGTACAGGGTAGGTGTACATACCCATCATCAGAGAGGACTGTAACTTAACGCCGTACTATCGACGGTAGTCGACAAAATACAGCGCGCAGCGTCATCTCCTAGTAGTCCCACACAATCTGAACAGACGTTATTTGATTTTTAAAAATCCATCTAAGATCGTATAAGGATCATCGGGTGGTTTGGAAATAATAATTTTCCATATTGGTATTTGATAAAATTATATAGGTATACCTATATCTTCCTGAACCAATTTTGGTATTAACTGGAAAATATATTATTCATAGTATTCATTCAGATCATGATTACATGACATCGTCGTTTTATTATACTACTCTATAATGTAAAAATACTATTTTTAAACATTTTGATTATAATTTTATTTGTCTAGTCTGGTATCTACATAAGAGAAAACTAAAATTAGAGAAAATTTGGAGAAAAATGTTTGGATGGAGGATTTTATTTCGCTAGGTATTATTTTGATATTTTAAATTAACGGTATCCCTGATGGAGGGAACTATATATACCCACCCTTTCTCGGTTAATGGTTATATATATATATATGTGTGTTAAATAGATGCTCTTAGGATTCAATGTGACTGTTATGCACTAGCGTAATTGTTCATGGCTCTTACCATTGTAAATTTGTATACTACTTATAGTAGAATATTTATTAGATTTATTGATCATTAAATACTTATAACAAGGTGAAAGTGAAAATTTCATTAGGATGCTATACAAAGAAATTAATATTACATTATTTATGTACGTTTATAAGCGATTTTAGGACCTTGACCTAGTATATTTCACCATAAGTAATTTTTCTGTGGAATAATTTTCTAAAAATGGGTACGTATAGGTAGACCCAAGACCGAAATAAAACAATATAAATATAAGCGAAAATGCCATAAAGAACATTCTCTAGATTCTCGACTTAGGCTATGAATTAGATTAAACTTTCACGTATGTACCTTTATAGTATATACATTCATCATCCCTCTATACTCTATATTATAGTAGAGCACGTATCGGTTCGGTGCATTCATTGGAACCTTTGAATTTCAAAAAATCGGACAAGTGAAAGACGAACTAATAAGTATTCCGTATCAACCTCTACTATTTTATATTTTTTTATATATATGGACGTCATTTACATGTATTCTTAATTGTTTTCCCGGATTGAAGCTACAGGAGAGGAATAACGAGTTTTAAGACTTTTTTGCGAATTTGGCTTACATCATTGGATATCAGCCATGTATACAATATACCACCTTCGTGGCATAGATATGTGCAAATATACAATTACGTTCTTATACACATTCAGTGACTCAGCCAGAAATTTGTGGTTTATATGAATATTATAAGTTATACATTAAATTTACTTGAAAATCTATATGTCAAAGAATTTGGGAGGAGGTTTCTACACACCGAATCCGAAGAAACCCCCCCCCCCCCCCCCCCCCCCCCATATTTGCTGCGCCACTGTACAGATTGATATAGACAAGAGTTGATAGAAACAAAGTATCTGTCATGCTAAGATCTTTGGTCATGATCGACAAAAAAATTCTTATAGTAGTATAAACGGTATAGGATTTTTCGATAAAATTCATGATCGCCGATCATCAAACTTCATCAGTTTGATCCTCAACTTACTAAGTAAGTTAAAAAATGTGTCCAAATGAATAAATTAGGAACGATACATGCTGAAATCGAAATTGTCATTGTAATCATCAAATTATAAAAATAATTATTAATTTCAATAATTTTGTATGGTAAGTTGATAAGTATATATTTGTTTTTGGGCTCACATTTGAGATTTATTTACAGTAGGTACATCGCAATAAAACATAATAAAGTAGGTTTAATTAAGTTACCAAATTTTATTAAATGTTGCATCGTACGCATTTGATACCTACCTAGTTCTGATGAGTCTATTTAGAAAATTCTGGTTCCATAATATTTTTGGGCATAGTAAAACCAGTTTCCCGTGTTTCACACAAACGCAAAATAAAATTTATTTCAAATTGGTTATATTATGTTGTTATAGATTGCTGCGTCATATAGTATCAGAGACGTAAGTTCCACATATGGCTTATAGCTATTAATTTAGTTGCTCTATGCTGACATACTCACGAGTATAAACAAATTGAATAATAATAATTAAATTGCTGTGCACCGATCTTGCCAATGGGAATCGATGATGTGTGGTAATTGCACAGAATAACAGTAAGTCGGCGCTGTAATCTAAGCTGCTATATATCCAAATGTCAGGTGCTGGTGACTATCCACTACCAGGTAACCGGAAGAATTTGTTTTGCGAAATGTTTGTGATTTAATGGTTTCGTGTTCTTGTACGTTTAAATTTCTGTGCGGGAGACCCTACGATAAGTTTCGTTTATGGCATGCTGAACTTACTAACTTAGAAGTGTGAAGGCCGCAAATATCCCAGGCGGCAATAGCGCAAAGCGCGCGTTTTAAAGCTTAACCTTGCAAATGTATTTTTGGTTTTAATTTTATTACTACGTGAACAACGTCCCTAAATCCACATGGCAGACAATAAGGAGTCAGATAATGAACGACAGAAATACGTTAAAGATCCTAGAATAGCCTGTAAATATGGAACCAAATGTTACCAAACTAATCCTGCACATCAACAAAAATATAAACATCCTCCCCAAAAGGTAAGTTCTGATTGTTTTCCAGCAATAAAAAGGTTGGACATCATAAAAATCTCTTTTGGCAGATTATGTTATGTTTCATTAGTCTGCTTGAACAAATATTCTCAAAAACAGAGGCAATAAACAAAAAGCGAAGAATATTTACTGGTACTTAGATATTTTAATAGTGCAATATGTTAAATATAATATAAAGTTCCCCTTTCATGGAATGTTTAATGTACATTTGTTTCCTGCATACAAATTTATTGTCTGAAAAATTTCTGGAATTAGTAGGTATTTTCTTGCGAGTATTTGCTAAGTACTTATCCTTGATGTCCATTTTAAAAAGGTCAGCTAGGTAAATATTCCTATTATGTTACCTCTTTTTAGACTTCTAATAATTTAACACCATCTAAAAAAAAAATTAAAATGGATTTCAAAGGAAAAGATGAGACTGAGGTAAAACCAAGTTTGTCAGATTCCAGTGTAGATAAAAAAAATATAAGCAATGATAATAAACACCACCCACCGAAAAAAAAATATAAAATGGATTTCAAAGGAAAAGATGAGACTGAGGTAAAACCAAGTTCATCAGATTCAAGTGAAGATAAAAAAAATATAAGCAATGACGATAATCGACACCCACTGGAAAAAAAATATAAAATGGATGTCAAAGGAAAAGATGATATTGATTCGTCAGACTCAAGTGAAGATGAAAAAAATAAAAGCAATGAAGATAATCAGCCAGAAAAGGACACAAATTCCTCAGTATCTAACAAACAGATCTCAGAACCACAAGAAGAGATCAAAGAAGATGTTGAAATACCAGAGGTCAAAAACCCAGACTTAGGCCGAACGCCAAAAGTCTTTGACATGAAAGCATTTATAAAAGAAAAGTTCTTAGTCACAATGCCAGAAGATTTTTATATCTTTTGGGATTTCTGTAAAAAATTAAGAGAACCAAGTCCACAAGAAGCATTTAGGAGCATCGGCCTTACTTTGGTAGGACCTTATGATGTTCTGGCAGGAAAGTTTTATGACGTGCCAGATCAGTCCAGTGAAAAGTACTTCATCCACTGGCGTTACTTTTATGATCCGCCAGAATTTCAAACAGTATTAAGAGGGGATGATAAATCGGGTTTTCATATTGGTTATTTCAGAGATTCCCCTAAAGAAATGCCTGTATATCTAGCTAGTAACTCTGCAAAGACTGACGGAACATTTAGAATCATGGGAGATAATATGTTTGCAGCTGTATAGTAAGTATAAATGTAGATGCTACTCTATCTGCTATATTGTTTTGTTCTTCTGAAATTAATTTTCCACAATTTTTTCCATGACTGTAACACCATTACAAACTAAGATAAGACTTACATTTGGCATTTTTTATACAAAAAATAAAATAAATTCATTTTTTAGTTTGTATTTGGAAGATCTCAAGAAGTCAGGTGATCCTTTTAAACGCATGCATATAGGAAAATTTCAAAGTGCAATAAAAAAACGTGCAGAAGAACTTAATTTGAATTTATTGCAGCGCACTCCAAAGATCAGAGATAGAGAAAGGAAAATTGTTACACGAAGTTTTAATAAGATGGGAATTATTGTGCCCTATAACAGAACGTAAGTTTATGGTTTAACTATTACTATTACATTAGTTTCTTGCATTTCTGCTCATCAAACAATAAAAATAAAAATTACCTGGTCACTAAACACATTTCAGCAGTATAAAAAAATATTTTATTTACTTTTAGAACTCAAGTAGGCTACAGAAATTTAGCAATATCCAATAAGGAACTGGTAACACTCCTAAATAATATTCAAAAAGCTTTACCAGAACAGAGACAAAAATTTCTATCAGACTTGCAGATTGTTTTGACCAATGTCAGTATAGCTACAGACGAATGTGATTTTGGCACCGGAATTGAGCTTGGTCTTGATATTTTGGCGCATGGAGTCGAGAGCTTAAACCATACGGCTTCTCGATTCTTAGCAACGAATTATCAGCTTATTGACAGAGAAGAATTTGCAAAAATTGCCGAGGCTCATATGAGAAATAGAAAGAAAGGTTCTGATCTAAGTATTGTATAGTTTATACTTTATAGAAGTGTACCCTTTTTACCGAAAATACATTTCGACTATACAACATGTTCAAAACCCTCTCTGGAAAGAGGGGTTTTTGGACATGACTGCCTTTGAAAAGTTTAGGTCATTGCTTTATGGGGTAATGAATTAATGTTCCCTTCTCTCAGGATTTAGAAAGAAAAATAATATAAATAAGTATACATAATTTCAAAGAAAATGCCCCACTGATAACTACCTTCAATAATTTTAACCAATAAGTCAATAGGTCTTTTTATCTTTTGATTTAACTTTTGCGATTTATTTTACAAAATAAGGTTGCAAAAAACATATAATAGAAGGACGGGAATTAGAATTTTTCATCATTTTCTTAAAGCATAATAAGTAGCCAGCTAAACGTAAATTTATTACCCTCAGAAAAGTGTACTTTTTATCATATACATAAAGTTACTAGCATATTATAGTATAGAATTGTTTCTATTTCATGGAATGGAACAATCTTAACAGTGTAAAAAATCGTTAAATTCTTGACGTTACCCCTTTTATTATTATTCATCTTTTTCTTTTTACTTTCTATTGTATCTATTTATTTATTTCTTTACAATATTAAAAATATTATACAATTTAATTGTTTCATTGAATGACTTGTCCTGTACTGTAGTATATTTTTAAATTATTCTTCAGATTTAGGAAAATAAACGTCCATTTTTGTATATACAGTGAAACCTCTCATAACGGACATCTCTATTAAGTAGACATTTTTTTTATAGTCAGGAATTAGGTATATGAAATTCCATGAAAACCAACCTCTCTTGGGCGGACAGGCTGTTTTCATACAAACAGTGCGAAAACCCTCCTTTAAACGGACAAAAATTTCTTTAAAGTATTTGTGATTCCCCGACAGCCGTCCGCCGTTTATTTGTGAGTTGTAAGGTTAATATCGTAAACAATGGCGTAAAAATGTCGCGTTTTGAGTCTGAAAGAGAATATTGATGTTGTTTGGAAGTTTGTAATTTGATAAAAATGATTTGGGCGAGTTCATTAACATTGATAGCAATGTGCTATTAGAAGATGATAGTGACCCCATTCCTACCGATTATGTAGTCCAAACTGAAACCATATCACTATCTGACGTCACAGATGAAGAAGTTGAATGCAGCAATCAAACAAATGTCACCAATTATCAACAAGCCATTAGTATGGTAAAGGAATTATAAGAGTATGCAAAGAATAGAGGTGAATGGAATTGTTATCAGACTTGGTATTACATTTTCTAGATTGCAAGTATAAAACGCAAACACGTCAAACTACGTTATTCGATTTTTTTATTACTAGAACATCCTAAAACTAAAACTAGTGTATTTTTGTTATGTTATGTTTATTTGTACATACATATACATAGTAATAATTTTGCATTTACATATTACCTAATAACAAATTTCCCATGGACACCTCTATTAGGCGGACACATTTAGACGCTCCCGTAGGTGTCCGCCTAAGAGAGGTTTCACTGTACTAGCGTATATATGTTTACAAGCCCCGTATAGTCGTAGGCCAAGTTGGAAAATTCAGTGCCTTTGCCTTTAATACTTGTCAAAGACAACACTCCTTGTCTTCACGACAACGAGCGTTTCATAAAGCTACCTAAATCCAACCCCTATCATCCGCTCGTCTTTCTTTCTCGAGCTAGACCACCCAGCGCCCGCCATACAGTCCAGATTTGGTTGTGTCTGACTTCCGAACAAACCCGGATACTATATTTAGCAAACTATAACCAATTGAGCAAGGACACTGATATCTCTATGTTGAAGGATTGCAAAGATAATTTTCTTCCAATTGGATAATATCGTCGTAGGACTGGTCACCCAAACTGCGTTTGAAAGCTGGCTATACTGTTCATTATGAATAGTTTTGACCATCCGTTTCATCGCTTTGATGATTATATAAAAATGGCCATAGATAGAAAACTTCGAAATTAATAAATGCAAATTTTTATATTAGTTTTTTTTTATTCCATAAATGATAAAGAACAATCATATAGCTAATTAATATTTATGCTTCGATGTAAATTTAACATTCGGGTCCAAAGTCATTTTTATATTATCGTCGACTGTAGCGCGCCATTTTCAGTTAATTACACTAATGACTTTTTAGATGTTCATATTCATTATGGCCGCTACTGCTTAATGTGGTTACATAGTACATGTAAATACTTAAAAAAAGGTATACCATCGACTTGAGTTTTATGGTATATAAAGTGATAGGTCAAGTTCAAGATAATTGAATACCACCACTCACCCGTTCGTTGGCTTCTGCCTGAGTTGATGTTCCCCTTCTACCGTTATGCCTTGCTTGCGTACATTTCGGACCGGCCGACATCGAAAATTAATCAGCGGAAATTTTATTAGTGAAACGTCCATTGTTTCAATTAGTTTTACGTTTATAAAGAAATATAATTAAAAATCAATTATTGGGAAGATGGACTGTCTTGCGCTCTATTCTCTACTTATAACGTTCCTATTTATTCTTTACGTATTTTTCGATGTAAACTACTTTTTGAGGATTATATTTACCATTGGATGGGGCAGGCTTTTTGATAAAAAGAAGAAGATTGATGAGCATACAGAAATTTATGGTAAGTTTTTTTCGATTTATTTATTTTATTTTTCTTTAGATCTGCTGCTGTTGTCCTATACTTAGAAGATATACTGAATGAATTCAGTACCTCCTTTATCGCTGATAGGTTTCTTAAACTTATAGATGTGTTTTATTTTCTTAAAGGCCAATTTATAAACTTGACGTTCCGTTATTATAATTAAAAACATTGAAATGCATAAGACCATTTATATTTGACGGTGACGGGGCCGTTTGACGTGCCACAACACGCAATCGTTCGACAAAACGCAAGATTTCTAAATAGAAAAAATATAATTTTACTCCATGACGTAGAAATAATTCGACTGATTCCGCTGTTGGTTCTTTATGAAACATTTTTTAAATATTTTAATGTAAAAAAAAGAAGAAGATTTGCTTTTAAATGTTTCAATATATTGAGAGGATTACTCTACATGTTTCGGCTTTTTAGGCCTTTTTCACGAGCATTGCAAGATGAATACTAAACTTAAAAATTATTTTACGGGTCTTTATACAGTCACTAATAAACTTTTTTATTGCTTAAGAATTAGGGTTTTTCCCCAGATTAGTGTAGGTAGACTTGAGAAAGCTGTCTATCTAGGGCGTGTTTACGAAATTTTGTTGGTCATTAGTTGTGAGGGGATTAATTTTTATAGACTTTTTAATTTCGTACTGTTCTAGAAGATCTAATCGTTGGCCCTTTCTTTCGTTATGTAATAGTTTAATATTGTCCGTATCTATAAAATTGTTGTTTTCTATACAATGTGTGGAGATTCCGGAATTTTTTATGTTATTCAAAACATGTAGGACGTAGAGTAATCCTCTCAATATATTAAAACATTTAAAAGAAAATTTCTTCTTTTTTACATTAAAATATATAGAAATAATTAATTCAATTATCACCACTATACGTAGATAAGAAATAATGCGTTATCGAAAATGACCCTGCATTTCCATGTTTTGCAACTTTAAAAAAATCAAAAACATTACTTCCCAACATATTATTAAAACACTTTCACAACGAGTTTTTCAAAAAAATCATATACATAGGTATTTATGGGCAGTTTGCATACTTTTATAGGAATGATGGTCTATATCATAAATTTTGGAACAATAGAGGTGGTATCTATCTATTTATAGTTCTATTCCGATTACAATATATTTACCACAACATTATTGTTTTAATTTTTATACAGGGTGCATGTCAATTTGAAAACTTCGGAATCGGAAAGACACGTTAATTTTATAGTGAAAGGGGACGTTTTCAAAGAATATTTACAGTATTCGTGGTTTAACCACCTGGGATGGGTAGACATACATATGTTACCCTTAAAATCTTACATGGGAGGGTGGAGTGGCACACAAGGGCGGATCCAGAACCTCGGTCTAGGCATACAAAGGAAAAGTTAACGCAAATAATATCCTGTCGCATTAGTCAAGCAGATATAGGGAATTTTTCGTGTTAAATTGTTGGTTTGGGGGGCGGGGGGGGGGGGTCACGTCCCCTATGCCCCCCCCCCTGGATCCGCGCTTGGTGGCACATCATTTTAAAGGTCGTTTAAATAACTTATTTCCAATAATACCATAATTTATTATTTTTTGAGTTACAGACAACACAATCCATGATATATATAGGGTCCAATTTCGGGTTGAAATTTACCATTCATTTTTAGGACTTTGCACCACCCAAGATATAGACATATTCTTTAAACATATGAACAATGCAAGATACGTGAGGGAACTTGACTTTGCCAGATTTCATTTTTACGATAAGACCGGATTATATGATGAAATTACTAAAGCCAAAGGACATGTTCTGCAGACAGCATCGAATATTAGATATAGAAGGACAATACCGCTGCTTAATACATATAAAGTTACTACAAAGGTAAAAAGATTTACGTTTATCATTTAAGACGATTAATTTACCAGTGTGAGAATTATTGAGTCATAATCCTTACTTTAGGCTCCACGCAGTCTAATTGCATTCATTCACTTGGTCTTGATTGACTACGCTTTATGCAATTTTAAACATGCTAGATCAAAGCTATAGTCCGACTTTCATCAAAATCTGTTCAGCGGTTCTTGAGACGCGCGCATTATCGTATGACAATTCTATTGTCACTATACAGGGTGTTCTGATAATGCATCAGGATACTTAGGACGGGTTGATCAGTGGAGTGAAGGTCATTTAGCTTAGAGCTAAACTATAACTCTGAACTGTTTTATCCTTGTCCGTGTTATAACTCGGTAAGTGTTAAAGTTTGAGGTTAATTAATACGAACTCAAAAGTGCGTGTTTTGGAGTTGATCCTTGCGTTATTTTTAAAATTGGGGTTTCATTTTTTATCCATAGCCATGTTAATATAGTCTTATGAATAGATTCTGTCCCTGTGCCAAATGTCAACTTTAAAAATAAGAAGAAAAAAACTTTGACAGGCTGTAACCTGGTGTATTGTTCGAACACCTTGTATAATATTTTTAAATTTTTAGATTGTAGCCTGGGACGAGAAAACGTTATATATTGAGCAACAGTTCATTACCTTAAGCGATGGATTCATCAGGGCAATCGTGCTAAGCAAACAAAGTACCATAGGATTAAACGTTCCCGAGATAATGGCTAAGCTGACGGGAAAAGACGTTTCGTATCGGCCAACCCCTCCACCAGAAATGGAAGATTGGCTACAATCTATGGAGAAATCTAGCGCTAGATTGAAAAAGAAGGATTAGAATAAATAAACCAGAGAAAATATATCCACACTTATCCTGTCCTATTGTGTATTATTGACTGTTATTCTGAACTAATTTGTAACAAAGAATTTGAACTCAATTCTTTCATTATTTAAAAATTCCGCTTCCGAGAAAATTACATATTTTCCATAGTTGTTAAAATTAAATTTTAACACTTCCATCATTTTAACAGACAGTGACACATCATAGGGGTAATGTCAAGTTAAGTGACGGAGATTATATTTGGAAATGCATTAAATAAGTAATCCACATAATTCATTTTTTTCAACATAACCCCATTTCAGAAAAAATCCTGTTTGTAATTTGCAAGAGGAACACTTAAAATAACAACTGTTCTGATCTGTACATTTAAAATAAATGTTTACTTTAGAAATCACATTTTTTTAATTATTGCTTGAAGACTTCTCATAAAATATTATATTAATCTACTCTATATTAGGAACTGTTCAATACGAAAATAGGGGCGTGTGCTTGTACTAAAATGGTTGTTTAGAACCAAACTGCAATACCTTTACGTATTAAGTCAGTAATAGATGACCTAATCTATTTTACATAAATTTGCTTACTAAAACTTTATTATTAATTCTTGACCATGTGTTGGATGGATGGTTTCACTTCTGTGCAATTTAGTTATTAATTATCATAAAGTTGTAAGTTGGACAAAAGTGTTGTCACTTCACAGAGCGATTCAGAGTATGTGGACCATCTTAGCAGATCAAATAGATAATTAGATGGCTTACCCATACCGCTCTTACATTTTCACTGTCCACCAATTTCTAAAATCGACTCTATTGAGGCGGATATAGATTTGTAACTCCAGCCTTGAAGATATGGACTATGACATCGCCATCTACCTCTTTATGTTAGCTGACACGTCAGTCATGCAAGTACTTCCCTCTTAGCTGCAATAATTGTAACCAAATATACTAAAACGAAGAGAGGGCATAATTATAGAAGAATAACTAAAGCCCACGCCAGCTTCTTATCTTTTATATGCCCGAAGAAGTTATATAGAGATACTTAGAGACAGCAAATTTAAATCAATTAATATCAAATTTTTTTCATTTCCTAATTAATTACATATCTGTCTATCAGGGCAGATAGTATATCCCACGTAAATTGTAAGATGATCCAATTTAGCTCAGAAATGTACTTAAACCTTTTAAAGACTACAATAAGAAAAATGTCCTTGTTCAATTTAAAGGGTATTTTCCTAGTAGTTTAAGAGTTATTTAACAGAATGTAATTTTAAAATGATAAACTAGGAACTACGGACCTGACACATTTCTTTCAGTACACCAGCAAATAAAACACTAAAAATTTGGCAAAGTCATTTTATGTCGCTATATGTTAATATTATTTTATGTTATAGATACTATTTCCGCCGTAGTATCAGGAAATTTTGGGATACAGTCCTCCTACTTATGTTGGACTAGTTCAATAAATAACAAATAATTTAATAATAAACCACAAATAAGTGAACAAAATACAGGAACATTATTTCAAACTTCTATTAGTTCGGGATTTAAAAGAAAAGTAGGCGTTTGAAACAAAAAAAAGATGGTGACGCATGATTTGTTTCACTTGATATTTCCATTGTGATCGTTTGAGAGCGTTTTAAGGGGTACTATTTTCCAGAAAATATGGCACATAAATTTACAAATGCTGAAAAGTTTGATATTCTATCGCATGTTTTATTTTATATCAAAAAAACTGTTATGTGGCAGTTAGAAAATGTTATTTGTGCTTAGAGAATACTGAAAATCATTTTGAACACCTGATTATGTAGTTCCTTACTTTTTTCGTTGTTCGTTTTATTACTGTTTTGGAATGATTTTTGTTCACTTATTTGGGGTTTATTATTAAATTATTTGTTATTTATTGAACTAGTCCAGCATAAGTAAAAAATTTAGAGCTTACTTATGAGATATTATTTATAAAATTAGGAGAAATACAGGACCGTATCCCAAAATTTCCTGATGTTGTTCAAAAAACCCTCGAAACGTCATTAAACCACAATGTGTCATACATCGTTGCATTAGGGAGAAAAAAAGCTGTCAAATTCCAATATCAGGAAAACAGGACCATATTTAAAAAAAGAAAGTTGATAATGGCCCTTCGAAGACGACTCGTCGGATTACAAAACAATTAACGCTGTTAGATAGAGCGGAAAAAGTGGCAATGCAAAAGTGCAATTTACTTTAGAATTCGATCTCAAAAAAACCCAGGAAAACAATACAACAAATAAACGGAATTTTAAAACTTTCTAAACGGCATATTATTCGGCACGTAAATGCGCAACTTTACCTACATTTAACCGACTTCGTACTATCTGTTACGGGTTTCAAGATTCCTGTACTGGCCCTCCTTATCTTGGACACGTTGTATATGCATACAATAAACATTTAAAATACATAAAAAAATTCTTATTGGATTAAAATTGCGATTGCATCAATTTCTCTTTTAATTCAACTTTATATTAACGCTGTATGACGCCAACACTGAAAATATTAATTTCTATGAAAAATGATCCTCGTTATAAAAATTCAATAAACAATAGATGTCCGGATCCAAAATGACCGGTAGTAGGCAGAAAGACACGGATGGATGCTGGGTAGAGCAAGATCTTCATTCTTCTCACCGTTACATTAACGTACCACGACGCAATCACAAATTACAGGTAAACTGTTCGATTTTAGTGCGAGTGTAAATGTTTTGATTTATTTACTCCTTCGAAAATCGAACCTGTACTCTAGAATAATCCGCCCATGGGAAATTTATTCTTAGGTGATATGTAAATGCCAATTTATTACTATGTTCGTCAGATAGTGATATGGTTTCAGTTTGGACTATATAATCGGTAGGAATGGGGTCACTATCATTTTCTAATAGCACATTGCTATCAATGTTAATAAACTCGCCCAAATCATTGTTATCAAATTACAAACTTCCACAACATCAATATTTTCTTTCAGACTCAAAACGCGACATTTTTGTGCCAGAGAGGTTGATTTTCATGGAATTTCATATACCTAGTTCCGGACTATGAAAAAATGTTCGCTTAATAGAGATGTCCGCTTATTAGAGGTGTCCGTTATGAGAAGTTTCACTGTACGTTGTTTTCCTCACCTACAAACTAAGAAAATTCAGAAAATGTTACTGTAAAAGTCTAAAATTAATCGCTAATCATATACCGATTATAAAAATAATTCTTATTCACTAGTGGATATAAAATTGCTTTATTCATTTGTGATTAAAGTATGTTTTTATTATGTAGGTGTTGAAAAATATACTTACAACTACAGAGAACTTTTGTATTAAAATATAATGTTATAGAACTGTCAATATGTCACGAATGGCAGGTTTTACGCATTGATACAATAAACACAAGTGGTGAGATATTTTTAAATTGCTTATGGAGATTCATGTAGTTGTTAACGTTCTATATCATCTGTATTAAAAGGCTTTATGCAATTGACAGTAGGCGAAAGGAACAGATAATATCATGGTATTTATAGGTATATTAATTTCGTAAAAATATTACAGCTGTAATACCACTAAAAAGCCACGCCTCCTTGCGCGATAGGTAATCTACCTTATATTTATTGTATTATGGGTTTTACATTATTTTACAAATTATTAACATCAGCCCTCTAACTACCTTTCCGAACCGATCCGACCCAAAACCAACAACGAGTGGGACATCTAACATGGAGGAGGTTTATTCAAATCGGCGGCAAACGCTCCGCAGCGTAGTCCGAACCTGACCTTCTAAAAGCGTACATTTAACGATCTTCGACTATTTTTAACGATCAGTTCAATACGCGAAATGTTTATTTATTCAGCAAGGTAAAAACAAATCCTAACAAATTTTTCAATCGGTGAGTTTTAAACAGTGTTACGATTACTTTTGACAGCATGTGCGGCTTGTACCTGTGATACGATAAGAGAGCCGGATTTAAATGTTTTCTTATATGGTAAGTAATAACAAACATTTTACTAGCCCTGTATATTTTGAAATAAAAACATGATTCTGTTCCCCGCTTCATAATTTCATACCACCATAATAATGTACATTTTTTTTTAAATTAAAAAATACCACATACAAAAAAAATCGGCTAAAGGAACTTTAATTATATGAAATGCAATTTATAGGAACATTGATTTCCCAGAACTTGTATACTGCCGTGTTAATAAGCAACGTGACGATGAATGAGCTCATCTAAATATCTGTTAGATTCGAAAGCAGTACCTACTAAAACCTATTAATACGTTTGTAACTACAAATATGGGCATAAATCCCTTTTAGTTAGATAGGCGGTGACAATAGGGGGTCCGTGAAGTGGAATATCAGTAATTTGGTTTTTCGTGGAGTTTAGGTCCCCCTCTACAACTTTTTTATCTAATGAAATGCCGTAGAGCGTTGCTGAGAGGCGCTGTACCGCTTTAGATAGGAAATTCTCAATTAATTCAAAATTATATCGAGCAACGTCTGAAAATTAATTTACAGCATCTGCGTGACCCCCAAAGTCACTGGAAACACATTTTCTGACAAGTCAGCCCTTGCATATACTTTTCCGAGCGTTAAAAAAAATTAAAATGTAAAAAAAAATGCGAATTTGAAGTTGAAACTTTCTAGAAGATTATGTGAAAACAATTTTATCGATCCAGGTCTCGCCATTTCATTATTGGAATTTTTTTTTTCTCCTAGGAGGAAATTCGGAAAACGATCGTGACATGTCAGAAAATAGTCACACTACATTCCTTGACACCCAAATGTTGTGGGAAAAAAAATTTCAGACGAATCGCAGGCGGAATTCTGACGATATTACGCAGAGATACCGGAAGGCAGGTATCGTTCAGTTGTATGACGGTATATTATATTCGCAATATTACCAAATGAAGCCTATTTTTCCATAAGGTGTGTATGATTTATTCAAATCTGATGAATTTAAACATTTGCCCTCGTCTACTTTTCACTAATTACAGTAAAAGCCACGCCTTTCATGCATTTCGAGCGAAGTTTAGAAATTTTGCTATCACCGTTACGAATTCTCTTAATTTTCTCCAAGATAGAACATGTTTCTGTAAACTTTATATGTTATGGAAAAGATGAGGGAATCAGATAAACCTAGAAATACTTCTCCAAGGGGAATATTTAAGAAAATATAGCAGAATAAACCAGACTTTTAATAAAAAAAATTTGAGAAAAAATACCGCACTTTCGCAATATTCTTTTTACGGCTTCTTGTTTACGACTCATCTCCATAGGAATACAAATCGATTAAGCCCACTTGGACCCATATCACTTGAGACTTTAACCGATTTTTCCATTAATTTTTTTTTGACACGCTCGGAAAAGTATACGCAAGGGTTGACTTGTCAGAAAATGTGTTTCGCGTGACTTTGGGGGTCACGCAGATGCTGTAAATTAATTTTCAGACATGGCTCGATATAATTTTGAATTTATTGAGAATTTCCTATCTAAAGCGGTACAGCGCCTCTCAGCAACGCTCTACGGTAATTCATCAGATAAAAAAGTTATAGAGGGAGACCTAAACTCCACGAAAAACCAAAATACTGATACTCCACTTGACGGACCCCCTATTGTCACCGTCTCTCTAACTATTTTAAGATTTCAAGGGTAATATCTACCCCTTCCAGGGCTCTAACTATCCTTTAAAAGTATTCTTCTTCACAATAAAATTGATATGTCTGTCCGATTTTTAATATTATGTACTAGAATAGAGATATTAAGGGTGGGATTGGTGGGAAAAGCTTCAAAATTGCAAACCTGTAGATAATTACATGCAATAAAAAACTACCCACCATGGAGCCGTTCTTTTTTGTGTCGCTTGATTTTAATAACTTCTTCTATACATGGAAGTATATTTCAACGTAAAAAGCAATTATGTATTTCCACAATGCTGCACCTATACGTTTCCCACAAAGGCCCGAAAAATATACGTAATATGTAAACTAACCTACACGAACCAATATTTATTTAACGTGATATTGGTAAAGTAAATCAACATTTGCTAAGTGGTGCTAACTTTAATGTTTATATAATGGGCGGTTTTTTTTCATAAGGATATTTCTACGCTCGAAATTTCATGCGTTTTTTAACTTACTTGTTCCATTCGTTGAAAATTGAACGAAACTAAAAGTAGTTTAACTGATTTTTGGAAATTGGTTCTTTCAAAAATTAAAATTAAAAAAGTATCGTTCCCTTAAAAATAGATAACAAATAGGTAATAATTATTATTTCCATGATATTTTCATCGAAACGGTAAGTTTGAAGAGAAAGATGAAAGATATCTTTCTTGTTTAGAATTGATTGATAATTATTAATAACACACGATACATTATTTTGGGGATCGAACAAAGTGTATGCATCTCCACAGTATGTATATACAGGGTGTTCCCTAATGACGTGCTAATATTTCAGGGTGTGATTCCTTATGTCATTTTATAAAGTAAAGTTCATATGAACATAATAATATGTCCGCAACGGCTTAATTCTTTGCTACAGGGTGTTGAATTATTGTTTTTTAAATGGTTATATTTTAATATCTCCGAAAGTACCTACTTTAGATATTATTTTCAATTTTGGTATGTTTCAATAGGATATAGAACCACAAATTTTAGTTTGAAAATTTATTCAATGGTTCCACCAGTGGCGTCCCTGCAAGCGTGTTCTCTGATATTTTTTACAAAAAAAATGTACGCCACTGACATTTTTCCATATAGATATTTTTTCTGATTAGCCTGGTCAATTCTACATGAAAACAGTCTCTTGACTTACTCTCAGCAGATTAAAACCACTAAATTCATATTATTAACATTAATAAAATAATTAATGATACATTTTGTTTCATAAAAATTGTTGGAAATGGACACCTTCACTTTAAAGGCATGCTTTCACCCGTCGAATTGCCTACTCCAACAATTTTTATAAAACAAAATTTATCATTAATTATTTTATCAATGTTAATAATAATGAGTTTCCATATGAATTTAGTGGTTTTAATCAAGAACGGTGGTGCGCCTGACGAGAAAAACCCAAGAGACTGTTTTCATGTAGAATTTACCAGAATAATCAGAAAAATGGAAATGGAAATGGAAAAATGGAAAAATGTCAGTGGCGTACCATCTTTTTTGTAAAAAATATCAGAGGACATGCTTGCAGGGACGCCACTGGTGGAACAATTGAATAAATTTTTAACTAAAATTTGTAGTTCTCTATTCTATTAACACATACCAAAATTGAAAATAATATCTAAAGTACTGTCGGGGATATTAAAAAATAACCATTTATAAAATAAAAATTCAACACCCTGTAGCAAAAAATTTAAGCCGTTGCGGACATATGTTCATATGAACTTTTCTTTATAAAATGACCTAAGGAATTACACCCTGAATTATTAGCACGTCATTAAGGAACATCCTGTATATCAAACTGTTTTCGAGATTTTTGATATAAACCAAAAAAAATAATAAAAGGACCCTGTACATCGAAAGCAAAGCATTTTAGGATATACGTGTATATGAACTTTTCGACGTTAAATTGCATACACTATTAAATAACACCCTGTATAATACCCCGGTATGTTGTAAAACTACTAATTTAATTATCATAGGCCGTATAAATTATTTTGCATCGTGTTGTGACCTTTAGGACATACATTTCGCTACACAATATTGAAGTATTCATTATTATTTAAACCTGCTTATTATATAAAACAGTTAAAACAACTAATATTTATTGTTCAATGTCAGCACAGTGCGCAGTGCTGCGTCATAGTTTGCAGTTAAAATAATTACCTAAAGCGTCCTGTAAAGCGTCTCAAAATTTTCGAATTTTAATATAAATATGTAAAAACAATAAATTTCAGTCAATTAGTATATTTAAGGTGACCTACTATTTTCGGGTAGATACTTACCTAGTAAATTTTAACTTAATTTCGAGGAAACCCGAAGAAATCCAAATATATTCAATCTTCTGAATCTTTTTAAATTTAAGTTTCAAGTCACACAATCTCCACTGTTGTTAGTAATTTTAAAAAAATGTTATGTTAGGATTTTTCTTAGTTTGAAATTGGAAGTCCTAAGTTTTTTTTTTATGATCAAACACAAGCACTATAGGAAAAATCCTTTAGGGCACTCTGGGAGTGGTGAGTGTGCGCAAAAAGCGATTCACGTTTGTTTTGAATCGTTGGAGGTTATATTCGTATTACTAACAAACCCGAACAAACCCATCCTTCTTTATTTATTTTTGTTAATTCACTTATTAATGTACAAACTGAAATATCAAACGCAATAGCATTAACAAAACACATAAATATAAAAATATAGCCAGTAAGAAACGTTATATGATTTTTTTAATAACTAAATTACAGAATATAAAAATGATGTTTTGTCAAGACTACAATATGTCAAAATAGTATCCCAATATTATGACTGGAATTAATTCCAATACAGCTATATTTTATAAGTATATTATTATTAATATGTATATATATATGTAGTATAAAAAATTTTGTTATAAAGATACAATCTTTTTTTTAATTTCTAAATTAATGTGCCGAGTTTGATCATTTTAAAAACGAACATTTGAAACTCTGTGCCGAGTTTGGCTATTTTTATTATGTCTACCTGTGGCATGTGCCGAGTTTGTATTTTCCCGGAGAATACTTTTAGGTGCAGTATTTATTTACTTACATTATAAATTCTAATAATAACCAGGCATTTAATTTAAATTTTAAATTAGAATTATTTTATTATCATTTGGAAAGGTTTCATGCAAATTATATGTGGGTTTATTAGACTTAATTATCCCCAATAAATAAAAACACCTACAAGATGAAATTTATAGTAGGTACAGAGGTTTTTACTAGCTTACTTAATTATCCGAATGGGTTAACTCGTTGGATGCAGGTCAGTAAAACAAACAGAAGATCACATTTTGTATTTTGGTCTACGTTTCGACATCTGTGAGGTCATCCTCAGGGCTCTAAAATGTTTTTTCCTTCCAAGTACAATTAAGATAACCATGACTAATTAATTCAATCAATTAATGGGTAGAAAGTGTAACTGTTTCTGTGCTTTTTAATCGGTTCGTTTTAGTGTATTCTTATTACCTGTATACATACATATTTGTTACGTAATACGTAGATTTTAAATGTTTTTATTTTGATTCTTCAAATGTAGTATTCTTTATAGGTTTTCCTATAAAGACAAATTTATACTTAGTTTATTGTTCTTCTTTAAATTTAAGAAATGATAGTATGTTTTTGAGTTAATTGTACTTGAAAGGAAAAATACATTTTAGAGCCCTGAGGATGACCTCATAGAGGTCGAAACGCAAGTCAAAATACAACATTTGATCTTCTAAGTTTGCCTTTACTGACCTGTATCCAACGAGTTAACCCTTTTGTGTGGTCCCTAATTACTTCAAGAAATTACTTAATTATCCTTATTGACGTGTTATATTTTAGCTCAGGGCTGTAGATAAATGTCAAATTATTCGATAATTTACCCTTTACGGGTTCAAGAACATTTCACGTTCAATAGAAACACATAATGCAAATGCCAAGAAAATTTAAACGTGCAATGTCTGTAGGGTATTTAATACAGAGCTAGTAAACACTCAGACACTCAGTTAAATACTATAATAAACAAGTTCCATAAAATACAGGGTGTCCAAGGAAGTTCTAGATAAATGGGAAACTTTTTTATTATTACGAAGAAAATAATGTAGGGTATCATTTAACTGGTTAGCAAAATATTCTTATTTTTGCGAACAGAAAAATGTAATCGGTCAGCCAAAATGGCTAGTTGGTCAGCAACTTATGGACAGCAAACATTTCTGAATCGTGAAAGTGCCCTGGGAAAACAAGTGAAAACCCGCCCCCGCTATACCTTTTGTAGCCGATTTCCTTCTGTATTCGGCGAAAGAAAACACAAGAAAGTTACATAAATTGACAGTGCCCTGGGACCTCTGAAGTGAACTGTTTCGGGACATGTTTTCTTCTACTGACCGATTGTAAAATCTTGCTGACCAAGTAATCATTTCGCAGCTCGACTGTTAATAACGGCAAACCATTTAATTACTTCTCAATAAGGGTATTATAGATATTATACAGGGCGCTCAAAAAGTACAAGAAAGTAAAAATGGTCCAAGGGAGAACTGTCTCTATTTACACCCAACGAGATTTGAAACAACTTTTTTATTTAAAAATTAAGAATAACGGTTACTTCTCCATTGGACCAGTTTTACATTCTTGTACTTTTTGAGAACCCTGTATAATATAATACACTTTTTTTTTCGTAAATCCCTGTTTCTTGCCAAACACAGCTTTTTAGAAAGAGACACTTTTCATAAAACGCATAATAAAAAGGTTTTCCATTTGTATAGAAATGGACACGTTATATACAGGGTTCTATAAAAACTTTTTCAAGTAGGCAGGAGGGAGGTGTTCTTGAAGTGAATTGTTAAAATAAAATACTATCACACCTTTTCTTGAAAAAATTCGAATCATATTCTAATCTGAATACAAATCACAGTTTATTTTCATTAGTTCCCATGTTTTCATATACAAAACCGAAGCCATACTGATGACGTTATTAATATGGTTCACATTGTATATATTTACGTTAAACATTTCCTGAAGTAAGTGCCAAAATATTTAAGTTCAAAGTCGTATAATAAATAAAAAAATTATTTATAGAAGATTACACCCTCGCTAAATAGCATTTTATTTGTTTATAGTTTATCAAGATTAAGTGTTGTTAGTGTTAATCACGGGATTGGTCCCATCTTTAAACCATACATTTATCCCGTTACTTATTTAAAAATATCCAGTTAAAAAAAAGGCATGGCGTCGGAAAAAAATACAAAATTGTGTACACGATACATTATTTTGTGGATCGAACAAAGCGTATGCATCTCCACAGTATGTATATACAGGGTGTTCCTTGATGACGTGTTAATATTTCAGGGTGTGATTCCTTAGGTCATTCTATAAAGAAAAGTACATATGAACCTATGTCCGCAACGGCTTAAATTTTTTGCTACAGGGTGTTGAATTTTTACTTTTTAAATCGTTATTTTTTAATATCTCCGAAAGTACTTCAGATATTATTTTCAATTTTGGTATGTGGTAATAGGATATAGAATCACAAATTTTAGTTAGAAAATTTATTCAATTGTTGCACCAGTGGCGTCCCTGCAAACATGTCCTCTGATATTTTTTAGAAAAAGATGGTCCGCCGCTGACATTTTTCCATGTGGATATTTTTTTTGATTAGCCTGATCAATTCTACATGAAACCGGTCTCTTGAGTTATTCTCGTCAGATGCACCCGTTCTTGATTGAAATCATTAAATTCATATTGAAACTCATTATTATTAACATTGATAAAATATTTGATGATAAATTTTGTTTTATAAAAATTGTCGGAAATGTCCACTTTCACTTAAAAGGCATGCTTCCGCCCGTCTTCGCATCGAATTGCTCCCTCCAACAATTTTTATAAAACATAATTTATCATTGATTATTTTATCAATGTTCATAATAATGAGTTTCAATATAAATTTAATGATTTTAATCAAGAACGGTTCGTCTGACGAGAAAAACTTAAGAGACCGTTTTCATGTAAAATTGATCAGGCTAATCAGAAAATCAGTGGAGTACCATCTTTTTTGTAAAAAATATCAGAGGACATGTTTGCAGGGACGCCACTGGTGGAACATTTGAATAACTTTTCTAACTAAAATTTGTGGTTCTATATCCTATTAACACATACCAAAATTGAAAATAATATCTAAAGTATGTACTTTCGGAGATATTAAAAAATAACCATTTAAAAAATAAAAATTCAACACCCTGTAGCAAAAAATTTAAGCCGTTGCGGACATATGTTCATATGAACTTTTCTTTATAAAATTACCTAAGGAATCACACCCTGAAATATTAGCACATCATTAAGGAACACCCTGTATAAAAGCCCTTGGCCTGAAGTCTCGGGCAATTATATGCACGTCGCGGAAGCTAAACAACTATACATAATGTATAGCATAAGTTGGTTTAAACTAACCTCCGTTATAGAATAAATTAAATACATTCAAAATATTCTACGTAATTTATTTTGAACATAGCCTATAAGATAACTGGACTATAAATGACCGATTTAAAAATAGCTTGTAAAAGAAATGACCACAACTTGTACTACTGTAACCAATTCTTCTTTTTAAAAGTAGGTTTCTGTGCGCAAATTAGTCAGCTGTCGAATATAACTGTTTTTTTACATTATCTTATGGGTAAGATTCTTTATGTCTAATGAATAAAATTTTTATTTTTTCTTGTTTTTCCTACAGAGCAAAATAACGGCGTCGTGGTTAGAGATACCTAAGGGCATCTTTTATATTGGATACTGTTTAATTTTACGGGTTTAACAGTAAAATATATATGTACGAATATGAGCAAGGGCGGATCCAGAACTTCGGTTTGGGGGGTCGGTCAAATTTCGTTTTGGGGGGGGGTCATGCATGGAAAAGTTACGAAAAGTAATACCCTGCCGCGTTAGTCAAACCGGTATACAACGCGTCCAAGATAAGGAGGGCCATTACAGGGATCTCGGAAACCGTAAGAGATACGAAGTCGGTTAAATGGAGGTAAAGTTGCGCCTTTACGTGCCTAATAATATATGCCGAAATTCTGAAAAATCGTTTTATTGTTTTCCTGGGTTTTTTTGAGATCGAATTCTAAAGTACATTGCACTTTTGCATTGTCACTTTTTCCGCTCTATCTAACAGCGTTAATTGTTTTGTAATCCGACGAGTCGTCTTCGAAGGGCCATTATCAACTTTCTTTTTTTAAATACGGTCCTGTTTTCCTGATATTGGAATTTGAGAGCTTTTTCTCCCGAATGCAACGAGTATGACACATTGTGGTTTAATGACGTTTCGAGGGTTTTTTGAAACCCATTAGGAAATTTTGGGATACGGTCCTGCATTCCTCCTAATTTTATAAATAATATCTCCTAAGTAAGCTCTAAATTTTTTACTTATGTTGGACTAGTTCAATAAATAAGAAATAATTTAATAATAAACCACAAATAAGTGAACAAAAATCATTCCAAAACAGTATTAAAACGAACAACGAAAAAAGTAAGGAACTACATAATCAGGTGTTCAAAATGGTTTCCGTTATTCTCTAAGCACAATTAACATCTTCTAACTGCCACATAACAGTTTTTTTTGAGATAAAATAAAACATGCGATAGAATATCAAACTTTTCAGCATTTGTAAATTTATGTTCCATATTTTATGGAAAATAGAAAACCTCTTAGAACGCTCTCAAACGATCACAATGGAAATGTCAAGTGAAACAAATCACGCGTCACCATCTTAATTTTTTTGTTTCAAGCGCCTACTTTTCTTATAAATCCCGAATCAACAGAAAAGTTTGAAATAATCTTTCTGTATTTTGTTTACTTATTTGTGGTTTATTATTAAATTAATTATTTGTTATTTATTGAACTAGTCCAACATAAGTAAAAATTTAGAGCTTACTTATGAGATATTATTTATAAAATTAGGAGAAATACAGGACCGTATCCCAAAATTTCCTGATATTGTTCAAAAACCCTCGAAACGTCATTAAACCACAATGTGTTATACATCGTTGCATTCGGAAGAAAAAAGCTCTCAAATTCCAATATCAGAAACACAGGACCGTATTTAAAAAAAGAAAGTTGATAATGGCCCTTCGAAGTCGACTCGTCGGATTACAAAACAATTAACGCTGTTAGATAGAGCGGAAAAAGTGGCAATGCAAAAGTGCAATTTACTTAGGATTCGATCCCAAAAAAACTCAGGAAAACAATAAAACGATTTTTCAGAATTTCGGTTTCTTTCGGATATCTCCGGAACTACTCGGAATTTTAAAACTTTCTAAACGGCATATTATTAGGCACGTAAATGCGCAACTTTACCTCCATTTAACCGACTTCGTATCTCTTACGGTTTCCGAGATCCCTGTACTGCCCCTGTACGCCGTTAAAACGCGCAGAAATTTGTTTCTACAGTGGCGTGCAACGCGGGGAGGTAATTTTGTGGTTATATTGGCGTTCTGTTAATATTTTTTTTCTATCAATTACGTGAAGGATCAGACAATAATTAAAATTAAACAATTGAAGAGTCAACAATGTATGTAAAGAAGAGTTTGAGCGCGCCTATGCTAAGACGTTTTCTAGCAGGGTATTTTATAAAATCCATTTTTCTCCCCTTGTCCCACGGAAACGTTCAAATTAAACTGGGCAAACAATAACTTTTTTTTTACAAGTGCCCCGAAAGTGCCTCTTTTCAGGCATGTTCACTTCACCGAAAGTGGCGTTTTCCAAGAGAGCGGGCGGGAAAGATTTTTCCCGCCCGCTTCGAGTCACCATGTGCTCATAAATAAATAAAACCAGAATTGTCGGTGCGGGATTTGAACCCGCGACCCTCAGATCGCCATGCGAACACTACCCACCGAGCCATACTACAAGCGATAATAAATAGCGGATTATATATAAATTAAATTGGCAGTTAATTTTTCAAAGATGTTTTAGAAAAATGTCTGAAGAATTTCTTTATTTATATGGCCTCAAAGACTCGGACACTTGTAAAAAAATAAATAAAACCAGAATTGTCGGTGCGGGATTTGAACCCGCGACTCTCAGATCAAAAGGCGTACGCTATACCACTAGGCCACCGAGCCTATGTGTCAAAAATAATAAATAGATATTTACATTCTCCATGCGCGAGTGTTTTCATGTCATGTAGACAGGAAAACTGTCTGAAGAATTTCTTTATTTATTTGGCATCAAAGCTTCGGAGCACTTGTAAAAAAAAATACGGTACATATCTCGGGCCGTCGGAGGCTTTTCCGGACTTGATACGTAACTATACGTACTATACTTGATACGTACTAGTTAAGTCAGAAAAACTGCAAAAGTATAACTACAATATACCGACTTCCCCTTTAAATAAAAATACCACATGGAGTTTACAGACGTTAGAAAGTCAATAAGGGATTTCCGCGACTTGACTGTACAAACATGTATTATTAGTACTTTATTACAATATGTTGCACATTTTGCAATCTGTTTACGTCTGTTATTTTAAATATTACGGACCGCGGATCGTCGACAGGGTCAAAAGGTTATACCTAATCATATTTATATTTCTCCTAAATTTACAAAAATGTTAAATTTATTTTCCAGAACCTTAGTGTGCTAATACGTATTATGCAATTAGTTCCGCTTTATAGGTCGTACGCCGAATTTATTAGTTTTTCTTTCTTTCAGGCACTAATGTAAAATGTCCAGTAGCGGATACACGTGCATACGAACAGTATTTTGCGTCGTAAATGTCCTTTTCTGGGTAAGTAAACGAAAACTATTATTTACATTAGCGCTACTGATAAAAGCAATTAAAAAATATCTATTACAGATAACCAGCAACTATAATTTACAACATGGCATTATTTAAAGTAGGTACGTGTTTTATGGGCACAATAGTTAATAGATGAACTACATTTGACACTAATAAATACAACCATTAATACTTCTAACAGTAATCAATAACAGTACCTAACAGTAATGACCCCTTTTAGAAGTAATTCATTTATCGAATTAATAAAAGTTTAATTAATTTATTCGCAAAGTTGATCTTGTATCGATCTATTATAAAAAGTGTCGGTATATAGGTACCCACAAATGTAACTCTATACACATTGTGACAAATTTTCACAGTTAAATCCATGATACAATAAACACAAGGTATGATGTCACGCAGGAAAAGGCGTGGCTTAGTGACGTCATTATGTGGACGCTTCTGCGATTCCCATATCATTTCAATGGATGTCTTAAAAAAAATTAAGCACTTACAAATATTGTTGGAAATGTCTAATTATTTGGTTCGTATCGTTCTTTGAACATCACACAGTCTAACATTCGTACTGTGAGGCTGGCTGGGTTTACACAGCAATATACTGAACTTTTTTACATCATTCGGTTTTAACCGAATAAACATCGGGACGCGATATACAGGGTGTTATGGAAATGACGTATTATATTTAAACCGGCAATTCTTAAGATAAAAACAAATTGAAGAAAAATACCCATAAATGGCGCTTTCAATTCATTCAGCGGTAAAAGTGACCTGACGTGAAACCAGAAAAACACATGTGGGGTACTGCGATACATGTAAACAGCGAATTTTGGCCGGTGTTGTTATATGTACACCTTAAACTCCTTAGACAAAATAAATAATTTAAACAATTTCCCATTCTGTAATACCTTATTGTTTTAAGAAACTTTCCGAAAAAAAATTGTTTTAAACAACCAGAACAAACATAAAGAATAGTATTAAATAAGTTTCTTACAACGGCTGAGCCGAAGTGTTCCTGCACGCTTGCGGGCTGTTAGTTGAAGACCAACTAGCGGCCGGATACGTTGCATTTCGTCGATAACCAATACAGTCGCAGCAATCCGCTATTATTTCGGTTTACGCGTGTCTCCTGCCAGTCCATAAATAATCTTTGAATATTGTTTTTATTGACGAAACCAATTTGCTCAGTTTAAGACCGGTTGTTTCTTCTGGATGTCAAATTTCGTCGCGTGTAATAAAAATCTGTAGTATAATCTATATTATTGTATTTTCAAAAGCTAACTATCGGTTCTGTTTCACTATTACTGTGTGTACATAAAGTGTTTCCAGGAGTGTTCCCATGAAAAAGACGAAAAACTGATTGTGTTTGTGCCTGGATTTCCTTGCTCTTTATAATATAAAGATAAATACAAGTAGGTAGATAAATAATTTATTTTTATAATTTCATATGGAATTTAGTTTCACATTAAGTTTGGCAACATTGCCATTGGGCCTGGGTGAAATATGTTTACGGTAGCGCGGACTGACCTGTGAGTAAGAGTGTTTGTTACCCAATTTTAAAACGGTCGACTTAAAAAAAATATAAAATATGTAGCGCTTCTCTAGGAGACCCCAGGAGTCACCCATTTAAATATAATACGTAATTTCCATAACACCCTGTATTTTCATTCACATGGAGTAGACGTGTAACAGCATATCTTGGGTCCATCCTATAAATCAAGATGCAGTACGTAATCAAATATTTAAAATTATAGGAATGCAAAAAATTTTTTAAAAGTATTTTCGAAATTTTTAAAATTCATTAAATCGTTTAGAGAATTTAATTTCAATTCAATTTGCGACAAAATAAATATCTGGGAAAAACAGTAATAATATTTAAATGATTTTATAAAGTGTAGGTGTATAGAAGTTACATTTAATGGAACCAATAAAAGCATCGAAAACATCCGAAATCCCGAAATGAGCTATGTCTAATATATTGTACATTATTATAAATAACTCGCTTGAAACAATAGGAGGTTCGTCATCTGACCAAACCTAATTGACCGTATCAAATTTACTCATTACTTGTCCATTGTATTTCATTACACTGTATCTGCATACAATCAAAATGAAAGCTATGTGGGAAAATGAAACATTTTTTTCACGATATTAGTTTTAATTTGGCAGTGTTTTAAGTCTCACACGCATAAAATATAACATCATATAATAATCAACAATCACGTTACATAACTAGTGATTTTTAAAATTAGTACGCTTGTCGTCAATTTTTTTTTTAACGAGACACAAACCAGTTTTGACTGTTGTTTTAGATATTTAACATTGAAAGTGTAAAATAATTTGAAAATTTCCCACATCTCGCTGCCAGTAAATAATATCAAAAATCGGAAAGACACATCTATTTTATTGTGATGGGGGACGCTTAAGGGGTACCCTTACAATCATAAATGGGGAGGAAGGTCAAGTATAGCACATTTTAAAGGGTTTTTGGGTGGTACTTTCTAAGAAATCTCGTTTCGAAAATAGAAAAGTTATTGCTTTCTTAGGCGGTGATTTTGCCCCTCGTAAAGAAATGGTAAGGGAGTTACCCTGAATGCCTACCTGCGGATCTACTTAAAGAAGATGCAACAAAGCGTCCTAATTCACAATAAAATTGACGTGTCTTTTCAATTTTATTTCAGATTTTTAAAAAACTGCGTTAAAAAGTTTTACAAAATTTCGAAAAAAAATATCGTCGCCTTTTAATTAATTTTTTTTTAGCTAACTGGATGCGCCCTTTTGGGCATAGGAATATGGCTTAGGGTGAGCTACGAAGGATACGCAACATTACTACCTCAGTATGCGCTACTTAGCGCAGATGGAATATCCATAGTGATCGGGACAGCTACGATATTCCTGTCATTTTTCGCTTGTTGTGGATCATGGCTCCAAAGCAGATGTTTGCTTATAACAGTAAGTAAGATGAATTAGAAAAATATAATTACAGCTGAATCGGGGAAAGAATGAACCGCCGTCATCACCTGTAATAGTACCATTCAAATCGAGATTATGTCGAACAAATAAGACAAAATTACGTCAGCAGCTAATTAATGGATCTGATCAGTAGCGTAACCAGGGTGGGGGCATTGGGAGCACGTTGTCCCCTCTTATACATATGTATATCTACATATATACCACCCATTCCTAATCTTGTATTGAAAATAAACTTCGATTTTTACATTAAAAATATTATTTACGTTCTCTAAGGTTCGTTGGTAGTATTTTTTTATTTATTTTTCTCATTTTAACATTTAATTTCTATGATTTTTTTGGTAATAAAAACACTCCTTTTATAAAAAAATACATGTTTTTCATAAAGTCGTAAATGACAAGCTATTTATTTCACTTTAATTTATAAAACGTCGGTATGTGCATTATTTTTCAAAATATCTTCATCAAATAATTTTTTTTTTGACAAGCGTAATGTCAAAAATATAACTCTTGATAATAAATCAAAATAGTTATATTGCACATAAAACAAAAAATATAAATCAAAAAATATTATGCTTGGGATTTTAATTAATTAATTAAATCTCAAAACTACCCTTATAGAACGTCAGCTTGTTACCAGGATTTCAGACTGATCACGACCTAAAGTTTTTTGAGTTTTTTGGTGATTTAATAAGGACTTGAGAAGGAAATTAACAAGAATGGACATTGGCAACGTTGCTAAATCATTGAGAATCATCTTTACATATGTATGTAAAAAAAAGTGGTCGTAATAGTTATCGCGCCTCGTCCGTTCTTTTTATTTTTTGACTCTGTGACGTTTTCGAGGAGATGAAAATAGTAACTGACATTTTCCGTGCGGTGAATAGTTTTGGTTTGAGAAAAATCGGAATTTGTTTAAATCGGAGAATTCAACTTATCACGCCTCGTCCGTTTTACTTGTCGGATGTTATTTTTCGTTATTCGTAACCGGAAACAAATGAGAACGGACATTTTCATCGACGCGCAACCGCAGTGTTGGATCTTAGGTATGTCATTTTTTTAACGCTGTTCGAGTTATCGCGTCTCGTCCGTTTTCAAGCAGAAATCGTGTATTGTGGCTAGGAAAATGGGGTAAAAATATGAACTGACATTTTTACACACGCATTTTCTAGCAAAACCGTTTTCAGTCAACGCAGCACGTGTATCAATAATAATGCAATACCTCATAGCAAGCCGTCCACACGTCCGCGCCGTGTACCGCGGTCATAAATTATACAGATACGAAATCCGACTCCGCTGCCCTCCCTGCAGCTGCGCAACACGGAAAATGTCCGCTCGACTCGATTTACTATTTTTTAGAGTGTTATCAACAATTTAAAAAAAAATTGACCGGGCGCTGTAACTTCTTGATACCCCTTTTCTTTACATCTTTTATTTAAACTATGGAATTTTTGCAACACTCAAAACGTCCGTTGTCGATGAAGTCACGTTTTTTTTTATATTTTTAATATGATTTCATCAAGAACGGACAAGGTGTAGTAACAAAAAGACGATCTGCTTTCTTACGGACTGAAATCACTCTGACGGGTAAGCGCAGCGTTGCCGAACTTTTTCGCTCGAGTAAAACTTTCTTATTTTTTATTAATTTAGCGATTTGTGTGCTACACGAAAATATAAATATCAATAATGCCGTTTCCGTCTAATACACTGGAATTGTATTTCGTTTCCAAAGAAAAACGTTTTATGTTTTATCCTTTTTTATCAACTTAAATCAGAACGACATTAAGAACAACAGGTCTTTGATATTACTGTGAAGTTATGACGGCGCACGTTGATTCTTTCCCTGGCTCAACTGTATATATCATTGATTTACACAATGGGCAGTTACTAAAAAAAGTTAAAGGTTTGAAGATCTAGTTCTAGTGAGAAGATCGTCCAGTTAGCCCAGCGTATAGTATTTGCAGAATTATACCGTTGATCTTTTGACTGCAATAAAACCTCATTATCCCTTCGACCATAAAATAAATAAGGAAATCCCAAATTTTAAAACCTTTTCGAGCAGAGCCGGACCAGGTATACAAATTCAATTTATACCTATGCCTGATGCATATATAAATACAAAGTCAATTTTAATAATTTTAATATTTAGTGGTTTTCCGGCGAGTAATTTTTAGTTAGGCTTATTAGTGGTAGAATGTGGCGTCCTTGGAATTGTGCTGATAGGGGGGCATCTTCAAGTGTCATTTTTAAAAGAAAGCATTTATCTACCGATGCCAAACTAATAATTAAAAATGTGTATCAATCGTTGTTGAGTAGAAATTTTAATTCGATGGATGCTTTAGCAGAGACGTCTACTTTGACAAAAACTCCTTTATCTTCGGTAAGAGACATAGTACTTAAACCTGTTAATCCTAATACCTGAAAATAGCGTCATTGAAATGGACAATGCTAGTTATCATAGTCGGCAAGCAAAAATCATTCCGAATTCTAATAATACAAAAGCAGAAATTCAAAATTTTATGATTGAAACTGATTTATATTTTGAAGAAACTTACAAAGAAGCTAGAAGTATTAAAGGCTTTTAAAATAAATAAGGAATACGAGTGTGACAAACTTGCAGCAGAAAATGGACATACAATGTTGCGTCTTCCTCCGTACTATTGTATATTCAATCCTATTGAGCAATATTAGGAGAAATAATATTTCTCCCACATTAAATGCATCTGTAGTAGAATTAATTAAAAACGAAGTAAGAAAAATTTGTGCAGACAGCTGGAAAACTGTGTACAGCATGTACTTAAGGTGGAAAATTCTTACAATTGTGGGATTACAAATGTTCAACCCTTAATTATAAGTTTAGCCTTAGATGAAGATAGTGATAGTGATACACAGTTAAATTTTGAATAAATTATCAATAGTTTCTTAGAATTTAATTAATTTTTGTTGTACTTGTACCTAATAGTTATACTTTTAAATTATATTATTTTCAATTATCATTAATTGTTATCATTATTTTACATCTATTATAGGTACCTAAAACTAAAAATACATATCTATTTATTTTAAATTATAAAAATAAATCATGTGGCGTGGTATACATTTTCAAGTCGGCCCTGATCCCATTTATTGAGCTTTGAAGAGGTTGAGGCGTATACAATAGGGTTTAATCCGGTAGGTTATTTATGGCAGTAAGAGTCAACGGTATAATTCTGCAACAACTATACTGTCAATGTTAAGTAAAGCAAGTATCAGCAACATTGTTGTTGTCTCTAATTTAATTTTTTATGTTTCCGAGAGTATGCATGTTTGGGTAACCGTTTTCACGTGTAAACTAACAGCTAATTCTACATAATTTTTGAAATTTACCAAATCGCAAACACTTGCAAGGGTCAATATACTTAAATTCTTTGTAAACTTTACACATAACGCTATTAATAAGTCCGTGTTCGATACCGAAAATATGTTAATCATTCGCACTCGGAACGCATTAACTTGTATTGGTAAAACTAGTAAATATACAATCGTTCAATCTTAATGGACCAGTCAGGGTTTTTTGTGTACATCGGAAAGCGTATGTTTAACCTTCTATAGAGACTCTTGCGTAAACAAAAGACAGAAATAAATGTAATTTCTTCTGTGCACGAAATAATAGACGCAAACAAAAATATAAAACTGATGTTTCATTGGTCGTTAAATAACAGAAGTAGTTCGAAATTCTCAATAATTGCTTAACCATAGTATAGTATATACAATGTTAAGATGAAAGTGCAGACCAAATAGAAAAAGTATCTATACCTCTTTATTGGTGGAAAAAAATACTAAATTAAAAAATTTAAGCACAGCGAGTTTGGACTAGTAACCTGCTTAGCCGCTGGATTTTCTAACATACTATATTTTCATTAAGAGTTCAGAAATAAGGTTTTCCCGTACGCACATGTGATATGATAACTTCGGCAAATTAAGCAAGCACGATAAAAAAAAATTAGACAAGAAATTATATTATCATAAAACTGTTTGGTACAATTTCAGATCCGAAGGAACTTAAAGATTTAAGGCCTATTAGCATTTTGCCCGTTGTATCAAAAATTATAGAAAAACATATTTATCATCAAATCTGCTCGTTTGCTGATCGGTTTACAATTATTCCCGACTGTCAATCAGGCTTTCGTAAAAATTTTAGTGCAACTACAAGCCTTGTTCACCTTCTTAACGAAGTACGAGCAAATATAGAAAACAGGCAGATTACTTGCCTAGGTTTGTTAGATTTTAGCAAAGCGTTCGACACTTTGAACCATAAAATGTTGTTAGCCAAACTTCACAATTTTGGACTATCGGAGAATGCTATTAAATTTTTTGAATCGTATCTTACTGATAGGGCCCACTGTATTTTTCTTAAGCAAGATTGCAAATCGATAAAGTCAAATTACATACCTATGACTACCGGGGTACCACAGGGGTCTATTTTAGGACCGTTGCTATTTTCCTTGTATGTCGCAGATATGTTTCACATTTTAAAATTTGCAAAACTTCAGCAATATGCCGACAACTCGCAGATTTATCTAGCCTTCTTATTTGAAAATTTACAGATTGCTCTAGAGCATTCTAATGCCGATTTAGACATTATTAATTCGTATGCTCAGGACCATAATTTAAAGCTAAATACTGGTAAATCATAGCTAAATGCTGGTAAATCATGTATGCTATTTTTCACCAGCAACAGAAGCACCCTTCAATTTATCTATGATAATTTTAAAGTAAATATTAACAATATGTCTGTCCCTGTCGTTAAGGAAGCAAAGAAGTTGAGTGTCACTTTCGAAACGCACATAAAGAACAAACTCAAAATTGCATACATGCGTTTGAAGAAACTGTACCACCTTAAAAAATTTTTACCGGCAAAAACTAAATACTATTTATGCAATACTCTTATTCTGTCTTTACTTGATTATGGAGATCTTTCGCGGCTGCGCTTACTCACTCTAGTCAGAAGATATAAAACTCTTGTATGCGCTTTTAATATTCCATTTAGGAAACATTGAAAATCATATCTAAAGTACTTTCGAAGATATTCAAAAAAAATTCAACATTATTAGCACATCACTAGGGAACACCCTGTATAAAAATACCTTTTTAATAGTATTTCAGTTTGGTGGTGATAATGTTTGTAGCGGAATTCTTGCTGGGATCATTGGCATTTGTATATAGGGACACTATTAAACAAACTTTTACAGAAAAATTACAAGATGGACTCAGTCATCATTACAATATGTCACAAAGTCCTAATAACTTGGTCGACGTATGGAATGAAATACAATCAACGGTAAGTATTTTCAATTTTCCGGCGACTACTTAATTGGTGTTGATTTAAAATTTAAAAGAACTAAACTAAAACATTGTTTATGGAGGGTATTTTAAAAATTATACCTTTCTGGTATCATATCAGTGGCGGTTCCTCCACAGGAGCATATGCGCACGTGTACCCGCAAAACGATTGAAAAAATATTAATTTATATTCATTGAATATTATTTATTGTATAAAGTCCGACCCTCCCTAATATTTTATCGTACCGTCAACCAAACTGGATATTACAGGCTCTCGATCCAGCAACCGTGCCTCGGTCGAGGTTCATGACGATTATGACGAGACTTGCTCGCATATGCAATTAAGTAGGCGGGGCATAATGCAGTTTGTAGTAACAGGTGGCGGGAGACAGCGGGGGATAGCGGGGCTATGGCGATTTAACATGGGAAAGGCGCACAATTTTAGTGTGCGCCGCGCCGTTGTCTGTTCGTGCATCTAGAAATTCTTGCGTATATGTTTTAATATTATATATTTATTAAGTTAAACTGCTTCGAGTCATCATGTGCTCATAAATAAATAAAACCAGAATTGTCGGTGCTGGATTTGAACCCGCGACAATCAGATCGCGAGGCGGACACTTTCATGTCATGTAGACAGGAAAACTGTCTGAAGAATTTCTTTATTTATTTGGCATCAAAGCTTTGGAGCACTTTTAAAAAAAATACGGTACATATCTCGGGCCGTCGGAGGCTTTTCCGCACATGGGTGTAGGATATTGTTATCAAAAGTTATTTGGATTTTTACTACAATCAAGAAATGCCCACATATACGTGGCAGTCCATCTAAGACAACAATGTTAAGCCTAACATCCGATGTAACCGGAAGTGATAGAGACATCAAAATACCTTTAAGGCCACACACCTTGAATGTATGTAACCTGTATAAAGGTTCCACCTAATCTCTTCTTTTGTTTATATCGACTGTTGTTACCTTAACTATGTTACTATTTCACGAAACCTTACTATAATAATATTAATCTTGACATTGGTTTTTCAGTTTAAATGTTGTGGCGTTTTGAATTACATGGACTGGCACATGATCGACGCATGGCCTGATAAAAGATGGGTACCTGATACGTGTTGCCTTCCCGCAGAATACAGTGCCGGATGCGGAGAAAGTTTTACCGATTCGATATATAAAACGGGTTGTTACGAAGTGATATACAAATGGTTTAAAGAAAGGCTGTTGGTTGTGGGGTTGGTTGGTTTGACGGTGGCATTCGTACAGGTAAGTAAATTATTGCAAAATGAAGCCCTGTCGTCTAGGAACGTCAAATTGGGATTATACAGGGTGTTATGGACATGACGTATTATATTTAAATAGGTGACTCCTTGGGTGTCCTAGAGAAGCGCTACATATTTATTTTTTTAAATCGACCGTTTTAAAAGTGGGGTAATAAACACTCTTACTCATAGGTCAGTCTACGCTACTGTACAACATTTCACCCAGAGCCAATGGCAATGTTACCAAACTGAAATTCCATATAAAATTATAAAAATAAATTATTGTCTACCTACTTGTATTTATCTTTATACCTAAAGAGCGAGGAAATCCAGGCACAAACACAATCAGTTCTTTTTTCTTTTTCATGGGAACACTCCTGGAAACACTTTATGTACACACAGTAATAGTGAAACAGAATCGATAGTTAGCTTTTGAAAATACAATAATACAGATTATTAGATTTTATTACACGCGAGAAATTTGACGTCCAGAAGCAACGCGTCAATAAAAACAATATTCAAAGATTTATAATGTACGGGCAAGATACACGCGTAAACCGAAAAAACAGCGAATCGCTGAGAGTGTGTGGTATTCGAATAGACACAACATATCCGGCCGCTGGTTAATCTTCAACTAACAGACGCACGCGTTCGGCGCTATATGAAACTACTTCGCTCAGCCGATGTAAGGCGTTAAGAGGTAGTGACGTACGTCGCTATTACTATGCTATATGTTTTTTCGGGTTCTTAAAACATAGTCCGCCGTAAATGTTCTTCAATTAATGTACAAAAAGGTATTACAGAATGGAAAAGTGTTTAAATTATTTTATTTTGTCTAAAGAGTTTGAGGTGTATACATATGACAACACCGGCCAGAATTCCTTGATTGCTTACATGTATCGCAGTGCCACACAGGTGTTTTTCTGGTTTGACGTCAGGTCACTTTTACCGCTGAATGAATTGAAAGCGCCATTTATGGCTATTTTTCTTCAATTTGTCTTTATCTCAGGAATTGCAGGTTTAAATATAATACGTCATTTCCATAACACCCTGTATATGTTTTATCCCTTTTCCATTTAATTATTTTATTGTATGTAGGATGTGTCTTGTTTTGACATATTACCTAGTCTCCGGCCCGCCGTATAACCCTGAAATAATGCAACCAAACATACAATAACTTATTTACCATTAATAATAACTAATTAACGTTTATCTCCTTAAAATACGTACTATTTTCCAAGCGACGGCTATTCGGAGGGAGTAGGGGAAGTGCCACTTCTTCGCCTTTGGCGTGAATGATATTGACGCGTAAGGATAGTGCTTAAGAATATTTTTCCTTGGCTCTTCCTCTATATTTTCGCCCGAACAAACCCGAACAAACCCGAACAAACCCCCCTCAATCTAATCCTAGATCCGCCACTGACTAGACAGACAAACTATAGAAAACACAAAATCGCGGTCTGAAAAACAATTTAGAATGTGAAACGCAACACCGTTATCATTTAGAAAACATAAATAAGAAGTTCGGCGTTGGATCAAAGAAAGGCGAACGTGACTATATTTGTTGCTGTTACACTAATTTTTAGATGACGGATGGTAATATGGTGATGAAGGAAGGGTTTCAGATTAAGAATAGGCAGTTGTTTTTTGTATAGCAACGGGTCGGCCTCTCCAAAATATCTTACAATTGAATACAGTATTTTATAAAAATTAAAAGTGTTTTGTTTAAAAAGGCTATCGTTACAGAGCAGCGGCGGGATATTGCTCACGATATCCGTACGAGATTGTGTGTTAGTTACTTTTGTTATCGGATCTCGGGACGCTGAAGTGAGAAGTGTTCTTGATTGTGGTATACAGGGTGTGCAAAGTTCAAGTCAGCCGGGGTGCCAAGTTCACGTCAACCCTAATTTAGTGTTTTGTTTGCGGTTAGTTGTGGCCATGGGCAAACGAAAATACAATAAACGGAGCCACAGTAGTTCCAGTACAGACAGCACTTCAAGTACATCTAGTTCAGACAGAAATTCAGTAGATCACTCTAAACGAAGAAGCAAAAGATCGAAAAGTAAGGAACGACGTAGTTCTACCGGACGAAGTGTTGTCGTAGACGTTACTCAACACGAAAATGTTGTTCGATCTGCTCGAGAGACACCCAATAGAACTTCTATTGTAGAGCCGACTGCAATCGTAGACGTTACGAAAAGTAGTAGTTCTACAGTAGATAACGACAGGGAAAGAGTTACGATTCTTGAAAATCTGGTTATACAACTCCTGGATAGAGACAATAAAACTCCACAGGTTACGATTAGAGCTGACTGTATTCCGGAATTTAGTCCAGGCAAGCAAAATATGAGTTGTGCTCGATGGATAGATAAAATAGAACAACTGGCTGCTATTAATAAATGGAATGAGGTAACAATGATTTATCACATGCAGACTAGATTAAAGGGTTTAGCCCAAACATGGTATCATAATCTAGATTCATATAACCATACTTGGTCAGAGTGGAAGCAAATTCTTATCAATGCGTTCCCTGATCATCAAGATTTTCCATCTGCAATAAAAGCCTTAATAAATCGACATAAATTACCAAATGAAAGATGGCCAGAATATTTTTTTGAAAAAATGCAGCTTTTGCGCCAATGCGAAATATTTGGAAAAAATGCAGTTGCCATGATTATTGATGGTATAGAGGACAATACTATACAAGCAGGGGCAAAAGCAGGCCGATACAATCAACCCGAAGATTTATATAGAGAATACATTTCTACTTTATCGGACGAAGTTATTTCTAAATTTACCACTCACCGAGAGCCCCAAAAAACTCATAGAGAGTTCGAGAAGAGAACAACTAGTTTACCCAAACGTGATTTTAAGCTAGAAAATAGTAGGAAACTTAAAAGAAATAAGTGTTATAACTGTAATGAAGTTGGACACTATCACCGCGACTGTACAAAAACAAAGAAAGAGTGTTCTTTGTGTAAAAGACTTGGACATGTAGTAACGGAATGTAGAAAAAACAAGCCCGGTAGTTCAAAAAATGTTTTTATATGTGACACAAAGCCAAACCAAAATTCTCAGACTCTCGACGTAATCTGTCTTGTAAATGGCCAGCCATTAAGTGGATTTATTGATACAGGATGTGAAGTTATTACAATAAGAGAGAAAGAAGCACGTCAAATTGGACTAAACTGGCAACCATGTAATGTTAAAATAAATGGTTATGGAGGAGGAAGAGCTATGGCACTCGGAAAAAGCATGGTTAAATTGCAAGTTGACCTGTTTTCCGCCGAGGTTCCTGTCCTAATTGTACCAGAAAACTTACAAAATATGGCTGTATTAATAGGACAAACATTCTTGGATGAAACAGGAGCCGTGTTATTGATTAGAGGGGGAAAATTAAGATTTTTCAGTTCTGAGATGGCAAGTTTGCCTGAAATTGATCAGCTTCCAATGACAACAATAAAATTAGTATGCCAAAAACCCATTAAAATACTACCCAACCATATTGGACTACTAAGTTGCCGTCCAACCGAAGCGTACCAAGGTGATATTTTTGTTGACCTTCGGCAGTCATTTAAACCACATGAAGAATACATTATTCCCAGATGTGTGATTTCCACTACTTCAGGCATCCTACCATATTTCAATGCTTCAGAAAAATCAATTAGTTTCGACGTGGAACAGTTGGTTGTTAGGGGAGTTCCCTGTGTACCTGACGTAGGAACCAGCGAGAATTCTCAGGTATGCATCAATATGTTACATAAAACAAATTTGAATAATTTTACTGTCAATGATATACGAGGGCAGATCAATCCGGATATTGGTGAGCAGAACACGATTACACTGCTCAACACGCTTAATAAATATCGTGATTGTTTTGCACAAAGTATTAATGAATTAGGATGTATAAAAGATGTTGAAATGGAAATTGTTCTGAAGGACGATAAACCTGTGACGTACAGGCCTTACCGCCTTTCATTACAAGAACGCAAGAATGTTCAACAGATAGTAGATGATTTGTTAAATAACGATATAATACAAGAGTCGCATTCACCATATGCAAGCCCTATAGTATTAGTTAAGAAAAAAAACGGTGAAATAAGAATGTGCGTGGATTATCGTGCCGTTAATGCCAAGTCTCTCAAGGACAATTTTCCCATGCGCAGAATTGACGATCATCTTGAGATATTATCAGGGTCAAAATATTTTACAACATTAGATATGGCTAGTGGATACCACCAAATACCTGTTTCAAAAAGTTCTAGAGATAAAACGTCATTCGTGACACCAGACGGACAATATGAATATTTGCGCATGCCATTTGGTTTAGTTAATGCCCCAGCAGTTTTTCAAAGAACGGTAAATCGTATCCTTAGGAGCATAAAACATGTTACAGCGTTAGCCTACCTTGATGATATTCTTGTACCCAGTTCTGATTTTGAATCCGGCCTCAGGGTTTTAATTGAAATTTTGAATGCGTTTAGAAATTTTGGTGCGACACTTAGGCTTAGTAAGTGCTATTTTTTCAAAACTGAAATACACTATCTGGGTCACGAATTAAGCGCAGAAGGAGTGCGTCCAGGTGTAGAAAAGACCAGAGCTGTGGAGCTGTTTCCAGTACCAAAAAATGTTCATGAGATACGACAATTCATAGGCCTTGCAAGCTATTTTAGAAAATATGTCAAAAGTTTTGCACAAATCGCTCTTCCACTGACAATGCTTACAAAGAAGAATATCATGTTTGATTGGAAGGAAGAACAACAAAAAGCCTTTGACGCTATCAAAGAAAATTTAATAAAGCGACCCATTCTTGCTATATTTAACCCCCAGTTGCGAACGGAATTACATACATGTCAGCATACACCCTTAAACTGTGAGCCTCCACCCTTAAGCTGGACGGAACTACCATAACAAAACGCACTTGTATACGGCCCCATGTGTTAGAAGTTATAAGTTATAGCCGATAAAGAAATAAATTTACGACCTGACTGGCTGTTAGGGAAGAAGACCGTACTTCTTAGAAATAGATTTGGTCAACTTTGCTAGGATTATTCCCAGATTATTTTTAAGGAGGGACACTTATGCTCCGCTTGTCACTCGGAGTGCATGTCGCTTGCCTCGACGTGTTTTTTGTAATTAACTGGTGAAAAATACATATTTTTTGTAAAATTCGGTGTTTTCTTACATCAGAAGTGGGATAGAATTCGCGTTTTTCCACGTCGTGTTTTACCAGCGGTCATCCAACTGTAGTGAATTTATTAATTTTCGCGAGTCGCGTCATAATGGAAGAGTTTGCGAAAATTTTAATCGATTCTATTAACGAATTAAGAGACGTAAGTGTGCGACCAACTATATCAACAACTTTGGAGTACCAATTTTCGAACCGAATCGGGATGACGATGGTGCGACTAAGTGGTGTGACGAAATAGAAAAATTAGGAGATACTTTTAACTGGTCAACCCACGAACTGCTACCGAGGAGTGCTACCGGACTCACCGGAGAAGCCGAGGAATGGTTTTCAACGTGGAAGTTTTTGGAAAATTCTTGGAAGCAGTTCCATAACGAGTTATCCAGCCTTTATCCTGCCAAACGAAATTTGAGTGAAAAACTTCGCAACGACAGCCAATACACTAGTAGGGAGGCAAAATTCTATTGTGAGTATGCCAGAAAAAAAATATTCGTTAAATTTTGACTTGTACACCGCTCAAATTTTGAAAATTGTTATTGGTGATATCGCTGATATTCATGTCAAAACCGCCGCGTTTAACAGCAATATAGAGTCGGTCAGTCAACTCCTTACTCTTTTGACCAACGAACGTCGGAAAATGTCGATTTCTTTTGTAGTAAGTCTTAAAGTCAGTCTGTTTGATACATTCTCAGCGGAGTGCAGTCTGTTGTCCGAAATAGTTGCTAAAAAAAAAAACGAGTAGCACTTCGAGCCTGCATTCATTATTTTAATTAATTATAACGTCTTAGCAAGTAATTAATTTTGGAATTGAATATAATAGCACCGCTTTTGACATTTGCTTCTTTATAGTTGTTAACACTATAATAACCCCGACGCTATAATGGGGCGACGACACAAGAAAATTGCTAAAAATTATGTTTGTGTAGTTTTAAGTCAACTACTAGCTTTTGTGACCACACCGGAAGAGTCTAAAGACCGCTCGTACGAGTTAAAAACTGTTGCTGTATTTTTATGCGATAAAGCATTTTTGTGTCTATCTAGTGGGCGTGCAATTTAAGGTGGGCACCGACTACAATTCTTTAAAGTTGTCACAGAATAAGAAATTCGCATGATTGTCAGGCTGTAGCTTTATTTACAATAATTTAATTTTGACATCGACTACCGGAAGGGTAAATATTTTAGCAGAAATCCTACGCTTGATGTTGAACCTGAAACCGGCGAAATTATACAAAAAATAACGCGAGACATAGGAAATAAAACAGAAGCTCTAAGAGGGTCAGTTAACCGTTCAATATTTCTGTTAAAATGATAGCCTACTCCGGAAAATAGATCCAGGTCAGAACCCACAGAATTATAGGGTTTTTATACCTAAGGACAGTCGTTTAGGGTTACTACGGTTATTTCACAATGAACAATGTCATGTGGTGCCAAACGAAACGCTTTCCAAAATAAACCATTATTTTTGGTTCCTCAAAATGGCCTAGTTTGTTAAAAAGTATTGCGACCATTGTTTCAAGTGGAATTCAAAAACAGACACGATTAAATCACATCGACAAAAAGCTGACCCCTTTTCAGGTAGTTCACGCGGCGTATGTGGGTCCATTCCCAGTATCCGTCGATAGTTTTAAACACTTGTCGCTATTAGTACCTAGATGCTTTTACGAAGGTTTTGTTTTTGATGCCCTTAAAAATACTTTCATGCGACGCTCTTAAAATGCATCTGACGTTGTTCAGCATTACAAAATTTGCTTATTTACGACAGCGGCGTCCCTCGATATAACGGTTAGGTGGAAAGATACTAAAAGTTGTTTTGAATTTGTCACGCACCGAAATCGACGACAATCAATTATTAAAACCCAAACCATGCTTTCTACGACAATTAAAAAAAACTACAGGGTATTCTGCGATTTTATTATTGACTGGTATCAAAGGCAATGTGTCTGATATTAGGAAACTGACCGAGTCTATCAAACCGCGATATATCTTAAAGGAAACAGGCCGACGATGCGAAAGTTTTGTTTGATAAGACACGTAGTCCAATAAAGTTTTAAATATTGGCGATCTGGTATTCCATCCATCGGGCAATAGCCTCTTAGCTAAGTATGAAGGTTTTGTCATTTTGTCAACGGATCGTAAGAGCATCGTTGCCAAAGATTTATGCTTCGTATATGGCCCGGAGAATTATCTGATCCTTCGGAGTATGTGAATATTATAAAAAAAAATATATGAAAATGTGAGCTAATGGTGAGCAACGCTAAATGATTGTCTGATAATGACTATTGTTCTCATTTTATTAGGTTAACGATTTGTAAAATGATAAGAGAGTTTGTTAGAAACTATGTTTAACTTTAAATTCTACGATGATATACTTTTACTTCTACGATGATATACTTTTACTTCTACGATGACATACTTTAAATTCTACGATGATATACTTTTACTTCTACGATGATATACTTTTACTTCTACGATGACATACTTTAAATTCTACGATGATATACTTTTACTTCTACGATGATATACTTTTACTTCTACGATGACATACTTTAAATTCTACGATGATATACTTTTACTTCTACGATGATATACTTTTACTTCTACGATGACATACTTTAAATTCTACGATGATATACTTTTACTTCTACGATGATATACTTTTACTCCTACGATGATATACTTTTACTTCTACGATGACATACTTTAAATTCTACGATGATATACTTTTACTTCTACGATGACATACTTTAAATTCTACGATGATATACTTTTACTTCTACGATGATATACTTTAAATTCTACGATTATATACTTTACATTCTACGATGACATACTTTAAATTCTACGATGATATACTTTTAATTCTGCGATGAGATACCACGACTATACACCTTAAATTTTATGATGGTATTTTTCGAATCCTATGATGAGATACTTTCGATACAAATTCTACTATTATATAATCTGATTCCTACGATGATATATAAAAATATATTTAATTATGTTGTTCACGATCAGCTCACAACCCTACGTTTACTTAACAACAAAAACCGAATCTCTGTCGCCTTTTATGTTGTTTCAGATTTTAGCTGTTTTCCTGCTAATTCGAGAGCGAATTATGTGTCAGGTTGGCCGTGTCAGCATACACCCTTAAACTGTGAGCCTCCACCCTTAAGCTGGACGGAACTACCATAACAAAACGCACTTGTATACGGCCCCATGTGTTAGAAGTTATAAGTTATAGCCGATAAAGAAATAAATTTACGACCTGACTGGCTGTTAGGGAAGAAGACCGTACTTCTTAGAAATAGATTTGGTCAACTTTGCTAGGATTATTCCCAGATTATTTTTAAGGAGGGACACTTATGCTCCGCTTGTCACTCGGAGTGCATGTCGCTTGCCTCGACGTGTTTTTTGTAATTAACTGGTGAAAAATACATATTTTTTGTAAAATTCGGTGTTTTCTTACATACAGATGCTTCAGGTCGAGGTCTCGGAGGAATCTTGCTGCAATGGCAGGAAGACGGAAATTTAAAACCTATCATGTACTATAGCAGACAAACAACGGAAGTAGAACGAAAGTACCATTCCTACGAATTGGAAGCTTTAGCGGTTATCTGTTCCCTTCAGAGATTTAGAGTGTATCTTTTGGGCCTAAAATTCAAACTAGTAACCGACTGTAATGCCTTACGAACCGCTATGACGAAACGTGACTTAATTCCTCGAATAGCGCGTTGGTGGCTTGTTGCTCAAGAGTTTGATTTTACAGTGGAATATAGACCCGGTACAAAAATGGCTCATGTAGATGCCCTTAGTAGAAATCCTGTTGAAAATGAGAGCGAAAGTCCAACCATCGATATCCTTGAAATAAACATAACTGAAGAAGACTGGATCCTTTCAGCTCAGTTACAAGATGAACGTTGCAAGTACTTAATTGATGTACTAGAAAAGAAACCCACTGACGCAGATGAAAAGTGCGTACACAAAGAATACGCTATCAAAAATCAACGACTATATAAAATCGCTGACGGTGGTCCAAAATGGTATGTTCCGAAGAAAGCACGACGCACACTAGCTGCATATTATCATGACAAAAGAGGTCATTTAGCTACTGAGAAGACACTGAAAGCATTGGGTGAATACTACTGGTTCCCAAGAATGAGAAAATATGTTCAACGATATATATCATCCTGTTTAGAGTGTTTATATAATAAGACGCCTACGGGGAAAAAAGAAGGTTTTCTCCACCCGATAGAAAAGGTGCCCATACCTATGGATACTATACATGTCGATCATTTAGGGCCGTTCATAAAAAGTACAAAGGGGAACAGTTATTTAATAGTTGCTGTGGACGCTTTTACAAAATATGTTTGGCTAAAAGCAGTGGTATCAACAAAGACTGGACCTCTAATAAAATTTGTTGAGGAAATTTTCAGTACATTTGGGACACCGGGACGTATAATATGTGATCGAGGATCCTGTTATACAAGTAACGTTTTCCAACAATTCGCGAAGAGGTGCGGGATCAAAGTGATCCTAAATGCAACCGCAACGCCCAGGGCTAACGGCCAGGTAGAACGTTATAACCGAACGATTCTGGCTTCCCTATCAGCGACGGCTGATGACGAGAGGAAGTGGGATCGACATATTGATTCTATACGTTTCGGAATCAATTCGTCGGTACAAAGCGTTACTGGTAAGAGCCCACACGAACTTCTTTTTGGATATAGACCTAGGAGTAAGGATGACGCCTTCCTTACACACGAAATAAGTCACCACGAAAGTGAACATGACCTTGGTGAGATCCGAAAAGAGGCAGGGCAAAAGATCGAGACTGCACAACGAGTGCAAAAGGCATATTACGATGCCAAACGGAAGAAGTGTCATAAGTACGAAGTAGGCAGACAGGTTGTTTTAAGAAAAAATGTTTTTGCCAACGATGGTAAAAGTAAGAAACTGTTGCCGAAGTACAGCGGTCCCTACGTGGTGACCAAAGTACTAGATTATGACAGATACGTAATTGATGATCTTCCGGGTACAAGAAGAGCCCGAAAAAGATATCAAGGTGTTTGCTCAGCAGACAAATTAAAGCCATATACTGCTACACACGATTGTAGTAGTAATAGTGGTAGCGAATCAAGTTCCGACGGGGACTAGATTAAAACATGTTTGCTTGTAAAACTGCATATTATAAGTAATTTTTAAGATAAAAATGAGCTAATAATCAGTTTAATTATTAATTAGTAATCTATGCGTTTGCAGTTTTAAAAGCAAATATATTCTAGTTGAAATAATTGACTCATGACGACAATTTTATTTACAGAGTTAACGTGAATTTTCCGAGACGGAAAATAGGGTAGCATGGCCGACTGAAACGCAACACCGTTATCGTTTAGAAAACATAAATAAGAAGTTCGGCGTTGGATCAAAGAAAGGCGAACGTGACTATATTTGTTGCTGTTACACTAATTTTTAGATGACGGATGGTAATATGGTGATGAAGGAAGGGTTTCAGATTAAGAATAGGCAGTTGTTTTTTGTATAGCAACGGGTCGGCCTCTCCAAAATATCTTACAATTGAATACAGTATTTTATAAAAATTAAAAGTGTTTTGTTTAAAAAGGCTATCGTTACAAATGCAAAATGGTTACATGTTTCGTCCTTACGTGGGCATCATCAGGATTAATAATTTAATCATGAAGAAGGAATGAATTAGTTTAATATTATTCAAATTGAATTGAATTGAACATAAAATTATATTAACAGGCGTTTTTCAATATCAGTAAGTTATTAAAATTAATAAACATTTTTTTTCTATTTTCAGTTATTTGGTTTAATTTCTTCAATGCTGCTGTTCTGTACAATGAAACATCGTAGAAGATCCAGGACATATAAGTCTTATCAGTAAAGTAAAAACACTGCATTTAGTTAAAAAATAATAGATTTTTCTCTCGAATATTTGAGAATAATTCGAGACGTGATGCCATCTGCCGGTAAGAACCGCTATTTTATTAAAATTCCTTGTTTTTTGTTCAGCAATGATTTTTTTAAATTTTAATTTTACCGAGAAACTGATTTTTATTTTAGGGAATTTATTTTTTAATTATTTTAGTTTTAACTTCACGATCCATGTTAGGCTTTAAAAACGTATGATTTTTTTAAGGGTTTATTTCCAGGACCATTATCGATTTTAATTTTTTTCAGTGCCCTGAATTCTTATTTCCCTCGAGTCCCGAATACGGCCACCGCTAATTTAAATACAAAACGATTTAAAAAGTGTTACTTGCATCTCACTGAAAGAGGAAGCCTCAAAAAATTGATTCTAAGGGCCGTATTCATAGTCGATATTGGAGGCGTGCTCGGTACTCGAGTGACGTTGTCAGCTTGACAACTTTGTCAAAGACTATGGAATGCTTAAAGCCTGAGGACGGCCCCAAGTGTCGACCATGAATACGGCCCTAAATGTATCGAAGAAAGATCAGTGGTAAATTTGTCAAATAATTTACTTAAAATTTAAAAAAAAAAGATGTCATTCGCATTTAATTTAATAACGATAAAGGAGCTGAATGGTTTACCAAATCACTACATTGTAGACAGACTCGACATATTATAATAGAATCGAATCTTATAAACCAATTATGGTTATGGTTATACAGGGTGTTCCTTAATGACGTGCTAATATTTCAGGGTGTGATTCCTTAGGTAATTTTATAAAGAAAAGTTCATATGAACATATGTCCGCAACGGCTTCAATTTTTTGCTACAGGGTGTTGAATTTATATTTTTTAAATGGTTATTGTTTAATATCTCCGAAAGTACTTCACATATTATTTTCAATTTTGGTATGTGTTAATAGGATATAGAACCACAAATTTTAGTTAGAAGAATTATTCAATTGTTCCACCAGTTGCGTCCCTGCAAACATGTCCTCTGATGTTTTTTACAAAAAAGATGGTACGCCACTGACATTTTTCCATGTAGTCAGATGCACCGTTCTTGATTAAAACCACTAAATTCATATTAAAACTCATTATTATTAACAATGATAAAATAATTAATGATAAATTTTGTTTTATAAAATTGTTGGAAATGGCCAAAATGCATTACCGCCATTTCCGCATTCGTGTAATTCACCATATTCGAATAAAAACAGCGAGAAAATAAAATAAATTCGATGAAACACTAAAAATCGAAGAAATAATACTTATGAGATTGTTTTGAACACCAACAACTTACTTTATGTCAACAAGTATTCTTTGGAAAATGATGTTTGTAAAAAGTCATTTATGTGTTCAAAAATTATTCGTCAATACTGCTAAATGAAGCAATTTGAATTTAATTGTTTTAGTCAAGAACGGTGCGTCTGACGAGAAAAACTCAAGAGACCGTTTTCATGTAGAATTTACCAGGCTAATCAGAAAAATATCCACATGGAAAAATGTCAGTGTAGTACCATCTTTTTTGTAAAAAATTTCAGAGGACATGTTTGCAGGGATGCCACTGGTGGAACAATTGAATAACTTCTCTATTTAAAATTCGTGGTTCTATATTCTATTGACACAAAATTGAAAATAATATCTAAAGTACTTTCTCGGAGATATTAAAAAATAAAAATTCAACACCCTGTAACAAAAAATTTAAGCCGTTGCGGACATATGTTCATATGAACTTTTCTTTATAAAATGACCTAAGGAATCGCACCCTGAAATATTAGCACGTCATTAAGGAACACCCTGTAAATGAATATTCACCGTAAAAAATTGTACGAATAAAGTGAGTAATCATACAGTATTGTAGTGTTAAAATGTAGCGATAATAAACAAGATTTTATTTAACATAGTTAATGGATGTAGAATAATATAGATCTACTTAATATATCGTGTTAACGTTTGTATATTTTATATTAGGATGTAAAAATGCACTGTTGTTTTGACTTTAATAAATTATTTTGTTAATTCTTGAGTTTTAGTTACAAAAAGTATCTTAATCCTCCGTCACATCAATGAGCTCTCTATAAAGCAAAAAGCTTACAGAACAATCTCTCTTAGCCAAAGCTTATAAGAGAAGGCTGCTACTGGGGATATTAAAAATTATGATTTATAACGGTTCTATAAAAGTTTTCAATTTGCAAATATGTTGTATGAAGGTCTCAAGTAGTGTTGGAAAAAACCGACGATTTTAATAATCGAGTACTTGATACTCGAGTGATTTTAATAATCGAGTGAATCGCTTGAAATTCCAATTCACCAAGCGATGACGTAACCGACTGCTCGACGGCAGCCTAGCCGTTTACATGTGATCAGGTAGGGTATTTAACAGGCACGTAACTACGGGTGGGCACAGGTTTAGCTAAAAAATTGTAGTAGCCACCAAAAAATTCCAGAAATTTATTTATTTATGAATAATGAATTTTTACCACGTGTCTCGATACCAAACAAAAAACTGCAAAAAATCACCCAAATATGTATTTATTGTTCGGGTTTATTATAGTGCGTTTTTAACCCGAACAAAAAGTATTACCAAGAGTTATTTTTCTTCACATCTTTCTCAATCTACGAGCATAAAATAAGTAGATATTTAAAATAGCTTGTCAAATTCTTCCACTTTAAATTATCAGGTGCCCACTGTGTGCACTTCAAAAATTTAGGCTTAGTTACTCGACTGGCAAAATAAGAAAATTGGTTATTATTTTTTTTAAATCATGTACTCATGTATTCATAGTTACCTAAAAGTTCCTGTTTAAATTTAAGAATGCTTACTTTTGGTTACCAAAAAATTTGTCGACACCTATGTTTTGTTAACTATTTTGCTCGTTTTCTTATTTTCCATTAACATTTTCTATAATGTATGTTATTTTTAAGAAGTCTTCTTGAGTTTAATAATAAAAAGTTCCTGTTTAGATTTAAAAATGTTTACTGTAAGATTACCAACGAATTTTTATATATATTTTGTTAACCATTTTGTTCGTTTTGTTATTTTTCATTAACAATTTCTATTATCATGTTATTTTTGAGAAGTTTTCTCGTGTTTATAGTAATTAGAAATTTTAAAATTATATCCTTTAATTTTTTAATATTTACAATCGGATACCTAAACTACTCCGCTGGCTAGCCAGTTAAAACAAAACTTTACAAAATGCATGTCGCGATGACTCCGCTAAGGGATTCGGCATACTTTTTATATGCACCTTCTCATTTGAGTGCCTTTAAGAAAGACGTATGTCGTGTACCTGCTCAGCTCAATCGGATGGACCGGCGCGTAGACCAAAGGTCGTCTATCAAGTGACCGGCGATATTTTTAGGTTTTTCGCCTGAATTTATAACTAGAGTATTTCCTATCGAGCGAAAAACTGTTCGAATATACGAGCAGTTTTTTAACTCGATCACACTACAGCGGTACATTTCCGCCGGCGTCAAGCGAAGCGCGGGTATCGAGTGAAAAATAGTAAGTGACGAGCGACGGTTTTCGCCTGAATAGATAACTCGAGCGGTTATTTCAATAATCGAGTGATCAAGCGGTTTTTCGCTCGAGCGATCACAACACAAGTCTCAAGGGATACATTTTTGTTTTAAGGGTCACATAGTTACAATATTACGCTATACGAGTCTTCTTACAACCAAACTATAAAACTGTTTTATAGAATTATGTTAAATAGCCGTAAGAATTTCAATAAAACTTACATCATACAGCAAAATGTTGTTGAATGTTGTTACACAACTATTATGTTGTGATGTCTCGGCGTAGGTGATTTAAGTTTACCTCTCCACCATGCAGAAACACCGCACTAGGTAAAAGTTGCTCTTTGTCGATATATTTTTTAAAGTTTTATAAAGTTCTTACCTATTTATTTACAAAAATACAAAGCTATATATAAATTTTTCTATTTGTACCTCCTGCCTACATTGCAGACAGCGCTCCTATGCAAGTCCTACTAATTTACCTCCTACTGGATTTAAAGTGTCGGTAATTTTTCGCCCGACCGCTTTGGCAAGTTGAAACGGACTCTAAAAATTAAAATCAATCATACAGGGTGTTATGGAGATTGTTTATTATATTTAAAATAGGTGACTTGTGTATAAATCATATCCATAATAGCCTGTATTTAGATAAAAGAATCCTACGACGTGCAAAATATCATATTTTTTTTTTATTAAAGTGAAACCTCTCTTAGGCGGACACCTACGGGACACTGTCTAATTAATGTGGTCGCCTAATAGAGGTACCCGCCCACGGAAAATTTGTTATTAGGTACAAATGTAGGTACTAAAAAATCTAATAACGTATAACTTCCACAACATCAATTTTCTCTTTCAGACTCAAAACGCGACGTTTTTCTGCCATTGTTTACGATTTTAACCTTACAACTCGCAAATAAACGGCGGACTGCTTTCGGGGAATCACACATACTTTCGTTCGGCGAAGTCCTGCGATTGGTTGCCGGTCTGTCTTCAGAGAGTTTTTGCACCGTACTTATTCGTCTCCCAAATACTTTTGGTCCGTTTAAAGGGGAGTTTTCGCACTCTTTGTACGAAACCAGCCAGTCCGCGTCCGCCCACAGGAGAGTCCGCCCAAGAGAGGGTGATTTTCATAGAATTTCATATACCTAGTTCCGGGCTATGAAAAAATGTACGCTTAATAGAGATGTCCGCTTATCAGAGGCGTCTGTTATGAGAGGTTTCACTGTATTGATAAGAAAACGTTCATTATTAACAATTTTGGAAAGTCAACATGGTCAGAAATATTTTCGGTATATCAAAAGACACGCCATTTGTATTGTAAAGAGGGACGCCTCGTGGTTTAACACCCTAGGAGGGGGTAGATGTTAGCCTTAAAATCTTAAATGGGAAGGAGCGTTAAGTGGAACATCATTTTAAAAGTCGTTTAAATCTCTTTCCAAAATGTATTAGTTTTCGAGTAATAGTTTCCAAGATATGGCGTACAACGTGACTATCCAATTTTCGGAAACAAATAAATAACTCCACGAAATTGGCCGTCTTTTTCCAAAAATTACGGTATGGTGGCCTATATTATTTGTGCCATGCCAAACTCACTACATTTTTAAATGGCCAACAACGCGGTATATAGGCATACTTGTCCAAAAACATGGAGGTGAACTTTTGCATCGATCCTTCGTTTAATTATAATCATTAAATGAAGGTTCAGATTACAAATATTCCATTATCTAGAGCGATAGAGAAAATTTCCATTAGTACAATATAATTTTATACTTACATCTACAATAGCATTAAGAGCGTTCGCCAAACCCTCAAACGCACCAACAACAAGGGTGCCAACCGCCCTGCCTTTACCTCCGTCATTACCATATTTTTCATGTTCTTGTATAGTGTCAACTATAGGCCTTGGATGATAGAAATTGGTCGCCAGCTGCTGAAGATTAGCATATTTAATATCTGCTTGTATTGGCAGCGATTCTTTCACTGAAGATTCTAATATTGCGTGTTGTCTGCCAGAATCTGGAAAGGGGGCTGTAACTCGAAATTGCTAAAAATCACATAAATGTTAATGCAATAAAAATGTAAAATTTATTTTCAAATAGAATCAGAAAACAAAAAGAACGAAATCGTTGAAATTCGGTTTTGCCCAAAAATCTTCTAAATGCTCGGAATTCCTGTAGAGTGAATTCTTATCAGGGAAACACTGTATTAGAAAAGTAGTCTTAAAATGTCTAAGCTTCGTTAATATGCCTGTTACGTACCTTAGAATTTACAGCCTGTTTAATCTTAGAATGTACAGCATCGCCTAGGTTTGATAGTGGCGTCAAAATCTGGTTCGATCGATCGGATTTCCCGCCTATTTCATATCCAGGGTGACTAAATTTTGGATTCTCATCACCAACAGTAACTAAGGGCGGCAAAAATGGTTGCGACTTAATGGTTTCTATGCTCACTTCAAATCCGGGACCGTTCCCATATCCACTGGGTAATTGGTATTGATAATTCACTTCATCTGGATAGGGATAACTGCTAATTTCACCAATAAGGACACTAATGATTCCAACCAACACTATCATCTTTATGGCCTCTACAAAGCAAATATATTTATCATTTATAACGTTTTATCAATTTCATATCTAAATATTACAAGTTTATAAACTTATAATACAAGCATTTTTATTTTTATACATTATTCTCATATTCTTGGTTCTTCTAATTAGACTAGTTACGCTGCCGGAACCGGATCTGGTATCCGGCCTCATTTTTAATATCCAGTTCGGCCGGATTTTGGAGGAGTTCCACCAGTATGGGTTTTGATTTCTTTTAGTTTTGTTGTAAATACAGGATCCGGTTCGGGATCCGTTGGTGTCGGTATCCTGCATTTTCAAGAAGTAGATCCGGTGGCATCCCTAAATTAGATTATTCTCCTAATATTAGTGAAATCAATCGGCTTCGGTTAGAATCAACCATGAAAAAACAGAGGAAGTAGAAATCTCGCGGAGTGTACGCCAGGGATGTATATTTGTCGCCTCTCATATTTAACATGTACTCGGAGGCAATTTTCCAAGAAGCTCTAGAATACACGGAAGAAGGAGTAGGTACTACTTAATGGAGAACGAATAAACAATTTTAGATATGCTGATGACACCGTCATATTTGCCGACGCGGAACAAGGGCTACAACTTTTTGCTGGACAGGGTGGTTGAAAGTAGCAAAAGGTTTGGCCTAGAAGTTAACACTAATAAAACAAAAATTATGATATAATCAGCAAAGAAAGAATTGGAGAAGTACAGTTTACCATTAATGAAAAAACGGTAGAACAAGTGTCAACATACACATATCTGGGCACAACGCTAAATGAACAATGGGGCCATTCTAGAGAAATAAAAGCAAGAGCAGCATTCAACCAAATGTCCAAATTATTCAACAAACACATAATGTGAATTTAAAATTAAAACTCGGACTACTTCGATGCTACATATTCTCCATCTTGTTATACGGTGTGGAGTCCTGGACCTTGAAGCAACAACAGAAAAACTGGAGGCTTTCGAGATGTGGACATATAGAAGAATCCTTACAATATCATGGATGGACAAAATATCAAACACGCGAGTACTCCAAAAACTTAATAAAGCAAAAGAAATAGTGTACACAGTAAAACGTAGGAAATTGGAGTATATGGGTCACATTATGAGAAACGAGACCAAATATAAATTATTGAAATGCATTCTGCAGGGAGAAGTTCAGGGCAAGAGAAGTATTAGTAGAAGAAGAATATCTTGGCTAAAGAATTTAAGATCCTGGTTTGAAACATTCACCACAGGACGATTCAGAGCAGCAACAAATAAAATTATCATTGCTAGAATGATTGCCAACATTCGGTAACGGATAGGCACTTGAAGAAAAAGAATATTATGGCACGAGCCAAGGAGTCTTAATAATAAATTCGATATTATTCGATTCTTCGTCACGTGGCCGTCAAAAACTGTACCGCCTAACAAAATTTATTGAAATTCGAGTTAAAGATTATTCGATTTTGAATTTTGAAAGATAGATAGGTCGAGGTGAATGTTAAAAATTGTCTTGGATATAAATAAAATAATCGACGAGAGGAACATTGTTTTTAGTAGCAATTTGGCTATCTTAATATAAAACGCGATAATTAAGTTTGCTGCTTATTTAATAAAACTACTTATAAATAAAAAAAAGGAAAAAAAAATATCACTTACCTCAAGAACTATGGCATTCAAGTACACACGAATTTGTCTCAAAACTGAAAAGCTCGTTCCATAACACCCACTTTGTCATTGATATTAATTAACAAATTATTAATATATCTTTTCTAATGAATGACCCTTGCTTAATATTTGTGCGCCCCGGCCATATAGCACCAATACGCATATGGGTAGAAATAAATTTTGCAATTGATCACGATATCTGACCTTGTTCAACTTTCACTGTTATCCATCTTGTAGAAGAGGATAGAAAACCGGTGTCTTAGCATGCGGTAATATAGCAACTTTCACTATTTATGCAAGCGCAATATGAACGCGTTTAGCGAACTACTTTTGCGATTATTCATAATAGGGACATTTTGCAACGGATTAACTTTTAAAACGTAAAAATATCTTAAGCGCTTTTCAAGAGGACCGAAAATTGTGTTTTGAGAAATTTATTGAACCAATTTGGAATCACAAATCACAAATTTTTAAGGTCATTAATTTATTAATAAAAAGGAAGTAATTTAACCAAACAAAGAATAACATAAATTTTAATTAACTAAATACCTACATAGGTATACAGGGTCCGCAAACGAAGCGTGGACGGAAGATTAAATCGTTATCGAAGAACTTATCAACAATACCAAAACAGCTTGAGATATTGGATTAAAAGCGGCATGTTTTAAAAATATTTTACATTATACAGGGTGGCCCAAAAAAGTGTGACAGCATAAAGTTATATTTTTTTAAATGGGACACCCAGTATTTTATTGCATATTTAGGTTCGTATTACTATCGTTTATAAATGCCTCAAATTTTATTTAATTTGGTTTTGTAGTTTCGGGGAACTAAATTAAAAACTAAAAAAAAAAAGTTTTGCAGTCCTGAATAAGAAAATAAAAAAAAAACAATCCACTATTTTTTTAACCTTGGTATTGAGTGAAATTTATGACAAGAGGTCTAGAGATACTATGAATGTAATTGCGTTTTTTCATTTTATACAGGGTGTTCGTAATAAGCTTTCAAAAACCCCACATTTTAAAATAATTTTTCTCGAGTTTTTCAAATGGAACACCCTGTATATTATTTGGCTATTTGACGTAGAATTCATAGGCAATTTTTTTTTGTAATACAAGCATATATGTTATATCCAGCCGTTTTCGATATAATTATAAATATCATAAATTATGTTGTTTAAATAGAGTTTTTATTGGGAAATTTTGTTATAGGCGACTAGACTAATAATTGTAAACCTAATAATTGTAAACTAAAGTAAATGTTCAAAATAGCTTCCTTTTACTCTTAGAGTTTGCCGTATTTTAGTTATTTCGATATAAATTTTAAAGGCCTATTTTTGCTACTTTTATTTATTTAATTTTTTTTGTTTAGATTGTCACTATGACAGCCAAATAAAATTATTTCATTTGTTCAGTCGTCGAAATTAAGTACTAACTTATACGAAATGTCGAATTTTACAACTTTAGAAATGGTAAATATGATTTTCATACTGGGTGAATGTGCAAGAAATTGCCTCCTCGCGAGCCGAGTGTACGCTGCAAGATATCCAGATATTGAGAGAAAGCCGAGACCAGAAACCTTCGAGAAGTTGTTGCAAATGAACTTATACATAACAAATGTAAAAAGTTACCGCTAGATTTAAGAAAAAGTAGCAAAAAAGTAGGCTTTTAACATTTATATCGAAATAACTAAAATACGGTGAACTCTAAGAGTAAAAGGAAGCTATTTTGAACATTTACTCTAGTTTACAATTATTAGTCTAGTCGCCTATAACAAAATTTCCCAATAAAAACTCTATTTAAACAACATAATTTATGATATTTACAATTATTTCGAAAACGGCTGGATATAACTTATATGCATGTATAACAAAAAAAAATTGTCTATGAATTCTACGTCAAATAGCCAAATAATATACAGGGTGTTCCATTTGAAAAACTTGAGAAAAATTACTTTAAAATTTGGGGTTTTTGAAAGCTTATTATGAACACCCTGTATAAAATGAATAAACGCAATTACATTCATAGTATCTCTAGACCTCTTGTCATAAATTTCACTTAATACCGAGGTTAAAAAAATAGTTCTGGATTGTTTTTTTTTTATTTTTTTATTCAGGACTGCAAAACTTTTTTTTTAGTTTTTAATTTATTTCTCCGAAACTACGAAACCAAATTAAATAAAATTTGAGGCACTTATAAACGATAGTAATACGAACATAAATATGCAATAAAATACTGGGTGTCCCATTAAAAAAATATTACTTTATGCTGTCACACTTTTTTGGGCCACCCTGTATAATGTAAAATATTTTTAAAACATGCCGCTTTTAATCCAATATCTCAAGCTGTTTTAGTATTGTTGATAAGTTCTTCGATAACGATTTAATCTTCCGTCCACGCTTCGTTTGCGGACCCTGTATTAAAAAATATGTTTTAGAAAAATTAATTTGCTCCTAGTAAACCTAACCCCGCCAACAGTAGTTATCTTACCACCTTATAGACACTTGGACCGCGAGGTTTTTTCTGAACATTATTGCCGTTAACAGACTTATAGTTCTTATGGTTTTGGTTATTATACGTTTTTTCGTATACTTCTAACCCATTTTGCCCAACTAGCACCATTTCATAACTCAGCTTGGAAGGTTCCAAAGAATCACTCGTGGACGGAATCACATTTCTATAGGTATGTAGCAGGTTATTTTGAGAAGTTGGCAACGTATTCGATGAGGCAATGGGCACATTTGCAGGAAATTCAGCTGGTTTTTTTAGTTCGCTGGGTCGATTATTATTTAAATCTATATTGCGTACGATCAGGTCAGACTCTAAAAGTGTGCGAATTAAGAAAAACAACATTAAAACAAAAAAATCTTACCGTTCGTCTCCAAATTATTGGTTTTAGAGGGGTCATAGTGGGATTTTTCAAGATTTTTTTCCGAAATTTTTCTACAAGAAAACAAAAATGAGAAAACAAAACTAATTTATCGTACAGAAACCTTCAGGATATAGCACTAAAAGAAAATATATGCTTTATATATTACCATTTTATTTAACTTAGTTGTGATCACAATATTGAACAAAAAAACACTTAACACACTTATATAGAAAGTCGTCTTAAACTTACTCTACAAACGCAATCCTAGGAATTTTATCTCCCTTATATAAATCGACAAACAATTCCAATGATTTTTTTAGGTCATACTGGCATTCTTCTAAACACCTAAAATTATTGAATGACAATTAAATCGAATGCCATTTAAGTAATTTCGCTGTTGGTTTAAACCCTCTACTTTGTCAATATGTAGTATAGTCGCGTTTATTTTAAAGTTGTGTAAATCTATTCATAAAAAAACGTAAGATATACAGGGTACACCAAGTAAAGTAGCCTCTTAGAAGTATCTCGAGAACTAAATGAGATTCTATTTTGAAAATTTGACTGTAGCTTTAAGAGATGGTTTTCTACGTTCATAAAATATTTTGGATGGTGCGGTGTTGGCGGATCATACCGAAAGTGGTAGCAACTTCGGAACTTTAAATGAATTACAGTATATATTATACTTTTTTTGGAACCTAGGTAAAAATCTAGACCAGTTTTCTGTATAATACCATATACCTATCTTTAAGAGTTTTTGAATTATAAATACTCTTGTGATTTTTTTAAAGCCGAATCGGGACCTGAAAAGAAAATCATATCTTTTTAGCGGTTACAGCTAGAAAGCTAAAATTTTGACAATAGTTTCACAAGCCCATCGGAATTTTATAATTTTGAACAGTATTAATCAGTTTTATACAGGGCGTCTCCATAACAATATTTATTATTGCAAGAATCTTCTTTTTTTCAAATGGCACACCCTGTATTTGATATGTTTTGCTAATGGAGGATCGAATTTTCTATCTAATGATATTAAGTGTTCCTATACCTATATTCAATATTTTCGAACTTATAGCGAAATTTAAATATTATCTTATAAAAATATATTTTTTGGTAGTTGGCTGTGGAATGGATTCATAGAAACAAAATAATGAAAAATCCATTTGACGTTATGTCTCTGTTATTGTAATAAAAATGGCTAATTCACATTATTCGAGATTAGATATTTTAAGTGTATTTTATATTCATGGGGAGTGTGGTAGAGTTTTGAACTTGCAGAAAATTTAATGAACTTCCTGATGCAGCTCCTATGACTCTCAAAAAGTTGATTGGCCGAGGAGGTCCATGGAAAAGGCCCCAATGTCTCCGGATCTTACCCCCTAGATTTTTATCTATGGTGTAGGATTAAAGAAATAGTATACAAGACACCCGTCACAACAAGGGAAGATTTAGAAAATCGAGTAAGAACAGCTCTAGAAGGGGAAGAAATGAAAAAGGTGAGAAATGAACATGTTATCACCACACTTCATGAATGTTTAAGAGCCAACAATTTAGTTATTAGTTATTTTATTGGTGTTTTGTGCGTAATTTTAATTTAGTTTATTTATATATTAATAAATTGCTTATTTGTTAACTATTTTTTTACAACATCACAGACATAACGTCAAATTTATTTTTCATTATTTTGTTCCAATGAATCCATTCCACAGCAAACTAACAAAAAATATATTTTTATAAGATAATTTTTAAATTTCGCTATAAGTCCGAAAATATTGAAGATAGGTATAGGAACACCTAATATCATTAGATAGAAAATTCGATCCTCCATTAACAAAACATATCAAATACAGGGTGTCCCATTTAAAAAAAAGATTTTTGCAATAATTCATCTCCCTCAGAAATATTGTTATGGATACGCCCTGTATAAAACTAATTAAATTCTGTTCAAAATCATAAAATTTCGAAGGTCTTGTGAAACTATTGTCAAAATTTCAGCTTTCAGCTAAAAAGATATGATTTTCTTTTCAGGTCCCGATTCGGCTTTAAAAAATCACAAGATTATTTATAATTCAAAAAACTCTATCGATATTATACAGAAAACTGTTCTAGATTTCTACCTAGATTCCAAAAAAAAATAATAATATACTTTTAAAATTCCGAAGTTGCTACCACTTTCGGTATGATCCGGCAACACCGCACCATCCAAAAAATGTAGTTCTCGAGATACTTTTAATAGGCCACTTTACTTGGTGTACCCTGTATACATGAACAAACCCGATAATAAATTCCGGACACTACATTATTTTAAAAACCTAGACGCCGGGTCGAAACGTTGTCTATTGACTGAAGCTAAATAAACGTTGCTCCAAATAAGCTACTAAACAACACGGGGGCATTTTACCTTGTCGCTATTGGGACACCCTGTATATTAAGCAAAAACTTACAACTTACTTTTTAGCCCACTCCTCCTTTAAGTTCGTAATTTCTCCCAAAGTAGTAACTAGGGCCGCTAAATCAGATTTTCCCTGAGGTTTTGGTAAAAAATCACGCAGAATCAACTTGTTATGGATTATGGGTTCTAGGAACGAACTTTTTTCTTGACAAGTTAACCCATTGTACACGTGTAATTGTTCGTTAGTAATGATACACTTTGAATCCTTGTCGAGTATCTCTAACGCAAAAGTTCTTGTAAAGCCTAAAAGTCGCTCTTTGTCCAACAGCGAATTTGGTATTTCGTGGAAAAGTCCAGTTACCACGATAACCGCACATCTATCCTAAAAAAATATTTGCCGGTAGAAAATGTCGGATCATGAAGATCATCTTTACGAGCGCTCGCACACGACATATGCCAAACAGCGGCTAGAAAATTCGGCGTTCGAAGAGGCCAAACTGATAGTTATGGGTCGTTTACTGTCAGAATTTCGAGAGCGAATTGTTAGGTGGAGGCATGCGCAGTTTCCTTTTACAAAAGTCTCATAAAGTTTTGTTTGTGTTTGTATGATAAATTAACCTCAAAAATCTGTATTTTGAGATTTGAGGAAAGAAAGACGATATACTGGCGGAAAATGGAACAGTTTAGTCAGACTCCTTGCAAGAATGTATTTTTTACTACCAAAGTAAAGTGTAAACTGTTCTGTAAACAAATTTTTCAATTATTAAATATGTCATTTAAGAATTAAAGTTAAACCTACCCTCTCCAACCCTCCATTTTGCAGATTTTAGTGTTTTTAATAGAATAACTGCCTATTTCTAATCGCTGTTAAAAATTATTTATTTATTAGGTTAGGTTCCTGTCAATTATCCGCTTGCGGACGCGTTCGCAGAGCAAAAAATATTCAACCAGCACGCGCATAGAAAAACTGGAAATCGGCTGACAAATTGCTTGTACGAACGAAGCTATTGCTTTAAACAAACAAAAACAACTTACAGTTCGATAAATTAAATCCGCAGTTAGAGAATATGGGTCATGCTCAGTCAAAGGTAATTTATTCTCGAATACATTTATGATGGTGTCTCTTCCCCTAAATAAGCATTCTTCGGTTCTAGAAAGATCCGCTGCTCTTTTAAGGTTTCTTGAAATGAAACTGTAAGTTTTAAGGCTGCAAAAAACCATAGTTAATAAGAACAATACTTCCTGATAGAAAGTTACAATTTCTTATTTCTAGTACATTTTTCAACACATACAATTACTTACAATGCAGTAGATGAAGACAACTGATTTGCTAGATATACACAAGTCAAAGAAAACATGGCATCAGAATGATACAATCCAGCCAAAGATTTCCTATCTCGCGAATCATAGAGGGAAAAATAATATTCAAGGAATTGATTTACCAAATCATAACCTGCATCATCACAAAAGTAGTTTCGTTTTAATATTGGAAATTTTTCTATCTTGAGAGGAATTCCATCCTTAAAAAGAATCAATAGTTAAACCTTAATAAATAATAAAATTAAGCAAATAATTAGTCAACAGAAAATAGCTTCATTATTTTTTTAGATTACCTAGTTCAGATTGTCAAGGTTGTTTTATATGAAAATAAATAAATAAATATAATAAAGTAATATTGTAGTGGTTCCAACCAGTGGCGGCTCGTAACCTATGATAGAGGGGGTTAACAAGTATGGTGAAATTTTTCTAGGCGTTTTAAATGTAGTAAGAAAAAGTAATAAGAAAATGCGTTAGGTAAAACATATTTTTATTTATTTTTTTATTTTACACAAGGAAATACAACTTTTGGAAAATAAGAAAGGTTTTTTTAGTGTGTATAGCTGTCGGATCATGCAACCCTCGTAACAATATTTATACAGTCCACTACTAATACTACTAAAGCCATCTACGAGCTATCAAGAAAACCGAATGATGTCCAATACTACTACCGCCATCTACGAGTTATCAAGAAAACCGAATGCTGTCTAATAACACTACGCCATCTACAGGCTACGTCATTAGGCGCAACTAAGACGAGAACAATAGTTAACTGTTTTATGACGAGAACGAATCGAGCCACAAGACTGACAAGTTGGCATTCTTCATATTTTCACTGTTTTTTAGTTTAAATCCTTAAATAAAATGGTTTAAAATTATATCGAGTATCATTTATCGAAATACACAACATTTATCGACCCTAGACAATAGTGCTTAAACGTAAAGTCCATTCTTCTTCTCTTAATTGTAGAAAATTGATAAATAACAGCCTCATTAAGTTTGGAATACCCTCTATAAATTTTTTTTCATATATTTCATTTTAAGACTTTCTAATAAAGTCCCTAGATTTACCCTTTGTGGTCTGCGTTAAATTTTAAAATTTCGGGTTTAGGTGTTCCTGCTTTCTTCACTTCAATTTTTTGCTCCAAACTCAAAGAGGCTAAGATATTTCTTAAATAGTCCACCGTCAACTATTCATTTTAACTTAATAAATATATAAAATTAAAATATTAAAACATACACGCTCGAATTTCTAACTAGATGCACGAACAAAAACTGTGCGCCTTTTTTATGTTAAATAGTTAAATCGCCATAGCCCTGCTATCCCCCGCTGCCACCTGCCACCTGTTACTACAGAGAAACTGCACTACTTAATCGCACGTGCGAGCAAGGCTCGTCATAATCGTCATTTACCTCGACCGAGGCACGGTTGCCGGATCTATACAGTTTGGTTTGACGGGATGATAAAATATTAGGAAGGGTCGGACTTTTTTAGTTTGACGGTACGATAAAATATTAGGGAGGGTCGGGCTTTATACGATAAATAATATTCAATGAATATAAATTAATATTATTTCTTCGTTTTGTTTTGGGGGTGCACGTGCGCATGTGCTCCTGTGGAAGAACCGCCACTGGTTCCAACGTCTTGAAAACATTAGATCTTTTAATTCCAAAAGGAATCGTCACCTAATCTAGGAGTATTCTAACAAGAAGAAAACTCAAAGTCACGGTCTAGTATACATATACTTGTATGTAGTGAGATAGTGACTTTGAGTTTTCTTCTTATTCGTTATTAAACAGATCTCTTGGAGAAAATGGACTATTTCTTTGAATAGGAGTATCCTGTATATTAACACTACTTTGCCATCATTCAGATACATGTTAAATATATAAAAAAAAACTCAAAAACTTACTAGTATTTCTACTGTGGGGCATAATAGTCGTACTTTAGATATATATTCCTCTTCATCACATCCACATAGAGGATTTTTATCTAAATGAAGGGTTTTTAGGTGAAAATGCTTTAAAGCGCTTATATCATTTAAAGATGATAGCTAAAACATATGATAATTTATAACTGTCAATAACAAAAATCGACATGCAGCTAAACATATACAATTTTCTTTGAAAACATCAGTTTAAGTATTGTGAATAATTTCTTTCTGTATGGTAATATAGCATAAATATAGCCATTCATACCTCATTATTACGTAAATCAAGAGCTTTTAACTTTAATCCAATGAGAACATCTAGAGGATTAAGAAGTTTAATTCCATTATTGGACAGTATAATTTCTTCAGGTGAAAGATTTTTTGAAATATGCAGCACGAAATACATTATCTTCGGCTGAGATAGGGGACAAAATTCACCTAATTCTAAAAACAAATTTAATTTCACATTTCAATAATTGAAAATTAAAGTACTTAAGACTTACAAAAAATATATCCTTAGGTAGGTACATTTAGTAAAATAACACGTTCAAAAGATACTTACCAGGGTCTTCAGCAAACCGATCCAAATTCAGTGATCTCGTAGCGGTATTAAAACGTTTATTTAAAACGTGCAAAACATTTTTTTGGACATCAATTTTAATATCATTGGTATTGGATAAATTTAGTATTATGCTCAGTTTAAACTGAAATATTAAAAATGTTTTATTTGCCTGGCTTTATCTTTTTTATCTAAATCTGGATTTTCACTGTTAAACAAAAATAGGACCACAACAATCACTAGTTGTATTATCCAGTCCCCTATTGCTATAAAATCACCTCGTTAGCATATGTGCTTTATAGATGATCAGCAACTTTGTTGAAGTATTTTCTTAATAGAAATTTCTATCTAATTTTGTTGACTTTTACCATTTGTACAACAGTATTAAGGACACTATATGTTTAAAACTGCATGCAAGCTAGTATTAGCAATTAGTAGGTAAGTACTTATAATGTTATTTTATTTGTAAGAGTAAAGTTGTTTATCCATTAATAGATATACAAATATCACCTAAAAGCGAGCCCAATACTAACTTACCGGTGTAAAATTTCTATTATTTGTATTTTTGTTATAAGGATGGTCAACAGTTAAATTATCTTTACATAGCTTTTCAATGGCAGCTTCACAATTTCTGGCCAAAAAGTAAGAATTTGAGTTCATGGTGTCCTTTGCATAAAAAACTGGAATTAAATCCAAGGGATGAACATGGTCCAATATTGCTTGAAGAACCTCATCTCTTGTCAATCCATCTGTGTTACCTACCTAAAAGTAAAATAAAGAAAAAAATAACACATGCATGTTGAAGCTACGGATATTTTTACAATTTTTTTTCTGAGGACCTGCCGGCGCCCATGCCCACACAACTTCCAACTGTCTAGTGTCCGAATCTACTGGAAAACGAGGGCTGGGAACCCAATACTTCATAGTATAACAAAATAACTTCAATAGTATTACCGAAATAAAACTTACTGTAAATTTATGCCAACATTTTACATTGCGTAAAAGGTTTCGGGTTTTATAGATAATTCCACTTGGAAGATTTAATGTGTTTACCAGGACAGAATCAGAACCGGCAGGAAATGTCATAGCATTTGGGGAACTCATTATTAAATCGCTTTGTTGTGCACACCAGTATAGACAAAAGTCCCTTTCATCAAATACGATAAAAATATTTCAATTTTTCTGAGGTTAGCTTCTTGTTTAGTATTTCGGACCCTTACCACACGTTATCGGTCATTTTTAACATTCCTTAACCACAACTAAAAACTATGGCACAAATCAGCTGAGTTGTCAAATATTCTTTGGTCAAATAATATTCATGTTCCTCTTATAAATAAATATATATTTATATTGCTTGTACATACTCAAAGTTATTATTTATAGGATTATTATCTAATTAAATTATTTTTATTTGTGGTATTCCGGTGACTGGCATAGTAGAGTCAAAGCATGAAGAATAAACCTCGCCACATTATTTTTTTTTCGGTTATTCCATAGTTTGTAACGACTTCCTACAATTAGGTACAATTAAATGTTTATTATACTGTAAACTGTAACTAGTACTGTAAATATTTTTCCATTGCTTTCAGTGTTACAATGAGTGCTATTTTACGGCAAATTGCCGCTGTAGGATGGCATCGCTTGTTAGTTCTTTTCCTGGCTTTATGGTTAGTAGTATTACTTTTGTCTGCCTTTCCCGGTTTAAGTTCAAATAATTCCCTGGATTCAAAGTCGTCCGAGAGGCTTGGTAGGGCGCTTTCAGACTTAGAAACACTTAGGAAACAAAACGACGAACTACAAGAAATTTTTAGAGAACTCAGTGTAAAGTAAGTAAAATTTGAAAGTTAAATTCATTTCTTGTTTACCACGAGTATTGAATGATGGTAAGAGGGTAACTTTTTGGTATTTTTTAGTAATTTAAGTGATGACCAGAAGGAAGCAATTGAAAATTTCCAAACAAGGTTGACAAAGGCAGAACGTCCATATAAAAGAAGCAACTTGGGACATATAAATCCCAAAGAAGAACCTAATATAGAATATGAATTGTTAAGAAAACGAATATACTCAAATACAAAGGAATTTTGGTATTATATTCACTCAAGTTTGTTAGATATTCAGAAGAGAGCTAGCGATATTGCACCAGATGTAGTTGATACTATTAACCAAGTTCTTAGTTTAGGGGCTGAACATAAACGGTAGGTACTTACATGGTTAGATGTCTTTGTTTTCATTCTTCAGTCATCCCATGCCCGAGAATAAATATACGTTTTCTGTAGATCATTATTACATGATATTGAAGAATTAGCAGAAGTAGATGGTTATGAAGAGTGGAGAGAAAAAGAATCTATTGACTTAAGTAATCTAATCCAAGATAGGTTTAAACGTTTACAGAATCCAGAAGTGTGTGACAGTGCAAGAAAGTTAGTTTGTAGTTTAAATAAGGTACAGTAAGGTATTCAATACACCTATAAATGATTATTAATATTTATATAATCATATTTTTTACAGTATCAGAGTACTAAATTAGATCTATCATTTGAGAGAATCCTATGCCTCAATACAATTAATTTTTTAGGGTTGTGGTTATGGCTGCCAGCTACACCATGCTGTATATTGCTTTATGGTAGCTTATGGAACAAAAAGGACTTTGATTCTAAAATCAAAAGGTTGGCGGTACCATAAGGGTGGTTGGGAAGAAATTTTTTTGTCTGTTAGTGATACATGCACTTCTCCAAATGGGCAAAGCATTGCCAACTGGCCGGGTCATACTGAATCACAAGTTCTTAATCTCCCTATTATTGACAGTTTGTCTCCCAGGCCGCCATTTTTACCATTAGCGGTTCCTGAAGATTTAGTACCAAGGTAACCATTTTTTTATAAAATAATGTTAATACTAAATTAAATACCTTATAAATTTATAATAAAATGAATTTATATATTTTTGTCTGTTTACTGAAGGAATTGAATGTCTTTTCATGAACCAATTTTCGTGCGAAATTCATTTTTTTTTCCAATAAAAATATCTGGATCGATTTCTGCAACTTTAAACTTTGGTTTCAGACTAACCAGATTGCATGGAGATCCAATTGTATGGTGGGTAGGACAAATATTGAAATATTTATTAAGACCACAACAAAAAACTGCCACTATGATCGAAGAAACAATAACGAAAATGGGTTTTAAAAGTCCTATTGTGGGGTAAGATTACCCATATCTAGATAGAAATAGAATAGCAACAGGTCAAATTAAGAATTTTAATGAATATTCTATAACTAGAAGTGGAGGTATCTATTTCATAATTAATTTTTAATTATTTAAGGGTACATATAAGGCGCACAGACAAAGTAGGCACGGAGGCAGCTTTTCATAGACTGGAAGAATACATGTTTCACGTAGATGAATATTATAAACAGCTCGCACTGAAGCAAAAAATAGATAAAAAACGCATTTACTTAGCGTCAGATGACCCGAAAGTATTAACTGAAGCGAAGGCAAAATATCCGGAATATGAAATTATCTGTGATCCACAGATATCAAAAACTGCAGCAGTATCTTCCAGATATTCAGATACCTCCTTATTTGGAATTATTTTCGATATTCATATGCTTTCATTGACCGATTTGCTAGTGTGTACATTTTCATCACAAGTAAGTTATTTCAGTAGTTTTAGTAGTAGCTTGGTAGTTTAGCAAAAATGATTCATTGATTTTTTCTAATGTTCGGCACTTGGCCATTTGCTTTATTAGTAGACAGGATTATATGCACTATCAAAATGCCAAAATATGCATGCAAATGTGCAGTAAAAAAGGGCGAAATATGCACAAAATATGCACAATCAAAAACCATTTATTATTACAATTTGCGTTTATTTTAACATTATATTTATATGTCATACATATATTCATATTAATTATTGTTATAATTCTTGTGACAATAACAATAACATATTTTTCTAGGTTTTCTACAGAAAACTTGTGACGTTTGTCACTTAATATTAATTTATAAGCTGAAAATGACCTTTTGACGTCAACTGACGTTACCGGACAGAATTTGAAATTTGGCGCCATTTCTGCAGAGACCTCTTCAGGCAGAGTTTGTCCGGTGCCGTCAGTTTTCTTTATTCCTTCAAGACCGGGGTTTTTATACAAAACGGCATTTAATTTGCCACGAACCTTTTGCGATAGTGAACTCGGAAGGGCGTTACTCTGTTCAATCAATTTTTCTAATATTTCCAAGGACTTGCACAGAGGAAGGTTTTTAGTTGCTAGTTTCTCAATTGCATCGGGCAATTTGCTGAAATGTGTTGCAATAAGAGCAATATTTGATTGATTGCGAGGAAGACGTGTCGACAGCATAATACAACCCGCCTAACACGTATAACTGAAATATGCACTATCAATGGAAAAGTACCAAAATAGGCAATAACGCTATAAAAATGGAATTATATGCATTTGCATATGCAAATATGCAAATGCATATAATCCGATGTCTATTTATTAGGTTTACTACTTGCTCTTTACTTTCTACTAATCGTTTTTCATACTAATTTTCTGCAATCATAACATCCACTTCAGAGTCTTCTGTGTTTGCAAACTTTGTAATTCTGTACATTTCTTGGAACATGATTCTATTCTCATCAATTTTCTCCAAGTCTGCCTTTCTCTTTACAAAACTAGGATGTTCATATCCCCTAGCTCTTAACAGAGAAAACACTCATGCATTTTTTAAAATTTATTCTTGAAATATAAAAGTTTTTGAGATACTTATGGTGTCTGTAAAATAACGCACAGAATGCCAAACTCCACGTATAGATGGTCAGTTTTTGAAGTGCAAGAAAAAAGACAATTCTCATTAAAAAATACACAAAATGTTCAAGTTTTTCACACAAAATGTTTGTCTGCGAAGAATTTGTAAACGAACTTTTCAAAAATGTTTTTCTTTTAAATTTATGGTATGCAAAGAATTTATAAACGAACTTTTCAAAAATGTTTTTCTTTTAAATTTATGGTATGCAAAGAATTTATAAACGAACTTTTCAAAAATGTTTTTCTTTTAAATTTATGGTATGCAAAGAATTTATAAACGAACTTTTCAAAAATGTTTTTCTTTTAAATTTATGGTATGCAAAGAATTTATAAACGAACTTTTCAAAAATGTTTTTCTTTTAAATTTATGGTATGCAAAGAATTTATAAACGAACTTTTCAAAAATGTTTTTCTTTTAAATTTATGGTATGCAAAGAATTTATAAACGAACTTTTCAAAAATGTTTTTCTTTTAAATTTATGGTATGCAAAGAATTTATAAACGAACTTTTCAAAAATGTTTTTCTTTTAAATTTATGGTATGCAAAGAATTTATAAACGAACTTTTCAAAAATGTTTTTCTTTTAAATTTATGGTATGCAAAGAATTTATAAACGAACCTTTCAAAAATGTTTTTCTTTTAAATTTATGGTATGCATGGTATTTTCGTCTTTTTTTAAACAATTGTCAGAAATTCACCAGATTTCAAGTACGCTCGTGCTCGCTTTTACTAATTATATCAAATATACAGGGTCAAGTACGCTCGTGCTCGCTTTTACTAATTATATCAAATATACAGGGCGTTTCAAAAAGCATGTGCCATCGCTCGTGTGGTGAATTCTTACCCAAAAATAAGACAAAGCATTCAAAATTTTTAGTAAAATTTGGGTTAGTAACCTAATAAATAGTGTGTTCCCCATTTTAATTGTTTCAAAAAGTAAAAACCCCCATTATCTCAGGTTTGTAGGGTGGCCTACGAAATGATGCAAAACCATTACCATGATGCTTCTGCGCGATATATATCCTTAGATGATATCTATTATTATGGCGGACAAAATCCACACAATATGATGGCCGTATTGCCACATGAACCCAAAAAGCCTGGCGAAATGCAGATGGCTGTTGGCGATTTAATCGGTAATTTGATCAAAATTAATTTTTTTAAATTTCTAAAAATATTTTTGTACTAAACTATTTTGATTTAGGAGTGGCAGGGAACCATTGGAATGGATTTAGCAAGGGCAGGAATCTTAGAACCAATCAAATAGGTCTTTACCCTAGTTTTAAAGCGAAAGACAAGATTGAAACGGCCAAATTCCCTACCTATTCAGAGTTTTATAAAAATAAGCACAAAGATGAAGATAAGGAAAGCGAATAATGAAAAAGAAGCCCTAAGATCTGAAAATCATACCATATAATTAACTCGGGGATCGTCATTCTGCACATGTATAGATTGTTTCATTTTTCAGCTGCACAGGAGAAACAATTTAAATTTTTTGGTAAGATCCCATAGTTTATTATATTATTAACTTATTGCAATTACAGCAAACATCATTCTTCCATAAATTTTACAAACGTTGATAAAGTTTTTTTAAGTGAATATACAGCGTTTTGTTGTGTTGAGTTTGGAAGAGGAGAAACTTTTTTATTGTAGTTATAAAAGAAAAATTCATTCGTTATAAAAAGTCTGCTTCTGTTCAAATTATAATTTCAAATACCAGAATTACTTTTTCTTCTAAATCTACAATTTGTTTAGAGAAAAGCGAAAGAAATGATTTATGATATTAATTTGCTGAAAGCCATCGAGCAAAAAAAAACTTGTAACCTTCGCGTTTGGTGAATCTCCGACGTCGAATTTATCAATTTTAATTTAATTTTAATTGTTGTGTGTTTCAATTATATTTTTTTTACAATTTGTTTCCACTAAAATACGGCTTCCCTGTACCCCCCCTGCTTGAATGCATTGATTTGTCGGAACAACTGTAAAATTCTGATATTAACTTTCATATTGATCAATCATGTGAACTAGTGCTGGGACATCGAAACGGAACATCGAAAGCAAACATCGATGGCGTAAAAACATCGGTTGTAAAACATCGACATTTAAAAAAGTATATTTGCGATTAGGAATAAATTAGATATAAAAGATAAAAATAAACTTTTTATTAGAAAGAATTGAAAAATTATCCAACGTCAAAATACTAAATAACAAAAATTTAAAAAAATAATATCAACAAAAAAATAAAGCAAATTAAAACATAATATTTTATAACTGCATTAATTCCAGTCACTAAGAACTTGTAAACTATTTTTTTTTGTAAAACTAGATTAATTAGCGTCCCAACATTTTTTATTGATAGATTGCAAGAAAAGTAACTTAGAAAGTTTCTTTTCTTGCAAGCTATTTCGTTTTTGGGGCCATAGTTTCGCCGGCTTTGAAAAAAAAAGATTTCAACCACCTTTAAAGCCGTATTAGAGTCGGCAATTTTTGTCTCTTGCGCCAGCAATGGCAATTATAATTGCACGTATTAATGCGCACTAAACCGTTCTGGATCAGCTGGCCAAATACTTCTCGCATTGCCGGCGCAATGCGAGAATGGAATCCGTATTACAGTCGGCAGTCTGGTATTTAAATTAACAGTATACATTCTTTATTAAGCATATGTACTGCTAATTCGTAGCAACTTTTTTGAACTGCCATTTGTAAGTAGCTGCTTTAACTGCTAGTCAAAACGAACAGGTTTGCTAATTCTGGGGGTATTTTAGGGATTTCGACACTACCAACTGCTATTCTGAAATTCTGAATGCATGAATTCGTGCAATTATAATTGCCATTGCACCGGAAATTTTTATTGTCGACTCTAATAAGGCTTTTAGCAAATGAAATCAAAAGCATTCGCTCTTATTTTCTTGTCCTGCTAAAATTGAGTTTAAGATTACAATCTAGTTTTTTTGTTTTGTTATAACATCGAACATCGAAAGGTAAATATCGATGTCGACATCGATGTTTGATCTCTAACATCGATGTCGAAAACATCGAACATCGGTAACAGAACATCGATGTTTCAAAAACATCGATGAACATCGCCCAGCACTAATGTGAACACATCCCTTGTCGCATTGGCGGATTATAAACTCGTCATAACTTGTAGAAAAACACTTGAAGGACAGTTTCGATTTAAATTTTGAATAAAAAAGTATTCCTTATATTCTTAATGTAATCTCAAAAAACATTTCTGTACGCTTAGTAGATTATCTCATATAGTCATTAGGTTTATTTTAATACATATCGGTCCGCACTTTTGTTTTATAATTATTTTTAAGCTCGGAACAGTTATGGGTATGTAATATATTAGGTATATGTAAAGAAATTATAGTAATTTATTATCGAGGAAGTGCAATAACAATAACTTGTACAATATTAGATAATAAGATGTGTGAAAATCATAAATGTCGTTAAAATTTCGATATCCATGGTAAAACTTCCTCCTTGTGATTTAACATAATGTATGCTAGCTGTAAAGTAATATAACAATAGCCGGTTGCTCACTGTGAATCTCTCTTTACAAAACGACGAAGAAAATATATATTTTTTTTAAATTCAATAACTAAGGATGCATTTTCCAAGTTTCATTATCATTGGTATGAAATTACCAGTAGCGCGATGATTTTACGTTAATCCGTGTGTTTCTTTGGTTACCATTAAGGTTTTAGCGGATTTTCTAAAAATTTATAACCTAGCCGTAAATATTTTCATATTTGCATTAATTTATTGAATTCAAGAATAATTCATAATGTTATCAGATAACATGTTAACATGATAACATATATGCCGTGCAATACAAGAACCTAGTAAGTCGACTTACTATAAAATAGAGTAGTAAGTTTTTGATATTTATTTAACTGTTTATTTGTTAATAAAAATAATGATTTTTTGGAAAATGAAACTATAGTCGTTGCAGCGAACCCTCGCGCCAGATATGTCAAGTGTCACGTGACATTAATAACTTGCCTGCTTATTTCTGGTTATTTATTTTGCCTAGGTTTGTATGACATTCCAGGACCGTACTACAATAGTACTTACGTTTATTTTAAAAATAAAACGAGTCTATTTATATTTTTAAATGCATTTTTTTATTATTTATTATAGGGAATAAAACACACAAACACATTATATTATTACAAACTACATGATCACTTGAATTCTGACCAAAACTATTAAAAATATCATGCAGATATTTCTTACTTTCCCAGCAAAAATATTACCTGATATTTAACTGAAATAAATCTCAACTTACTCGGAAAGAAATAAAATATCTAGAAATTTCTTTATTAATAATAAAATTCACCTTAGTTTCTCTAACGGTGGCATCAGCTGAGGTAGAAAGCAGACAATAATTATGCTCCATAATTATTATTTTCGCCTAAAAACAGATAAATAAAATATTAACCTATAAATTTTTCGTTACGTGACTCGTACTTACTGTGGTTTACCGGATACACAAACAACTCAATATGTAGTTAATCAAAGTTTTCAAAACAAAATAAACTATACTAAAACGACGGAAATACACTTTTAAAACTTATTAGCACCAATCAACTGGAAAAATATAAAAACAACACGCTCAATGCGGTTCCTATAAAACTGGGGTATTTGATTAAGTCCCCAAACAGCTGATGATATTGCTGATGTCAACTGTCGGAAAAGCTTGAGGGTTCGCTGCAAAGACTATATGTAACAAGAGCTTACTGTGTATAAAATTTTAGAACAATAAATTAAATATTAAAGAAGTTGTGCAATTTTTAAATGGAATGTCTTAAAATTTACTTTTACGACTTACTAGGCTCTTGTATTGCACGGCATATCTGAAACATTCCCTAATCAATACAGGGCACTATCACACTGACCAACATTTTTTTTTACTTGTTACGCAGACGATCATTTCTGTGGTTGAGACGCTCTTATTTTTTCCAAAAACTTTGTTATTTTTGAGAAAAATTTTTTGTTATTTTTGCGAAAGAAATTTTTGACACAACTAGCATACTTTTTATAAGTTTTGGTTAAGAGAGATTTAAATTGTGATTTATAACAGTTTTATTAAATATCCAGATTTGGAAATTTGTTGTATAAAGGTTCCCGTGGCACATTCTTATTTTAGAGTCAATAGCTGCAATATTCCGGTGTTAGAATACTTCTATAATCTATAATCTTACAATACAATTATAATTATAAAACTGTTTGATAGAATTTTTGTAATACCATCAATAGAACTTACATTATACAGCACAATGGTTTTGTAAGCTTTTTGCAGTATAACTTGGTTGTTGATGCAAAACTCTTTCTTGCACAACTTTTATTTCGCAAATAGCGGGTATTTACACTTACAGATCTTTTTTAACGGTTGTAAGTAAGGAGATTCTTACAACCTTTAAAAAGAAAAAATGTTGGTTGGGTATTTTTGTGTTTGTTTTTGGGATTGTGAGGTATTCGATCCCTGAAAATATAATATACAATCTGTTTCAGTTGGTCAGTAACGTTTTAAAAGAGATGGATATTTCTGAAATTTCAGTGAATTTTGGTTCGCATCAATAAATACTTTTATGGGCACAAAATTCATAGTGTACATGGTGTGTAAAAATGCCGGGTAAACCATGCTACGTAATACATTATTGTTTAGAATGTAGGAATAACATGTTTGTAGCAGTTTCTATGTACTTTTGATTGATCTAATTCTTTAATCTCATCAATTTTTCAAATTTTATTTGGTAATTTCTTAAAAATAATTTGTTTATTTTCCTATTTAGGCGATATTAGTATCGAGATCAGGTCAAGTGTGCAAAATCAATTGACCGATTTATCTTTGATGCTCTCAGAACTTCGCAGTTTAATTGCGTACAATTTTTTTTAATACGGTTCTTGTTTGTTTAGTATCGATCATCTGATTACTACTGTATTTCCATTCGTGCTTATTATGGGCGAAGTTTTGGGGAGGGTTAAGCCCCCCAAGAACTGTATTACACCCGCCCCTCCCCCAAAAATAATTGGAATATTACATACAGAACCGAAATTATAAAGTAATTCATATTAGGGACTAGGGCTGTAAGTCCCCCGATCTGAACCTAACTTCGCCCATGATTATCTGCAACGTTTACTCAAACACAGTTAAAACCGTCGCCTGTATTTAAAAACATCGTCGAGTACAGTCACCGAATACTCGTAAATACTATTAAAAATAAACTTCATGGGCATTACTTCCTGTTAAACCGGAAGTAGTTATAAGTTGAACTATCAAAATATTGGTTGTTGTCTTCCCAAACGCTCTTAAATAAGTCCGGAATGGCGTTTTTTAATACTAATGATAAATCTAAAGGGTAAAATTGTGAGTGCTGTAAGGGATATCCAGTCTCAAATTACTGACGATAAATATTGTGTGATACATTTTTCAATGGAAAATAAAAAGTCTATTTACTCTTCAGGTGGTATTAATATCAAATACCAATGTATGGAAAAATTATTATTTCCCAGACCACCCGATGATACCTTATGCAATAAGGGCGTATTTTTGTCTACACCGTGGCACTTTAAAATACTAATTCCGATTGAATGGAAATAAAAAAATATTTTGATTTATTCAAATAACGTCTGTTCAGATTGTGTGGGCCTGCTAAGAGATGGCACTGCACGTTGTATTTTCTCGACTACCGTTGATAATACAGCGTGAAGTATGGAGTCTTCTCTGATGATAGGTATGGACGCCTACCCTGTACCGACGAGAACAAAAGAGTTCGAAACCGGTCTGCAGGTGGTGACATCCTATCAATGGAATGGAAAAGACTTGCTTTTCTTGGTAAGTACCATTCAATCTGAATTAGTATTTTAAAGTGCTACTGTGTATACAAAAATACGCCCTTATTGTATATATAAGGTATCCATTGGGTGGTCTGGGAAATAATAATTTTGCCATACTTTAGTATTTTTCAATTGTGATTAACTTATAAAGGGTAACCTAGTTAAAAATGATGTTCTTTTCTTAAATCTCCCATTTTATGCATTTATTAAAATAATTGGTCTCGATATTCTTTTGTATGTTTGTTTATTTTCGGGTTTGTATTGTTTTGTTGATCTATTTTGTACGCTTTTATAAAATTATCCTTTGAAGAAAATACATTGTAAATGTTTAATATTATTTATTACAAAATGTATATAAGACTTTTGTTATATAAAAACAATAAAAATTAATTAGTTTAATCTTACCGACTATTACTAAGGAAAACCTTTTAAAACAAGGAAATATTATTAACCTGATTGAACTACGAGAAAATCTACTCAAACAAGGAATTCGGGCACAACTTTAAAAAACATGCATTTCCTACTAATCACTCCTAAGTCCTTAGAATCATACTCCGCATTGTCGTTAATCTACACACAAAAATAAATACTTATTTTAAATATATAATACTCGAATAGAATACATCGTACGCAAATAAATATATTTTCAAAACAAGTATTTCAAAGTTGATTGCGTTCTCATTTAATCTCTTACCAAGGAATCCATTATTCAAAATACTAATTAATAATATCTATTTATGTATTTAAATACCTGTTTTGAAAATATATTTCATTGCGTAAGATTTATTCTATTTGAGTATTATATTTTTAAACTAAATGTTTATTTTTTTGTGCAGAGTAGTATTTAATTTAGTCGAAATATTTCTTAAAAAGTTAATAAGGTATACTTCTTTTCAAATTGTAAGCTAAAGGGATCCGTATTGCTATGGCTTCATCCGACAATTGTGAATCAATCCGATTATGGAGCGTATTAGAAAAGTAGTATACATCATTTATACTATAAAACTTTTGTAGTCGATAATGGCTACCAAGGTCATCCTTTTTAGGGTCCAAGTAATTGAACTTGACTGTCCGAACTTTGCTCCAATTTTTTATACCTAAAAGTATACAATATTTTACAAAATATCACACCACCTGTAAAACCCATGAAGAAACTCGAAACCGTTGCTATTAATACGATCATGAATATGCTATCAATGGAGGATTCATTCGTAAAGTGCTCCCAGCAAGAACCAGGCAAAACTCTCTCGAGGTCTTTATCGTTCATTTCTTTTATGTCGAGTTCTTTATCTTCATACTCTTCATCATACTGTATATCATTTAGTTCTGTTATACCAGCATCCTCGTTCAGCTGTAAATTTTTAACTTCCCTTCTTTCTTCATTTACCATGGCACGAACTTCCTGATATCCTCCAAAATCGGCTTGTAAATCATTGTTCAAATTGTCATTATTACATTCTTGCGACATGTTCTCTATAGCGCCGTTTATGCCGAATATATTAATCGTTTCATTGGTGTCCAGAATACATTGGTAAGGCTCCAAACGATCAATGAAATTACTCTCGTCAAGAAACTCGAAAGTTTTTATGTTATCGCAACTGCACTTCCATGAATTGAAAGATATTTTAATAAAAAGAGAGTTCGGAGCGAACTTATCGAAAACGTCGATGGTCAAGGTGTCGATATTATTTTGATGCAATATCAGAAGTTTTAAATTCGGCAGCTGGCGCAGAGCTTTTTTGGGTATATTTGTGATTTTAGAATTCGCAAGTATCAGCACTTCTAGACTTTCCGATCGAATAATCGGCATATTTTCAATAAAGTAGTTATTGGACAAATCCAACAGAACCATGCTATCTAGTTCTTCGATTATTGATTCCGATATGGAATTTAAATAATTTTGACCCAAGTAGAGTTCTTGCAAATTCTCCAGCTCGTCGAATGCGGCGAAGCCTATATCGGCAATGCCGGAATTGTTTAAATACATCTCTTTCACTTCATCGCTTTTCGTAAAACTAAAATCTTCTTGACTTATGTATACTAACTTGTTACCGGAAAAATCCAGTATGGCTGGACTGGTTTCCAGATAATCCAGGATCGGTATTGTTTCCAGTCCTTTTTCAATACATGCAACTGATTTTGAGGTGCAGTTGCATAGAGAAGGGCACTCTGCGTACGCTCGTCCGATCCAAAAGAGAATTAACAATAATACTTCTTTCATATTTAAGGTGTCTGAAATAAGAAAAATGTGTTAACTAGAGAAACTAAATGTTGTCAAAACATACTAACTAATTTTGGAAACGGTCATTGTTATTATAATCGAACAAACCTGTAATAGTGCAAATATTTCAAAAACTACTGCTGAATAGCTAAGTAAGTTTTCAATATTAACAGGCAAATTTTTATAAACGTTATTATTTAAATCTGCCCACAAATAAAAGCCCAAATAGGTGTTGCCCTGGTAACACCTATTTGGTAAGCCCCCCAATTTCCCCTTTCCTTAGTACAGTACGTTTCACGAAAATTGGATACGACTTAATGATTTCCTGGGTGGGTCCCATTGTGTCGACAAGAGCTTGGCAATAAACAAGTGAATTATGAAGGGACGGACTAAGGAAAACAAGTAATGATATGATTATATTAATGTAATCAAATGAAATAACATTTTTTAAAAATATTACTAGTCATATTTATTTACATTTATAATGTCATTCTATAGATAGTTCTGTTTCGCTATCGCTATCCTCATCAAAATTAATTATAATTGGATTAATTATACGATCCAGACTAATATACGAATTTTCTACAGTTATTACGTGACGGACTGAATGTTTCCAACTACCTGGGGGAATATCATTAAAGCATTTTCGTATTAATTCTACAATACTAGAACTTAAAGTCGGAGAAATATTTTCAGACCTAACCAGTGATTTTAACTGGTGCCACATATGCTCTATGGGGTTAAAAATGCAATAATAGGGTGGGAGCCGTAGCACTGTATGTCCAATTTCTTCTGCCAATGTGTCACAAACATATACTTTTTTTATACAAAATGTCTTTAAAACTTCTAAAAGATCACTTTTTTTATAACTTTCTTCAAAATATATATCATTCGCCGCCATACAGTTCTGAATCTCCAATTTTGTATTATTTGAGCTTGGAGCTTTATGTAATTAGCGAGTGATAGCTCGCATTGTCCATTACTATCACGCTATTCTGAGGAATGATTGGTAAAAGACAATTCTTGAACCATTCCTCAAAAACTAACAAATTTGACCACAAAAAGATATTTAAATATAAATTAAGCAACCTAACCTACCTGATGTGCCTATATTTAATTATAATTATTACAATCCGGTCCTTTCCACATAATAATAACAAACGGTCATAAATAATGGGATGGCCCAGGTACTTTTACAGCAGTCATTAAGTTATATCCATTTTTCTTGAAACAATCTTTACACGCTAATTTGGAAACATTCGATTCAAAAATTGACGCCGTTCTAAAGGAAAGTGAGCAGGAGCGCCCTCCTGTTGAAACACATATTTATTCGGTCTGGATAAAGGACTTCTAATTGTGGAAATAATGGAATAATTCCAAGGTGGTTTCCATAAAAAATTATCCAATAGCGTTTGGGACTTTAATATCAACCCAAACATTAATTTTTTGTATTTGTATTTTGGAAAGACTCACTGTAGACCCATATCTACAGATATTGATGCTGTCGTTAGGCATAAAGTAGGTAGGTCATAATACTTATAGACGATATGCCAACGGTGGCTACCTAATTAACGATTAAAGGTCAACAGCATATAATACACAATAAAATACCTGAGATAATTACTACAGAGAACTTCGCACAAAGCATAGAAATTATAAGTTTGTATATTCCATTTTCCTTTCAATTATCCGCGATATCTGTTACTTTTCTTGTAAATTTAATATTCATAGTAAATATTGTTAATATTTTCTATCCTAAGACATCTACTAAAAGCAAATAAAAAAAACACTTACCGTATTTTTATTCACAATCGCCTGTAGAAGTCACAATAATTTGCAAAGAATGACATCAAATTGTTTGTAGATTATCTTATCAAAAAATATTTTATCAATACTATTTACCTAGTAAGGTACGACAATCTTAAATATTATATTTTTATTAATATAAGTACGCGTTGTCCTTTTATTTGTAAGTACGGCTTATTTTAGCCTATCAGTAGTTCCGAGGTTAAAATCTGATTTTTCTCATTGAAGTCGTAATAAAACAATACTTTCAAGTTTAAGTAGATACTTACTACTAATAATTATTATTAAGAAGTAAACTCAAAAGTCACGGTCTCACAAATTACATAGTATATTAACGATGTGCTGAAAAGGTTACATGTTTCCCCCAAACTGGGCATCATCAGGCCTAAAATTTTAAAAATTGAAATAAGAAAGAAGATAAAACCACGAAATAACGTCATCACTAAATCAAGAAAAAAATCAGTGCAAACCCGAGCTCAGGCGACTGGTGGTCCTATGGCCAATATTTGAAATGGCATATACTTGCCGTGTGAATTATTGTACAAGTAAACCATTCACAGGACGTGGCAAGAATAAGACATTAACAAATATTGACCAAGTACACCAGCCGTCTGAGCCCGGCTTAAGAAGCGAAGAATTAGAAGACCCAGTAGAAGATCTGGGCGTGGCCAACTACTTTGGCGGTTATTATTGCTCAAGTAACAAATGTTGAACCTATATTTTGTGATCAATTCCTGATCTCATTTTTGAAATCTTAACTAAACCCATTGTGATTAAAAAACAATGCGTAATTTAATATTTGCATTGGAATATGAAAACTAAACAACACACAGAGTTAAAAAAAAACAACAACAGAGAAAGGCAAAAAATCTAAAGATCTTGAGAAACTTAAGAATTTGTTGAGGGTTGCATTTAAAAAAAAATAGTGACGATAAACCCATGTAAGTACCAAATACTTCCATTTCAGCGATGGACTAAAGGGTAGCGTCGCAAGATATTCATTCATATAATTCCTAATCATTCTGTTCTCAAAATCTATAAAGAAGTAAATTAAAGAATAAACATTTATTTATACCACACTGAATCATTAGGTAAATGAGTAAAAAAATTTCATCAATAAAGGTTTACGAAAATCCCTTGACGAAATTGAGTAATTTTTTTTTCCTAATCGATACAGTAGGATCCTCTCGACATTCTGACATGATTTGTAGAGGGCGCCGCATGGGGGGGCGTAAGCTCGAACAAACCCGGTATCTCAACTCGAACAAACCCCCTTCATAACTCCACTCCTAATTGTCCCGCGACCCCCAGCCTCCGGCCCATCAAAGTACTCGGTGTCACCCGTTGATTCGCGAGAAATTGATGCACCCTTAATTGAGATATCGTGATCAGGTTTGTTCGGGTTTGTTCGGGTTTGTAGCATCTGAACCGGCTGATTATTTAAGAAAATCCGTTGTCGGTTAGATTTGCAAGGCGTGCCCCCCCCCCCCCCCCTGCGACGCCCGCTACACATCATATCAGAATGTCGAGAAGATCCTACTGTATCGATTGGGGAAAAAAATACTCCATTTCGTCAAGGGATTATCGAGGTTTATTTCGCCAGAACGACTCCACTATTAAAGTTTATCCTGTATCAACAAAAGGAGATGCGAATTATTTAGGGACACTGTATATATTGTTATACAAGTATTAAGATGAAACAATCAGTAATGATTCATTACACCTCCGAAAATAAATAAAGATAGATGTAAATAATATAACGCCAAAGTAAAGAACAAATAATATTATCTATAATTTTCCCTCATATAATATAGTAAATATACGAAATCATTGTCTACATTAAGCCTAGCCAATGTGTTTCCACAGAATACAATACCGTATGCGTACGTACTTATTTTCTTACCATCCAGTGTCTACTTTCATTCTAGTAATATGATCTTGAGCGGCACGCGAGAAAATATGAAAATGTAGCGGTCGCTTAATAATAAAGAAACTGCTAAAAATGTGCACAATTTCTGTGTGAATATTATAAATAGTTTTTCACGATGCCGTATTTAGAAGCCGTAACAGTTTTAAATAGTTCCAATTGTGATTCTTACGATGTTCCGTCGATAACCGAGTATTTAAAGGGTAAGTGGTTTTAATCAGTTAATTTTGTAAAAATCAACCCGTATGCTGTTCAACTGTATCGAACAATGGCAAAGGAAGACGCATATATCTTTTGAATACGTATTATAATTTTTTTTTAAATCTTTCCCAGTTTCCTCGCTAATTTTTGTTTAAAGAAAAATACTAAGAAATATTTTTAAGTCAAAGAAAGAATTTATTTTTAACCTCGGACCCGTAAACTTGTGTTTTCAGGGGGACACGTTTCACTATTAATTTCATCCCTGTAACCTCAACCCCCCTAGCGGGGGCGGCTACTGCCGTTGTTTTTCAAATAGGAATGGGTATGTTGTGATACATCTTTTCAAAGGGCATTAAATTTTCTTTGAAATGGCGCTTTGTTTTGTAAATTTGAGCTACGCGCCGCCGAGAAATTGCGTTTTAAAAATGTAATTTTATTGAGTAATACTTACATGTTATCTTATTAAATGTTGAAAATGTCCGCCATTCACCTCCATACAATAGTACAACAACTGTTCAAAGTGTTCTCGGACATTGTGAAGAACATCTGGTGTAATTTGTTACTACAAAACTAAGCGCCATTTTAAAGATAATTTAATGCCCTTTAAAAAGATGTATCACAACATACCCATTCCCATTTGAAAAATCGAGGGCAGTAGCCGCCCCCGCTAGTTTAATGGTCCGAGGTTTTTTTTAATTTTCACGTACACAGCCGTAAACCTTGCTGGACTGTTTTCGATGGGCCACCCTGTATATCTAAATTCATTAAAGGCTGCTAAATAAGATTTAATTTAAAATGTACATCTTGATCACAACCACAAGTTATTTTATAATGTCGCACTATTAGGTCACATACATGTTGATTCGTTTGTAGATTTTTGTAATTTATAAACACCCACTGACAATAAATCACAAATACAGTTTTGTAAGGATGAATATTGTATTTAGGACATGCACACATTTCAAATATTCGAAAATATACGCGCCTACACAGTCGATATAAATGGGACCGCAAAAATTTCTACCTTATAAATAATTATAGGTAATAAAAAGATTTACAAGAATATTTGCATAATCCGGCGCTGTCGAACAAAATTATAAGTTAAAAGTTTCGGATAAAAAAATTATGTAATAATTTCACCAGGCGCACCGAAGAAGCCTGCTGCTCCCTGACATTTGAGCGAGAGTTTTTATAAATTTTAATTTTCAACAGCAACTAAAATATATAATTACCATTAGGCATTAATTTATTAATAGATATTTTAACGGCTCTTTGGAGGGGAATAATTATTTTTGCTTTGCGAGACAAGGAAACTATTTTGTGAGATAAAAAAATTAAATAAAATAAAACTTATTTCCAATGTAAAATTAGTGTCTTTTGCACTAGATAGGAGTAGCACGAACAAACACATGGTGCGCAAAAGTTTTGCAACGTGTTTCATACAAAAATTTTGTCATTAAATAATCATGATAAAAAGAGATGATAATAATAATAATAATAATAATAATAATAATAATAATAGCCGTTTAAAGCCGTGCTACTAGTATATACTTACCTGCAAAAGCAGAGATGACCTAAAATAATAATAATAATAATAATAATAATAATAATAAATGCCTTTTATTAAGATCGGATTTAGTCTAAAATAATAGGGAAGGTATTTTCTTTTCACTTTTCTTCTATGAATATTATATTGCAAGATAAGGAGGACCAGTACAGGGATCTCGGAAACCGTAAGAGATACGAAGTCGGTTAAATAGAGGCAAAGTTGCGCATTTACGTGCCTAATATTATGCCGTTTAGAAAGTTTTAAAATTCTGAATAGTTCCGGAGATATCCGGAAAAAAACGAAATTCTGAAAAATCGTTACATTTTTTTCCTGGGTTTTTTTGAGATCGAATTCTAAAGTTAATTACACTTTTACATTGCCACTTTATTCGCTCTATCTAACAGCGTTAATTGTTTTGTAATCCGACGAGTCGTCTTCGAAGGGCCATTATCGACTTTCTTTTTTTAAATACGGTCCTGTTTTCCTGATATTGGAATTCGAGAGCATTTTCTTCCGAATGCAACGATGTATGACACATTGTGGTTTAATGACGTTTCGAGGATTTTTTGAATAACACAGGATATTTTTGGAATACGGTCCTGTATTTATCCTAATTTTATAAATAATACCTCATAAGTAAGCTCTCAATTTTTACTTATGTTGGACTAGTTCAATAAATAACAAATCGTTTAATAATAAACCACAAATAAGTGAACAAAAAATAATGCCATAATAAACAATAATAAGTGAACAAAAAACATAACAGAACAGTAATAAAGCGAAAAACGAAAAAAGTAAGGAACTACTACCAATCAGGTGTTCAAAATGATTTCCGTTATTTTGGTTGTCTCCTTTCTGGACACTTCTCCAACACTGCTAATTGCCACATATCAGTTTTTTTGAGATAAAATAAAACACAATAGAATATCAAACTTTTCAGCATTTGTAAAATTATGTTCCATATTTTCTGGAAAATAGAAAACCTCTTAAAACGCTCTCAAACGATCACAATGGGAATGTCAAGTGAAACAAATCACGCGCCACAATCTTAATTTTATTGTTTCAAACGTATGTACTTTTCTTTTAAATTTCGAATCAACAGAAATTTAAAATAATGTCTCTGTATTTTGTTCACTTATCTGTGGTTTATTATTAAATTATTTGTTATTTATTGAACTAGTCCAACATAAGTAAAAATTTAGAGCTTACTTATGAGGTATTATTTATAAAATTAGGATAAATACAGGACCGTATCCCAAAATATCCGTGTTGTTCATTAAACCACAATGTATCATACATCGTTGCATTCGGAAGAAAAAAGGTCTCAAATTTCAATATCAGGAAAACAGACCCGTATTTAAAAGAAGAAAGTCGATAATGGCCCTTCGAAGAGGACTCGTCGGATTACACAACAATTCACGCTGTTAGATAGAGCGGAAAAAGTGGCAATGTAAAAGTGCAATTTACTTTAGAATTCGATCTCAAAAAAAAAACAGGAAACAAATAAAATGATTTTTCAGATTTTGGTTTTTTCCGGATATCTCCGGAACTACTCGGAATTTTGAAACTTTCTAAACGGCATATTATTATTAGGCACGTAAGTGCGCAACTTTACCTCCATTTAACCGACTTCGTATCTCTTACGGTTTCCGAGATCCCTGTAGTGGCCCTCCTCATCTTGGACACGGTGTATAGGGTAGGGTGGGGTTAACTGATCCACTTTAGGACCAACCTCATGTTTCCGGCGTTTTATATAACTTTAATACTTCAGTTATTTGTATCACAAGCATTATTGATAGACATGAAATTATAATATTTATGATAAAATTAAGAAAAGGTTTTGTAATGATCTGTAAAATGGCTCACTTAACCTGCCAGGCAGGTTAACTGATCCAGTCAGTAAGGTTAACTGAACAGTGCCATAATTATGTAATTAACAAAAAGTTAAGATAAGTTTAAACAAAATATTTACTTCCAAATACAAACATAATATTAAAAAACAATTATTAATATACAATGAAACTAAATTCACTAAAATCTACATTAAATGAAAACATGTTTGCAGACCTAGCACTACTACTTTTTATTGGCCTGGGTAACTTATAAATAATATCCTCTTTCGGAACAAAACCGCTTTCAGTTCTTAAGGATAACTTAGTTTGATTGTTACGTTTCAGAAAAGTGACGTCATAACCATTAAGAAGAATATCTTCGATTTTCGCCACGTAATGTCTAAAATTTGATACGGTCTATAACCATAATGAATATTTGATGCCCGTTGCAGGTATTCCTTAAGTAATAACTCTTCTTCTTGGGTAAAGACCATTAGATGCTCATTATTGGGACGAAAATTCATCATTTCCAAATCCTTATCACGGCATTTGACCACATAACGTTTTAGTGTAATTCGGGAAATGTTAAACCCAATTGCCACATTTCTAGTTGCCCGACCATTTATTAGGACTTCCTGACAAGCCTGTTTAAGTGTTTGGACACTATATGAGGCCATTATTTGCAAAACTCGCCCTATGCTTTGAAGTAAATTGTTCAGGAAATGAAAAAAACTGCTCACAGCTCAACTAATGCATTTTCTTAGTTGTTTTTTTTTTCACTGGAAGCTTTGTACTAACAGAAAAACAAAACCGCTAATTAGAAACCTAAAACTTTAGCCATTTTGCAAAAAATAAATAAATAAAGTGCATAGAGACAGTTTTGCAAATAAAATTAAGAAATAAAACAAAAACGACAAATTTTAATTAAGTTTATTTAATGGTATAGAAAAAAAAACATTTGTTTCTAACAAAAATAAATGTAGCAAATTCAGTCAAGACAAAATAAAAATGTAAATTTTTCAAACAGGAAAATCCTCACTTTGATTTTGGCATCTCTCCAAAATGTCACCCTCTTCACGTGCAGCGGCAGGAGTTGAGAGGTGACTTTTATAAAAAGTTAGTTGTGGAAGATTCCTCCAATCCTTCCCATAGTGTTGAACCAGCAGCTTATCAATACTACTTTTGTCGCCCTTCAATTGATTGCCTAATGGTATTTCTTTAGGCGACAGCGAGGAAACTGTGCAATTTTTTTTGCAAATGCCTTTAGGATGCCCACTGTCAGTGCGGTAATTGGTTTCACCTTGCACCAGAACACTACCATTATTCCTGATGAAAATGAAACGTTTGGCCTTATTGAACTCAAAATGCCATGATGAGGGATTCTTAACTACTCTTTTGGTTTCTGCCCTCCAGTCGAATACTCTCCAGTCTTACACCCAACTTTCGATCAGTAGCATGTTTCTTAATTAAATCATCATATTGACCAGGTTCGACAATTACTGGTGTCTTCTTTATATCCTTTTCAACCAGACCAAAAAGCCGGTCAGGGGGAATGAAGGAATGTCCAACTATCGGGAAAATCAGTTCCAGACGATTAATGTTTTTTGGCGCCTCTTCTTGAAGCCAGTGGGCCAGCATTGCCATCATTATAGTATTCTTATTTTGGCCGCCACACCCGTCAGCAAATAAATTTATTTTTGTTACGGAATTTTCAAAATTGAAGTTAACCAAAACATCTCGAACAGCTGATGCTATAGCATTCGAATTTTTCGGGGATTGAATTTCGGTCCATAAGTATGAAAAGACATTTGTGTGTCTTAACTGAGTCTGGGAACTACCACATACGACTGTAAAATTGTGGTAATTTATTTGCTAGCTGAAGTAGGCAGATTGGTCAGGCAACCGTGGTAAGGCCAGATTCTTCTGGCAATCAAAAGAAAATGTGACTGTTTTTGGTTTAGTGTATTTAAGTAATTTGAAAAAGGCTTTTGCCTTCAAGACGTGGAGGCGATGTTCTACAATTAATTGTTGCCTTCCACTCGCGGATGTCATTGACTTAAGCTGTTCTTTCGTCCTTAGGCAGAAAGAACAGCAGTCAGTCTGTGGGGTTCCAAAGGCAATATTGTAATAAGCATTTACATATTTTCTGAAATAGCTTATTTTCACATGCAGACCTTCCGGAGTTCTTGCCAGATATTGCCTGTAGAGCTTTTTAAAAGTAAGGTCACATGGTAAGTACATCCGGACACTTGACTTGCTTCGGCAATAGTGTGATTCAACACACTGAATTGATTCAATGAATTGTTTTAAGCTTTTTTGCTTGTCAATATTTTATACACCTACTCGATCGCCACCTCTGCGTTCCTTAGGGACAGCCCCGTGAAGCACAAAATTTCTCATTACCCTTTGAATTCTATCTTTACTAAAATTTGATATTTCCAAAAAGGCATTTCGGCATATTCTAATCAAGTGCCCATCTTTCAAACGGATATTGTATTGTATAGAAACCTGAGCGTGTTCTGTTTTACCTTTTTTGCGTTTGTTCCCTGTGCAGCAAGCCAGTATTCGCATATCTTGTTCTATCTTGTCTTTAGATTCGTACAAGTACGCATGACACTCCTTGACCTGCGCCATCGTTAGTGTTGTGCAATAATAAGGTTGCCCTGGTCGACCATCATGCTTGCAGGTCGGATACATTGCCAAAGTCTGTGGTAAATGTCTGGAATAGAACAGCAGCAATTCATTAAAAGATTCTATGACACACACAAAAATGATGTACCTACCGCATACGCTTGTCAATATTCCTTCTGTAGTTTTCTGGTTGACGTTCTTTTTTACGTCCTTTTCCAGCGGGGCTAGGTATAACACTTATGCTAGCATTTAGTATTTCCATAGAAATAAGACGTAAAACCAAATTTAATGAACAAAGTACACAACCTCAACAATCGTCTAAAATAATAAGACTGACAGCGACAGTAAGTCACGTGATCATACTAATGCACGCTATTGGTTCTAACCCATTCAGCGAGTTTTGCAACTAACTACGTGGAGCATAGGGCTAGTTTTGCAAATAACTAGTTCTTTTGATGTTACATTTAGGTATCAAAGAGCTTGTTTTGAGCGGAACTGACTTGACCAAACGATTCGCCTTATGAAACTGAACATTTCTGACGTAAAAAACAATTTTCGGCAAAAATGTCGATTAGCGAGTTTTGCAAATAATGGCCTCATATGACGTATTATTGGTTGTACGAGACCTTTTTCTCGGCATCGTCTACAAAGAAGAATATTAAAACAAATAAGAAAATTTCGAAGCAGGTTAACCGGACACCTGTTCATTTATCCCCTATAGCAGCTGTCCAGTTAAACCCACTCCGTCTTCAAACCCAAAAACGATGAAATTTTTTTAAAATAATTGCTGTCGAGGAACCTAAATATCTACAAATAACACTAAAATACTTACCAAAATATACAACACACTTCTTTTAACACGACGTTATTTCGACAAAAATAAACAGGAAATAGGGGCCAAAAAATTTACTCGGCGGCCATTAAAAATGTTTAGACTGAATAAATGCGTTCCTGTTGATAATAGAGGGACTTGTACGAAATGCTACAAATAAATGTCTAGTAAGGCGTCTTAAGACGAAAGTTAATAGTAACCCTCACTAAAAGGTGGCAGTTAGATCACACTGTTCAGTTAACCCGCCTGTTCACTTAACCCCATCCTACCCTAAATGTTGCGTGGAAAATCTTGCACACCTAAATATTATTCTATGATTATATGTTGTCAATGTCAATACACATTGAACGTTTTTTTTGTTTCCCTTTTAAGTAATAGAATATTAATTTTTCTCTTGTTGAAAATTTCATACCTACGAGCGTTGAACGACCCATATTATATACCTATAGATGCTATTAATAGTGAACAAGAGTGAAAGTGTAAAAATGAAGATAAGGCGAACGCAACAAAATGCAGTTTAACGATCGTCGCGTTGTTACATGAATGATTATGAAACAATTCTGTTGTATCTATAATTTTCGATATTATCGGAAATGGCAACCATTGTACAGTAAAGCATTTCTGGAAGAAATGCTAATAATTTTAAAGAAGAGTCTAAAATACTGGATAGTAGTAAAAGAAGTATAAATTATGCTTTAAACATTTCTCAAGTAAAAATAAAAAATTAACATACTTAAAAATAAATTTGTATTTTTCGTAATCCACAATGCAAAGAATACAATTTAAAAAATAAGTATTGTCTATAAGTCTAAACATATAATGATAAAGTATACAGGGTGTCGGGCTATTATTAGCCAAAAGTCATTAGCAAGTTCTGCAGCGACATGCTTTCAAATTAAAAAAATCGGAATATTTCCGAAGGTATTTGGGAAACCCCGTCTCATTTTTGCGATTGCTGTATGTCTTATGATTAACGCGATCGCTGTAGAGCGCATTATTATCTGGAATACGACTGCGATTATGTCGTGAGCAAAAGTTTACTACCATCCATGCTTATAAATATAAACTTCTTGCTCTTGTTCAACTAAAAAATTGTATTAATCTTCTTTTTTTTAGCAACGAATGAATATGGGATAACGGCACTTTGCGTTGGAGGACTAGCACTAATTATTGTCATATTTATGTTTATTGATACTCTAACATATGTGATTCATCATTCGTCTCCAACAGTAAAGGGATATACAGCCTTCGTCATAGCAGTATACCCGGTAATTAAATTTAAAAAAAAAATCATAAAATATGGATAACGAAAACGAAATTTTAATCCAGTTTCAAGCAGTCTTGAGAAAACGATTTTCTACTGAAGTTCTAGTAAACTTTGACACCATCAATAGACATATTTTGTTGCAAACATTATTAGCAACTAGTCAATTAGCTGGGAGTTATTCATAAAATAGATTAGAAAAATTACAATAAGAAATGTTTTTCAACCCAAGATCTAAATAACATTGTGTCTCACAGGGAAGAATTGAATTATACCTTTTGTTAAACAAAGCGTGTCCCTGAAAGCTTGAAGAAATTTACAATTTTAAAGAATGAATATTAATATTAGTTTACTAAAATATCAGTCGAGATCTATAAAATATAAAGAACTGAATCATTTTATTAGATAATCCGTCTTAAAAAGGGTTTCAAATTAGAGGGCGCTGGTCACATACACTATACAGGGTGTTATGGAAATGACGTATTATATTTAAACCGGCAATTCCTGAGATAAAGATAAACTGTGTGGCACTGCGATATATGTAAGAAATCAAGGAATTCTGGCCGTACACCTTAAACTATTTGGACAAAATAAAATAATTTAAACACTTTTCTCCCCCACATTCCGTAATACCTTTTTGTACAATTAATTGAAGAATATTTACGACGGACTATGTTTTAAACAACCCGAAAAAACATATGGAATAGTAATATCACTAGGTCAAATGCCAATGACCTCTTGACGGCTTACATCGGCTGAGCGAAGTAGTTTCATATAGAGCCGCACGCTTGCAGTCTGTTAGTTGAAGACCAACCAGCGGCCGGATACGTTGTGTCTCGTCGATCACCAACACACTCTCAGCAATCCGCTGTTTTTCGGTTTACGCGTCCCTAAATAATTTTTGAATATTGTTTTCATTGACGCGTTTCTTCTGGACGTCAAATTTCGTCGCGTGTAATAAAATCTAATAATCTGTAGTATAATCTGTATTATTGTATTTTTAAAAGCTAAATATCGGTTCTGTTTCACTATTACTGTCTGTACATACAGTGTTTCCAGGAGTGTTCCCATGAAAAAGAAAAAAAATGCCTGGATTTCCTCGCTCTTTAGGTATAAAGATAAATACAAGGAAGTAGAAAATAATTTATTTTTATAATTTTATATGGAATTTCAGTTTTACATTAAGTTTGGCAACATTGCCATTGGGTCTGGGTGGGGTGAAATGTTGTACAGTAGCGCGGACTGACCTGTGAGTACGAGTGTTTGTTACCCCACTTTTAAAACGGTCGATTTAAAAAAAATAAAACATGTAGCGCTTCTCTAGGACACCCAAGGAGTCACTCATTTAAATATAATATGTCATTTCCATAACACCCTGTATATAATAAATCTATGATTTTTCTTACCTGTTATTGAGTATTTTTAATTCAAGATCTCAATGAAGGGCAATTTCTAAACTAAAAAGGTATGCTGCCTCAGTTGCTCTATTGCCCATAAGTATGGGGGTATGTTTAATTAGAGGAAAACATAATAGAACCTAATGTTTTATAGTGTAGACGGGAATTGTAGTATTTTTATAAATACGGAATGATTTAATTTTATAACTACTTTTCTTTAAACCTTAGGTAGCATGTCTAGTAAGCTACAGTGCGATCTTGGTACCCAGGGCTTATTTGCTATCGGAAGCGTTAACCCAAGGAATGGTTATGTCAGGAATGTATCAATTATTCTGCCTTTTCGTCTCCTATTCAGGCGGAGTCACCGAACTAGTCACGATGGTTAAACCGAACCATTTAAGTTTACAAGTGGGACCGTTATGTTGTTTTCCCTGTCTCTCCATACTGCCGAAATATGAAGTGAACAAGTAAGTATGTATGATTTAATATTATTTATAATTTTAATAATTAATTTAAAATAATATGCAGTAAACTGCAGTATTAGAAATACCAAGCGAATACTTTCTATATAATTACATCAGTTATTGGAATGTATTAATTGTATGTTCTTTACCGCATTACACCGAAATATGCACTTAAGTATTACTTGCAGACTTGCTGCAATGCAAATAAGCATCTAATATTTAGTAACAGCTATTGCATAAGAACTGCCTATGTTGTACGATTGCGGTAAAAAAAATGCGTGTACCAATTTGTCATTTCACGAATTTTTTGAAAATATTTTTGGTGTAACGGGCCCTCCAAAGGTAAAATCTCGATGCATTCAGCGAGACGCTAGGTTTTAATTATACAGTGTTATGATAAAGAAACGAATTAGCCTTTTATACAGGGTTGCCCAGAAGTCCGGAATAAAATTAATATAGCCTTAACCTGTAACTTTTGGGGAAAACGCTCGGACACGTCAATTTAGCTTTATATATGCTCACATTTTGACTTATTCGTTTGTTTTTTTTATAGACATTTGTCAAAGATATGACAGCCACAGCTTGTGGCACATCATTTGAAAGCTAATATCTCGTACAATATGTTCATAAATTTTAGCGCGATTCTGTCAAGCTATTTCAAAATGGCGACTGGTAAAAGTTTTTAAAAAATCTCTATTTAAATAGCGGAAATTATAAATCATTGATGTTTTTTTATCTTTCAAGGTAAGAAATCTTCTGAACGCGACACAATGAAGATTTCTTACCTTGAAAGGTAAAAAAACCATCAATGATTTATAATTTCCGCTTATGCAAATAGAGATTTTTTTAAAAACTTTAAACAGTCGCCATTTTGAATTAGCTTGGCAGAATCGCGCTAAAATTTATGAGCATACTGTACGAGATATTAGCTTTTAAATGATGTATCACAAGCTGTATGTTTCTATTTAAAAAAAAGATCGATGTCGTCATATCTTTGACAAATGTCTATAAAAAAACAAACGAATAACGGCAACATGTAAGCATATATAAAAATAAATTGACGTGTCCGAGCGTTTTCCCCTTCTAATAAATTTAAAACATAGTTTTTAAGGTTTACCACAACGTTAAGGTTGCCTTAGCTAAGATCTAACTTAAAGTAACATTCAAATATCGGTCTTTAATCAAGAATCGCTCGGACCCGTCAAACTTATTTTTTTAATTGAATGTTATGATCTACCCTGTATAATATCATTTTTCTAAAAAAAAATGCATTTCGAAAAAATAAATTTGATGGGTCCGAGCGATTCTTGATGAAGTGGACGATATTCCATATATCCGTTTCTTTATCATAACCCTGTATAGGATTATATGAATTATATGTCTGTATATTATTTCAGAAAAACCATAATGTGCCTGAAGCTCTTAGTTCTGCAACTTCCTTTAGTCCAAGGATTAGTATATTTTGTCCTTTTAGTTATGTGGGCAGAGGCTGAGGTAAGTAATATAATAGTGTAGGTATACAAGGTGTATAATGTATCAGGATACCTGGAAAGATGATTACATGGTATAATAAAGGTAGTAAATCATATAACAAAAAGTCGAAAACCCATATTTTTCGAGTTATAGCTCTCCAAAAAGTTCTACCATTAATTTTTTTTTCTAATTTTTAATCTTGCGATTAAATTTCTAAACTATCAAGTTCATATTTGGCATAGGAACTATGCTTAATGACTTCTATCATTCTGTTATAAAAATGTTTATTGGTCAGTGGCGGTTTTTCCACAGGAACACATGCGCACGTGCACCCCCAAAACGAATTAAAAAAAATATTAATTTAAATTCATTGAATATTATTATCGTATAAAGTCCGACCCTCCCTAATATTTTATCGTACCGTCAACCAAAGTATATTATAGGCTCTCGATCCGGCAACCGTGCCTCGGTCGAGTTTAATGACGATTATGACGAGACTTGCTCGCATGTGCGATTAAGTAGGCGAGGCATAATGCAGTTTCTCTCTAGTAACAGGTGGCGGGAGACAACGGATGATAGCGGGGCTATGGCGATTTAACATGGGAAAGGCGCACAAGTCTGTTCGTGCATCTAGTTAGAAATTCGAGCGTGTATGTTTTAATATTATATTATTATTTATTAAGTTAAAATGAATAGTTTGACGGTGGACTATTTAAAAAATAACTTTAGTTTGGAGCAAAATATTGAAGTGAAGAATGCGGGAAGACCTAAGCCCGAAATAAATTTAACGCAGACCACAAAGAGTAAATCTAGGGACTGTATTAGAAAGTTTAAAAATTAAATATATGAAAAAAAAATTATAGAGGGTATTCCAAACTTTAATGAGGCTGTTATTAGTCAATTGTCTACAATTAAGAACCGAAGAACGGACTTTACGTTTAAGCACTATACACACTAAGAAAACCTTTCTTATTTTCCAAAAGTCGTATTTCCTTGTGTAAAATAAAAAAATAAATAAAAATATGTTTTAATTAACGCATTTTCTTATTACTTATTTTCTTTCTACACGCCTAGAAAGTAATTGTGTGGTCGTTACACAAAAATAACATTTTAAAAATAATTTCCGCCACTTTTATTGGTATATCTTTTTTGTTTCGACAGTTATCAGAAATATAATCGTTTTAAAGACAAATGAATAACTAATAAAAAAGGTACTCTTTATTGGAATTATTGTCACAATTTTAACCATTTCGTTCGCTGTCAGGGCCTTTCCCGACCAATTGAGGCAGTCAAGTCAAGTTTTCGACTTTAATGTTCAATAACTAGTTTTCGACTTTTTGTTATGACTGAAACTACCTTTATTTTAACCATGTAGTGTCACCTCTCCAAGTATCCTGTATAAACGCATTACCGTTAAGCGAACCTGCCACGATAGCATGAGTAATAATAAAGTTATTACTAATGTGGTAATCTACTAATGGAACATAATACATAATCAATAATAATGTTATTACTATATTGGGGCTATGGGGTGTTTTTTGCTTCCGTTTATGTGTAGTTCATATTTTATATTAATGATAATTATTTTTCGTTGGGGATATATCGATTGGTTCTTACATTCAAAATAATACGAGCTGTTTCAAAGAATAATGCGTATCCATCTAAGAAATAAAAAGTCTATGCTTGTCAGGTGGTATTAATATCAAATACCAATATGGAAAATTATTATTTCCAGACCACCTTATACAATAAGGGCGTATTTTTGTCTACACAGTAGCACTTTAAAATACTATTTCAGATTGAATGGTACTACCAAGAAAAGGAAGCCCTCTCCATTGATAGGATGCAACCACCTGTAGACCGGTTTAGAACTTATTTGTACCTACGGGTATGTACACCTACCCTGTACTGACGAGAACAAATAAGTTCTAAACCGGTCTACAGGTGGTTGCATCCTATCAATGAAGAGGGCTTCATTTTCTTGGTAGTACCATTCAATCTGAAATAGTATTTTAAAGTGCCACTGTGTAGACAAAAATACGCCCTTATTGTATAAGGATCATCGGGTGGTCTGGAAATAATAATTTTCCATATTGGTATTTGAATATTGCGTAGTTATTAAAAATAATTTGCGTTCCGTGCAAAATTTCATGTTTTCAATTGCAAGGAGAATTGTATAATGCGCCATTGATATTATACATTTCTTTCCATCGTCGACATAGTCGGTACATAATAGGGGAGCACTTTTAAGTGATTTTTAAATACCATGCGATGTTATAATTTGAAAAACTTCATTTGTAATAATTTTATTGTATTTAAATATTAGCATCCATCTTCGGTATGCTAAGCGGATACATTTTTTTTAGAGCTTATATGAAATAAACTACATGTACCTGCAACCAGTGATAATCACCTCCATCCTATTTGGTATTTGGGGTATATTAATGGCCATAAACCTACTAAGGGACACCCTAAATCCCGAGTTTATTCTACTACAAAAGTTCCTGGTCCTGCAAATGGTCTTATTATTATCAAAGCTGCAAGGTGTTATGACTAGAGCGTTGGTATGGTTTAATGTTTTGCCTTGTAATCCACCTATAACACCACAAGCTTATGCTACACGTAAGTTCTTAAACAAAATAGAGTTCGCAACCAACATTATATTGGTGGAAAAAACACAAACACCAAAAATATTATTAAAATAAACTGTTTTAAATCATTGCGATTAGGACACCATGTATACTGTATATTATGTTACAGTGAAAGTAGGAAATCTAGCGAATATTAACAATTACTAGTTAATGGTAACAATTACTCACTGGATCAGTGAATGTCGCGTTCTAACGAAATTTGCCTACTTATACTAGTAATTATTAGCAATCGCTAGTGAAAGCAATATTCACTAAAAAATGTCAGTAAAAGTTGCTACGCAGTTGAAGTGTATGGGATAAAATAAAACCTTCAAGATGATTGAATCTTCTCAATATTTAACTTTTAAAATTGCAGTTTCTTTAATATATTTAAACAGTAAACAAAAACAAACTCAAAACAGTAAATCAACTTACTACTGTTTTATTCAAACCAGACATTGAAATTTCGTATTCTTTTATATGTATTTCCTACTGTGCTCCAGTGAATGTTAGCATTTGCTAGTAAAAATGTGGTAGAAATATGGTTATTGAGCTTCTACTGAAGTGGTGTTCGCAAATCAGAGAATGTGTACTTTTACTAGTCATTGTTAACATTTACTGAATTCTCCCTTTTACTGTAACATATTTTAAGATTACTGTAATCAATAATTTCACATTTTTTAGTGATCCACAATATGCTTATGATAATGGAAATGGTGATATTAGGATTTGTGGCAAGAAATCTTTACAAGCGAAACATACCAGATATTGAAAATAGCAAACCCAAAACTACCTCCATTATAAGTACACTAGGAACCTCAAATATAAGAAATGGAAGCAATACTTCTAGTAAATCAAATTCAATCAAAAACAATACTGAAACGAATTGCTATAACAATTCCGTTTGTGTAATTTCGGCTTGATATTTATATGAAATTAGGAAACCAATCTCGATAAAGGTAAATAGTTTTTAAGACAAGTTTGTTGGTATAAGTTCTTTTCAGCATTGTAGTGAAATTTCCTGCCATTTTTTGTCTAGAATGCACAATAATCCACACTGTCGGTGGTAAACGCAGAATTTTTATATTTTAAATCGTGAGAAAAAAATGTTGTAATTTGACGTTAAATGTATGTAAATAATAAAATTAAGAAAAATGTGTATATTTTTTTACGAATTAAAGTTGTTAACACTGTTTGGCATTTTTTATTTCACGAATATACAATGTAACAGTAGATAATATTTTTTCCTTGGGTTTTAAAGTCAGAAAATATAAAAATCAAGCAATTTATCAAGTAATTGAATTTAGTGTATAAAAATGAGGGAAATAAGGAAAACATTGCCATTAAACAGGACCATAAATTTAACAAAATGGATGCTAACTCTTATAAAGTTATTTTTTTAATAAACATTTTTTAAACTTACAATAATATAAATGATTCACCTTTCACACACCTTTGTAACAATAAATTACATGTATCTGCGTCTATTTAATAAAAACCTGCATAAAAAACAATAACACTTGGTATATTATTATGTCTCTAACAGGATTCGTAAACTCATTCATAAATTAGAATTTTTAAATAGGAAGTAATAGTCTACAAAGCTTTCGTAGAATCAATTGTAAGATATGGAATACTGCCCTTTTATATTATATGTTTATGGAATATTGGTATGGGGTGGACTTTTAATAAGGGTATCATTTAACTGGTTAGTAAAATATTCTTATTTTTGCGAGCAGAAAAATGTAATCGATCATCCAAAATGGCTAGTTGGTCAGCAAACATTTCTGAATCGTGACAGTGCCTTGGGAAAACTAGTGAAAACCCGCCCCCGCTACACCTTTTGTAGCCGATTTCCTTCTGTATTCGACAAACGAAAACACAAGAAAGTTACATAAATTGACAGTGCCCTGGGACCTCTGAAGTAAACTGCTTCTAGACATGTTTTTTCTAATGACCAATTGTAAACTCTTGCTGACCAAGTAATCATTTCGCAGCTCGACTGTTAATAACGGCAAGCCATTTAATTAATTATCTTTTAATAATAGCCTGTACAAATTAAACATAATACAAAAATATATACTAAAAATTATATTGAGAAAAAAATAGATTATACCATACACATGTAGTTTTTAATAAAGATATTTCTAACATTCCAACAATTTATATTCACACAATTTGCTATCATATGCACACTCGACCTAATTTGATACTTGTTGTTGATCATGCTTATGAAACAAGAATAAGGATCAGCAAGCAAATTAAACTACCAATAAGTACTAACAATCTCAATCTGAGATACGTAAACTATTTTGGTCCTAAACTTTACAATTTGCTGCCGGATGAAGTAAGAAATTGATCCAAAATAAAAAGGTTTAAATTATTAAGTAGGAAGGTGATTTTTGAGAACGTTTATCAATTTGAAGGGTTCTTAAACTAATTCTGTTGTATTGTGTCTGTGTGTAGGTTTAATGATCCGAGTTATAAATAAGGAAACTATGACTTTTTGTGTTAACTGAGACTTTTTATTATGGTTTTTTCTCTCAAATTTCTTAATATACAGATAAATGATATTTTTACATAAAAACCTGTCAATACTTCATATACAGATGTTTCACATCTAGGTGCTTGTTAAAATCATATTATGTAACATATAAGAACACTAATCTAATTAACTTATAAGTATTGCTGTTATAATGGATATTAATGAAATTAAATAAAGTATAAATAAATTACAAGGAAAGAAAACACTATTATATTACACGCGATTCTAATACTATATAACACGAAGAATCTGTGGGTAGAAAAATAAATCAGGTTTTGACCAAACTGAAAAATGATAGTTTAAATAACAAAAAACGCACAGTCGGCGTTGAAATACTAGCTTCAATACTGTGATCTTAACCACAATTAAACAAATACTGAATCCACGTTTTGATAATTTGTCTTCAATGTGAAGAAGAAAAGAACTAGATAGTCAAAGTGATACGAACCAAAATTTTGTTTTTCTTTGAAGTATTAAACAGCCATGGCCATATTTAATTTTGGGTGAGGGTCATATCCCATAAGCTCAAAGTCATCAATTGTAAAATCCTCTATATTTTCGACCTCCCTCTTGATTTTAAGCTGAGGAAAAGGCCTGGGTTGCCTAGTAAGTTGCTCTCTTAAAGCATCCACATGATTGAGGTACACATGGCTGTCACCTAGTGTGTGAATAAAATCTCCAGGCTAAAAAAAAAAGTGTGTAACGAAAGGAAAATTTTATTATTATTTTCTCAGATAGATAATAATATTTGCTTATTCTTAAATATCTAAATCGTATTCTGACGTTCGTTATTTCTCATTATTTGGGCGAGAGAATTTAAAAAATATACTTATTTTAAAAAGTATTTCAAAAATTCACTAGAAAGATTTTCAAAAATAATTTTTTTTTTAAATTATAGAAAATCGAGAATTTGGAATATAAAATGAAAAGACCACTTTAGCGATATGATAAATCCGTATTTTACCCAAACTTACCTTAAGCTTAGTAATATGGGCAATCATATAAGTTAATAATGCATAACTAGCAATATTAAATGGTACACCCAGCCCCATATCTGCTGACCTTTGGTATAGCTGACAAGATAATTCCCCATTTGCTACAAAAAATTGTACCAGACAATGGCAAGGGGGTAACGCCATTTCTGGAATATCTATTGGGTTCCAAGCACACATTATTATTCGCCTATCGTTAGGTTTCGTTTTAATAGTATTAATAACATGAGAGAGTTGGTCTATACCCTTATTCTTGTAATCTGCAAGCATTCCTTTATATTCTGCTCCATAGTGCCTCCACTGAAAACCATAGATGGGGCCCAAATCACCTTCTTCCCTCTCGTTAAGTCCCACGGAATCTAAAAATTCCCGAGTACTGTTTGCATCCCAAATATGAACATTTTTGTCTCGTAATTCAAAAGCATTGGTGCTTCCTTTAATAAACCAAAGAAGTTCCTCAACTACAGCTCTCCAAAATACTCGCTTGGTTGTTAAAAGTGGAAAATTACCATCCCTTAAGGAATAACGCATTTGAGCCCCAAATATTGAGTAAGTTCCCACTGTAGTTCTGTCATCTCTTTTGGGACCCTGTTCTAAGATGTGCTTGATATGATTCAGATATTGATATTCTTCATGACTTTCTTGTACTTGCTTAATAGATTTCTTTAGTACCTCAGCGTCACCATTAATATAAATTTCTTTTTTGAGATTGTTGGTCTTTTCTGCTAAATTACTGAAAATAAAGTTCCTTTTTGGTAGAGGTAAGTTTTGCATCTTAAACAGAACATTTTGTTCATAAATTATTAATTCACTATTTTCAAAACAAAAATAAAAACCAGGGTACCTTTAGTAGGCATGCATCTATTAATGAAAACTCTATTATCCAGGTTCCCTACGACGAGAAAATAGTATCAGACAGTTATTGGCCACACACACTTCTTCCACAGTGATTGGCCACGGCCAACGATTATTTACACTGATGTTATAACATTTATGGTACTAAATTAAGATAAAACTATAAAAAACAATCATATAAAATGATTTTAAAAACAAAAAGTGAACATAGTGATTGGCTCTAGAAGTTAAGTTTCAGAAAAACAATTTCCCGCCATTTTCTTTGAGGTTATATTAATCCAAACTTATTATTTATCTAGAAAATACATAGAAATAAGTACAAACAATGAAAATGGAAAATACCATGCTCTAAAATACACAATGCCTTATCTGAATCGGTTTAAAAACTACGAAATTTGCATTGTGTGGACACAATTATAAGCTGAAGATTTACGGTATTCTCACTTTGGTAGGTTAAAAACAAAACTTGGCGCTACTAGCTAGTACATAGTAGTAATGATTTAGGAATATATGATTCTTTTTATGTCGCGTTGTATCTTTTGACGACCCATCACTATGTGAGGGGCCAACGACTGCCCTCTTTACCCTATATCGGCCACAATCCAAATACGTACACCACCTTTAAAAACAATTAATACTTATTACTTACCAAGACATCTTCTAACGAGTTTACAGGACTCTTTACCAGTCTATTTAAACAAATTTAGATATTTATAACAATGTACCTATTAAAAAAAAATTAAAACACATCTAACACATTTCACCATTAGTCGAGTTTTCCCGCCTTTTTAGAACCTTACCGTTCATGTCCGTTTATCGTCGTTTTGAGAACAGCTCCTACTCCTACGTTGCCAAGAATACGTATGTCTAAGGTCATGGTGTCTAAGGTCTAACGCCAGGGAGACTAATTTTCAAAATATTAAAATTAACCAATGGTAAGTCATTATCAACTGATCAAAGCTTACCCCACTGACGGCCATAAAGGGGCCCACAGGGCGGGTAGGATTCCCACGCTAATTTGCTTAAGCTAATTTTCAAAAAACATTTCCAGCCCAATTCCTCTGTGCTGGATGCTGACCACCTAGACGCCATTACAATTCTCGAAAAGAAAATCCCTTGTGCTCTTACGACAGATTAGAAGTGTGAGAATGACAGTATAACAATCAGCTGATTGTTGTTTTTGTAAACAATTTGGTATCTTTTAGGGCTTAGCAGAAGACATACGCGGGCCAGAAACTATACTCTTTCCTTTATATTGGACTTGGAGCTTCGACCAAGAAATTGTCAAGTTTTAATTTTAATGGAAAACAAAAATAGTCATGTGTTTCTGGATTTTACATTTAACAGCGTAAAAGGTGATTGTAGTTTTACATGCTTTTGCTTCCTAAAAGTTCAGAAATGAACGAGTTAAATGAAAAAACGTGGAAGTCAATCGAACTACTAAAGTTCTTACTCACAAAAATTTCGAAGAAACAATATTGTAGTTATATAAGTTTAGTAATTAAATTAAATAGTGGATGCACTTGTGGAAGAAAGTGCCCTTACCTAGTTGTAGTGTGAAAACGATATTTACATCATTTATTAACAAATTATTTTATTTCCAGCTGGAAGAGTTGTGATAGAATTGTTTAAAGATGTAGTACCTCAAACAGTTAACAATTTTCATGCTCTTTGCACAGGAGCCAAAGGAATTGGAATTCAGGGAAAGCCTCTACACCTTAAGGGAACAAGAATCCACAGGGGTATGTTATTTCAACAATTTTTTTTTGATATCTTGTAACTTTTGTATACCCATTTGCTTAAAAAAAAATAGCATTGCTTTAATACCAGTCATAGCATTTTGTGGGGGTATCTAATTGTCAATTTCTAGCTGGCTCTTACAGTTTCTAGGTCCATACCTTGCATTTTATAGGGTGAATCATGTCAACATTAAACTTCCACAGTTTTAGTGACCCTTTCCACATTCTATCTGATTGGTAGTTTAACAGCACATTTAAGAAAGGAGCCTAAAGCTTGGAATGTGACATGACCAACACTCTCCTATAGAGCAGATAAGATAAAGTCTCAACTTTAGAAATGTGAAAAGACAAAAAGACTGAATTTATTAATAAAAGCAAACATATTTACAAATATTATGCTTTTTGAGTTAATTTTTGTAGGTGAATTGTTTCTGTCTCTCTCCTGTTATTAATTTTCATCATTATTTGGTGAATGTCGACACTATCATTGTACAGGTGTAGTTGAAATTATAGTCTCACCAACATTGTCATAAAGAATGCAAATAGTAAATCATTAGACTGTAAATTAGATGGAAGTTTTTTGGCCGCAGGGCTATATTTATAATTTTTCTTCTATCGCAGTTCCTTCATCTCCTATATTTCTATAAAAACACTCAATCATTTCCTAGAGTTTGGTCCATAGCAGGATCCGGTTTGTCTTTATTTTCCTGCTCCTGCTGTTTAGGATTAATTGCTTCCAGTTCTTTTTTTCGTTCTTGTTTTATTTTTTTAAGCAACGAAGGTCCATTGTGAAGTTTCCTTTTCTTTGCAGGTTTTTCAGGGGTCACTTCCATTTGATTTGCCACTTGTACTTTATCTTCCTGATTAGGATAGATGAGGTCCATATCATTTTTATGTAGTTCTTTTATCTGTTGCAGTAATGTTGATTGATTAGGTTCTTTAGTTTCTCTGTGGCTTGTTGCTGTGTCTAAAAAGTCAGTTTTTTACGTATTAAACAATAGCTATAAAAAGAGAGATGCATACATTTTTATTGGATTTTATAGTTTAATCAGATCCCTATAAAAAAATACTCATTATTTATTCGAATCAAAACAGTGCAGTCACGAAGGACGCTGTAACGCAAAAAATAAATCCCTCGGAATTATCAGTCGAAGTAAAAAATGTAAACAAGTTGGTCAAGGCAGCATTATTATTGAGTGCAATGATAAGGATTTTCTTAAAAAACTTCAAAATAAGGCGGTCGCTGAACTATCTGAAAACTATACTATTGAAGTTCCAAAAATAGAAAATCCGAAAGTCGTCATTGTTGGCATTAAAGAACAATATTTACGCATTAAAGAGGACCTCATTTTAAGGGTTAAACAACAAAGTTGCATTGCGGCAACTGATAAAGACTTCACTATTAAGGTCAGTAGACAGTATGTGCCAAAAAATAAGTAAATTAAATATTATTGTCTTAGAAGTATCACCGAAGGTTTTTAAATCTCTCGGCAGGTTGTAAACAAATTGTTGAGCAAGAAACACGAATTACGAATCTGTCATCAACATGATCACATAATCACAAATGACTTTGATGCTGAGGAGGTTCCTAGAATTTTTCCGGTATTAAGTGATTATGAAATTATTGGTACGGAATTCGAGTTTGACTCTATTGTGGAACCATCTAAATTTAGCACCAGATAACCTGATAGAAGAACTAATAGTAGCAAACTTGAATTATACATATACTACTAATTAATATTATTCATATTTTATTTTACAACAACATAGACATATCGTCACATGGATTTTGCATTATTTTGTTTCTATGAATCCACAGCCAACTACCAAAAAATATATTTTTATAAGATAAATTTCGCTATAAGTCCGAAACTACTGAAGATAGGTAAAGGAACACTTAATATCATTAGATAGAAAATTCGATCCTCCATTAGCAAAACACATTAAATACAGGATGTCCCATTTAATAAAAAGAAGATTTTTGCAATAATTCATATGCCTCAGAAATATTGTTATGGAGACGCCCTGTATGAAACTAATTAAACACTGTTCAAAATTATAAAATTTCGATGGTCTTGTGAAACTATTGTCAAAATTTCAGCTTTCTAGCTGTAACCACTAAAAAGTTACCATTTTCTTTTCAGGTCCTGATATGGTGTTAAAAAATCACAAAATTATTTATAATTCCAAAACTCTTAAAGATAGGTATATGATATTATACAGAAAACTGTTTTAGATTTTTACCTAGATTCCAAAAAAAAATATAATATGTAGGGTAATTCATTTAAAATTCCGAAGTTGCTACCACTTTCGTTATGATCCGGCAACACCGCACCATCGAAAATATTTTATAAACGTAGAAAACCATCTCTTATCGCCGCAGCCAAATTTTCAAAATAAAATCTCATTTAGTTCTCGAGGTACTTCTAATAGGCCACTTTACTTGGGGCACCCTGTATATATATTGCAAATACTGCAAAATAAAGTAATGCGCATAATTCTAAATTGTAATAAATACACGCAGACGATAAGCATAATGTTACGCACCCTAAATTGGTTATCTGCGGAACAGAGCATTCGGAAGGCCAACCTAGTTTTTATCTACAAAATTGAACATTGGTATCTGCCTTCATTCTTAAACTTTTTCCTTGAAAAAAGATCCAACTCGGTTGAGTATGGCATACGTTTTGGACAGAATTATAATATTCAGTTTGTTAGGACAGTAAGTTTACAAAACTCTTTGTTGTGTGAGGGTGTTCACCTTTTTAATGCTCTTCCTGAGACATTGAAAAATTCATGTAAGATACTAAGTAACTGTTTTTGTGTATATTAATACTTTATGCTTGTACATTTGTTATGTTTGTATTTAATAGCCAAGTGCTAAATAAACACATTATTATTATTATTGTTATTATTATTATTATCATCAATTTACCATTTTGTGTATTTGTTTCTGTTTCCAGTTCTAAATTCACTACAGAGTCTTGCCTTTTTTCTACAGTTTCATCTTCTGGATTTTTAATGTCTTCTTTTCTTTTCTGTAGTCCGGCGTAAAAATCACCAAGGATTTTTTCTTCACTTATATCTGGTTCCTTTTTCGGTTCTTTATGTGTTCTTAATGTAAATGGCGATTTTTCATTGCCTTTATGTCTCTCTGTGGTTGGTTCAGGGCTATGCGAGTTTTTTGACGGCTTAGGTTTGGATTTGTCTTTAGAACCTGCCGCCACATTCTTCTCTTTTCTTTTATCGTTTCTATTTTTATCACGGTTTTTTTGTGTTTTTTTATCACCTTTAGTTTCACCGGTGCATTTACAACCAGCGCAATCGCAGCAGCAGTCTTTTCTGCCGGCTGGTTTCTCACATTCACAACAATCAAAAGACGATTGTGAATCGGTGCCTTGGCAGCAACAATTCGACTTCTGTTTAGTTTTGTTACAGCAACATTCTTCATGTTTATAATCGTCTGTCGACTTGCAGCAGCACTGCTTACTTTGTTCTTCGTTAGAAATTATGCAGGAACATTCCACACACCTCTTTACCGATTCCAGATACTTAGCTTGTCCATTTCTGGCTCTACAACAGCTGGAGGTTGGTTTTGACTTTGAGAAACGTTGGTTGTTATTTTTACCTAAGTTACAACAGCATTGGTTCGTACCGTCAGCTTTATTTGTTTGTGAGCACAAGCAGTTGTTTTTATTAACCATTGGTTTCTTATTGCAACAACATGAAACCGTTTGTTGTTCGTTTTTACAACAACAATCCCCACCACTCTTTTTCTTTGTTTGTTTGCAGCATTTACACAAAGTATCGTCGTTTCTTTTGCAAGGACAGGAAGGCGGTTGTACTTGTAAAAGTTTTTTAGCCTTTTCTGAACATCGACATATATTTGTACGGTTATTTTGGCATTCTCCTAAAGGTGGGCAAGTGACCCACTGCATCATTTTTTTGCAGTTATTTTCAACCTCTGATAAGGTATCGTCGAATTCTATCTGCCAGCCGCAGGGTCTACATTTTCTATTTGGGGTGTCAATAACATAAGCAAGTCCAAATTTTCCTTTAACGTTTGACTTTGTCTTCTGGCCAGAACAGCAACACTCACATTGTGGTCGCATGTTATTATCTATCTTGTGATGGCGTGACCAACATTCACGTAGTTTGTTAAATGCTGTTTCGTTGCTATCGCAGGACATTTCTACTGGAATTTTGTGAATAATATACGAAAAATGTCAGTTTGACAAGTTGTCACTCTAATTACGAAAAATACCCATCTGCACCATAAAAATTGAAGCTAAGGTTACTACAGGTGCAGTCAAAAAAATTGTTTAACCGGCAGTCTAATTATTAACTGCTAAAACTTCACGAAAAGAAATATTGATCAGCTGATGACTCTCGTCTCTTTCTAGCCTGCCAAAACGCGGCATATTTTTTTAATTAAATTGATGCACCATAGATGGCTCTGATTAATAATTCGGCATTGTTTGGGATCCTCATCTTGTCTGTAGGTAGCATTGGGAATGTCCCTACCAGGCGTACGAAAAACATTTAGGAAAAAAATCAATAGTTATTTCCTATGTCAAATCAGACAAATTAATAACTTTATTATTTCAGTTATTCCACAATGCATGGTACAAGGCGGCGACATTATTAATGGAGATGGAACAGGTGGTGAAAGTATATATGGAGAATATTTTCCTGATGAAAATTTTGTATTTAAGGTAATAAACCATGATTTATTGTGTTAACTAAAACTCTAGAAATATATTCATTATAGTATTATTAAGGAAAAATGCATTTTTTACTCTTATAGCACGCTGAACCAGGAATGGTAGGGATGTCTACCAATGGCCAAAATAAAAATTCTTCACAATTTTATATTACTACAGTACCATGTACGCATTTAGATAATATAAACGTAGTATTTGGTAAAGTAGTCAAAGGATTGGATACTGTTATAGAAATGTCAGAAATTCCAAGACTAAATGATATACCCCAGCAGGTAGGGGTCAAAAAATTTTTACAGGCAACTTTCAGTAAATCGGATTTTAGAAATAAATAATCTAAACACCTGTTAATTTTTTAATAAGTTTCTTATAGTATCTAATTAGAGGAATTATTATATATGTCCGCGCAAAAGATCATCGTCACAAAGATCTTGGTCTATAGCATCGATTTTTTAATAATTTAACGCCCGTCTCATGGCTCATTTTACTCTTCTGAATCATATAGCGCCAATATTTGGAACCGAGTTATTTTAATCAATGACTATAACCATTTTCCTATTATTTATAACAGCCCTCTCTTATATTGGCTTAAAGTTGTGGAATCTTCCTTATAGAATGTTAAAACACTAAGAAAATTAATCATTTTTTTAATCTACCTACAGTGTAAACGAAACTTGCACATATATTTTTCCTTAATGGTGAATAAAAAAATATTGTATATAGGTAGCTTCGGATAACAATCCGTCACATCAATGTATCTCCGGTAACCGACGATACAAAAATGCACAAATTCGTGGATAACAGCTAATACAAGCTATTTGTTAAACTTTTTTAGACTGAAATGAGTATCTGTACTCAAGAGAATGAGTTTGTGTAGTATTTTTCCCTTAATTAAGATTATTAGGTCTGAGTTAACCCTGTGACCGGCGATACAACATAAAAACATACGCCTGGTAAAAAGTAGGCAATGTTCTAGTTTATACCTAAATAAACATAATAAGGAACTAACCTAAATACACAAATTCAACCACATACGGTCATATTTGTAAAACTATTAGGCCGACCTGTAGTGGCGTTATTTATAAGCAATTTCTGCCGTGACCGATGATACATGCAGCTGTGGTGACGGAATTTCTGGTTAATAATTGCATTAGAGAAACTAAACTGTTGATCTTTGAACATTATTTTTTCAATACAAATTGTAGTAGAAGTGTAAATTATTTATATAGAAAAGTAACTTTAGTAAAATGACGTGAAATATATAAGGGTAAAGTAAGAAATTATTGACTGGGGATACGTGACCGGCGATACATTTTTATATTCAAATTTGAATACTGCAGCTATAATCTAAAAAAAAACTTTTAAAATTGCTTTCTAATGCAGGAAGTAACATATATTTCGCAAATTATTATCGTTTCTACAGGCAAATAGTTTATTTTAGTAAGTTATATGCTAAGGACTGAAAGTTGCCTGTAAAAAAATTTGAACCCGTAGAATTTTACTAGATAGAAATAAATATATTTCACAGGAAACTGAAAAAAAATATTGGTTTTTTCATATTTTATAGGGCATTATTATATCAAATTGTGGTAAATTTCAACCAAATGAACCATGGAATGTGGAGGAAAACGATGGTACAAAGGATAGTTATCCGCCGTGGCCGAGCGATTTTGACGGAACTCTAGATGAGGAAATAATCATCAAAGTAGTTAATAATATTCGGGATTCGGGAAATATATATTATTATAAACAAAACTATTTAGACGCTGAGCGAAAATATAAGAAAATGGAGAGGTGAGGAAAGATTATTTTCAGTTTTGTATTTGTATTAACAATATTTCTACTTTCAACACGAACGTCCCCAATTATAGTTTAATAAAATGTTACAAAACAGTTTTTAATTTTTCCAGATATATCGATTGGTACTTGGATAAAACAAAGAATAAGAATGATAAAACAATACTGAAGTTAAAATACAACGCTCTATTAAATCTCACTGCCGTTAGACTTAAAATTAATAAAAATAAGGAAGTTGTAGAACATTGCAACGAGGTAAATATTGTTTGTTTGAAGGTTGAAAACAATGTTGTTACCGCGAGTGATAGACGTATTTTGGACTTCCATTGTTTTAAATCACTACAATGGAAGTTCAAAATACGTCATCACTGATGATGTAAAGATTGTTATACTTATTATATACTTATATATTTTTTAAATTATTTATTTTCAATCAAGTTAACAATAATAAGATTTAAATAATATCAGGTTTTTCCAAGCATACAGAAAGCTTACATCTTTCTTCATATTCGGTAGATGTTATTTAAATTTGGGAAAGTGCAGAACTCTGGCACGCTATAGCACTTATTCGCCTTATTAACATAAAGCCTATTTTTTATTTTTTTTTAGATTATTAAAGCATGTCCTGACAATGCAAAGGCGTTTTATAGAAGAGCTCGAGCTAAGTTGGCTCTCAAGGATTATGATGATGCTCTAAACGATTTTAAGGCGGCTTATAAGTTACACCCTAATGATAAGCAGATAAAAAATATGTTTGAAATTGCTAAAAGTAGAAAACAAACTTATCTCAATAAAGAAAAGTTGTTTTTTGCTAAAATATTTAATCAGTAAGATTGTATATTTTTTGTATAAAGCTGTGAATGTGCGCAACAAATACATTATATATTTTTTAAATAAATTGATTTTGTATTTGATTCTTTAATTTCCGCTTCTGGCTGTAGATGTCGATACCGACACGACACAAAGTAAACAAATCCCATGGAACAAGTCCACGACGCGACGTTTGGTCACTTCGTTTTCCATTAGAGCAAACCGTGCGACTATATACAATATAAATAAATGTTTTCCTTTCTATATTATGAAGTAAAAACAGAGAAATATTTTACATTCAACTTTAGATTAGATCTAAGCATTCAACAAATCAACCTCCTTGAAGGCAGGAGCAAATAGACATGATAGGTCAGTGCCAGAGAGCACCAACCTTAAAGGTGGATCATATAAATGCGAATTTTGGATTGATAATGACTGATTTGTCCATTTTAAGTATTTTTCATAAATTGGCCAATCAGCGCAGTATTCGATCTATAAGAACTAAGCGTTAGACGCACCAACTTATCATCCCTCTAGTAAGGCCAACAAATACTGAATAAAGCCGCGTTCTCAGAGCTTCGACGTGTCGCAGCGACAGTCCCCCACTCTTTTTGTAGGGGGTGACGTCTGTCACTTGTCATTCGGATGTAACCTAACCTTACAATATTTTGTTATTGTTTTGTAAATGAAAACAATTTGTTTTGTACAAATTTCGTTTTGAATAATTTATCATACTGACTGAGACTTTGATAATGAAAGCGGCGAAGCAATGAAATATTTGAATAATATCTGGCAGTGTATTTTAATATGATTATTCTTCAAGACTAAATAGCTAGCTAGGTAGTTTTTAAGGAGAACCATTTCATTCCTCCAATAAGGAAGTCTAAAATCATAGACATGGGCGTTCTGACAGTGTCTCCTCATCATTCCATACCCTAGGTCTTGTGGTGGTCACTAGCTTGTATTTTCGCGTAAACGTAATGTTTCGACGCAATAATCCGGTCGAATCTCCGTCCCTGGATGGCCGGACGTCCGGGCGGCGTTCGGAACCTAGGTCCCTGGCGTCGCTCAGGTCGATCAGATCATCGTGCCGATCAACGGTCGCTACCTCTAATTCTGTATTCATTGGAAAAAGTCTAGCGGGTCTTAATGGATGGAAAGACACGCTATTGCTGCTTGACGACGTCTGATCGTCAGCAACATGTCTTTCCGCCTTCCAGGTTGCAAAGTTTTCGACGTTATCCCATGCGTAATTTGGGGTGCTAATGATTTCGTCGAAAAGCGTTAAAAAGCCTGGAACGGCCCCTGAAGGGGGCCTGTGAGGACCCACCTTTCCACCCGCCAGAGTTGTCACGTCTGACGCCTCAATTCAAATGACTTGAAGAGTCTGACATTTTTCCAAGATTTTTTAATTTTCCAAAAATTTAATTCTTATCTAGCAAGAAATTATTCCCTTCTTAAAAAGGAATTTTAAGTTTTGTTTCAAATTTTAATCGTTACTTAATTAATTACCAATGTAATTAATTATTTCTTTAAAAGCAAAAATTATTATTCTCGATAAAAATAACCCCTGATGGGTGATTATTTTTTATAAGTTATTTTTAGCCTCGCTAAACTTTTCCAAACTCACAGATTTCTTTTGCAAAAAGAATTTCCCCTGAAATGCCTTTCGCGTTGCTCTCAAAGTTTTTCCTTTACAAAGTTGTCCGAATTCGAATTCGTCCTAGAACCCTAATTCTAAACTTATTTTCTAGAGTTACAAAGCCCTGTTTGTTACTAAAGAAGTTTTTTCAGAAAATATTAAAACCCTGTTCAATATTTTAAACTTAAAATAAAATAAAATATTAAAACCCTGTTCAATATTTTATTAACTTGTCCCTACAAGTTCTAACAAGTCCCAACAAGTCTCGACAAGTCCCTGCTTGTTTCGACAAGTTTTTGTTTAAAAAACCCTTATTTGTTTTTTGAGTATGAAGCCCTTACTCCTTCTAACGTTACTAACCCTTACTTATTTCCCAAGCAAAGTTTTACTCCCCCGAGTTCTTTTTTATGAGAGAAAGGTTATGGTAACAAACTCTTTCGTTTTTTAACTTTGAAAAAATCACGAAGTTTACAGTGAAACTTTGCAAGTCTGAATCCCCAAGAAAATCCCTGTTTCTAAGTTCGATTTCAGCTCTCGCAATTTTTTCAAGTTTTAAGTAAAACGAAAAATTTACAAATTACGTTTAAAAACTAACTTTAAAGAATTAAAATTAAAAATTATTTTTTTTTTCCAAAATAAAATTAATTCAACTCGCGGCGTAGTCACGGAGTGTTCTACTAATGTCTTTTTAAAGTTATGCACAGAGTGTTTGTTTTTAACAACGCGAACGTTTTACAGTTTTCAAACTTTCACAAAAGTGTTTTTAGTTGAAAGAGTATTTGTTAAAGTTTTTAAGGTAGGCTTCTACACAGTTACTTTCTACCTGGCAGAACTTTAACTGACCAGGATAGATTTCTGCTGTCTGCGGGTTTTACAAGAATGGCGATTGTCGCTAGTGGCTTTACGAATTTTCTATAGCAGTTTTTTACCCCAATGGGTGACAACCCACCGTTACTTACGTGGAACCTTCGTAAGCAGATAGTATTCCACTCCAAAATGCCACCAACGAACAATGCCGTGCAACAGGAACTAATATTCGCGGTTGAGTCGTAGCTTGTAGCTTAACTTGTTCACCTTTCACCGAGGTCCCAGGATTTCGTGATTTTAATTGGAAATCCCGCTACTCGGCTGCAGGACTTGCCTTTCTTTCTCTTTCGTTAGCTTTGTGCAAGTGCTAAGTACTTGAAAAACAAAGTGAATTTCGAGGAGTTGAGATTTCGCCTATCGAATCCCGATGCTAACTGGAGGGGTCTCCTGACCGATGCTCCTGGTGTTAGGGGGACGCTTTTCACCTGACACTTTCTGTGGGAACCCTGTCCTGAAACAGAAGTACTCGAGGCACGCAGTTAATCTCAAAGCTCTCTCTGGCGAGAAACGGCGCTACACACGGTATTTATAATCCGCGGCCGCGAGAGAGATTATTCTGATTGGCTTAACCCTTCCGCGATGCATCCTGCCGCTGCAGATCGCAGGATCTCGGGGCTTCCCCGAGCTCTCAGGAATGCATCATTATATGAAATTTTAAATTACGCGGAAGTTCTTCATTCGAAAAATCTGAAATTATAGTATGAGGTGGCGGATTAAATTCCCTGTCGAACGCTGTCTGCGGTTTTCGCCCCTGATTATCCTAACTATTTTTAATTAAATAATTAAATTAATGATGCACCCTTGCATCGCTAAACACCGCAGCAGTGACTTGGCTCCGCCCCCTCGATATACTCTCCGTGTTTTCCGCTCGCGCGACAGACAAAAATTTCCTAGCCAAGGTCCACGCGGACGGATCTTTTGGGAAACTGAACGCTCAGGCGTGGCGTCGTTGGCCAATGAGAGACTAGCTAGGTTTAATAAAACTATTTCGCTTTCTGTATTTTTTTGGCAGTGTGAATCCCCGTAAAGATGATGCAACCTTTTAGGAATTTTCCACGAAAATATTATTATTGTTATAAATAGACTTTTTACACAACAGTATCTCCTCTATATCTTCATTCCAAGCAGATACAAAGCCATCTTTGTGCAGAGCATACTTGCCCTTTGTAATCTGTATCTACAATAATTTAAAAATATTTATATTATAACATTTAGGGATCTATAGAGGTACAAAACTAATTTTTAGATAATATTACAAAAATTCCAACAGGGCTAACAAAATACCATGGGACTTTAAAAACAGTTTACAATTTTAAGTCAAAATGATGTTTTACCAGTATTATTAACTCTTGCGCTTTCTTCTGCAGATAACTTTTTTCAGCTTCAGAGCGGTGAAGAATTTCCACAGGAATATAATTTGAATTTGTGGCCACATCCATTATGGTTTTCGTTTAACCTAAAATTTAACATTTTAAACTTGAACTCGTCACATTTCTTTAAAAAACTTATAGTATAGTCGATAATCTCTTCCGATTGCAGCAGGCCAATATTTAAGTTTCTTTAGGGTGTGAGTATGTGGAATGCGGATGTTGGATTAAAATTTTCCCCTCTCGGAGGTTATATTTGGGTTTGTTTTTTTAAAAGATTTTTTTCGATGACAGCGTCAAATTTTATTTTTGTATTCTAGTCCTCAAAATATGTATATTTATTCTGGTTAGTAAAAAATGCACCAATGTAATTAAAAAGACCAATGTAATTAATATTTTGTAGGATTTAGGTAGATAATGATCAAATAAACTTTTAAAAGCAAAAGTACATACCTACTATTCACAATTTTTTAGGACAAAATAATTTACCTTTGTTCGAAAACAACGAATACTTATTTCGGAAAACTGAGTTTAAAATTTCAAAACAAAATAAAAAATTAATACTACAGCGCAGTGTTGCCAGTTATCTCATGAAATGTCACGAGATCTGTTGATTTTTTTGTGATGGAAAACCTTTTGAAAAAGTTCGGTTTCTGGTGTTATCAGCTTCGTTTCGGGGAGGTATATTTTATAAATCACAAAAAAATCACCAGATCTGGTGAAATTTCACCAGATACCTGGCAATATCGCTACTTCGGCACCGTTCGATGGTGGGGATAAGGGGTAATGACGTAAACGGTTCTGATCGGTTAGGTTGGTGTTTTTTTTTTGGACACGATGAGAAATCTGCGCACAGACACCTTACAGACGCGGCTGCAAGGCAGTGTCGGGCTAGCAATATTGTGGGGAAAGACCATCAATATCATCCGCTCTGAAGGAGGGGATCCGCCTCAGAAGGAGACGAGCTGAGTAGTCCCACATAATCTGAACAGACGTTATTTGATTAACTCAAATTTTAAAAAAGTCTATTCAAGAAATAAAAAGTCTATGCTTGTCAGGAGAGGGCTTCCTTTTCTTGGTAGTACCATTCAATCTGAAATATGTTTTAAAGTGCTACTGTGTAGACAAAAATACGCCCTTATTGTATAAGGATCTGGAAATAATAATTTTCCATATTCGTATTTAATATAATACAGAAAAATACTAAAAAATGTAAACGAAGAAAGCCCAAGACTGAAGACTTGAGCGAAAATATTAAATGGGTAGGGAAGGGCACATCATTTTAAAGGTTGTTTAAATATCTTTCCAATAATACCAAGATTTATCATTACGATTGGCAACGCTACAGACAATAATAAAATATTTTGTACTTATAAGGAGTAGAAGTTTCAATTCTTGATGAAATATACAGAGTGTTCCATTTGAAAATACTGAGTAAATTGAATCCAAACAAACCCGAAGTTTGGAAGTAAAATTAAAGCACCCTGTATAAAACTGTAAAATTTTATAAATAGTACTCATATAATCCAGATAAAATTTTTTGATCTAATTAAAATCAATAAAGAATCTGTAGCATGTTTATTATGATCGTACCAATGCAATAAAAATAGGAAAATTAATAATATCTTTGCAACACCGCAACAGATTGGGGAAAAAAATTGGGGTTACATAAACGATAAGGAGGGGCACTGATTCCGAGTAAAAATATAGGTCATTTCATTTATGACACACACTGTACAGGGTGTCCATTTTTGGGTAGTTTTACGGGGTATCTCCGTTAAATTTGTTTTCACACGTACCCTATACCTATATTTTTAATAATATAATTTAGTTTGTAACAAGCTTCAAATATATAACACTTTATTTTTAGTCTTAGTATTAGGCCCGAAATATACGTTTTTCAAAAATATACCATTTTTTTATATACGGTGACCCTTTTAAAGGAGCAAATTTGTTTATTTTCCTTGAAAATTATTGAATGTAGAAAAAATCTGAGTACGTCACTGTATTCTACATAAAGAGTTACAAAAAGAACATTTTTATTTCTTTTTGATACGTTACGGGGTAACCGAGATATGGGGGGGTGTCCCAAAATGATTACGGCATCTTCTGTTTGACAAAAAAGTAGCAAAGTGCTGCGAAAACAGCATCCTTCTATCTTTACTAATAAGGATACCCCGTAAAACTACCCAAAAATGGACACCCTGTATACTTAAACATACTTTTAAAATATGCGTCTTCAACAGTCCGCTAATATTTATTTTTAAAGTTTCCCTTCTATCCACGATATAGGAGATATCGAAGAATTACACACTAAATGGACTCCCTGTATTAGTAAATATTTTATTTATTTCAGAAAACCCAATTTTCCGCGTTAAATTTTCCGGTAATTGTAATTTTGCTAATAAGAACGTTACGAAACACAAGTCAAATGACAAAAGGGTTACCGCCTCATACAAAACTTTAGGATCCTCCGGGACATAACGAATCGACATGAGTCATGCCGTTTTTTCTACAATGTAAGCGAGTAATCGTTAGAAAAACAAACGAATTTTTTGCACCAAAATACCTTTGCCTTGCTTTACTTTATTAGTTTATTTGCAGTGGTCGGTTCGAAAGGAGCTCGCATATTCACCGGTTTTATTTTTTCTGGAAAATTATCCCGCGTGATAATTCGACGTCCAGGACAGGGTGCTCCTGCCACTGCTTAAAGAGTTGTCGGAATTCCGGGTAATAGTGTCATCCTAAAACGAAGTTTTGCTCTGTTCCCTGTAAGGTGAGTCTTTAAACATTTTTTTTTTCAAAATACGTTTAGCAGCATTCACAGTTCCATAAATTAATTTATAATAGAGAAGAAGTATTTAAGTCACATCACAAGGGGCCCATGCGCTATTATGCAACGGGTTCCTCGCTTTTTACCTTCCATAACTGGGGTAGTAACTGGCGATAAATACTTATAAACTCTTTCCACAATTCTTTTTTTTTTGCTCGCAAGTGTATGGGCCCCTTCAGTTTTCAGTTATGCAGGGTTTTAATTTGAAAACTACCCACCTTTAATAGGTCGCTTTCGGTAAATAAAAATAAAATTTTATTGTGAAGGTCCCGCCCTTCACAAGAATTGTTGCAGCCTTCGTGGTTTAACCCCCTTGGCAGGGGTAGATGTTACCATTAAGATCTTAATTGGGAAGGGGGGGGGGGGGGGGGGGGGGGGAAGGTCAAGTGACCCATCATTTTTAAAAATCGTTGAAATCTATTTCCAATAATAATAAAAGAGGAGTCGACACAATAAATTTTTTGTTAAATAATACCCTAAAAGGAATTTAAAAACTATTTAAAGCCTTCATGGAGTAACCCACTGGGAGAGGTAACTGTTACCCTTAAAATCGTAAATGAGAAGGGGGGGTCAAGTATATTGGGGCGGAAAAATCTGGATTCTAAGAGTCGCCGAGGACCGTTTTTGGTTCGGAGGGGCAGTGGCGTACTTGTACAAGAAATGAAATTTGTGCAAATCGACAAAATTTCGTTTCTTGCTTCCGTTAATTTATTAATTAAAAAAATGTCTACCCTAAACTTATAGCAATTGGTCCCTAAAAACAGATAATTAACCGCTTTTAGGATAAAACGAAATAGTATCAAAAATATTGATCAAAAAAACGAAATGGTGAATGCGCCACTAGCTCTGACTTAATTATTAACTGAACAAAAAATATACTGAGTGTTTAAACAACAACGAACAAAACAATCATCTACTAAAACAAATATCTAGTAAAATCAAGATTTATATTTTTCCTAACGAATACATCTTTGAATAAATTGGTTAAAACATTACATTTCGTTGGGGGGGGGGGGCAACGCCACTGAGGAGAGGGTAAACTGGGCGGCATGTTACGAACAAGCCCGAAACGGGCTAGCTTTACTATGATATCTATTGAGCACGAAATAGCTAATAAAATAGATTTAAATAAAAAAATTTTGCAGAGTTACAAGGTGGTTTGTTGATAGTTATTATTTTAATTAGTTAGAATAGCATAGCACATTTTTTTAATTTCTTTTCAGAAATATTATTAATATGTATTAATAAGAGCACAAAATGATTAAGGCGTCTTGAGCGGGCCCTGTTGCTCTCTCTCACTAATTTTGAAATTGAAATTTTGATAGTATGCTAATGTTGATTTGCGCACTGGGCTAAAACATTTTCATTAAGGTACTACGTCCGGTTAAACTGGAAGTCGGTGTCAACTTCTTTATTTTAAATGGCACACCCTATACAGGGTGTCCCAGAATATGTGGGCAATCTCCCGGGTTCAGATAGAACACTTAAAAATAACAGGAGAAGTTCTTATAAATTTTTCTCCCTACGGCCTCTCCCCTACGGAGATACGGGCCCATAACGGACGTCCCTGGAAATCGTTGTTTTTTAAATAATTTTTGAAGTACTAGGTGTAATTTAATATTTTTTTAGTAAGTATAATGGTTAGTAGATGGGTCTCCTTAAAACTCGCCCTTTTAAACACATTTGGCTTATTTAGTTTGCCAGGGACGGACTAGGACACAAAAATGTTTTTTATACCTTGTACGATGAAGGAACGACAATAATATTTTTGATACGAGATATGCTGAAAAAAAGGTACTCTTGGTCAATGTCGATAAAGTGAACTGTTTTCGAGAAAAAAATATTTTTGTTCAATATGGTTTTTTTGCATTAGTTGTTGTTTTATGCTCATAAAATTTCCTCATTGTTGCTATGGTTTTTTTTACATGTACCGATTTAAATAAGAATATTTATGCCAGTGTCAGTTTATGGTAGTGTCTTGAAATTTGCGGTTTTTCTCCTTTGTCTTATTAGTTACTAACTTAGTAATGGAATTTACGTATACTGGATATAAATCATATATTATAATTATTTTCTATTTAGCGTTAAAAATAAGGGTAAGTTTATATAAGGTTGTCGATTCCAAAAATTTGCCAATTTTATATTTTTATATGGCCATAATAATACCAAGAACTATAGATAGTTTGTTTTTGTTTAAAATAAAAATAGGAAAGTTAATGAACAAATCCAAACAAACCTTTCCCTAACAATTACTTTTATTTGTTTCAGATACTTGACGGGTCTAAAATAGAGTGCGGTACCGCGTGTGAGGTGTGAGGGTTCCGCTCTTTAAGGGTTTGCCTAAACATCGTCGCAGTTTAGAGCGTGGTAGAGATAACCCTTTTCAAGGCTCCCGCATGTCTGAAAAAGGCTGATGGGCAACCTGGCCTGTCCAGGGCGATGTTCTTTTTGTTCGTCCCTTGGAGAGTGGAACTGGAAGAATGAAGATGATGTCGTCGGGCAAATGGGCACATATAAGGAGGTAACTATTTATTTAATTTTAAAAGTATACCCCAATTGTTTAATTAATATTTAAAAAATTATTTATAGTTTTTTGGCAAGAGAAAATATTTTGTGATATCAATATTTGTAACTACAGGGGGTTTTTTAATTGAAAGCCGATACTTAAGGCTGTGAATCCTTGGGTGATTTTAAGAAGAACTGGCACTTCTTATTGAAACATGCGAATAGGCATGAAAATAAGCCAAAACATTGATTTCAGTTTCCTCATTGGACGTTATAGGTCTAGGTAAATTTCTGTATGTTTCAAGCATGATCCAAAATTTTCGAAATTGCTTTAAATTCGTCTAAATTTCTTATTGCTCATTGATGGTAAATTTGGATACATTTCATTGAATCTTCTAAATGTACGGCTGATGATCTTATTATACTGACCATGTAAAATAAATAAATTCATACTACATCTGAATAGTTGTTGTTTTCTTCCATTTTTTTTTTAACTTTAATTTAACTTTAAAAAATTAAAATATTTAAATAGACCAACTGACAACAAGACTGAATGAATAACAGCAAAATGTCAACCATTACAAAACAATTTCCATAGGCTACTTGCCAAATTGGTCTAGAAAGTGTGATTGTTATCTGTAATAATTAATTTTCCTATATAAATGCTCATAAGTCAAAAACTGTTCAAAATAGGTATAGTAATAAATGGTACTATTTACCATTTTTCCAAACCATCAAAATATTTGTATTTTGAAACACCCTGTACTATTATAAATAATATTTGGAAAGAGGGTGAAAGAGTTTAAAAATATCATAACTTTTTGTAGAAGATGTTATCCGAAAAAAAAAAGCGAAATTAATTATTATCTCGAGAACTATAACAAATAGGTATAGGAAAATATTAAGGAAAGTTATTAAGAAATTCATAAGGATTCTAAAACAAAAATAATACACAGGGTGTTTCGTTTAAATTATCAAAGTTGCTAATACTTTCAAGTAGAAGTGGCAACACTGCATGGCTAAAAATATTTTTAAAAGATAGATCATGTCCGCTTCTATAACCTCCCAAAATTTCAAAGTGGTCCAATGACTAGTTCTCTATAAACATCTAATAGGCCATCCACCATCAATCACCCTGTATGTTAATACAGTGTAACCTCGATAATCCGAACCTTCGTTACACCGGATTTTTCAATAATCCGGCCAAACATTTCAATTGCATTGTATACTTTATGATCAGCATTTGATAGTACTCGGTAATTCAAGCAAACAAAAATTACTAATTACTTCACAAAATAATATAAAATTTAATAAGTATGCTTCTGTTTTAAATAATTTTTCTATTATGTTTATACTATTTTCTAGTTGTTTTCTATTAAATGTTTTAAATGTTTCGTTTTTCAATAAAAAAACTGTGTCGCTTCAATAATCCGGATTAATTACAAATCCGGATGACCGCGGTTTTAATTAGTCCGGATTATCGAGGTTGCACTGTATTAACATTTCTCATCAATCACCCAAGGATTCGGCACTCTATTAAAAAACACCCTGTATGGGCCCAATAATATCCCCCAAAAAAATCAAAAATAAATGCAGGGTCTTTCAAAATAATTGGAAAAATCTAAAATTTTGCGTTTCGGTTTTTATTTTTTCCTGACTTTGTTTGAACAGATGTCCAAAAATAAATGTCACTTTCTCATTGCTACTTTTTATTCTCCATAAGATTTCATCATCAGATCTTTAATGCAACGTTTTGTCTTTGGGTCACCATCATCAACTTAATTTTTTAAATACGGGCTTGGATTTTTTTCATTAAATTATGAAAAAGGAACTAAATCTACGTTCGGCGGTATATGAGACTTACTGGTTTTCCGATGTTTTGTTCCTTAAATTGACCATCTTGATTAAAATACCCCTAATCCGTTCCTGTAATTAACTTTTGTTTCGACAAAACTGAAAATTTTAAAATTATTATTGTATTATAGTATTTAAAAAAATTAAGTTGATGATGGTGACCCAAAGACGAAACGTCGCATTAAATAAGATCTGATCATGCCATCCCGAGAAGAATAGAAAGTAACAATGAAAAACTGAAATTTATTTTTGGACATCTCTTGGAACAAAGTCAGCAACAAATAAAAACCAAAACGCAAAATTTTAGATTTTTCCAAATATTTTGAAAGCCCCTGTTTTTATTTAAGATTTTTTTACGGCATATTATTGGGCCCATAATTATGCAACTTTGCCCCAATTTAACCGACTTCGTATCTCTTACCGTTTCCGAAATTCCAATGATGAAGGACTTGTTTGTTACACCCTGTATAGCAAGAATCAGCTAAATAAGTTAGCGAATTTATTATAGCTAGTTATGATTAGAACTAGAATTTTTTTCAAGAAAACATTTTTTTTCCCTCCCAACTAATGTGAACTGAAATTAATTTTATTTTTTGGCTTGGGCTTCCCCCAAGCCTTCTTCCCCTAACAGGTATTTCTTATTTCATAACTCATCTGGAGTTCGCTAGTATTGGCTATTTATTTTTAATTTATGCTCATTAGCATTGAATCACTTGTTCATGTCAAAATGTACAATTTCTCAAATAAGCCTTCGTGTCGATTATGACCTACACTTTACTAATTTACTCAAATTTGCCTATTTACATGAAAACTAAACGCATTTTCCTTTGTTTTAGAATCATGGCCATGGGCACTAAAGAAAATTTATAAAATCGGGCACGCGAATTTTCCAGGGTAGCAGAAGACACAGAAAAGAATCGCGCAGTCAAATCAATCCTATTCTTTTTAGTCTAACGTACAGAAAGAATCTGGTTGATAAATCAGTCCGGTCTTTCCTAGTCTAACGTACAGGAATGATCTGATTGATCGTTTTGCTGAACCCCATCGCGCCTTAATCAATCCGATTTTTTTTAGTCTAACGCACAGAAAAAATCTGATTGATAAATCAGTCCGACTTTTCCTAGTCTAACGTACAGGAAGGATCTGACTGATCGTATTGACAATTTCAAAATGGAGTATGAATGATTAAACAAAATGAACTTTTTAACGCGTTATGATGACATAACTTTTAAGCAGCTATTATAAGCAATCGTAACTTTATAAAAATGTATATGCAGTATTTGAAGTAGATTCATCCAATCAAACTCCGTTGGTTTCTGTGTCTGTTTAATTGCCGATTCCCTAAGGACCAGTTGTTGCAAAAAATTGTTTTTTTTTGGATCGGTCCGAGGGCTTCAATTGACTGCGACCATGGAAACATAAACCTGCAAGCTAAACGTTCGGGACACAAGCTGGATTAGAGCAGCCTGCGAGAATTTATTAAGGTAATATTTAGTTAAAAAATATATTTTCATCAGTGTTGGTTGATCAATGTTTCGTTATTTTCGAAAATAAGTTTGTGTGAAGTGAATCGTAGTTGCCAATATTTTAAATGTGCATTTATTTAGTTTCCTGTTTTCTGCGTTCACCAACCAAAAAATCAATTTTACTGGGGAAGCTTGAAACTAATAATATTTTTTTTTTATATGCAAAGCAGTTTGGCAATCAAAAGATTTCGAGCTATAATTGAACAATAATTAATGGGTGGAAGAGAGAACTATATGTTTTTTGGCTGAATGGCAACAATGTTGAAGTCTGGTTATATCAGATGGTTAAATATTCAAACATAACCATACTTACCGATGAAAAGATAAATCCTTCTTTAATGAACCACTCTTTTACATACTACAGATGAATGCACCATGATTGTTTATAATAAAGACGATTTTTCACCAATAATCACAAAAAAACACAAATCAACCAAAATATAACAATCCGTTAGTTAGATCAAAGAACAAACATCGCAATATATACGAGATTAGTATTCATTCATCTTTTGCTTATCTTTTGGGTCCGAATCGTAGTAAAATAGAAATAGTTGTTGCCAGAGTGCAGTTGGATTAGTTCAAGATTCTTTTGATACGCCTTTTCACAGTTTATAGTAAAATTATTGGGAAATAAATTTATTTTAAGAGCAATTGCGGATTAATCTAAACCAGTTGTATTTGCCAAATTAACAAATTTTTAATTGCAATTTTGCAAGATGCCTTTGCGATAAATATGTCCATCTGGCTATGCTGGAATAATGACCGAAAGAGGTGGGACAGACTGTTTGCAGTCGTTGCGTGGGCTAGCTAGAAATGTACATTATTCCATCTGTAGTTTTTAATAGCTTTGGTCCGTACCAACATTGGAAAAACGAATCGCTTGATGTCTGTATGCGTGTTTGTTTGTCCGTCTGTCTATCGCAGTCCGTTTCCCTCGGGATCGTTTGACATAAATAGTTAAAACAAGCCATTGTTATTTACTTAGGAGCATGACATAAAACGTTTTAAAAATTGCAACTTATCCGTTTGGGGGGGGGGGGGGGGGGGGGGGTGTTTCAAACGAATGACTAAACATTTATTGTGATGGGCAGTAAAAAAATTTTGAATAATGACTGTACCAACTGTGAGGATGATGATAAAAATTGATTTTTGTTACATTTAGTACTGCTCTGGTTAAGAATTTATATCCTTTGGACTTTTATAACTATTACGTCAAAGTTGATAACAAATTGTGTCGTCGAAAAATTTTTCACCGATAAATAAGTAAGGATAAAAAAGGGTTGGTACTAATCATAACACAATGTAATTTAGATTTAGATACATCATATTCGCTTTTAGAGCTAATGGTAGTGACGCATTCGCCATATCATTATTTAACGTATAAATTAATAAGAACAAAAATCAAATTTTATCAAACCTATAATAATTGATTAAACTTTTATTCATGTAAACTGTGTAACTAAAAATGTTCTCTATTGTTTCAGGTAAGTGAGCATGATTGGTGTTGGAAGCGTCCGTTTCGCGCTGTCGGCAAACAAGTCTTCGACTGTTGTTACAACCTGGAATAAGTGAACAGTGACCTTTAGTAGATAAGCTACAAGAGTTCGGGGCCAAATACCACCACTTTTACATGTTATTTCTTATGGGAAAATTTAAGGTTCGATCTGCATTTTTTTCTACCGACGCCCAGAATGACAAGAACGTGAGGAGTGTGGAGATGAATGGAGAGCAAATATCGTCATTTTTACATGTATTTTCCCATAAGGAAATTTAAGGTTCGATTTGCATTTTAAATCTAACGACGCTTAGCGTCGCGACGCCCACAATGAGAAGAATGTGGGAAGTGTGGAGATGAATGAAGAGCAATATCATCATTTTTACAGGTATTTTCCCATAAGGAAATTTAGGGTTCGATTTGCATTTTTGTTACCGACGCCTACCGTCGCGACGCTTAGAATGAGAAGAACGTGACGCAATTTACCAGTGGCTGTTAGCGTCTCCACCATAACCATCAAACTTTAATATTTGATTTAAATTTTACTTTTTGTGTGTGTGTGCGCGTGTGTGTTTATCGCAACCATTTGAGGATGGCTGATAAATTTTCAGTCATTACTTATAATGAACTAGAAAATTTATTAAATCATCCTGAGAGGGTTGCGATAAATAATAGAGTTAAAACTTAAATATTTTATATACGATTTGGCTTCTGTGATATAAAGGGATGATCGACTTTTTTCCGCATGGAAACACGACAGGTACCCTTCCGAGGGGAGACGTACCGACTCTGGTGATCGATAATCCCTCCCTACAAAAGAGGTTGACACTTTTAAAGAGTTAGGTATATACAGTGTTTTCCATATGTCTTATAGACACGATCAGGGAAAATTGTTGCCTGTTGGCTATTAAAGAAATCATCTATCGGCCATCTCTAAAGGGTTATGATGGGAAAGTATAATTTTCTAAATTTGTATGTGTCTTTCCTTCAATATTTTTTTTTAATTAGGGGTTTAAATTTAAAAGCAACAAACGTTAAAAACTGATATGTAAGAATTAAGAGATTTTTTTTTACTTTGAATGTGATTTTTCAACTATTTTTTGGATAATTTAGAAGTAAAAAAAACTGTATTTAATCAGTAATTACTTATAATGAAATAGAAAATTTATCAGCCATCCTGAAATGGTTGCGATAAACACACACACACACAAAAAGTAAAATTTAAATCAAATATTAAAGTTTGATGGTTATGGTGGAGACGCTAACAGCCACTGGTAAATTGCGTCACGTTATTCTCATTCTAAGCGTCGCGACGGTAGGCGTCGGTAAAAAAAATGCAAATCGAACCCTAAATTTCCTTATGGAAAATACCTGTAAAAATGATGATATTGCTCTTCATTCATCTCCACACTTCCCACATTCTTCTCATTCTGGGCGTCGCGACGCTAAGCGTCGTTAGATTTAAAATGCAGATCGAACCTTAAATTTCCTTATGGGAAAATACATGTAAAAATGACGATATTTGCTCTCCATTCATCTCTACACTCCTCACGTTCTTCTCATTCTGGGCGTCGCGACGCTGGGCGTCGGTACAAAAAAATGCAGATCGAACCTTAAATTTTCCCATAAGAAATAACATGTAAAAGTGGTGGTATTTGGCCCCGAACTCTTGTAGCTTATCTACTACCTTTAGTGTTTTACGGGTCATTCCTCACTCAAGTGCTTGCTTGAATGTGGATTGATCCGTCTTGCTGCAATTGGCACCGTTGTTAATACCATCACCTTCGCTTCTATCATGATTGAAAGGTAAGATAGTTTTCTTTCCTTTTCTGTTGCTATAGGTGAAAGAATGAAGGGTTAAGAGCAATAGCAATATATATAGGTCCGCACCATTTTGTTTCTTCTTTCTCATTCATTAAATTTTGGACACTATTAAGATATTTATAATAGTTTTTAAAAATCGGGCTGTGCCCATCTCTTTATAATCACTAAAATATGGTGAAGGAGCTTTGTTATTGCTCTTAAAGATGGGACACGTTGCCGATTCTGGTAAGTTAGTGAAGTGAGTGAAAATAAGAAGCTGCAACTGAAGAAACAAGCCTATTAAATTATGGAGGACGGCTTTCTGGTATGGTATAAATGTACAATATTTGGTGAACTATTTAAATATAGATACCTAAATTAATTTAAGATAAATCGGCCGTCTACTAATACATTTGTTTTAGCCACACTATTCATTATACTAGCCAGCATGGAACCGATGGGGAATCTATAATCCATGGCCAATAAAAGCCAGAAAAAGGAAGAAATGGAATCGAATTAATTTTGATGCATAACCGTCATTATCCTTTACTAATAACCTTTTATTTTTAGCTCAGGTTTTGTCCAACATCTTCAAATGTTGATGCATAAACCACCGGTTTATATTAATTTTATACATTTTTTTTAGGTTTTAATTAACGATTTTACTTTTAGGAAAGGTTTTGTCCACTATTTTCAAATGTTGATATATAAAACCACCGGTTTATATTAATTTTATACATTTTTTAGGTTTTAATTAACGATTTTACTTTTAGGAAAGGTTTTGTCCACTATTTTCAAATGTTGATATATAAAACCACCGGTTTATATTAATTTTATACATTTTTTTTAGGTTTTAATTAACGATTTTATTTTTAGGAGAGGTTTTGTCCACTATTTTCAAATGTTGATATATAAAACCACCGGTTTATATTAATTTTATACATTTTTTTTAGGTTTTAATTAACGATTTTACTTTTAGGAAAGGTTTTATCCACTATTTTCAAATGTTGATATATAAAACCACCGGTTTATATTAATTTTATACATTTTTTTTTAGGTTTTAATTAACGATTTTACTTTTAGGAAAGGTTTTGTCCACTACGCCCACAATGAGAAGAATGTGGGAAGTGTGGAGATGAATGAAGAGCAATATCATCATTTTTACAGGTATTTTCCAATAAGGAAATTTAGGGTTCGATTTGCATTTTTTTTACCGACGCCTACCGTCGCGACGCTTAGAATGAGAAGAACGTGACGCAATTTACCAGTGGCTGTTAGCGTCTCCACCTAGCGTCTCCACCATAACCATCAAACTTTAATATTTGATTTAAATTTTACTTTTTGTGTGTGTGTGTGTGTGTGTGTGTGTTTATCGCAACCATTTGAGGATGGCTGATAAATTTTCAGTCATTACTTATAATGAAATAGAAAATTTATTAAATCATCCTGAGAGGGTTGCGATAAATAATAGAGTTAAAACTTAAATATTTTATATACGATTTGGCTTCTGTGATATAAAGGGATGATCGACTTTTTTCCGCATGGAAACACGACAGGTACCCTTCCGAGGGGAGACGTACCGACTCTGGTGATCGATAATCCCTCCCTACAAAAGAGGTTGACACTTTTAAAGAGTTAGGTATATACAGTGTTTTCCATATGTCTTATAGACACGATCAGGGAAAATTGTTGCCTGTTGGCTATTAAAGAAATCATCTATCGGCCATCTCTAAAGGGTTATGATGGGAAATTATAATTTTCTAAATTTGTATGTGTCTTTCCTTCAATATTTTTTTTTAATTAGGGGTTTAAATTTAAAAGCAACAAACGTTAAAAACTGATATGTAAGAATTAAGAGATTTTTTTTTTACTTTGAATGTGATTTTTCAACTATTTTTTGGATAATTTAGAAGTAAAAAGAACTGTATTTAATCAGTAATTACTTATAATGAAATAGAAAATTTATCAGCCATCCTGAAATGGTTGCGATAAACACACACACACACAAAAAGTAAAATTTAAATCAAATATTAAAGTTTGATGGTTATGGTGGAGACGCTAACAGCCACTGGTAAATTGCGTCACGTTCTTCTCATTCTAAGCGTCGCGACGGTAGGCGTCGGTAAAAAAAATGCAAATCGAACCCTAAATTTCCTTATGGAAAATACCTGTAAAAATGATGATATTGCTCTTCATTCATCTCCACACTTCCCACATTCTTCTCATTGTGGGCGTCGCGACGCTAAGCGTCGTTAGATTTAAAATGCAGATCGAACCTTAAATTTCCTTATGGGAAAATACATGTAAAAATGACGATATTTGCTCTCCATTCATCTCCACACTCCTCACGTTCTTCTCATTCTCGCTGGGCGTCGGTACAAAAAAATGCAAATCGAACCTTAAATTTTCCCATAAGAAATAACATGTAAAAGTGGTGGTATTTGGCCCCAAACTCTTGTAGCTTATCTACTACCTTTAGTGTTTTACGGGTCATTCCTCACTCAAGTGCTTGCTTGAATGTGGATTGATCCGTCTTGCTGCAATTGGCACCGTTGTTAATACCATCACCTTCGCTTCTGTCATGATTGAAAGGTAAGATAGTTTTCTTTCCTTTTCTGTTGCTACAGGTGAAAGAATGAAGGGTTAAGAGCAATAGCAATATATAGGTCCGCACCATTTTGTTTCTTCTTTCTCATTCATTAAATTTTGGACACTATTAAGATATTTATAATAGTTTTTAAAAATCGGGCTGTGCGCATCTCTTTATAATCACTAAAATATGGCGAAGGAGCTTTGTTATTGCTCTTAAAGATGGGACACGTTGCCCATTCTGGTAAGTTAGTGAAGTGAGTGAAAATAAGAAGCTGCAACTGAAGAAACAAGCCTATTAAATTATGGAGGACGGCTTTCTGGTATGGTATAAATGTACAATATTTGGTGAACTATTTAAATATAGATACCTAAATTAATTTAAGATAAATCGGCCGTCTACTAATACATTTGTTTTAGCCACACTATTCATTATACTAGCCAACATGGAACCGATGGGGAATCTATAATCCATGGCCAATAAAAGCCAGAAAAAGGAAGAAATGGAATCGAATTAATTTTGATGCATAACCGTCATTATCCTTTACTAATAACCTTTTATTTTTAGCTCAGGTTTTGTCCAACATCTTCAAATGTTGATGCATAAAACCACCGGTTTATATTAATTTTATACTTTTTTTTAGGTTTTAATTAACGATTTTACTTTTAGGAAAGGTTTTGTCCACTATTTTCAAATGTTGATATATAAAACCACCGGTTTATATTAATTTTATACATTTTTTAGGTTTTAATTAACGATTTTACTTTTAGGAAAGGTTTTGTCCACTATTTTCAAATGTTGATATATAAAACCACCGGTTTATATTAATTTTATACATTTTTTTTAGGTTTTAATTAACGATTTTACTTTTAGGAAAGGTTTTGTCCACTATTTTCAAATGTTGATATATAAAACCACCGGTTTATATTAATTTTATACATTTTTTTTAGGTTTTAATTAACGATTTTACTTTTAGGAAAGGTTTTGTCCACTATTTTCAAATGTTGATATATAAAACCACTGGTTTATATTAATTTTATACATTTTTTTTAGGTTTTAATTAACGATTTTACTTTTAGGAAAGGTTTTGTCCACTATTTTCAAATGTTGATATATAAAACCACCGGTTTATATTAATTTTATACATTTTTTTTAGGTTTTAATTAACGATTTTACTTTTAGGAAAGGTTTTATCCACTATTTTCAAATGTTGATATATAAAACCACCGGTTTATATTAATTTTATACATTTTTTTTAGGTTTTAATTAACGATTTTACTTTTAGGAAAGGTTTTGTCCACTACGCCCACAATGAGAAGAATGTGGGAAGTGTGGAGATGAATGAAGAGCAATATCATCATTTTTACAGGTATTTTCCAATAAGGAAATTTAGGGTTCGATTTGCATTTTTTTTACCGACGCCTACCGTCGCGACGCTTAGAATGAGAAGAACGTGACGCAATTTACCAGTGGCTGTTAGCGTCTCCACCATAACCATCAAACTTTAATATTTGATTTAAATTTTACTTTTTGTGTGTGTGTGTGTGTGTGTTTATCGCAACCATTTGAGGATGGCTGATAAATTTTCAGTCATTACTTATAATGAAATAGAAAATTTATTAAATCATCCTGAGAGGGTTGCGATAAATAATAGAGTTAAAACTTAAATATTTTATATACGATTTGGCTTCTGTGATATAAAGGGATGATCGACTTTTTTCCGCATGGAAACACGACAGGTACCCTTCCGAGGGGAGACGTACCGACTCTGGTGATCGATAATCCCTCCCTACAAAAGAGGTTGACACTTTTAAAGAGTTAGGTATATACAGTGTTTTCCATATGTCTTATAGACACGATCAGGGAAAATTGTTGCCTGTGGGCTATTAAAGAAATCATCTATCGGCCATCTCTAAAGGGTTATGATGGGAAATTATAATTTTCTAAATTTGTATGTGTCTTTCCTTCAATATTTTTTTTTAATTAGGGGTTTAAATTTAAAAGCAACAAACGTTAAAAACTGATATGTAAGAATTAAGAGATTTTTTTTTTACTTTGAATGTGATTTTTCAACTATTTTTTGGATAATTTAGAAGTAAAAAGAACTGTATTTAATCAGTAATTACTTATAATGAAATAGAAAATTTATCAGCCATCCTGAAATGGTTGCGATAAACACACACACACACAAAAAGTAAAATTTAAATCAAATATTAAAGTTTGATGGTTATGGTGGAGACGCTAACAGCCACTGGTAAATTGCGTCACGTTCTTCTCATTCTAAGCGTCGCGACGGTAGGCGTCGGTAAAAAAAATGCAAATCGAACCCTAAATTTCCTTATGGAAAATACCTGTAAAAATGATGATATTTGCTCTCCATTCATCTCCACACTCCTCACGTTCTTCTCATTCTCGCTGGGCGTCGGTACAAAAAAATGCAGATCGAACCTTAAATTTTCCCATAAGAAATAACATGTAAAAGTGGTGGTATTTGGCCCCGAACTCTTGTAGCTTATCTACTACCTTTAGTGTTTTACGGGTCATTCCTCACTCAAGTGCTTGCTTGAATGTGGATTGATCCGTCTTGCTGCAATTGGCACCGTTGTTAATACCATCACCTTCGCTTCTATCATGATTGAAAGGTAAGATAGTTTTCTTTCCTTTTCTGTTGCTACAGGTGAAAGAATGAAGGGTTAAGAGCAATAGCAATATATAGGTCCGCACCATTTTGTTTCTTCTTTCTCATTCATTAAATTTTGGACACTATTAAGATATTTATAATAGTTTTTAAAAATCGGGCTGTGCGCATCTCTTTATAATCACTAAAATATGGTGAAGGAGCTTTGTTATTGCCCTTAAAGATGGGACACGTTGCCCATTCTGGTAAGTTAGTGAAGTGAGTGAAAATAAGAAGCTGCAACTGAAGAAACAAGCCTATTAAATTATGGAGGACGGCTTTCTGGTATGGTATAAATGTACAATATTTGGTGAACTATTTAAATATAGATACCTAAATTAATTTAAGATAAATCGGCCGTCTACTAATACATTTGTTTTAGCCACACTATTCATTATACTAGCCAACATGGAACCGATGGGGAATCTATAATCCATGGCCAATAAAAGCCAGAAAAAAGAAAGAAATGGAATCGAATTAATTTTGATGCATAACCGTCATTATCCTTTACTAATAACCTTTTATTTTTAGCTCAGGTTTTGTCCAACATCTTCAAATGTTGATGCATAAAACCACCGGTTTATATTAATTTTATACATTTTTTTTAGGTTTTAATTAACGATTTTACTTTTAGGAAAGGTTTTGTCCACTATTTTCAAATGTTGATATATAAAACCACCGGTTTATATTAATTTTATACATTTTTTTTAGGTTTTAATTAACGATTTTACTTTTAGGAAAGGTTTTGTCCACTATTTTCAAATGTTGATATATAAAACCACCGGTTTATATTAATTTTATACATTTTTTTTAGGTTTTAATTAACGATTTTACTTTTAGGAAAAACTCCGCCATGCCGGTCCCAAGCCCGGGGTCCCATAGTATTACGGGAAAGGAGGAGGGATCGAGGAGTAACACCTCGGAAAAAAACCAGGGTCCATCTGGCCCGGATGGTAGTACCCTGTGAGGGCTCCTGCCTAGGATTACAGGTGAAGAAGCTGCTGCCTTGTAGATGGATGGTGGCTCGTCAAAGGCTAGGGGAAGAAAACCCTGAGTAAAAATTACCTAGCCCTACAGGTTGGAGGTTGAGGCACTAGGCTAACTCCCTAGTACTCGGAAAAAATAGAAATGTTAAAAGACCCAATCAAAAGCCTCGGAAGAAAAAGGAACATTTAAGTCGACCCAAGCAACGGAAAAGGACAATGATTTTGGCTACATGGAATGTACAAGGCATCGCAAGGAAACTGAATGAAGTAATAGTGGAACTTAAAAACCTCAAGATAGACCTGACCGTCGTAACCGAGACAAAAAAGAAGGGACAAGGATCGGAAGGTTTAGGAGAATACGACCACTTTTACAGTGGGGTACCAAACGAAGAACGCGTAAAGAGAGGAGTAGGAATTATAATACACCGAAAATGGAGAAGGTGTATAAAGTCATGGGAAGCAGTGAACGAAAGAATAATAAAGCTGAATTTACAAATGTTTGGAGAAAAAATAACAGTGCTAGGAGTTTACGGAGTAGATGAGGGAGATCCGTGGATAACTAAAGAGGAGTTCTACCAAAAAATGAGTGAGGAAATCACGAAATTAGGAAACACACGAGAACTATTGATACTGGGAGATCTAAACGGAAGAGTTGGGAGGAAGCAAAATGATCCAGTGATTGGAAAGTATGGAGAAGACAGAAGGAACAACAACGGGGAAAGACTAATAGCACTGTGTGAACAAAACAACCTCAAAATTATGAACGGCTTCTACCAACATAAAGAAATCCACAAATTTACATGGACAAACGAGACACGGGGACAAAAATCAATTATCGACTATACTATAGCAAAGCAAAAATCAAACCTAGAAATACGAGACGTAAAAATATGTCGAGGACCAACATGCGGCAGCGACCATTATCTACTTAAAACGAAAATCTGGTTCCCGGGAGGTAAACAAAATAATCAAAACGAATCTAAGGGCAAACTAGCTTCAGAAGAAACCGAAGACACAAAAAAGTACAACCTGGCATCATTGGAGGATGAAACTGCCAGGTGGCTATATAGAAACCGACTGGATGAAAAACTAAGTAACAATATGACATTCACGAACTTGGAAGAGCACTACCTACATATTAAAGAAAGTATACACAACGCAGCATTAGAAGCCCTAGGGAGATACGAAAATATCGCCACCCACAACAAACCATATTGGTGGGACGAGGAAATAGAGAAGGATATAGGGGAAAAAAAGAAGAAATATCAGATATACCTAAGTTCAAAAAAAACTGAAGATAAGGAAACATATAAAAAGGCCCAAACAAAAGTTAGAAGAAAAATCAGCCAGAAGAAAAACGAATCATGGGAGAAAAAATGTATACGGCTAAATACCTACTTGGGAGGAAAAAGGAATACGGAAAGTTGGAGAACACTAAGAAACCTAAGAAGTAATAGATCAAAAGAAATAGTAACCCCGATAACATCACAACAATGGGAAACACACTTTCAAGAGCTATTAACGGAACAACGGATAGAATTCAAAGAAGAGGAAACGCAGAACATAAAAACAATGGGATCACCAGTACGGATAACAAAAGAAGAAGTAAAAAAACAATGTGGATTCCTAAAAAATGGAAGATCACCGGGACCGGGAGAGATATATGGGGAACTAATCAAAAACGGAAGCAGCAAATTGACTGATCACTTAACAAAACTGTTTCAGACGTGCATAAATAAGAAGGAGGTACCAATGGAGTGGAAAACCAGCTATTTAACAACAATATTTAAAAAAGGGGACAGGAACAAATGTGAAAACTATCGAGGTATAGCAGTGACAAGTACATTGAGTAGAATTTATGGAAAAATATTAAAAGCCAAAATCGAAAACGAATACACAGATAGCGAAGCAGAAGAACAAGCAGGTTTCAGAGCAGGAAGGTCGACGGTGGACCACTTATTCACGATAACCCAAGTAATGGAGAAAAAACTAGGTTACAACCAAGAGCTACACTTATTGTTCGTCGACTTAAAGAAGGCATACGACAGCATACCCCTCAGTAAATTGTGGCATGCTCTGGAAACAAGCAATATAAATACAGAATTGATTAAAGCGGTAAGATCATTATACGAAGACATAAAAACAAAAATAAAACAGGGAAAGAACATCAGTAAAGGATTTAAAACAGATAAAGGACTTAAGCAGGGATGTTGTCTGTCACCAACCCTGTTCAAAATATACCTAGAGCAGGCAATAAAAACATGGAAAAGAAACAGCAGAGGAATGGGTATGCCCCTTGAAGACTATATACTATACACGTTGAGCTTCGCGGATGACCAAGTAGTAATCGCACAAGATTATGAAGACCTTGAATATATGACCCGAAAGCTGATAGAGGAGTACACCAAATGGGGATTGGAAGTCAACTTATCCAAAACAGAATATATGTGTATAGGAGGAGAACAACGGGACCTTATACTAAACAGTGGAAAAACAATAAAACAATGTACAGAGTATAAATATCTGGGTATGAGACTAACAAACAACGGAGATTTAACAGAAGCAATAAAAGACCGAAATACACAGGGAAGAAAGGCAATAGCATTACTTAATAGCGTGCTCTGGGACAAAAATATTAGCAAGGAAAACAAAACAAGAATTTACAACACAATCGTAAAGGCAATAACCACCTACTCCTCGGAGGTATGGCCACTAAAAGAGACAACAAAGAAAATGCTGAAAGCAACAGAAATGGACTACTGGAGGAGAGCGGCGGGCAGGTCAAGGATGGAAAGGATACCAAATGAGAGAATCAGAGAGGTAATGAAAGTCAAGCATACAATAGTGGACGACATTCAGGATAAACAACTAATATGGTTTGGGCATGTACAACGAATGCCAGAGACAAGAATACCTAAACAAGTGATGCAGTGGAAACCAGGCGGAAGGAGGAAACGCGGAAGACCAAGAAGAAGCTGGATAGAGGGAGTAGACGAAGAGGTCCAAAAGCTCCGACTGGAAGAAGGTGCATGGAGAGATAGAGAAGAATGGAGATTGGGAATCGGAAGACGTAGAACGTTGTAAACCGATGTTATATATATATATATATATATATATATACTTTTAGGAAAGGTTTTATCCACTATTTTCAAATGTTGATATATAAAACCACCGGTTTATATTAATTTTATACATTTTTTTTAGGTTTTAATTAACGATTTTACTTTTAGGAAAGGTTTTGTCCACTACGCCCACAATGAGAAGAATGTGGGAAGTGTGGAGATGAATGAAGAGCAATATCCTCATTTTTACAGGTATTTTCCCATAAGGAAATTTAGGGTTCGATTTGCATTTTTTTTTACCGACGCCTACCGTCGCGACGCTTAGAATGAGAAGAACGTGACGCAATTTACCAGTGGCTGTTAGCGTCTCCACCATAACCATCAAACTTTAATATTTGATTTAAATTTTACTTTTTGTGTGTGTGTGTGTGTGTGTGTTTATCGCAACCATTTGAGGATGGTTGATAAATTTTCAGTCATTACTTATAATGAAATAGAAAATTTATTAAATCATCCTGAGAGGGTTGCGATAAATAATAGAGTTAAAACTTAAATATTTTATATACGATTTGGCTTCTGTGATATAAAGGGATGATCGACTTTTTTCCGCATGGAAACACGACAGGTACCCTTCCGAGGGGAGACGTACCGACTCTGGTGATCGATAATCCCTCCCTACAAAAGAGGTTGACACTTTTAAAGAGTTAGGTATATACAGTGTTTTCCATATGTCTTATAGACACGATCAGGGAAAATTGTTGCCTGTTGGCTATTAAAGAAATCATCTATCGGCCATCTCTAAAGGGTTATGATGGGGAATTATAATTTTCTAAATTTGTATGTGTCTTTCCTTCAATATTTTTTTTTAATTAGGGTTTAAATTTAAAAGCAACAAACGTTAAAAACTGATATGTAAGAATTAAGAGATTTTTTTTTACTTTGAATGTGATTTTTCAACTATTTTTTGGATAATTTAGAAGTAAAAAGAACTGTATTTAATCAGTAATTACTTATAATGAAATAGAAAATTTATCAGCCATCCTGAAATGGTTGCGATAAACACACACACACACAAAAAGTAAAATTTAAATCAAATATTAAAGTTTGATGGTTATGGTGGAGACGCTAACAGTCACTGGTAAATTACGTCACGTTCTTCTCATTCTAAGCGTCGCGACGATAGGCGTCGGTAAAAAAAATGCAAATCGAACCCTAAATTTCCTTATGGAAAATACCTGTAAAAATGATGATATTGCTCTTCATTCATCTCCACACTTCCCACATTCTTCTCATTCTGGGCGTCGCGACGCTAAGCGTCGTTAGATTTAAAATGCAGATCGAACCTTAAATTTCCTTATGGGAAAATACATGTAAAAATGACGATATTTGCTCTCCATTCATCTCCACACTCCTCACGTTCTTCTCATTCTCGCTGGGCGTCGGTACAAAAAAATGCAGATCGAACCTTAAATTTTCCCATAAGAAATAACATGTAAAAGTGGTGGTATTTGGCCCCGAACTCTTGTAGCTTATCTACTACCTTTAGTGTTTTACGGGTCATTCCTCACTCAAGTACTTGCTTGAATGTGGATTGATCCGTCTTGCTGCAATTGGCACCGTTGTTAATACCATCACCTTCGCTTCTATCATGATTGAAAGGTAAGATAGTTTTCTTTCCTTTTCTGTTGCTACAGGTGAAAGAATGAAGGGTTAAGAGCAATAGCAATATATAGGTCCGCACCATTTTGTTTCTTCTTTCTCATTCATTAAATTTTGGACACTATTAAGATATTTATAATAGTTTTTAAAAATCGGGCTGTGCGCATCTCTTTATAATCACTAAAAATATGGTGAAGGAGCTTTGTTATTGCTCTTAAAGATGGGACACGTTGCCCATTCTGGTAAGTTAGTGAAGTGAGTGAAAATAAGAAGCTGCAACTGAAGAAACAAGCCTATTAAATTATGGAGGACGGCTTTCTGGTATGGTATAAATGTACAATATTTGGTGAACTATTTAAATATAGATACCTAAATTAATTTAAGATAAATCGGCCGTCTACTAATACATTTGTTTTAGCCACACTATTCATTATACTAGCCAACATGGAACCGATGGGGAATCTATAATCCATGGCCAATAAAAGCCAGAAAAAGGAAGAAATGGAATCGAATTAATTTTGATGCATAACCGTCATTATCCTTTACTAATAACCTTTTATTTTTAGCTCAGGTTTTGTCAAACATCTTCAAATGTTGATGCATAAAACCACCGGTTTATATTAATTTTATACATTTTTTTTAGGTTTTAATTAACGATTTTACTTTTAGGAAAGGTTTTGTCCACTATTTTCAAATGTTGATATATAAAACCACCGGTTTATATTAATTTTATACATTTTTTAGGTTTTAATTAACGATTTTACTTTTAGGAAAGGTTTTGTCCACTATTTTCAAATGTTGATATATAAAACCACCGGTTTATATTAATTTTATACATTTTTTTTAGGTTTTAATTAACGATTTTACTTTTAGGAAAGGTTTTGTCCACTATTTTCAAATGTTGATATATAAAACCACCGGTTTATATTAATTTTATACATTTTTTTTAGGTTTTAATTAACGATTTTACTTTTAGGAAAGGTTTTATCCACTATTTTCAAATGTTGATATATAAAACCACCGGTTTATATTAATTTTATACATTTTTTTTAGGTTTTAATTAACGATTTTACTTTTAGGAAAGGTTTTGTCCACTACGCCCACAATGAGAAGAATGTGGGAAGTGTGGAGATGAATGAAGAGCAATATCATCATTTTTACAGGTATTTTCCAATAAGGAAATTTAGGGTTCGATTTGCATTTTTTTTACCGACGCCTACCGTCGCGACGCTTAGAATGAGAAGAACGTGACGCAATTTACCAGTGGCTGTTAGCGTCTCCACCATAACCATCAAACTTTAATATTTGATTTAAATTTTACTTTTTGTGTGTGTGTGTGTGTGTGTTTATCGCAACCATTTGAGGATGGCTGATAAATTTTCAGTCATTACTTATAATGAAATAGAAAATTTATTAAATCATCCTGAGAGGGTTGCGATAAATAATAGAGTTAAAACTTAAATATTTTATATACGATTTGGCTTCTGTGATATAAAGGGATGATCGACTTTTTTCCGCATGGAAACACGACAGGTACCCTTCCGAGGGGAGACGTACCGACTCTGGTGATCGATAATCCCTCCCTACAAAAGAGGTTGACACTTTTAAAGAGTTAGGTATATACAGTGTTTTCCATATGTCTTATAGACACGATCAGGGAAAATTGTTGCCTGTTGGCTATTAAAGAAATCATCTATCGGCCATCTCTAAAGGGTTATGATGGGAAATTATAATTTTCTAAATTTGTATGTGTCTTTCCTTCAATATTTTTTTTTAATTAGGGGTTTAAATTTAAAAGCAACAAACGTTAAAAACTGATATGTAAGAATTAAGAGATTTTTTTTTTACTTTGAATGTGATTTTTCAACTATTTTTTGGATAATTTAGAAGTAAAAAGAACTGTATTTAATCAGTAATTACTTATAATGAAATAGAAAATTTATCAGCCATCCTGAAATGGTTGCGATAAACACACACACACACAAAAAGTAAAATTTAAATCAAATATTAAAGTTTGATGGTTATGGTGGAGACGCTAACAGCCACTGGTAAATTGCGTCACGTTCTTCTCATTCTAAGCGTCGCGACGGTAGGCGTCGGTAAAAAAAATGCAAATCGAACCCTAAATTTCCTTATGGAAAATACCTGTAAAAATGATGATATTGCTCTTCATTCATCTCCACACTTCCCACATTCTTCTCATTCCGGGCGTCGCGACGCTAAGCGTCGTTAGATTTAAAATGCAGATCGAACCTTAAATTTCCTTATGGGAAAATACATGTAAAAATGACGATATTTGCTCTCCATTCATCTCCACACTCCTCACGTTCTTCTCATTCTCGCTGGGCGTCGGTACAAAAAAATGCAGATCGAACCTTAAATTTTCCCATAAGAAATAACATGTAAAAGTGGTGGTATTTGGCCCCGAACTCTTGTAGCTTATCTCCTACCTTTAGTGTTTTACGGGTCATTCCTCACTCAAGTGCTTGCTTGAATGTGGATTGATCCGTCTTGCTGCAATTGGCACCGTTGTTAATACCATCACCTTCGCTTCTATCATGATTGAAAGGTAAGATAGTTTTCTTTCCTTTTCTGTTGCTACAGGTGAAAGAATGAAGGGTTAAGAGCAATAGCAATTTCACGCACCATTTTGTTTCTTCTTTCTCATTCATTAAATTTTGGACACTATTAAGATATTTATAATAGTTTTTAAAAATCGGGCTGTGCGCATCTCTTTATAATCACTAAAATATGGTGAAGGAGCTTTGTTATTGCCCTTAAAGATGGGACACGTTGCCGATTCTGGTAAGTTAGTGAAGTGAGTGAAAATAAGAAGCTGCAACTGAAGAAACAAGCCTATTAAATTATGGAGGACGGCTTTCTGGTATGGTATAAATGTACAATATTTGGTGAACTATTTAAATATAGATACCTAAATTAATTTAAGATAAATCGGCCGTCTACTAATACATTTGTTTTAGCCACACTATTCATTATACTAGCCAACATGGAACCGATGGGGAATCTATAATCCATGGCCAATAAAAGCCAGAAAAAAGAAAGAAATGGAATCGAATTAATTTTGATGCATAACCGTCATTATCCTTTACTAATAACCTTTTATTTTTAGCTCAGGTTTTGTCCAACATCTTCAAATGTTGATGCATAAAACCACCGGTTTATATTAATTTTATACATTTTTTTTAGGTTTTAATTAACGATTTTACTTTTAGGAAAGGTTTTGTCCACTATTTTCAAATGTTGATATATAAAACCACCGGTTTATATTAATTTTATACATTTTTTTTAGGTTTTAATTAACGATTTTACTTTTAGGAAAGGTTTTGTCCACTATTTTCAAATGTTGATATATAAAACCACCGGTTTATATTAATTTTATACATTTTTTTTAGGTTTTAATTAACGATTTTACTTTTAGGAAAGGTTTTGTCCACTATTTTCAAATGTTGATATATAAAACCACCGGTTTATATTAATTTTATACATTTTTTTTAGGTTTTAATTAACGATTTTACTTTTAGGAAAGGTTTTATCCACTATTTTCAAATGTTGATATATAAAACCACCGGTTTATATTAATTTTATACATTTTTTTTAGGTTTTAATTAACGATTTTACTTTTAGGAAAGGTTTTGTCCACTACGCCCACAATGAGAAGAATGTGGGAAGTGTGGAGATGAATGAAGAGCAATATCATCATTTTTACAGGTATTTTCCAATAAGGAAATTTAGGGTTCGATTTGCATTTTTTTTACCGACGCCTACCGTCGCGACGCTTAGAATGAGAAGAACGTGACGCAATTTACCAGTGGCTGTTAGCGTCTCCACCATAACCATCAAACTTTAATATTTGATTTAAATTTTACTTTTTGTGTGTGTGTGTGTGTGTGTTTATCGCAACCATTTGAGGATGGCTGATAAATTTTCAGTCATTACTTATAATGAAATAGAAAATTTATTAAATCATCCTGAGAGGGTTGCGATAAATAATAGAGTTAAAACTTAAATATTTTATATACGATTTGGCTTCTGTGATATAAAGGGATGATCGACTTTTTTCCGCATGGAAACACGACAGGTACCCTTCCGAGGGGAGACGTACCGACTCTGGTGATCGATAATCCCTCCCTACAAAAGAGGTTGACACTTTTAAAGAGTTAGGTATATACAGTGTTTTCCATATGTCTTATAGACACGATCAGGGAAAATTGTTGCCTGTTGGCTATTAAAGAAATCATCTATCGGCCATCTCTAAAGGGTTATGATGGGAAATTATAATTTTCTAAATTTGTATGTGTCTTTCCTTCAATATTTTTTTTTAATTAGGGGTTTAAATTTAAAAGCAACAAACGTTAAAAACTGATATGTAAGAATTAAGAGATTTTTTTTTTACTTTGAATGTGATTTTTCAACTATTTTTTGGATAATTTAGAAGTAAAAAGAACTGTATTTAATCAGTAATTACTTATAATGAAATAGAAAATTTATCAGCCATCCTGAAATGGTTGCGATAAACACACACACACACAAAAAGTAAAATTTAAATCAAATATTAAAGTTTGATGGTTATGGTGGAGACGCTAACAGCCACTGGTAAATTGCGTCACGTTCTTCTCATTCTAAGCGTCGCGACGGTAGGCGTCGGTAAAAAAAATGCAAATCGAACCCTAAATTTCCTTATGGAAAATACCTGTAAAAATGATGATATTGCTCTTCATTCATCTCCACACTTCCCACATTCTTCTCATTCCGGGCGTCGCGACGCTAAGCGTCGTTAGATTTAAAATGCAGATCGAACCTTAAATTTCCTTATGGGAAAATACATGTAAAAATGACGATATTTGCTCTCCATTCATCTCCACACTCCTCACGTTCTTCTCATTCTCGCTGGGCGTCGGTACAAAAAAATGCAGATCGAACCTTAAATTTTCCCATAAGAAATAACATGTAAAAGTGGTGGTATTTGGCCCCGAACTCTTGTAGCTTATCTACTACCTTTAGTGTTTTACGGGTCATTCCTCACTCAAGTGCTTGCTTGAATGTGGATTGATCCGTCTTGCTGCAATTGGCACCGTTGTTAATACCATCACCTTCGCTTCTATCATGATTGAAAGGTAAGATAGTTTTCTTTCCTTTTCTGTTGCTACAGGTGAAAGAATGAAGGGTTAAGAGCAATAGCAATTTCACGCACCATTTTGTTTCTTCTTTCTCATTCATTAAATTTTGGACACTATTAAGATATTTATAATAGTTTTTAAAAATCGGGCTGTGCGCATCTCTTTATAATCACTAAAATATGGTGAAGGAGCTTTGTTATTGCCCTTAAAGATGGGACACGTTGCCGATTCTGGTAAGTTAGTGAAGTGAGTGAAAATAAGAAGCTGCAACTGAAGAAACAAGCCTATTAAATTATGGAGGACGGCTTTCTGGTATGGTATAAATGTACAATATTTGGTGAACTATTTAAATATAGATACCTAAATTAATTTAAGATAAATCGGCCGTCTACTAATACATTTGTTTTAGCCACACTATTCATTATACTAGCCAACATGGAACCGATGGGGAATCTATAATCCATGGCCAATAAAAGCCAGAAAAAAGAAAGAAATGGAATCGAATTAATTTTGATGCATAACCGTCATTATCCTTTACTAATAACCTTTTATTTTTAGCTCAGGTTTTGTCCAACATCTTCAAATGTTGATGCATAAAACCACCGGTTTATATTAATTTTATACATTTTTTTTAGGTTTTAATTAACGATTTTACTTTTAGGAAAGGTTTTGTCCACTATTTTCAAATGTTGATATATAAAACCACCGGTTTATATTAATTTTATACATTTTTTTTAGGTTTTAATTAACGATTTTACTTTTAGGAAAGGTTTTGTCCACTATTTTCAAATGTTGATATATAAAACCACCGGTTTATATTAATTTTATACATTTTTTTTAGGTTTTAATTAACGATTTTACTTTTAGGAAAAACTCCGCCATGCCGGTCCCAAGCCCGGGGTCCCATAGTATTACGGGAAAGGAGGAGGGATCGAGGAGTAACACCTCGGAAAAAAACCAGGGTCCATCTGGCCCGGATGGTAGTACCCTGTGAGGGCTCCTGCCTAGGATTACAGGTGAAGAAGCTGCTGCCTTGTAGATGGATGGTGGCTCGTCAAAGGCTAGGGGAAGAAAACCCTGAGTAAAAATTACCTAGCCCTACAGGTTGGAGGTTGAGGCACTAGGCTAACTCCCTAGTACTCGGAAAAAATAGAAATGTTAAAAGACCCAATCAAAAGCCTCGGAAGAAAAAGGAACATTTAAGTCGACCCAAGCAACGGAAAAGGACAATGATTTTGGCTACATGGAATGTACAAGGCATCGCAAGGAAACTGAATGAAGTAATAGTGGAACTTAAAAACCTCAAGATAGACCTGACCGTCGTAACCGAGACAAAAAAGAAGGGACAAGGATCGGAAGGTTTAGGAGAATACGACCACTTTTACAGTGGGGTACCAAACGAAGAACGCGCAAAGAGAGGAGTAGGAATTATAATACACCGAAAATGGAGAAGGTGTATAAAGTCATGGGAAGCAGTGAACGAAAGAATAATAAAGCTGAATTTACAAATGTTTGGAGAAAAAATAACAGTGCTAGGAGTTTACGGAGTAGATGAGGGAGATCCGTGGATAACTAAAGAGGAGTTCTACCAAAAAATGAGTGAGGAAATCACGAAATTAGGAAACACACGAGAACTATTGATACTGGGAGATCTAAACGGAAGAGTTGGGAGGAAGCAAAATGATCCAGTGATTGGAAAGTATGGAGAAGACAGAAGGAACAACAACGGGGAAAGACTAATAGCACTGTGTGAACAAAACAACCTCAAAATTATGAACGGCTTCTACCAACATAAAGAAATCCACAAATTTACATGGACAAACGAGACACGGGGACAAAAATCAATTATCGACTATACTATAGCAAAGCAAAAATCAAACCTAGAAATACGAGACGTAAAAATATGTCGAGGACCAACATGCGGCAGCGACCATTATCTACTTAAAACGAAAATCTGGTTCCCGGGAGGTAAACAAAATAATCAAAACGAATCTAAGGGCAAACTAGCTTCAGAAGAAACCGAAGACACAAAAAAGTACAACCTGGCATCATTGGAGGATGAAACTGCCAGGTGGCTATATAGAAACCGACTGGATGAAAAACTAAGTAACAATATGACATTCACGAACTTGGAAGAGCACTACCTACATATTAAAGAAAGTATACACAACGCAGCATTAGAAGCCCTAGGGAGATACGAAAATATCGCCACCCACAACAAACCATATTGGTGGGACGAGGAAATAGAGAAGGATATAGGGGAAAAAAAGAAGAAATATCAGATATACCTAAGTTCAAAAAAAACTGAAGATAAGGAAACATATAAAAAGGCCCAAACAAAAGTTAGAAGAAAAATCAGCCAGAAGAAAAACGAATCATGGGAGAAAAAATGTATACGGCTAAATACCTACTTGGGAGGAAAAAGGAATACGGAAAGTTGGAGAACACTAAGAAACCTAAGAAGTAATAGATCAAAAGAAATAGTAACCCCGATAACATCACAACAATGGGAAACATACTTTCAAGAGCTATTAACGGAACAACGGATAGAATTCAAAGAAGAGGAAACGCAGAACATAAAAACAATGGGATCACCAGTACGGATAACAAAAGAAGAAGTAAAAAAACAATGTGGATTCCTAAAAAATGGAAGATCATCGGGACCGGGAGAGATATATGGGGAACTAATCAAAAACGGAAGCAGCAAATTGACTGATCACTTAACAAAACTGTTTCAGACGTGCATAAATAAGAAGGAGATACCAATGGAGTGGAAAACCAGCTATTTAACAACAATATTTAAAAAAGGGGACAGGAACAAATGTGAAAACTATCGAGGTATAGCAGTGACAAGTACATTGAGTAGAATTTATGGAAAAATATTAAAAGCCAAAATCGAAAACGAATACACAGATAGCGAAGCAGAAGAACAAGCAGGTTTCAGAGCAGGAAGGTCGACGGTGGACCACTTATTCACGATAACCCAAGTAATGGAGAAAAAACTAGGTTACAACCAAGAGCTACACTTATTGTTCGTCGACTTAAAGAAGGCATACGACAGCATACCCCTCAGTAAATTGTGGCATGCTCTGGAAACAAGCAATATAAATACAGAATTGATTAAAGCGGTAAGATCATTATACGAAGACATAAAAACAAAAATAAAACAGGGAAAGAACATCAGTAAAGGATTTAAAACAGATAAAGGACTTAAGCAGGGATGTTGTCTGTCACCAACCCTGTTCAAAATATACCTAGAGCAGGCAATAAAAACATGGAAAAGAAACAGCAGAGGAATGGGTCTGCCCCTTGAAGACTATATACTATACACGTTGAGCTTCGCGGATGACCAAGTAGTAATCGCACAAGATTATGAAGACCTTGAATATATGACCCGAAAGCTGATAGAGGAGTACACCAAATGGGGATTGGAAGTCAACTTATCCAAAACAGAATATATGTGTATAGGAGGAGAACAACGGGACCTTATACTAAACAGTGGAAAAACAATAAAACAATGTACAGAGTATAAATATCTGGGTATGAGACTAACAAACAACGGAGATTTAACAGAAGCAATAAAAGACCGAAATACACAGGGAAGAAAGGCAATAGCATTACTTAATAGCGTGCTCTGGGACAAAAATATTAGCAAGGAAAACAAAACAAGAATTTACAACACAATCGTAAAGGCAATAACCACCTACTCCTCGGAGGTATGGCCACTAAAAGAGACAACAAAGAAAATGCTGAAAGCAACAGAAATGGACTACTGGAGGAGAGCGGCGGGCAGGTCAAGGATGGAAAGGATACCAAATGAGAGAATCAGAGAGGTAATGAAAGTCAAGCATACAATAGTGGACGACATTCAGGATAAACAACTAATATGGTTTGGGCATGTACAACGAATGCCAGAGACAAGAATACCTAAACAAGTGATGCAGTGGAAACCAGGCGGAAGGAGGAAACGCGGAAGACCAAGAAGAAGCTGGATAGAGGGAGTAGACGAAGAGGTCCAAAAGCTCCGACTGGAAGAAGGTGCATGGAGAGATAGAGAAGAATGGAGATTGGGAATCGGAAGACGTAGAACGTTGTAAACCGATGTTATATATATATATATATATATATAGGAAGGGTAGTCGTTGCTGACTAGTTAGGGATAACTATTTAGGAAATATTGGGCTTTGCAGCAAATGAAAGTGTACTCTTTAAAGTTGGTCCAAGCTTTCGGAAATCTTTATTTCCATCATCAGGGATACTACAATACAAAAAAATTGAATGAAATCAGAGTTAAGCTCTTAATTTAACAAAACAACTTAAGTTACTTACAACTTTGTTGAGGATGTTCATAAATTTGTAGTTAATTACTAATAGTAACACAGTAAAATTAGACAGCACTGAAGCATCGAAAAGTCAAAATCTCTTGTGGCTGGTAAATCCATACAAAAACAACACTATAATTCATTAATTAAAAAAGACAGCACAGATTAAAACAATTTAAAATTTTTTCAAATAAAATTACTGGTCTTTATCGACCATGCCTACGGAAACGGCCATTTTGTACCGGTATTGTTTGATGAAATCGGCGTAGAGAATTTATAGGAACAATAATGAACAATTATTACTCTGTGATATGACACCATTCCACAAAGGACTTTTTTTTAAGTGTATCTTTCGATGCTGGACAACAAAAGAGGAAAACCTTATCACTCTTAATTCTATTGGTTGAGGTGTTGATTCAAATGTGTGTATGCATCGCTTGAAACATATCTGGCACCAATCATCTTTAGCCAATTTCATTTTTATTTTGCTCCATGATTTGAGTTCTTTTACTGCGTTAGCTCCATAGGTAGCCATGATGGTCTGGTAATAGCCCATACCTGAGATATATATAGGAAGGGTAGTCGTTGCTGACTAGTTAGGGATAACTATTTAGGAAATATTGGGCTTTGCAGCAAATGAAAGTGTACTCTTTAAAGTTGGTCCAAGCTTTCGGAAATCTTTATTTCCATCATCAGGGATACTACAATACAAAAAAATTGAATGAAATCAGAGTTAAGCTCTTAATTTAACAAAACAACTTAAGTTACTTACAACTTTGTTGAGGATGTTCATAAATTTGTAGTTAATTACTAATAGTAACACAGTAAAATTAGACAGCACTGAAGCATCGAAAAGTCAAAATCTCTTGTGGCTGGTAAATCCATACAAAAACAACACTATAATTCATTAATTAAAAAAGACAGCACAGATTAAAACAATTTAAAATTTTTTCAAATAAAATTACTGGTCTTTATCGACCATGCCTACGGAAACGGCCATTTTGTACCGGTATTGTTTGATGAAATCGGCGTAGAGAATTTATAGGAACAATAATGAACAATTATTACTCTGTGATATGACACCATTCCACAAAGGACTTTTTTTTAAGTGTATCTTTCGATGCTGGACAACAAAAGAGGAAAACCTTATCACTCTTAATTCTATTGGTTGAGGTGTTGATTCAAATGTGTGTATGCATCGCTTGAAACATATCTGGCACCAATCATCTTTAGCCAATTTCATTTTTATTTTGCTCCATGATTTGAGTTCTTTTACTGCGTTAGCTCCATAGGTAGCCATGATGGTCTGGTAATAGCCCATACCTGAGATATATATAGGAAGGGTAGTCGTTGCTGACTAGTTAGGGATAACTATTTAGGAAATATTGGGCTTTGCAGCAAATGAAAGTGTACTCTTTAAAGTTGGTCCAAGCTTTCGGAAATCTTTATTTCCATCATCAGGGATACTACAATACAAAAAAATTGAATGAAATCAGAGTTAAGCTCTTAATTTAACAAAACAACTTAAGTTACTTACAACTTTGTTGAGGATGTTCATAAATTTGTAGTTAATTACTAATAGTAACACAGTAAAATTAGACAGCACTGAAGCATCGAAAAGTCAAAATCTCTTGTGGCTGGTAAATCCATACAAAAACAACACTATAATTCATTAATTAAAAAAGACAGCACAGATTAAAACAATTTAAAATTTTTTCAAATAAAATTACTGGTCTTTATCGACCATGCCTACGGAAACGGCCATTTTGTACCGGTATTGTTTGATGAAATCGGCGTAGAGAATTTATAGGAACAATAATGAACAATTATTACTCTGTGATATGACACCATTCCACAAAGGACTTTTTTTTAAGTGTATCTTTCGATGCTGGACAACAAAAGAGGAAAACCTTATCACTCTTAATTCTATTGGTTGAGGTGTTGATTCAAATGTGTGTATGCATCGCTTGAAACATATCTGGCACCAATCATCTTTAGCCAATTTCATTTTTATTTTGCTCCATGATTTGAGTTCTTTTACTGCGTTAGCTCCATAGGTAGCCATGATGGTCTGGTAATAGCCCATACCTGAGATATATATAGGAAGGGTAGTCGTTGCTGACTAGTTAGGGATAACTATTTAGGAAATATTGGGCTTTGCAGCAAATGAAAGTGTACTCTTTAAAGTTGGTCCAAGCTTTCGGAAATCTTTATTTCCATCATCAGGGATACTACAATACAAAAAAATTGAATGAAATCAGAGTTAAGCTCTTAATTTAACAAAACAACTTAAGTTACTTACAACTTTGTTGAGGATGTTCATAAATTTGTAGTTAATTACTAATAGTAACACAGTAAAATTAGACAGCACTGAAGCATCGAAAAGTCAAAATCTCTTGTGGCTGGTAAATCCATACAAAAACAACACTATAATTCATTAATTAAAAAAGACAGCACAGATTAAAACAATTTAAAATTTTTTCAAATAAAATTACTGGTCTTTATCGACCATGCCTACGGAAACGGCCATTTTGTACCGGTATTGTTTGATGAAATCGGCGTAGAGAATTTATAGGAACAATAATGAACAATTATTACTCTGTGATATGACACCATTCCACAAAGGACTTTTTTTTAAGTGTATCTTTCGATGCTGGACAACAAAAGAGGAAAACCTTATCACTCTTAATTCTATTGGTTGAGGTGTTGATTCAAATGTGTGTATGCATCGCTTGAAACATATCTGGCACCAATCATCTTTAGCCAATTTCATTTTTATTTTGCTCCATGATTTGAGTTCTTTTACTGCGTTAGCTCCATAGGTAGCCATGATGGTCTGGTAATAGCCCATACCTGAGATATATATAGGAAGGGTAGTCGTTGCTGACTAGTTAGGGATAACTATTTAGGAAATATTGGGCTTTGCAGCAAATGAAAGTGTACACTTTCATTTGCTGCAAAGCCCAATATTTCCTAAATAGTTATCCCTAACTAGTCAGCAACGACTACCCTTCCTATATATATCTCAGGTATGGGCTATTACCAGACCATCATGGCTACCTATGGAGCTAACGCAGTAAAAGAACTCAAATCATGGAGCAAAATAAAAATGAAATTGGCTAAAGATGATTGGTGCCAGATATGTTTCAAGCGATGCATACACACATTTGAATCAACACCTCAACCAATAGAATTAAGAGTGATAAGGTTTTCCTCTTTTGTTGTCCAGCATCGAAAGATACACTTAAAAAAAAGTCCTTTGTGGAATGGTGTCATATCACAGAGTAATAATTGTTCATTATTGTTCCTATAAATTCTCTACGCCGATTTCATCAAACAATACCGGTACAAAATGGCCGTTTCCGTAGGCATGGTCGATAAAGACCAGTAATTTTATTTGAAAAAATTTTAAATTGTTTTAATCTGTGCTGTCTTTTTTAATTAATGAATTATAGTGTTGTTTTTGTATGGATTTACCAGCCACAAGAGATTTTGACTTTTCGATGCTTCAGTGCTGTCTAATTTTACTGTGTTACTATTAGTAATTAACTACAAATTTATGAACATCCTCAACAAAGTTGTAAGTAACTTAAGTTGTTTTGTTAAATTAAGAGCTTAACTCTGATTTCATTCAATTTTTTTGTATTGTAGTATCCCTGATGATGGAAATAAAGATTTCCGAAAGCTTGGACCAACTTTAAAGAGTACACTTTCATTTGCTGCAAAGCCCAATATTTCCTAAATAGTTATCCCTAACTAGTCAGCAACGACTACCCTTCCTATATATATCTCAGGTATGGGCTATTACCAGACCATCATGGCTACCTATGGAGCTAACGCAGTAAAAGAACTCAAATCATGGAGCAAAATAAAAATGAAATTGGCTAAAGATGATTGGTGCCAGATATGTTTCAAGCGATGCATACACACATTTGAATCAACACCTCAACCAATAGAATTAAGAGTGATAAGGTTTTCCTCTTTTGTTGTCCAGCATCGAAAGATACACTTAAAAAAAAGTCCTTTGTGGAATGGTGTCATATCACAGAGTAATAATTGTTCATTATTGTTCCTATAAATTCTCTACGCCGATTTCATCAAACAATACCGGTACAAAATGGCCGTTTCCGTAGGCATGGTCGATAAAGACCAGTAATTTTATTTGAAAAAATTTTAAATTGTTTTAATCTGTGCTGTCTTTTTTAATTAATGAATTATAGTGTTGTTTTTGTATGGATTTACCAGCCACAAGAGATTTTGACTTTTCGATGCTTCAGTGCTGTCTAATTTTACTGTGTTACTATTAGTAATTAACTACAAATTTATGAACATCCTCAACAAAGTTGTAAGTAACTTAAGTTGTTTTGTTAAATTAAGAGCTTAACTCTGATTTCATTCAATTTTTTTGTATTGTAGTATCCCTGATGATGGAAATAAAGATTTCCGAAAGCTTGGACCAACTTTAAAGAGTACACTTTCATTTGCTGCAAAGCCCAATATTTCCTAAATAGTTATCCCTAACTAGTCAGCAACGACTACCCTTCCTATATATATCTCAGGTATGGGCTATTACCAGACCATCATGGCTACCTATGGAGCTAACGCAGTAAAAGAACTCAAATCATGGAGCAAAATAAAAATGAAATTGGCTAAAGATGATTGGTGCCAGATATGTTTCAAGCGATGCATACACACATTTGAATCAACACCTCAACCAATAGAATTAAGAGTGATAAGGTTTTCCTCTTTTGTTGTCCAGCATCGAAAGATACACTTAAAAAAAAGTCCTTTGTGGAATGGTGTCATATCACAGAGTAATAATTGTTCATTATTGTTCCTATAAATTCTCTACGCCGATTTCATCAAACAATACCGGTACAAAATGGCCGTTTCCGTAGGCATGGTCGATAAAGACCAGTAATTTTATTTGAAAAAATTTTAAATTGTTTTAATCTGTGCTGTCTTTTTTAATTAATGAATTATAGTGTTGTTTTTGTATGGATTTACCAGCCACAAGAGATTTTGACTTTTCGATGCTTCAGTGCTGTCTAATTTTACTGTGTTACTATTAGTAATTAACTACAAATTTATGAACATCCTCAACAAAGTTGTAAGTAACTTAAGTTGTTTTGTTAAATTAAGAGCTTAACTCTGATTTCATTCAATTTTTTTGTATTGTAGTATCCCTGATGATGGAAATAAAGATTTCCGAAAGCTTGGACCAACTTTAAAGAGTACACTTTCATTTGCTGCAAAGCCCAATATTTCCTAAATAGTTATCCCTAACTAGTCAGCAACGACTACCCTTCCTATATATATCTCAGGTATGGGCTATTACCAGACCATCATGGCTACCTATGGAGCTAACGCAGTAAAAGAACTCAAATCATGGAGCAAAATAAAAATGAAATTGGCTAAAGATGATTGGTGCCAGATATGTTTCAAGCGATGCATACACACATTTGAATCAACACCTCAACCAATAGAATTAAGAGTGATAAGGTTTTCCTCTTTTGTTGTCCAGCATCGAAAGATACACTTAAAAAAAAGTCCTTTGTGGAATGGTGTCATATCACAGAGTAATAATTGTTCATTATTGTTCCTATAAATTCTCTACGCCGATTTCATCAAACAATACCGGTACAAAATGGCCGTTTCCGTAGGCATGGTCGATAAAGACCAGTAATTTTATTTGAAAAAATTTTAAATTGTTTTAATCTGTGCTGTCTTTTTTAATTAATGAATTATAGTGTTGTTTTTGTATGGATTTACCAGCCACAAGAGATTTTGACTTTTCGATGCTTCAGTGCTGTCTAATTTTACTGTGTTACTATTAGTAATTAACTACAAATTTATGAACATCCTCAACAAAGTTGTAAGTAACTTAAGTTGTTTTGTTAAATTAAGAGCTTAACTCTGAGTTCATTCAATTTTTTTGTATTGTAGTATCCCTGATGATGGAAATAAAGATTTCCGAAAGCTTGGACCAACTTTAAAGAGTACACTTTCATTTGCTGCAAAGCCCAATATTTCCTAAATAGTTATCCCTAACTAGTCAGCAACGACTACCCTTCCTATATATATCTCAGGTATGGGCTATTACCAGACCATCATGGCTACCTATGGAGCTAACGCAGTAAAAGAACTCAAATCATGGAGCAAAATAAAAATGAAATTGGCTAAAGATGATTGGTGCCAGATATGTTTCAAGCGATGCATACACACATTTGAATCAACACCTCAACCAATAGAATTAAGAGTGATAAGGTTTTCCTCTTTTGTTGTCCAGCATCGAAAGATACACTTAAAAAAAAGTCCTTTGTGGAATGGTGTCATATCACAGAGTAATAATTGTTCATTATTGTTCCTATAAATTCTCTACGCCGATTTCATCAAACAATACCGGTACAAAATGGCCGTTTCCGTAGGCATGGTCGATAAAGACCAGTAATTTTATTTGAAAAAATTTTAAATTGTTTTAATCTGTGCTGTCTTTTTTAATTAATGAATTATAGTGTTGTTTTTGTATGGATTTACCAGCCACAAGAGATTTTGACTTTTCGATGCTTCAGTGCTGTCTAATTTTACTGTGTTACTATTAGTAATTAACTACAAATTTATGAACATCCTCAACAAAGTTGTAAGTAACTTAAGTTGTTTTGTTAAATTAAGAGCTTAACTCTGATTTCATTCAATTTTTTTGTATTGTAGTATCCCTGATGATGGAAATAAAGATTTCCGAAAGCTTGGACCAACTTTAAAGAGTACACTTTCATTTGCTGCAAAGCCCAATATTTCCTAAATAGTTATCCCTAACTAGTCAGCAACGACTACCCTTCCTATATATATCTCAGGTATGGGCTATTACCAGACCATCATGGCTACCTATGGAGCTAACGCAGTAAAAGAACTCAAATCATGGAGCAAAATAAAAATGAAATTGGCTAAAGATGATTGGTGCCAGATATGTTTCAAGCGATGCATACACACATTTGAATCAACACCTCAACCAATAGAATTAAGAGTGATAAGGTTTTCCTCTTTTGTTGTCCAGCATCGAAAGATACACTTAAAAAAAAGTCCTTTGTGGAATGGTGTCATATCACAGAGTAATAATTGTTCATTATTGTTCCTATAAATTCTCTACGCCGATTTCATCAAACAATACCGGTACAAAATGGCCGTTTCCGTAGGCATGGTCGATAAAGACCAGTAATTTTATTTGAAAAAATTTTAAATTGTTTTAATCTGTGCTGTCTTTTTTAATTAATGAATTATAGTGTTGTTTTTGTATGGATTTACCAGCCACAAGAGATTTTGACTTTTCGATGCTTCAGTGCTGTCTAATTTTACTGTGTTACTATTAGTAATTAACTACAAATTTATGAACATCCTCAACAAAGTTGTAAGTAACTTAAGTTGTTTTGTTAAATTAAGAGCTTAACTCTGATTTCATTCAATTTTTTTGTATTGTAGTATCCCTGATGATGGAAATAAAGATTTCCGAAAGCTTGGACCAACTTTAAAGAGTACACTTTCATTTGCTGCAAAGCCCAATATTTCCTAAATAGTTATCCCTAACTAGTCAGCAACGACTACCCTTCCTATATATATCTCAGGTATGGGCTATTACCAGACCATCATGGCTACCTATGGAGCTAACGCAGTAAAAGAACTCAAATCATGGAGCAAAATAAAAATGAAATTGGCTAAAGATGATTGGTGCCAGATATGTTTCAAGCGATGCATACACACATTTGAATCAACACCTCAACCAATAGAATTAAGAGTGATAAGGTTTTCCTCTTTTGTTGTCCAGCATCGAAAGATACACTTAAAAAAAAGTCCTTTGTGGAATGGTGTCATATCACAGAGTAATAATTGTTCATTATTGTTCCTATAAATTCTCTACGCCGATTTCATCAAACAATACCGGTACAAAATGGCCGTTTCCGTAGGCATGGTCGATAAAGACCAGTAATTTTATTTGAAAAAATTTTAAATTGTTTTAATCTGTGCTGTCTTTTTTAATTAATGAATTATAGTGTTGTTTTTGTATGGATTTACCAGCCACAAGAGATTTTGACTTTTCGATGCTTCAGTGCTGTCTAATTTTACTGTGTTACTATTAGTAATTAACTACAAATTTATGAACATCCTCAACAAAGTTGTAAGTAACTTAAGTTGTTTTGTTAAATTAAGAGCTTAACTCTGATTTCATTCAATTTTTTTGTATTGTAGTATCCCTGATGATGGAAATAAAGATTTCCGAAAGCTTGGACCAACTTTAAAGAGTACACTTTCATTTGCTGCAAAGCCCAATATTTCCTAAATAGTTATATATATATATATATATATATACTTTTAGGAAAGGTTTTATCCACTATTTTCAAATGTTGATATATAAAACCACCGGTTTATATTAATTTTATACATTTTTTTTAGGTTTTAATTAACGATTTTACTTTTAGGAAAGGTTTTGTCCACTACGCCCACAATGAGAAGAATGTGGGAAGTGTGGAGATGAATGAAGAGCAATATCCTCATTTTTACAGGTATTTTCCCATAAGGAAATTTAGGGTTCGATTTGCATTTTTTTTTACCGACGCCTACCGTCGCGACGCTTAGAATGAGAAGAACGTGACGCAATTTACCAGTGGCTGTTAGCGTCTCCACCATAACCATCAAACTTTAATATTTGATTTAAATTTTACTTTTTGTGTGTGTGTGTGTGTGTGTGTTTATCGCAACCATTTGAGGATGGTTGATAAATTTTCAGTCATTACTTATAATGAAATAGAAAATTTATTAAATCATCCTGAGAGGGTTGCGATAAATAATAGAGTTAAAACTTAAATATTTTATATACGATTTGGCTTCTGTGATATAAAGGGATGATCGACTTTTTTCCGCATGGAAACACGACAGGTACCCTTCCGAGGGGAGACGTACCGACTCTGGTGATCGATAATCCCTCCCTACAAAAGAGGTTGACACTTTTAAAGAGTTAGGTATATACAGTGTTTTCCATATGTCTTATAGACACGATCAGGAAAAATTGTTGCCTGTTGGCTATTAAAGAAATCATCTATCGGCCATCTCTAAAGGGTTATGATGGGGAATTATAATTTTCTAAATTTGTATGTGTCTTTCCTTCAATATTTTTTTTTAATTAGGGGTTTAAATTTAAAAGCAACAAACGTTAAAAACTGATATGTAAGAATTAAGAGATTTTTTTTTACTTTGGATGTGATTTTTCAACTATTTTTTGGATAATTTAGAAGTAAAAAGAACTGTATTTAATCAGTAATTACTTATAATGAAATAGAAAATTTATCAGCCATCCTGAAATGGTTGCGATAAACACACACACACACAAAAAGTAAAATTTAAATCAAATATTAAAGTTTGATGGTTATGGTGGAGACGCTAACAGCCACTGGTAAATTACGTCACGTTCTTCTCATTCTAAGCGTCGCGACGATAGGCGTCGGTAAAAAAAATGCAAATCGAACCCTAAATTTCCTTATGGAAAATACCTGTAAAAATGATGATATTGCTCTTCATTCATCTCCACACTTCCCACATTCTTCTCATTCTGGGCGTCGCGACGCTAAGCGTCGTTAGATTTAAAATGCAGATCGAACCTTAAATTTCCTTATGGAAAATACCTGTAAAAATGATGATATTTGCTCTCCATTCATCTCCACACTCCTCACGTTCTTCTCATTCTCGCTGGGCGTCGGTACAAAAAAATGCAGATCGAACCTTAAATTTTCCCATAAGAAATAACATGTAAAAGTGGTGGTATTTGGCCCCGAACTCTTGTAGCTTATCTACTACCTTTAGTGTTTTACGGGTCATTCCTCACTCAAGTGCTTGCTTGAATGTGGATTGATCCGTCTTGCTGCAATTGGCACCGTTGTTAATACCATCACCTTCGCTTCTATCATGATTGAAAGGTAAGATAGTTTTCTTTCCTTTTCTGTTGCTACAGGTGAAAGAATGAAGGGTTAAGAGCAATAGCAATATATAGGTCCGCACCATTTTGTTTCTTCTTTCTCATTCATTAAATTTTGGACACTATTAAGATATTTATAATAGTTTTTAAAAATCGGGCTGTGCGCATCTCTTTATAATCACTAAAATATGGTGAAGGAGCTTTGTTATTGCCCTTAAAGATGGGACACGTTGCCGATTCTGGTAAGTTAGTGAAGTGAGTGAAAATAAGAAGCTGCAACTGAAGAAACAAGCCTATTAAATTATGGAGGACGGCTTTCTGGTATGGTATAAATGTACAATATTTGGTGAACTATTTAAATATAGATACCTAAATTAATTTAAGATAAATCGGCCGTCTACTAATACATTTGTTTTAGCCACACTATTCATTATACTAGCCAACATGGAACCGATGGGGAATCTATAATCCATGGCCAATAAAAGCCAGAAAAAAGAAAGAAATGGAATCGAATTAATTTTGATGCATAACCGTCATTATCCTTTACTAATAACCTTTTATTTTTAGCTCAGGTTTTGTCCAACATCTTCAAATGTTGATGCATAAAACCACCGGTTTATATTAATTTTATACATTTTTTTTAGGTTTTAATTAACGATTTTACTTTTAGGAAAGGTTTTGTCCACTATTTTCAAATGTTGATATATAAAACCACCGGTTTATATTAATTTTATACATTTTTTTTAGGTTTTAATTAACGATTTTACTTTTAGGAAAGGTTTTGTCCACTATTTTCAAATGTTGATATATAAAACCACCGGTTTATATTAATTTTATACATTTTTTTTAGGTTTTAATTAACGATTTTACTTTTAGGAAAGGTTTTGTCCACTATTTTCAAATGTTGATATATAAAACCACCGGTTTATATTAATTTTATACATTTTTTTTAGGTTTTAATTAACGATTTTACTTTTAGGAAAGGTTTTATCCACTATTTTCAAATGTTGATATATAAAACCACCGGTTTATATTAATTTTATACATTTTTTTTAGGTTTTAATTAACGATTTTACTTTTAGGAAAGGTTTTGTCCACTACGCCCACAATGAGAAGAATGTGGGAAGTGTGGAGATGAATGAAGAGCAATATCATCATTTTTACAGGTATTTTCCAATAAGGAAATTTAGGGTTCGATTTGCATTTTTTTTACCGACGCCTACCGTCGCGACGCTTAGAATGAGAAGAACGTGACGCAATTTACCAGTGGCTGTTAGCGTCTCCACCATAACCATCAAACTTTAATATTTGATTTAAATTTTACTTTGTGTGTGTGTGTGTGTGTGTGTGTGTGTGTGTGTGTGTGTTTATCGCAACCATTTGAGGATGGCTGATAAATTTTCAGTCATTACTTATAATGAAATAGAAAATTTATTAAATCATCCTGAGAGGGTTGCGATAAATAATAGAGTTAAAACTTAAATATTTTATATACGATTTGGCTTCTGTGATATAAAGGGATGATCGACTTTTTTCCGCATGGAAACACGACAGGTACCCTTCCGAGGGGAGACGTACCGACTCTGGTGATCGATAATCCCTCCCTACAAAAGAGGTTGACACTTTTAAAGAGTTAGGTATATACAGTGTTTTCCATATGTCTTATAGACACGATCAGGGAAAATTGTTGCCTGTTGGCTATTAAAGAAATCATCTATCGGCCATCTCTAAAGGGTTATGATGGGAAATTATAATTTTCTAAATTTGTATGTGTCTTTCCTTCAATATTTTTTTTTAATTAGGGGTTTAAATTTAAAAGCAACAAACGTTAAAAACTGATATGTAAGAATTAAGAGATTTTTTTTTTACTTTGAATGTGATTTTTCAACTATTTTTTGGATAATTTAGAAGTAAAAAGAACTGTATTTAATCAGTAATTACTTATAATGAAATAGAAAATTTATCAGCCATCCTGAAATGGTTGCGATAAACACACACACACACAAAAAGTAAAATTTAAATCAAATATTAAAGTTTGATGGTTATGGTGGAGACGCTAACAGCCACTGGTAAATTGCGTCACGTTCTTCTCATTCTAAGCGTCGCGACGGTAGGCGTCGGTAAAAAAAATGCAAATCGAACCCTAAATTTCCTTATGGAAAATACCTGTAAAAATGATGATATTGCTCTTCATTCATCTCCACACTTCCCACATTCTTCTCATTCCGGGCGTCGCGACGCTAAGCGTCGTTAGATTTAAAATGCAGATCGAACCTTAAATTTCCTTATGGGAAAATACATGTAAAAATGACGATATTTGCTCTCCATTCATCTCCACACTCCTCACGTTCTTCTCATTCTCGCTGGGCGTCGGTACAAAAAAATGCAGATCGAACCTTAAATTTTCCCATAAGAAATAACATGTAAAAGTGGTGGTATTTGGCCCCGAACTCTTGTAGCTTATCTACTACCTTTAGTGTTTTACGGGTCATTCCTCACTCAAGTGCTTGCTTGAATGTGGATTGATCCGTCTTGCTGCAATTGGCACCGTTGTTAATACCATCACCTTCGCTTCTATCATGATTGAAAGGTAAGATAGTTTTCTTTCCTTTTCTGTTGCTACAGGTGAAAGAATGAAGGGTTAAGAGCAATAGCAATATATAGGTCCGCACCATTTTGTTTCTTCTTTCTCATTCATTAAATTTTGGACACTATTAAGATATTTATAATAGTTTTTAAAAATCGGGCTGTGCGCATCTCTTTATAATCACTAAAATATGGTGAAGGAGCTTTGTTATTGCCCTTAAAGATGGGACACGTTGCCGATTCTGGTAAGTTAGTGAAGTGAGTGAAAATAAGAAGCTGCAACTGAAGAAACAAGCCTATTAAATTATGGAGGACGGCTTTCTGGTATGGTATAAATGTACAATATTTGGTGAACTATTTAAATATAGATACCTAAATTAATTTAAGATAAATCGGCCGTCTACTAATACATTTGTTTTAGCCACACTATTCATTATACTAGCCAACATGGAACCGATGGGGAATCTATAATCCATGGCCAATAAAAGCCAGAAAAAGGAAGAAATGGAATCGAATTAATTTTGATGCATAACCGTCATTATCCTTTACTAATAACCTTTTATTTTTAGCTCAGGTTTTGTCCAACATCTTCAAATGTTGATGCATAAAACCACCGGTTTATATTAATTTTATACATTTTTTTTAGGTTTTAATTAACGATTTTACTTTTAGGAAAGGTTTTGTCCACTATTTTCAAATGTTGATATATAAAACCACCGGTTTATATTAATTTTATACATTTTTTTTAGGTTTTAATTAACGATTTTACTTTTAGGAAAGGTTTTGTCCACTATTTTCAAATGTTGATATATAAAACCACCGGTTTATATTAATTTTATACATTTTTTTTAGGTTTTAATTAACGATTTTACTTTTAGGAAAAACTCCGCCATGCCGGTCCCAAGCCCGGGGTCCCATAGTATTACGGGAAAGGAGGAGGGATCGAGGAGTAACACCTCGGAAAAAAACCAGGGTCCATCTGGCCCGGATGGTAGTACCCTGTGAGGGCTCCTGCCTAGGATTACAGGTGAAGAAGCTGCTGCCTTGTAGATGGATGGTGGCTCGTCAAAGGCTAGGGGAAGAAAACCCTGAGTAAAAATTACCTAGCCCTACAGGTTGGAGGTTGAGGCACTAGGCTAACTCCCTAGTACTCGGAAAAAATAGAAATGTTAAAAGACCCAATCAAAAGCCTCGGAAGAAAAAGGAACATTTAAGTCGACCCAAGCAACGGAAAAGGACAATGATTTTGGCTACATGGAATGTACAAGGCATCGCAAGGAAACTGAATGAAGTAATAGTGGAACTTAAAAACCTCAAGATAGACCTGACCGTCGTAACCGAGACAAAAAAGAAGGGACAAGGATCGGAAGGTTTAGGAGAATACGACCACTTTTACAGTGGGGTACCAAAAGAAGAACGCGCAAAGAGAGGAGTAGGAATTATAATACACCGAAAATGGAGAAGGTGTATAAAATCATGGGAAGCAGTGAACGAAAGAATAATAAAGCTGAATTTACAAATGTTTGGAGAAAAAATAACAGTGCTAGGAGTTTACGGAGTAGATGAGGGAGATCCGTGGACAACTAAAGAGGAGTTCTACCAAAAAATGAGTGAGGAAATCACGAAATTAGGAAACACACGAGAACTATTGATACTGGGAGATCTAAACGGAAGAGTTGGGAGGAAGCAAAATGATCCAGTGATTGGAAAGTATGGAGAAGACAGAAGGAACAACAACGGGGAAAGACTAATAGCACTGTGTGAACAAAACAACCTCAAAATTATGAACGGAAGACACAAAAAAGTACAACCTGGCATCATTGGAGGATGAAACTGCCAGGTGGCTATATAGAAACCGACTGGATCAAAAACTAAGTAACAATATGACATTCACGAACTTGGAAGAGCACTACCTACATATTAAAGAAAGTATACACAACGCAGCATTAGAAGCCCTAGGGAGATACGAAAATATCGCCACCCACAACAAACCATATTGGTGGGACGATAGAGAATATATAGAGAAGAATATAGAGGAAAAAAGGAAGAAATATCAGATATACCTAAGTTCAAAAAAAACTGAAGATAAGGAAACATATAAAAAGGCCCAAACAAAAGTTAGAAGAAAAATCAGCCAGAAGAAAAACGAATCATGGGAGAAAAAATGTATACGGCTAAATACCTACTTGGGAGGAAAAAGGAATACGGAAAGTTGGAGAACACTAAGAAACCTAAGAAGTAATAGATCAAAAGAAATAGTAACCCCGATAACATCACAACAATGGGAAACATACTTTCAAGAGCTATTAACGGAACAACGGATAGAATTCAAAGAAGAGGAAACGCAGAACATAAAAACAATGGGATCACCAGTACGGATAACAAAAGAAGAAGTAAAAAAACAATGTGGATTCCTAAAAAATGGAAGATCACCGGGACCGGGAGAGATATATGGGGAACTAATCAAAAACGGAAGCAGCAAATTGACTGATCACTTAACAAAACTGTTTCAGACGTGCATAAATAAGAAGGAGGTACCAATGGAGTGGAAAACCAGCTATTTAACAACAATATTTAAAAAAGGGGACAGGAACAAATGTGAAAACTATCGAGGTATAGCAGTGACAAGTACATTGAGTAGAATTTATGGAAAAATATTAAAAGCCAAAATCGAAAACGAATACACAGATAGCGAAGCAGAAGAACAAGCAGGTTTCAGAGCAGGAAGGTCGACGGTGGACCACTTATTCACGATAACCCAAGTAATGGAGAAAAAACTAGGTTACAACCAAGAGCTACACTTATTGTTCGTCGACTTAAAGAAGGCATACGACAGCATACCCCTCAGTAAATTGTGGCATGCTCTGGAAACAAGCAATATAAATACAGAATTGATTAAAGCGGTAAGATCATTATACGAAGACATAAAAACAAAAATAAAACAGGGAAAGAACATCAGTAAAGGATTTAAAACAGATAAAGGACTTAAGCAGGGATGTTGTCTGTCACCAACCCTGTTCAAAATATACCTAGAGCAGGCAATAAAAACATGGAAGAGAAACAGCAGAGGAATGGGTCTGCCCCTTGAAGACTATATACTATACACGTTGAGCTTCGCGGATGACCAAGTAGTAATCGCACAAGATTATGAAGACCTTGAATATATGACCCGAAAGCTGATAGAGGAGTACACCAAATGAGGATTGGAAGTCAACTTATCCAAAACAGAATATATGTGTATAGGAGGAGAACAACGGGACCTTATACTAAACATTGGAAAAACAATAAAACAATGTACAGAGTATAAATATCTGGGTATGAGACTAACAAACAACGGAGATTTAACAGAAGCAATAAAAGACCGAAATACACAGGGAAGAAAGGCAATAGCATTACTTAATAGCGTGCTCTGGGACAAAAATATTAGCAAGGAAAACAAAACAAGAATTTACAACACAATCGTAAAGGCAATAACCACCTACTCCTCGGAGGTATGGCCACTAAAAGAGACAACAAAGAAAATGCTGAAAGCAACAGAAATGGACTACTGGAGGAGAGCGGCGGGCAGGTCAAGGATGGAAAGGATACCAAATGAGAGAATCAGAGAGGTAATGAAAGTCAAGCATACAATAGTGGACGACATTCAGGATAAACAACTAATATGGTTTGGGCATGTACAACGAATGCCAGAGACAAGAATACCTAAACAAGTGATGCAGTGGAAACCAGGCGGAAGGAGGAAACGCGGAAGACCAAGAAGAAGCTGGAGAGAGGGAGTAGACGAAGAGGTCCAAAAGCTCCGACTGGAAGAAGGTGCATGGAGAGATAGAGAAGGATGGAGATTGGGAATCGGAAGACGTAGAACGTTGTAAACCGATGTTATATATATATATATACTTTTAGGAAAGGTTTTATCCACTATTTTCAAATGTTGATATATAAAACCACCGGTTTATATTAATTTTATACATTTTTTTTAGGTTTTAATAAACGATTTTACTTTTAGGAAAGGTTTTGTCCACTGCGCCCACAATGAGAAGAATGTGGGAAGTGTGGAGATGAATGAAGAGCAATATCCTCATTTTTACAGGTATTTTCCCATAAGGAAATTTAGGGTTCGATTTGCATTTTTTTTTACCGACGCCTACCGTCGCGACGCTTAGAATGAGAAGAACGTGACGCAATTTACCAGTGGCTGTTAGCGTCTCCACCATAACCATCAAACTTTAATATTTGATTTAAATTTTACTTTTTGTGTGTGTGTGTGTGTGTGTGTTTATCGCAACCATTTGAGGATGGCTGATAAATTTTCACTCATTACTTATAATGAAATAGAAAATTTATTAAATCATCCTGAGAGGGTTGCGATAAATAATAGAGTTAAAACTTAAATATTTTATATACGATTTGGCTTCTGTAATATAAAGGGATGATCGACTTTTTTCCGCATGGAAACACGACAGGTACCCTTCCGAGGGGAGACGTACCGACTCTGGTGATCGATAATCCCTCCCTACAAAAGAGGTTGACACTTTTAAAGAGTTAGGTATATACAGTGTTTTCCATATGTCTTATAGACACGATCAGGGAAAATTGTTGCCTGTTGGCTATTAAAGAAATCATCTATCGGCCATCTCTAAAGGGTTATGATGGGAAATTATAATTTTCTAAATTTGTATGTGTCTTTCCTTCAATATTTTTTTTTAATTAGGGGTTTAAATTTAAAAGCAACAAACGTTAAAAACTGATATGTAAGAATTAAGAGATTTTTTTTTACTTTGAATGTGATTTTTCAACTATTTTTTGGATAATTTAGAAGTAAAAAAAACTGTATTTAATCAGTAATTACTTATAATGAAATAGAAAATTTATCAGCCATCCTGAAATGGTTGCGATAAACACACACACACACAAAAAGTAAAATTTAAATCAAATATTAAAGTTTGATGGTTATGGTGGAGACGCTAACAGCCACTGGTAAATTGCGTCACGTTCTTCTCATTCTAAGCGTCGCGACGGTAGGCGTCTGTAAAAAAAATGCAAATCGAACCTTAAATTTCCTTATGGAAAATACCTGTAAAAATGATGATATTGCTCTTCATTCATCTCCACACTTCCCACATTCTTCTCATTCTGGGCGTCGCGACGCTAAGCGTCGTTAGATTTAAAATGCAGATCGAACCTTAAATTTCCTTATGGGAAAATACATGTAAAAATGACGATATTTGCTCTCCATTCATCTCCACACTCCTCACGTTCTTCTCATTCTCGCTGGGCGTCGGTACAAAAAAATGCAGATCGAACCTTAAATTTTCCCATAAGAAATAACATGTAAAAGTGGTGGTATTTGGCCCCGAACTCTTGTAGCTTATCTACTACCTTTAGTGTTTTACGGGTCATTCCTCACTCAAGTGCTTGCTTGAATGTGGATTGATCCGTCTTGCTGCAATTGGCACCGTTGTTAATACCATCACCTTCGCTTCTATCATGATTGAAAGGTAAGAAGATAGTTTTCTTTCCTTTTCCTACAGGTGAAAGAATGAAGGGTTGAGAGCAATAGCAATATATAGGTCCGCACCATTTTGTTTCTTCTTTCTCATTCATTAAATTTTGGACACTATTAAGATATTTATAATAGTTTTTAAAAATCGGGCTGTGCGCATCTCTTTATAATCACTAAAATATGGTGAAGGAGCTTTGTTATTGCTCTTAAAGATGGGACACGTTGCCGATTCTGGTAAGTTAGTGAAGTGAGTGAAAATAAGAAGCTGCAACTGAAGAAACAAGCCTATTAAATTATGGAGGACGGCTTTCTGGTATGGTATAAATGTACAATATTTGGTGAACTATTTAAATATAGATACCTAAATTAATTTAAGATAAATCGGCCGTCTACTAATACATTTGTTTTAGCCACACTATTCATTATACTAGCCAACATGGAACCGATGGGGAATCTATAATCCATGGCCAATAAAAGCCAGAAAAAGGAAGAAATGGAATCGAATTAATTTTGATGCATAACCGTCATTATCCTTTACTAATAACCTTTTATTTTTAGCTCAGGTTTTGTCCAACATCTTCAAATGTTGATGCATAAAACCACCGGTTTATATTAATTTTATACATTTTTTTTAGGTTTTAATTAACGATTTTACTTTTAGGAAAGGTTTTGTCCACTATTTTCAAATGTTGATATATAAAACCACCGGTTTATATTAATTTTATACATTTTTTAGGTTTTAATTAACGATTTTACTTTTAGGAAAGGTTTTGTCCACTATTTTCAAATGTTGATATATAAAACCACCGGTTTATATTAATTTTATACATTTTTTTTAGGTTTTAATTAACGATTTTACTTTTAGGAAAGGTTTTGTCCACTATTTTCAAATGTTGATATATAAAACCACCGGTTTATATTAATTTTATACATTTTTTTTAGGTTTAAATTAACGATTTTACTTTTAGGAAAGGTTTTGTCCACTATTTTCAAATGTTGATATATAAAACCACCGGTTTATATTAATTTTATACATTTTTTTTAGGTTTTAATTAACGATTTTACTTTTAGGAAAGGTTTTGTCCACTATTTTCAAATGTTGATATATAAAGCCACCGGTTTATATTAATTTTATACATTTTTTTTAGGTTTTAATTAACGATTTTACTTTTAGGAAATGTTTTATCCAATATTTTCAAATGTTGATATATAAAACCACCGGTTTATATTAATTTTATACATTTTTTTTAGGTTTTAATTAACGATTTTACTTTTAGGAAAGGTTTTGTCCACTACGCCCACAATGAGAAGAATGTGGGAAGTGTGGAGATGAATGAAGAGCAATATCATCATTTTTACAGGTATTTTCCAATAAGGAAATTTAGGGTTCGATTTGCATTTTTTTTACCGACGCCTACCGTCGCGACGCTTAGAATGAGAAGAACGTGACGCAATTTACCAGTGGCTGTTAGCGTCTCCACCATAACCATCAAACTTTAATATTTGATTTAAATTTTACTTTTTGTGTGTGTGTGTGTGTGTTTATCGCAACCATTTGAGGATGGCTGATAAAGTTTCAGTCATTACTTATAATGAAATAGAAAATTTATTAAATCATCCTGAGAGGGTTGCGATAAATTATAGAGTTAAAACTTAAATATTTTATATACGATTTGGCTTCTGTGATATAAAGGGATGATCGACTTTTTTCCGCATGGAAACACGACAGGTACCCTTCCGAGGGGAGACGTACCGACTCTGGTGATCGATAATCCCTCCCTACAAAAGAGGTTGACACTTTTAAAGAGTTAGGTATATACAGTGTTTTCCATATGTCTTATAGACACGATCAGGGAAAATTGTTGCCTGTTGGCTATTAAAGAAATCATCTATCGGCCATCTCTAAAGGGTTATGATGGGAAATTATAATTTTCTAAATTTGTATGTGTCTTTCCTTCAATATTTTTTTTTAATTAGGGGTTTAAATTTAAAAGCAACAAACGTTAAAAACTGATATGTAAGAATTAAGAGATTTTTTTTTTACTTTGAATGTGATTTTTCAACTATTTTTTGGATAATTTAGAAGTAAAAAAAACTGTATTTAATCAGTAATTACTTATAATGAAATAGAAAATTTATCAGCCATCCTGAAATGGTTGCGATAAACACACACACACACAAAAAGTAAAATTTAAATCAAATATTAAAGTTTGATGGTTATGGTGGAGACGCTAACAGCCACTGGTAAATTGCGTCACGTTCTTCTCATTCTAAGCGTCGCGACGGTAGGCGTCGGTAAAAAAAATGCAAATCGAACCCTAAATTTCCTTATGGAAAATACCTGTAAAAATGATGATATTGCTCTTCATTCATCTCCACACTTCCCACATTCTTCTCATTCTGGGCGTCGCGACGCTAAGCGTCGTTAGATTTAAAATGCAGATCGAACCTTAAATTTCCTTATGGGAAAATACATGTAAAAATTACGATATTTGCTCTCCATTCATCTCCACACTCCTCACGTTCTTCTCATTCTCGCTGGGCGTCGGTACAAAAAAATGCAGATCGAACCTTAAATTTTCCCATAAGAAATAACATGTAAAAGTGGTGGTATTTGGCGCCGAACTCTTGTAGCTTATCTACTACCTTTAGTGTTTTACGGGTCATTCCTCACTCAAGTGCTTGCTTGAATGTGGATTGATCCGTCTTGCTGCAATTGGCACCGTTGTTAATACCATCACCTTCGCTTCTATCATGATTGAAAGGTAAGATAGTTTTCTTTCCTTTTCTGTTGCTACAGGTGAAAGAATGAAGGGTTAAGAGCAATAGCAATATATAGGTCCGCACCATTTTGTTTCTTCTTTCTCATTCATTAAATTTTGGACACTATTAAGATATTTATAATAGTTTTTAATAATCGGGCTGTGCGCATCTCTTTATAATCACTAAAATATGGTGAAGGAGCTTTGTTATTGCTCTTAAAGATGGGACACGTTGCCGATTCTGGTAAGTTAGTGAAGTGAGTGAAAATAAGAAGTTGCAACTGAAGAAACAAGCCTATTAAATTATGGAGGACGGCTTTCTGGTATGGTATAAATGTACAATATTTGGTGAACTATTTAAATATAGATACCTAAATTAATTTAAGATAAATCGGCCGTCTACTAATACATTTGTTTTAGCCACACTATTCATTATACTAGCCAACATGGAACCGATGGGGAATCTATAATCCATGGCCAATAAAAGCCAGAAAAAGGAAGAAATGGAATCGAATTAATTTTGATGCATAACCGTCATTATCCTTTACTAAT